>JANAVB010035020.1:3566365-4173865 GCA_029216955.1 Iris pallida
ATTTTTTTCTTTTATTTCTTCAATTTATACTTCTTAAAGACATTAGTATTTGCTATTAAGTTCCATACCAGTTTGCTTATCAAACTCACATATAGTTTCCAATTACTACCACATAAAAGTTAAAAATTAATTATTTGACAATAATGGATAATTTATGACCTTCGAGTAATTCATCATTATTTTCTTATTTTGCCATGGTTTGATCAAGTGTCAAAGTTGAAGTTTTGGACTTTGGAGTGAAACTTTTCGTTGCTGAAGCTAATTAAAAGATTCTCTTATACCATAATTCATTATTGTGTCTTTTTTGTGTCATTTATTTTATTGACATTACATCTGATGAAAATATTACTCATCCAAGCATCTTTCATGTCAGCACCAAGGTTTCTACCATACCCAATCTTAGTACTGTCTTATAATAAATTTACTTTTGTTCATTTCTCACCACTCCACCTCCTGTGATCTTTCCTAGCCTTTCAGAACCAACATTACTCAACATTTATCCATCCCGAGCATAATGGTTCACATTGGATCCATTGCGTTGTTCAAACTTCAAGTTTGATAGATGCTAATTTTGATCTTTGTAGTATAATAGCCTAATCTTTTCTCAGTTTCTTTTGTATACTGGCACACACTTAGTGATATGTATTATGTGGTAAAATGTCATTTTCTTTGAAATGCTAGCTTATATTACTGCCTAACATAGGACTACGAAAGTGTAACGCCCCAGTCCTAAAATACGCAGGACCAAGTACGTAGATATGCCAGCTGTATACATACGAAGTACATAGGCCTTGTATATACATAAGCTGTAAAATGCAGTAAACTACAACTAACTAATCTCATCCACAAAAGAAAAGAATAAAAGATATCATATAATGAATTGTCTTGATACAATATGATGGGTGGAGACACATCCACTACCAACCAAAATAAAAAGGAAGAAGTACATGATATATAAAAGACTAAGTAGAAGTAGCAAGGAGGAACCAAGTCACGTCATCTTCGAATAAATGGAGAAGACCATGATCCCGCTAGGATACCTGCAGAAGACATGAACACACACCTGGGGAATAACCAGGTCCTCAGAAGGACGTATCAAGATACAAGAAGAACAAGCTAATATGAACTGTCAAAATAATAAAATATGCAAGACTCTCCTATACAACAATATGCAAAAGGAAATGCTAACCATCTATTGTGCAATTTAGAGGACAACTTTCATGCGCATGGGTGGGATTTTAGGCTATAAGTACGCAACTGGCATCCAGTCATACGTATCCGTCCGTAACGTCCAAAACGTTAGAGGGCATCTGCAAATATAAATCGCCATAGTTCCATCTGGAGACTGTGGTTTACCTGTTTGGATTCCCATATGTACTAGCGACTATCTTCTCCCAATATTTTCCACACTGACCAAGTCACGTCCATGACCAGCCTAGTTTTGTAACTGCTTGAGTCTCTAAAACCTAGTCATCGCAGTTACGATCTATCCGTCGTACGAAAAGAGATGGACAATCCATAAGTCATGCCCCTAGTAACATGTCTCCAACCGTGTAGTGTGTGTCATGGCCAAGGAGATATAAGATACCCCCCAACAAGAAGGTAGTCCACTAAAACTAAGTTAACAAACAAATAAAGTAAAATGACTAATAGAGTCGCTTGCACCCAAGTGTGGCTTGGACGCGCAGTTTATAACAAAGAAACTAACAATATGAAACAAAGTAAATAATGCAGAAAAATAAAAAATATGACAGTTAATTAGCAAGGTATACTTGCCTGAGTCCTGAGCACTGTGGTGGAGAAGATCAGACAGGAAAGTAGGTAGAAAAACGGCTGCGAGGAACTAAGGTCCAAACAAACATCTCCGGATGCTGAAAATAGTCTCGATACACTTCTTTAAAAAAACTGGAGGCGAAACGGAGTTCGGAGCTAGGAGATATCGTCGTTTCAAGTTGCTCTTGCTGCTAAAAAGCGGGATTGAATTCTAATGACGAATTTTAGTGTTTCTATTGGACTAAAAATAATTTCGAATTATGGTTGATAGAAGGGATGTATTGGGTTTATAGGTATTTATTTCAGATTTATCTCCTAAATTAGATAGGATTTTATTTAAATAAATTGGAGTTTTGCTTTGTTCGGATAGGATATAGATAGATATTTTCCTAGCAGAAGTAGGATTAGTATTTATTTAAAATATTATTTATATTTATCTAAATTATCTATAACATTATTTAAAATTATATAATAAATAGAGTTAATATTTATTTAAACTACCTTCATCTAATCTATTTATACAAGCTAAAATATTTAATGCTAATTTGACATTTATTCTATATTATGTAAATAGTGTACATTATAAGTAACATGTAAAAAGTAAAATTTATGAAATAAATCCTAAAATTTTGAGAAAAATTGTATAATATAGTATAGATCCTTAATGTACTAGAAAATAGCTTTATATATTTTTATACTAAATTACTAATGACACTATACTAAATATATGTAAAATAATACAAATTATATAATAAGTCAATAAATAGTTATTTAAAAATTCAAAAATTCCATAACTATTTATTTTTAAAAATTAGGAGGTTTACAAAAGTCTTATCTAGATAAGGACTAGAAGATTTTTAATTTCCCTAGAATTTTTCACTATTTAATTCAAATTGATTTAAAAGTAACTCAATCAAATATAATCCAATGTAGATAGATTCTACCTCTAATTTAAACTGTATTTAAATTTAATATATTTTTTCCAACTTAAATCACCATAATTAATTACATATTAAATCAACCCATATTTAATATACTTTTTTCGAAATAATATATTAGTGATAATAATTAATTTCGAAACTACAAATATATATACACTCGCATGCAAAAATAATACTTACATAAAACACAGTTTTTCTAAATGACTAGTTATACTTGTACTATAAAATAAAATGGCCTTTCTTAAATAAAAATAAAGTTTGGCAATCCTCGACGCGCGACGCATTTACAACTCCAAGCAATATGAAATATTTATCGTCTATTATTTTGAAATATTTTCTACATCTATATAATTAAAACGTTTTATAAAAATGTACTTCGCAATTATTCGTATTTGACGAGAAATTTACAAAATAAACTCGTACGTGACGTTCAAATACGAAGTACAAAAATCAATACCATATTTATTAAAAAAACGTAGTAGAAATTTAGGGGTTTTACAGAAAGAATGACATTAACAGACAAAGTTATTTGATTTGCTTTGATTGGCATAATTTTATATAATTTAAATTGACAACAACACCCTCATTTAGTTATATATTTGGATATCACAATTCTATGTATATCTATATATCTTGTTTGACATTTCATGGTTTGATTTCAGGTATCTCTTGTAGGCCGGGTCTCTTAAGGGATTGCGTTGCTGAGACAGTGGCAGTAGGAATGAACAAAAATTGCTCTCTTGGGTAGAATAATTGTCGAGACAGTGGTAATACTACAATTTATGTTTGGTTTTTTCTCGTGGCTGAAATTTATGTTTGGTTTTTATCTCTATGATTCTTCAAGCTACTTCTCCATTTTCTTTCTTTCCAGTTGGAAGTTGAACTATGTTACATTGGTTTCTTTTCTGGACTATAATTTTTGCATAATGCCTATAAAGTTTGGTTGTCCATTTTCTTTCTTTCCTATGCTGATTTTTGGACTGTAAACTTTGTATATTGTCTGTATAGTTTGGAACTTTTACATTAGTTTTTTCCAGCTTATTCATGTAATTCTTGCTAGAATAATGTAATTCCCATTTAAAATGTTTTCCAAAATATTCTTTTTCATTTAAAGCTTCCTTCTAGTCGCAGCTTGATCTACATGACAAATAATTTAGTTTCCCTACTCTTTAATATTCATGAAGTAGATGGGAAGACCTCTTAAAGCTTTCTTCTAGTTGCATTAGTTTGATATGCATGTCCAATACTGTAGTTTTCCTACTCTTCAATTTTTTTGTAAGTAGATGGAATGACCTGATTGGTCCTTTGTTCTGATTTAAACATTCACAAAATAATTTAGTCTAGTCTGTACAAATTTGTCTATACAGTTTGGAACTTCTTTCTTTTCTGGTGGTTTGTACAATTAGCAGGTCTTTGCTAATATATTGGCACGTCTTAATTTCATTTGCAGGTCCTTCAAAAGCATTCTGGATTTACTTAAATGATGGACGACGACTCTTATAATGGAAATATTTTGGGTTACTTTTGTGAATGTTTAATAGATGATTCATAAACATGGTGTAATGCTTAATATTTTGGGTTCATAATTTTGTATGTAATGGTGGAGATGATAGGTTCATTTTGTAAGTGATGGTGTGGGTGATGTAATGTGTTTTGGATTTATTTTGTAAATAATGGGTAAAGGATGCTTATTGTTCAGCTTTTCTGTTGTTTACCAATTGAACATTATAGTTATATGTAGATTTTGTCGTCTTCTACTTAATGTAATATGTTTTTCTATTTTATAAATGAAAGTAAAGAATGCTTGATGTTGTTAAGCTTTTTTTGTACGGGAGCTCCAACTCCTGGAGATACGTCAGAGGACAAGCTCGACAATGGCCATGATCATATGAATTATGTTATTTTTGTATTTAAATTGTATGTTTTATAGGTGGAAAATGCATACAATAATTTCATAAGTATTACTTTTGGGACGGTTATGTAATTGTCCTAGATATAAACGACATCCTTTTATGATGCAGACAATTTTTTGAAGGACGGATGTTATTCGTCACAAACTCTTTTATATTGGGATTGTTTAGTAAGCCATCATAAACATGTAATAATTCAAACTATTTTGTACGGTTAGATTTTTTGACCCTAAAACCAAATTAGGACGATTTTTTTGTCCTAAAACTTTTTGCCACGCCACACAATAGCACTGTTATACTATGTCCTAAATTTCGTCCCAAATAACGATTTGGACGTCCTAAATTTCGCGACCTTTATTTTTCGTCGCTAAAGTCGTCGCTAATTACCTTTAGCGACGTATTTGCCTTAATTAGCGACGTATCTGGACGTCGCTAATTTGGCTTATTTTAGTAGTAGACTATTTGGGGGCTTTTTAAGATACATTTTAGGCGTCCCAGAAAGATACACTTTTTGTAGTGGTCAAAAGAATAAGTTGCACTCAATAAAACAACGTGTTGGTTTTGTATAGGTGGACGAGCTAGTACAGTTGTGTACTGACACCCCACTAGTTTTCATGCACAGGTTCGGGTACTTGCTCGTCGGGGCGGAGCTCGCTTGGATACGCTGTGGCACGGGGTTCTTTGGCAAGTTTTAAGCCTTCTGAATTATCTGTACCTATACGGGACATAATGTATGAACATCGCCTTCTGAATTATCTGTAAGTTTTAAGCCTTTGGGCATAATATGATTGTAATTGAAAGAGAAAGAGAGCAAGAGTGATATATTGTGAGGAAGAGAGAGTTGAGTGATTTATAATCATTGTAGGACCGATTGTAGGAATGAGTTGTAAAGCACAATACTCTCGGGGGGTGAATAGAGTAGGCAACAAAAATTAACTATTTAAAAATGTTACTAACAAGATCACATATATATATTTCACAGATATGTAAATGAAAAGTAGAGTAGAGAGCAAATGCAAATAAGGATGTATACTGGTTTTTCTCTTGTGAGGACTAGTCCAGTCGGAAGAACTCTAGCTTCCTGTTGAATCCACTATAGAAAATCACCACAAGTTTTCATCCGAAGTTCTTGCAACTTCTACAACGCTAGCTTTGATCCAAAGTACTCGACCAACTTCAATTGTGAAGTGTCTATCTTCAATCAAGCCTCTGATTACAATCACTCTAAAACTTCTAGACTATACCGCACTGGCAAATCGACTAGAGGATTGTAACTGGCTTGCAATTTGAAAATAAAGCTCAGAATACTTTGGAAGAAGTAGTAGGCTTATAGAGAAGAGATATGAAGTAAATTGGTTTGTTGAAATGATCGAAATCCTTCTCTATTTATAGTTTTTTCAAAGGCAGAATTCTGACAGAATTCGGGCAGAATTCGGGCAGAACTCTATGAGTAAATCTCGTTAGGATCCGTAACTGCAGGAAGACCAAATTCAAAATCCAACGTTTACTAATCGAACTCTGGCCGAATTCGGGCCGAATTCGCCTGGAGTTCTGTCAAGGTTTTTGCAAATTAGTTTTTGGGCTTTTTGAAAAGTCATACAGTTAGAAGTAGTTTGGCTTTTTTAAGTGAGCTTATTTTCAAAATAAAAGGGTATTTTAAAATATTTCTTGGATAGCCTATTTGCCAGTACTACGCAGTGTACAACGTATTCATAGACTCAATAAATGTAAAAATTACATTGATAAAATAGAAAACCAAGAGCCCTTTGATGATGCCTTTCTTCAAATATTTGAGCAGACTTGAAGACGCATTTTTCCTTTGACGTCGGTCGTCCAAATATAAACAGATCTGAAAATCTGAATACCTTTCGGTGGCTTCGCCAACGCTTGTTTTGGCCTATAACTCTATTACATATGTCCTGGTTTGATAAAGCTTGATCATGCTTACTTGTCTATAAGAACATGTTAGATGAAAAAATAATATGATACAAGCATAGTAATATATAGAAAATTTAGATAATGCTAAGTTTAAATAGCAACATGATAGTGATTACATGAATATTAGTGACGTCATTATGCTAAACTTAATTGTTTAGCCATATTCAAAAACATGATATAATCATTGAGCTAACAATCTCCCCTTTTTTATTATGGCAAATCGGTTAAGTTTAATATATATACAATAGATGCATGTATCACTAATAAACAAATAAACTAAAATATTGTGTGCTAACTTAAACTTATTTCTCCTCCTTTGACATGATTGAAAATAAGCCCCGTAATTAAAGCTAAAATGAACTCAAGCATAAGTAATGAAGGAAAGCAAAAAAATCATGATCAAGGATTAGGAGAACAGTGTAACGACAAGTTCAGAAAAAATGCATAAAATTGAAAAATATGTCAAAACACAATATAGTTGGTTGAATATAAACATAGAAAACTGAAATTAAGCAATACATAGTTTACCAACTAGAAATCCAAAAATGACATTCAAAACACAATATGATGAATAAATAAAACTGTAGTTTTGAAATTGATTTATATAGGTAGATATCAATAACGTAGAATCCTATTATTGGTCATAAATAAATCATAAGTAATTGAAATTCGCAGATCTAGTATATACCAAAAAATAGAAGACTTTTAACAAAGATCATAAAAAAATTATGATTCATAATTTGCCTATACAAATTAGTTAATCAATTCCATAAAGAGTATAATCATCGAAAAGAGATCAAAATAAGTATACTAGAATCTATGCAAAATCTATACCAAAGTTCATGCATTTGAATTCAATTATCTTAGCATGATATGTATATTCATTAGATAAACATGAAGGTAGTGAAGACAAAATACTTGAGAAGGAGAAATCCAGTCACTTGAATGCTCTCCTGCAAAGTATCAGTCTAATTATAGATAATCATGAACTTTGAGATAAAATGTCAATAAGAAATGCAAATCAGTTTAAACTCAAAAGGATCAATAAATTAAAAATTTTGGCAAGATAATTTTTTCCAAACTCGAATGAGAAAAATAATCATATATTCCCACATAAAACCAATACAAATCCAAATATCATGAATAACTCAGCAAGATATTTAACTACGACAATATAAGTCCATGGTGAACTAGGTATACCACATATTAAGGGCATAAAAGAATTAAACAATCAATTTTGCTCCCCTTTAAAATATGAGTATCTAGTTCCGAAGAAATTTATATGCAAGAATAGATAAAATAAATAATCACAAGATCTAAGGAATATCCAAGATATGCATCTTTCTTTCCTTTGATCAAATGCATATAAAATTCCAAACTCAAAACAAATATCATCTTTAGGCAAGAAAAAAGAATTATCCAATAAATAAACGCTTAAAGATGAAGAAAATATGTCTTCAATAAAAAATATAACGCAAATTATTTTATGTAAGTAAATGACTTTTAAAAGCTGTCTTTAATGCGAATAATACATATTCAATAAATCAGAGAGAAATCAGAAAGACTTTTGAAATGCAGAATTTATTATAAAAGTTGTATAAAAAAATGTTTGAATGCGACTATTTAGTCCTTAGACTGAAAGTTGGCGATTCCAATCCATAAATCATAAATAAACCCATTTTGAAAACATAACTAGATAAATGTCCAAAGAAAAATGTATGGCATGTCAAGGAAATAATTAATTTGAAACAATTAACTACTCCACCTTTACATGGCTCTATCCAATAATAATAGTATTGGCAAAATTTAAAAAATTCCAGAGATATATTTCCAAAATAGAAAATTAATCCAAAAATAGGTCTTCTTATGAAAGTTCATTTTTTCCTTTTAAAGCGTTGTACGGTGTTCATCTGACAACCGTAAGGTTAAAGAAAAGAAACGCTTTGAGAGAGATTCAATTTGCTTGACTTCTCCCCGCAAAGAATTACTGCTATAGGCAGTTAGTAACTTGAATAGAAGAGAATAATAAAGCTTAAAATCTTGAATATTACACAAGCTAAAGACGAAATCATCAGACCATAATATTCAATGAGTAGTCACAAGATCATCAAGTTGAATATCGAATAGTGTGAAAGAAAAATTAACATATCAAAAGATGACAGACTTTAACCTATGAAGATCAATATATTTACCTTTTATAAAATTAAATTATTAAATAATATTATCCATCAAATCTAAAATCCAAAATCCATCAGATAACAATTGCAACTAAATTTCAATAAATCTTTAGTTTATAAAACGTTGATCAATCTTGGATTAGCTGTAGGGGTACTGTCCCAACTAACGGAGGTTCACCGGGGAACACTTAAGTACCGCTTTGCTTTGGCCGTAACCGTGGTGACAGACAGACCCTTTGTAGGCTTGTACTCAAAATAAATCTCTTTTTTAATAACCGAGAATTTAAGAAGAATTTGTGCAATATTAAAATTATATTATATGGACTTAAAAAAATCTTAGAACAATGTAGCATACAGCATAAAATATATCAATTACATTTATCCATATATTTGCAAAATCATTAGGTAACAGTAAAATCTAAAATATTTATAAACCAAAATGTAAGACCTAGATACGTTGATGTATTCTGGAACCTAGGGGACTGGGTTCAGTACCTTAGATCCAGAACTAGAAGATAGTTGCAAGTAGACCTTAATAAATCTTAAGCCTATAAAGTATTTATCGCTTTGAGTTAGTTGTAGGGGCTGATTCTCAGCTAGCAGTAGTCCGAAGACTAGTACACCATGTCGCTTCATGTTATTTACACCTGTATGACAGAATACCCTTTCGGCTTGTTCCCAAAATAATTTCTACTCTTAAGTACTTAGGTTCAAAGGAATATATGCAGTATCATCAAGCATTGTCAAATCCAGAATCCCTAAAAGTAAATACCAAAGGAATGGTTTATTAAGATCAAGATATTAAAAATATTTCAATAAGAGTTATGTATCTAAAATGTCAACCAAAAAGCCAAAAAAACATACATCATTAAAAGAGGCTTTGAGGAAGAAACTAATAAAGAGAAGTACATGAATTTGTCCAAAGTAATATTGATTCATAAGAAGTTAATCAAAATAAAATTTGAGAATCAATAGTGAATATATTATGCAAGCACAAGGTTAAAATAAAAGTATATGTATATACTTTTCAAGTAAACAGGAGACTTGTGCTAAACATACATACTCACAAAATACTGTTCAAAGTAAATACGACATGTTAAAGATAAATCGATAAGAAGTGACCATTAAAAAATATTAAAGGCGAAGATTCAAAAGCATATTAACAAAAACAAATTAAGCTCCTATGGACTACAGTGGTATGCATGCTTCAAGAATAAGATTAGAAGTAAAGAGCATACATAGACAAATGTGCCACACTAATAGAAAATAAACACTATATAGTATGAACTGATCATTTAAGCTAAACAACTAGTCATGCTAGGATTATACTCATATTGATTTAAACAATAAATAATTAAAAGATAACAATAAAAGCTAATAGCAAAAAATCAATAAGAACGTGCTAGATATTGAAAACTATTTAGGAAGCATGTTACCGAAGTGGTTCCAGTTACCATACTTATGTTGGTGTAATTGCTTGGAAGAACCTTGTAGCTTTGCAATCACCAAAATGCTCTATGGTTCTAAGGTTCAGCATAAGTAGCACCATCTGAAATATTAGGTGAAGACTTTGGTATCCAATACTTCAATCCACATTTGTTAGTTTTGGAAACCCATTTGCACAAGTTCATATCAACTAGCTTTCTAATCTGACAACAATTAGAAACGTATCCATTCATACCGCAATAATGACAGAAAGAATTAACATTAGTGATATGTGCAGTAGTATGAGAACGTGCAGTGGTGTGATATAATTTTCGTGGATACTTGTAATAGAAAGCATGGTTGTGTGAAGCTTTAGCTTTGCTTGCTTTCTTTCTAGATGATCTGTCGTGTGTGACTTTATGTGTCATGTGTCTTGTGTTAGACTGAGTCATAGGTTGTACTACCTGCTTTCCCAGTGTAATCTTTAACTTTTTAGAGTTAGCACAGATCTCATCATATTTAGCATTAAGAGCATCAATTCTACATGAAGCAATAGAATACTTCTTCTTTTCTGATTCTAGTTCCTCCTGAAGTTTAGCATTTTCTTGAGTACTTTCTCAATGCAATCAAGTGCCTAATGCAATCTAAACTCAAGTGTGGAAATCTCAGTAGAATTATCAGAAGTAGAAGTATTTCTTGCATCATTGAATTAGCAAGTAAGCTTCTCATTCTCACGCTTATAGGATAGAATATCCTTTCTAGCTTGCTTATACTTATCTAATACTTTTTTGTTCTTCTAATAGATCACTGAAAGCATCAGATAACTCATCATAAGAAAATATTCTCTTCAAAAAGGGAATTATTATGTACCTCGTTAGATAATGCCATTGAGCATAAATTTGCATCTTTATGAGGTCTCACTCTTTTTCTTCTTCAGAATCTCTTACTTCACTTTCACCATATGCTCGTACTAGTGTACTTGTGAGACGATGATCTTCCTTTATTTGATTGTTCGTAGTGACTCCTTTCTAGTAGTAGTACAATCTTCTTGGATGTGGCCTATTTTCTTCCAGTTGTGACATACAAGTTCTTCTTTATAAGGGATTGTGTTGTACCTTAAATCCCAATTCCATCATGCATATATTTGCATCATTATGAAGACTATCCTTCTCTCTGGAGTTGCTAGCTTTGCTATCATGCCTGCACTCATAAGTAGCTTCAAGAACTTTCCAAATTTTGAGATGTTGTGCAAGTAGTAATAGATTGAATACATTTATGTCTACAACACATTAAAAGATATGCGTAGCTTTTGCATCAAGGCTAGCTAACTTCTTCTCTTCCTCCGTATAACTATAATAAGGCTTGTTGATTATAGAGGATGTGAGAATAGAAGTGATAGTAGGCTTTTTGTAGCCATTGACAACAATTGACCATAAGTCAAAATCTAGAGACTTCAGGTAGAAGTTCATCCGTGTTTTTCAATAACTATAGTTTGTTCCATCAAATAGTGGGAGTCTATTTGAGGATTGCTCTTCAGTTGTGAAGTACATACTTTCCATATGTGATATTGTGATCTACGTAACAGTAGTTATATAATAACCACCTTGCTTTACCTGTATAATCCGCTCTGATACCAATTGTAGGAACAATTGGTATGATTGAAATACCTATATAAAGAGAACCCGCTCTGATACCAATTGTAGGAACAATGGTATGATAGAAACCTATATAAGAGAACCCGCTCTGATACCAATTGTAGGATCGATTGTAGAATGTGTTGTAAATGTAATACTATAGAGGGGGGTGAATAGAGTAGGCAGCGAAAATTAACTATTTAAAAATATTAGTAACAAGATCACATATATATATCACATATATGTAAATAAAAATAGAGAGTAGAGAGCAAACGCAAACACAAGGATGTATACTGGTTTCTCTCTTGTGAGGACTAGTCCAGTCGGAAGAACTCTAGCTTCCAGTTGAATCTACTATGGAAAATCACCACAAGTTTTCATCCGAAGTTCTTGCAACTTCTACAATGCGAGCTTTGATCTGAAGTACTCGAACAACTTCAATTGTGAAGTGTTTATCTTCAATCAAGCCTCTGATTACAATCACTCTGAAACTTCTAGACCGTACTGCACTGACAAATAGACTAGAAAATTATAACTGGCTTGGGATTTAAAAATGAAAGCTCAGAACACATTGGAAGAAGTGGTAGGCTTATAGAAAAGATATGAAAGTGAATTGGTGTGTTAAAATGATCAAAATCTTTCTCTATTTATAGTTTTTCCAAAGACAGAATTTTGACAGAATTCGGGCAGAACTATGTGAGTAAATCTCGTTAGGATCCGTAACTACAGGAAGACCAAATTCAAAATCCAACGTTCACTAACCGAACTCTGGCCAAATTTGCCTGGAGTTCTGTCAGGGTTTTTGCAAATTGGTTTTTGTGCTTTTTGAAAAGTTAAACAGTTAGGAAGTAGTTTGGGCTTTTATAAGTGGGCTTGTTTTCAAAATGAAAGGGTATTTTGAAAATTTTCTTGGATAGCCTATTTGCCAGTATGACGCAGTGTATATCTATTCTTAGACTCGATAAATGTAAAAATTATATTGATAAAATAGGAAAACCAAGAGCCCTTTGATGACGCCTTTCTTCAAATATTTGAGCAGACTTGAAGACGCCTTTTTTCCTTTGACGGCGGTCGTCTAAAGATAAACAGATCTGAAAATTTGAATACCTTTCGGTGGCTTCGTCAACACCATCTTTGGCCCATTAATAATCTCTATTGCTTATGTCCTGGTTTGATAAAGGTTGATCATGCTTACTGCATGTCTATAAGAACATGTTAGACAAAAACAATATGATACAAGCATAGCAATATGATATAGAAAATTTTAGACAATGCTAAGTTTAAATAGCAACATGATAGTGATTACAATGAATATTAGTGAGGTCATTATGTTAAACTTAATTGATTAGCCATATTCAAAAATATGATATAATCATTGAGCTAACAATCTCTTCCTTTTTGATTATGACAAATCGGTTATGTTTAATATATACAATAGATGCATGTATCACTAATAAACACATAATACTAAAATATTGTGTGCTAACTTAAACTTATTTCTCCCCTTTGACATGATTAAAAATAAGCTCCCCCATAATTAAAGCTAAAATGAACTCAATCATAAGTAAAGGAGAAACGCAAAAATAATGATCAAGGCAATATAGATACTATCTAAAAATAATTATGATCAAGCATAAGTCTAGAGCAGGCAATATAGATACTATCTTGAATAAAAACTGACAGAAAATGTACACGTCTGATATCCTGAGCAACTGATGTGTATTGGTATCCGAACTGGATTCATAAAGACCTATTATGAGAATTTACAGGTTACAGAGTGTTCTAGATTTAAATAATAGGTTAAATAGTTATCTGTATGCTTCTAAATCATTTCTAGATCAAGGAAGTCAACGCTGGTCAACTTTGCTCAAACCTTGGTCAAATTGCCTAATCTAGGGTTTGGGATTAGTGGACTATTAGCTAGGCCAATGTAGCATCATAGCCACAAACCAAAATAGGCTAAGCCATCTAGAACCAACTATACATCTAACTCCATAACTCATAACCCTATATGTATATATATATATATATATATATATATATATATATATATATATATATATATATATATATATATATACCATATTCAAATTATCCTTATAGCCTATATGTGACACCATCAAACTACTAACATCCACCATACTAATCATAATATTATTATATATAATATATATATTATATATATATATATATAATATAATATATATATATAATATATATATACATAGGTTTATATAAGATTTACTATATTGCTAAGGAAAGGATTAAGTGGATACATGGGGTCTAACCACATGAATGGGACTGAACTTACAAGGGGATAGAACATAAGGGTCTGCTACTTAATGAAACAAGGGAAAAGTTGAACTAATGTTCTGTTAACTTGGTCTGAACAAGACATCCCAAGTTGAACAAAATATGAAAAGGACAGAGCTATGGCTAAAGTTCAAGTTTGAAGGGGTAGGACCAATATAGATGTAAACCCCCATGTTCAAGTTCTGGTACCAAGGGCATGGCTATGCATGCAATGCATGGTACATGCCAGTTAGAAATAGTTGAACATAAGAATACCAAGAACTAATATCTACTTATGCATTTACATTACATATATAGGTTGTGGTTCATATTCAGGTATCAATTTAACCACTAATGAATATCTGACCCTCCAAGCAGCAGTGAACCACCATATCAAATACCAAGTCCATATATGGATTGATGCAAAGACAGAACAAATGGCTAATGGAACTGAACCTAATAACTACTGATACCTAGCAATATGTATGGGACAACAATTTGCAGATAAATAAGCACTAAACTCGGACAGAGCAGAACATATTCATGGACAAAACCTATATCCATGTACTGACAGATGAGCAAACAAGGATCAAGGGCTGTTCAAGGGATTGGTAATGATATATTAAATAGCAGGGCATTCACAAGATGGCTCCAACTGATCATAAAGTCCTCTAGTGTGAGGTGCAGGGCAGGGCAAGGCTATATGAATGTATCCATACATTCATATAACATCTAGACAGAGAGCAACAATAGGACAAGACATATCAAAATGAAATGGGCAGGTCAATACCAATACTGATACTCAAAACCAGTGAAAACAAATGGATATCCATTAAAACTTGATACATCAAGCAGGGCTGTAGCCCCACTGCCATACTCCCTCACATCCTCCAATCTTCTTCTCTATAAATTACATTATACTCCTCTATATTGCAGCCATAAACACTCAGTCATCAATGGACTGAACCAAAAGTAGGTAGCTGCTATCTAACAGTCCAAAATTCGACTAAACTTGCAGGACTGAACATATGTAATATCCCAGGACCGAACTTAACACAAATAGTGTACGGATTATTTGATATCTGGGCATAAAAGAATGACCTAAACAATATAGCGTACCCACATGGTATCACATTCCCATGTCCTACTCAATCAGAACAGTGAAGAAAATTGGTCATAGAAGACATGACTGAACAATGGTTGAAAAGGGTTTTAGACATGAGGTTAGACTGGTAATAAGGACTAATGCAATGTAGTGAACTCGACTGATGCAAAGAAGAGGCCACAAATGCCACTCAAGTAGTGAATGAACATCACGAATCAAGGTATAGGTTGATATGCCAACTGTCGGGCAGGGCATATACTCTAATGCTACACAAAGTTATGAGCTGAGGAAGGTAGGGGATATGTCATTGAAGTCACAAGGACCTTCACATGTCCATTTGTGAATTGGTTCACAGAACTCAAGTGTCTGCACGCAATCCTCTACAGGACAGAACATATGACAGTGAGCAGTCACTACACATCAAGTCCCCATAGCCAAAATGATCTACCAAATCAATCCCAAATCACAAGCTAACTCTACATTGCTAACACATCATATAACCAATATAATACCTAATTAAAATTGAAATTTAAGTATCAAAATCCCTGAGAGTCATTTCATCAAATACTTGATGTGCGTATCTGATATACTCGTGATACGCACTCCAAATAGATCCAAACTTGACCCAAATTATTCCTAATGCAATGGGGACCCTAAATGAATGCATCTACCTTAATGAATGGGAAATTATAGGGTTTAGAGCGATCTTACCACTTGAGAGATGGATTCCCAAGAAAACTTCCTAGATCTAGATCTCCACCAAGCTCCAATGGCCAAATTACTCCAAATGCTCCCAAGCTAGCCAATAGAGTCTTCCTCTCTTCAAAGGGAGAATTTGCAATTTGCTTGAGAAAATTTGGACTCAATTTAGAAGATAGAGAAAATTGGGAAAGAACACAAATTAGGGTTAGGGTTTCTAATGAAAGGGGGAAGAAAGGAAGGTTGCTATTAATAGCAAAAGGAAGGCTCTCTTGCGGCTGGCCAACTAGTTGGGTTAGGGCTTGGTTTGGGTAAAATGCTTAAAAGGCTTTCCTATTTGTCATTTCAAACCTTTTAAGGAAAGGCCCAATATAGCTTATTGTTTTAAGTCAATTAATAGGTTCTATATAATATCTAGCTAGATTAGTGTCTAACTAAAGTTGTCTAATCTCACTAACGAAGTTTCTATGGTCATGACTAACATTAAATCAGTGTGGTTCTATGGTTAAACCAAAATATGACACTAACTCAATACATTAATTAAATACTATTAAAATAATCAAAATTTTATAAATTACCAAATTACCTTATTCAGAAAGTGGTAGTGATAGGGAAGCCACAGACATCAGATGAAGGCTCGAGGGATATTCGACAGGAGTTTATGGATTGTCAGGAACTTGATTAGATGAGTCTTCGAGATATTTTGAGGGATACATAGAATTTGATTTATCGAGACAAAGCGACGAATAAAGATGAGTCAAATATTGGGGGTCAGTCTGTTAGTCATGACAGCTTGTCGATTTCAAAAAAGTGGTTGTTCCACAGATTCGCTTTTGGTGACAAGTGGTTAGCCAAAATCTCATGGGGCAACATTAGTTTCAGTAGTTCGAAGTTAGAAAGGATCAATGTGACACCCTGCTCCCAGAGGAGCGATCATCCTCGCTTAACGTGATGCAACACGAGCCTAGGTTGCACTCTTGTAAGATGAAGTCCAAAATGGCCGATTTAAGCTAGGCCAGAGTCGTACAAAGTGTCCATATTTATCGCAGAAAGTAAATGAACACAAGTTTGAAACAAATTCAAGCTCTTTATTGATATTCAAGAAGTATTATATGTGGCGCTAGGCGAGATTATAATTTGCTCAAGCTCTATTCTGAAACGTAAAAAGTGTGCCAATCGGCTTACAATATGGAATGATATATGGCGATGTTCTGATACATTATGTCATGTATATGGTGCTTCAGCTCCTTGTACGCTCCGAGGTTTCAAGGTTAGCTTCACGCCTTAGCACATTCGAGGGAAGACTCCGCACCTGACGAGGTTCTCCACCCTGGACGCAATCTATATGGTTATCAGTACATTACATGTACTGGTGGAGAGCTAGCTCGCCCGCTCGCTATTATTTTCAAACACGTTGAGTTTAATTTCGTGCACCATCTATCAATTGATTGTCTTTCTATCTTGCCTTAGAATCAGAATTATGACATATATTGCAAAGTCTATCTCATGTTACGGGCATCAAGTATCGCATAAGAACAATATGCACAACTTACCATACTTACGTTCGATCTTTCTTATCCAACGTAAATCAAGTTAGCCAACATATGATACGTAAGGACTTGACAGAATTGTATAAGAAAATACGAGTATCATCAGCATGTTTCTGCCTCAAGTGAACGAGGTACTTACGTTGTCAGGATGTGTTATACTCGAGCTTTATTCAGATGTTCATTCAGTTACTCAATTGTTCACCTTAATCAGATTACTTATTTCAATGCAAGGTCTCACACGTGGATTGCCACTCGAGAGCCAACTTAATCTATATGCACCGGTCGCTGGCAATACAAGCCATTTGGACTCTTGAACATGGTATTCGTAGTATCTGTTAGACGGTGATGGCTGGTATACCTGATAGGCTATGTATACCGGCATTACGTCGCTTGAGTGACGAGCCTGCACACAAGTCGTCGTAAGTCACAATTCCTGGTCACCCAGCTTCTGATTGCCCGAGGAATCCTTTATCAACACCACTCGCGCACGAGGTGTCACGACCATTTCGTATTCTCCTTTTATTTCTTTAACTTATCGGCTCTCTGAGCCATAACGGATTATCGTCTAGGTTGGCGGCCGCATCCGTGCAACGCAGGTAGCGAGCTCCATTGCACGTCTCCGTCATACCTGTTGCTAATCATCTTTTCTTCTTTTCTTTCTTTCTTTCTTTCTTTTTTATTCACTTATTCTCAACACGATCCTTGGTACACCCAGCTTCTGATCGTTCGAGTTTTTCTTTCTTTATTTGTTCATTCATTTAATTTATTCTTTATTTTATTTGTTCATTCATTCATTTGTTATCATTTTGTAGCTTCCGGTACGGGAACTGTCTTGGCGACCCAACAGTCTCGAAGCCTTTTCTTGTTTCCATTACTCTGTTGGAACGACTATTTCGATAGTCTTTCTACCTCAATTCAGTAAACCATTCATTGTTTCTTGTCTCAAGTTGTGTTACTATCTTAGTGACAAGCATTTCATACATACTTGAGCGCATAGGGTACTTAAAACATAAGTTGTGCTTTAGCACGAGCGTGGAGTATGGTACAGGTTTAAAGTATAAATTTCCAAGTTCATTTTTATGTTCTACACAAGCATACAAGATGGGATTATTTTTTATATAGGTGCGTTGAGTTCTTTTATTAGCAAGCAGGGGGTTATCGCCTAGCGATCTAGCAATATTGTCTGTATTATTATGTGTCCAGGCTAAACAAAGATAGGTTCATCGAGCCACCCACCTTAGCGATGATCGCATCGGCCGAGTGAGACTCCGAGTGCATCTTTAAAGTCTAAGTTTGGATTCTTCTGAGGGACCAGGTCCATTGCCTTTGCCTTAAGCTATCCTTCGCCGAGCAAGGCGAGATTTGAGTCTTTGCACTTGTGCGTTTGAATCGGCATTTAGCTTGTGCAGAGCAGGTCACTACAAGGCGTGTAGCAAACTCAATCCGAGGCGGATGCATCTCCATTTACACAGTTCTGGGAGATCTGCGGGTCATCGACGGTGTGCATAGTACATGATGGACTGTTCAAGGATACATGTGTACAGAGAAAGAACAACACGCTCTATAATTAATTTATTAACAAAATCCTTGTTTGATTCAAGAGTTGACAAATGCAGTGCTTGTTCTAGCAAAAGCTTACTTTTTTCAGATTTGTATTCCTTAATGTCATTTGTTACTAGCTGTACCAGTCCTTACTTAACAATGGTTTCAATTTTTAATGTCATCAATCGATAATTTTTTTAAAAAGTTCCTTCTTTTTGTAGTACAAGTATTTTCAACTTGAATCTTCATATGATCTTATTTGAAAGGAGAAAAGTTGCATTCACATATTCAGTGTCATTTTGTCATGTCGCATTTATCCTCATTGGGACTGTGAAAGGAAAAGACACCACCTCTCCTTGTCGACATATCTATTCTAATTTCGACCACCACGCAGTAACATAAATTATCCTAAAATTACACCTTGATAAATTTTTTGTGGTTTTTAGGCCAGTCCGAAGAACTGATCTTCTGTGATTCTGCGTCTTAGCGAGGATGGATGTACAGGGACTTCATTGTCAGACACGAAGGTGGATAGTTTTAGGAGCTTGAATCTCGAAAGAACCGCACCGTTCGCTTAGTTGGGTCAGCTAAGGTTGAAGAAGCTCGACGGAACGGGAGCACATTTCAGTGGAAGAAAAGTCAGGGGCATGCAGTCAAGACTTTTGGTGACGCTGATCATCAGGACTTCAGTCTTGCCGAGTTATTGATGTCGGTAGGATCCTAGTAAAGAAGGTGCTACACATGACATCTAGCATTAATATGGTAGTCAAGGAGGTAGAGACGAAGGAGACGCACAATAGCTCGAAGGATCAAAGATCAATGATAAGGGGAAGCAGAAACTCTGTCACGGGACGACATACATTAAGTCTAGTTGAGGAGCCACGGGACCAACACGTCTCATCAGACTGGAGGGGGGGGGGGGGGTAGTTGGGGTTCATCCTCGATTCGAGTTGTCTGGAAGGTTAGTCTGGGTATCGGAGCTCGTCATAAGTTAGGTAGAAGTTTTATTGAGAACCGATCGGGTTTGGTTCATATTCAATCAAATCGAATTTGGTTGAAACTGTGTCAAACTCAACCAGAACTTGTTGGCCTCGGCCTGACCGAGTTCAGTCCTATTCAGTCAGTGTCGGTCTGTAGGTGAACAGAACTAATGTGGTCCCCAAATCCGCATCCATGATCGTGTGATCAAATTTGGACGTCTAGGATTAGTGTTAGATTATTTAGGGTTTTCCTAAAACCTTAAATAGGTTTCTCAACCTATATACATGGGTTGAACGTAGTTGGCATGAGCACAACACAATACAGAATATTTAGGGTGCAAGTCCATAAAAAAAATCTAAGAGAAAGTTCATACTTTACTCTAATTAGGGCTCGCCGCTCGAGACAGTATGAAGAGGGGATCTGTTCAGGGAGTCGGCTACTTCGTCCAGTGGATTACTACGGGTTGTGTGAGTGATTTTTATTGTAATATCTTTCTTTCTTCTTGCGTTCGGTGACATGATTGAACCTGTGAGCAAATTGTTCAATATATTTGTATTCAGTCTTGTATCTTTCGAAAAGTTACAAAGATCAAAATTTATCCAAGTGACATAGTCATCTAATATACTATGTTTGATCTGTCTTGATGGTGTTGGACATTGGTTAATTATCTTCAGATGGATTACTATCACATCACAAACAACATATTATGTATTAGTCATAGAGCAACCAAAGTATACCATCATGTGACACCAATATACAACATATTTTATCAGCCAGCCACTATGTTACTTGCACAGGTATCCAAATTCAAATTGGCCACAAGTAAAATAGCAGCAAGTCCTGTTATACCTGGATTATTCCTGTTGAGTTGGATACACATCTGACGTAGATTGGTTTTGCAACATTTTTGGCAGTTACCTACTAGAAACGTCTGTTAATCTTTATTTGTGTTTCAAACCCAATTCATATTTATTTCGTTCATCCATTTTGTTTTGAGGATTCTAATCTTCTCTAGCAATGAAATTGGATGGCTACTATGGGATTTGGAAGGCTATCTAAGGGTCATGGAAGTCAAGTCATGCTAGTTGTTTCTCTCAGGACCCAAATGAAACTCAAACGTATATCATTCATGCACCCATCTTTTCTAAGTTTGAAAACCATGGAGTTGACCCACCCGTCTCTATCCATGATTCAACGACTAACAATTTGTCCATCCTCTCCTCCCACATGAGTTCAGACGGATGGGTTTATGCCAGGGATAATCCTACGATTACAACTAAATATGTTATAACTCTTATAACTGTCATGTGGCGATTGTCAATTGGTCTTCTCTTTCTATGCGGAATAGAAAGGAAGAGAAGGAAAGAAGTGGACCAATTAACATTGCTATGTGACGGTTGTAAAAATTTACAACTATATTCGGTTGTAAACATGACATTATTGTTAAGCCAGAGGCCTTAAAAGAATAGTCCAACCAAGAAACATGAATCGTCCACTCTTTTTGTCTCACCTTTAGTTTCCTTCTTACTGGCACTCAGGAAATTCCATGCCCCTTCCCTTTGTAACACATTTCCATCAGTTGTCCTCCACAAATTTGTGGCCAGTCTTATTAGTACAACAAATGAATTTATGAGGAAATCAAATGTTTTAACTTTCTTACTTAATCTTAGTTTTTTTTGTGGTTGAAGACAATGTATTATGAATGGGGCAAAATTTTGACAATATAGCTATTTACTAGGTTTGTCAAAAATTTAACAGTCCCGACGATTACATAACTGCTAAATTGACATTCAGAAGACTGCCAAAATTTGGTAGTCCTCCATCATGCCAAACGTGACTGTGTTTGTTCCGAAGTTTCAAATATTCATTAATGAGTTCGAAACTTCGAAAATAGTGCCTTAGTGAACTTTCTACAAAAAAACTATATAACTAAATATGTATTACACATGAAATCTAAGAATATAAAAACCTATATTTGAAAAAAAAAAACTAGAATAAACAAATAAATCTAGTTTCAATTGATGGAGTTTTATCCTGATTGTGTAAGGTTGTTGGTTCTGGCCATCTCCGTTCACTACAAAAATACAGACGTTTAGTGACGGCCTAATCCGTTGTCGAGTTGCCGCTAAAAAGTAATAGTGACGACCTAGTGATAGATGTAGGACAGATAAGGGACGTCGGTAAACTACCCATCGCTATCAAACTTCTGTCACCAAGCAGTCGACGATTGTTCGACTACATAGCGATGCACCATTCAGCGACGACTTGTAATCATACTAGCGACAACTTAGTTTAGCATCATCTTAGCGACGTACAAGCGGTTAACTCTTTCCTGGATTAAATGACTAGTTAGCGATGACTAAGTGTCGTATTTGGCGTCTAGGTGGCGGTGCACATGCGATGTCTTTTAGTTTATGATACTGAAACTAGTTTCTGATACTCATATGAGCGACGATTGGATGACTGATAGATAAGTTGACTATGTGTAGCAATGGTGTCGCCCTACGTCGCTCACTTGAGAATTCTTAAGTCAGCCAAGGCTATGTACATCGAGTAGGCGAAGCCTAGGTGTCGTTGTACGTCGCCAAGCTGCCGATTAGCTATCGCTAAGCTAGACAGAACTTGAAAATATTTTGGATCGCATCACTCAGAGCATATACGCACTATATTGTTGTCGAAATTTCCTTTATGCTTTGATTTTTGCAAACTTGAAACAAGAAAATAAAATAAATTAGAACAAAGTTACCGGTCTATGGGGAAGTCGCGCTGAACGCACTGCCCTAAGAGTTGATCCGAGGTCTTATGTGCAGACTTTTCTCAGATTCTTCTAGTGGTAAAACCCCCGGTATCACCGGCTTCTCGCTGTCGCACACAACGTCGAGAGATCGACCCAAACTTAGCCTTGCCCAGACGCAGGAAGACGAACAAGAGTTAGTGAAGAGCAGCAGAGCGAGAATAAAGAGGAGTTTTTTTTCTGTGTATTGCTCTGAGAAAAGAAGCCGAAATATATAGGCATCAAAGACCAAAACCATTGGCAGTTCCATGGAGGAACGTGCAGAAATAGGAGGCAAAAGAATAGGACTGTAGCAACAGCTCCAACGTGTACAAGAAAATTCGATAGGAATTAGTCAAAGAGGTGTTTGAGGAGGTTGGGTTTGCACATGTGTTGTTTATTCACAGCCAACAATCCCCCCAAAACCAAGATCCGAAGACAAAGATAACAACTACAAAAAATAGTGATAGAGAAATCTGGGCAAGAGTATACTATGCATAAATGAGATGGACCGCAGTCTTGAATCTCACGTAGTGACTAATCCTTTATCTGAAGAAGTGCTTGATGGACTATGCCTTGAATCAGACTTCTTGAACCAGATTCAGAGATTAGCACACATAGTATGCTAGAGGTTCTTGGGTCTATCGGGTGGCGCTTTGAATGGCCATGCGCACTTATACCAAATTAATAAGAGTTGTCTGAGATCGCCCTGTCTCATAGTCGCGGCCTTCACGACCTCTTATATAGGTAAGTTCTCCAAGGGTTGGTGATCGGAGTCAACCCCGCAAAATAATGCTTGGACCTATTAAGAGTTTTTAAAACTCATCATAACCAGATCACACTGGAACACTGTCACCATAGGGATGGGATATCATTGTACAACCTCGTACAGCCACCTGGGCTTTAGTTTATGAGAATTTAATCTCTGAGTCAGTGTTCCATAAAAGTCACCGAAGTCCAGCTTGTTTCTACCCATTGAACCGGCTTCTTGGGATCTCCAGTCAGACTCGGTTGGGTTTGCCACTGCTGGTGACTTATTTATGGGCTTAATCCCATCCCCCTCGATGATTCTAGGAACAATGTCCTAGACAGACCCTTTGTCAAGTGGTCTGCAAGGTTCTTTTCTGACTTTATATAGTCAAGAACCACATATTTGCCTAATAGGCTCTTGATTGACTTGAAGCGCAGCTGCAGGTGCCTGTTCATCTTAGCATTCACAGAATCATGCTTTAGTAGTTCTATAATAGATTTATTATCACAGTTTATGGAAATAGCAGGAACAGGAATAATAGAAACAAGTATATGCATAATTAAATTTCTGAGCCATTCAGCTTCTGTACAAGTAGTATCCTGAGCTATCATTTCAGAGTCCATAGTACTCCTAGCTATGATTGTTTGTTTACATGATCCCCAAGAAATCGCAGCTCCTCCTAGGGTAAAAACATATCCAGTTGTGGATTTCACATCATGTGAGTCAGTTACCCAGTTTGCATCTGAATAACCTTCTATGATATCAGGGTGTCTAGAATAATGAAGTTTATAATCTATAGTACCCTTAAGATATCTAAATACTCTTTCTAATACAGTCAAATGAGATCGATTTGGGTTAGAAGTATATCTACTAAGTCTTCCAACAGCAAATGCAATATCAGGTCTGGTTCTATATGTTATATACATAAGAGAACCTATCATCTGAGAGTATCTATGTTGTTCTACAGGTGAACCTTCGTTCTTCTTGAGAATGATACTACTGTCAAAGGGAGTAGGAGCATGCTTCTTATCAAAGTAATCAAATTTCTTTAGCATTTTCTCAATAGAATGTACTAAGGATAGAGTATAGCCCTCTTTGGATCTGGATACTTGCATTCCTAGAATCAGGTTGGCTTCACCTAGGTCTTTCATGTCAAATTCGCTAGATAAATAATCTTTAGTATTATTTATCAACTCAAGTGTCGATCCTAAAATGAGAATATCATCTACATACAAGCATAAAATGACACAACTTCCACCAGAGTTTTTAGAGTATATATATTTGTCATACTCATTTGGTAAGAAACCATGTTCTACAATCACTTTATCAAATTTGCTGTGCCATTGCTTGGGAGCTTGCTTTAGGCCATAAAAAGATTTTACTAATCTGCAAACTTTCTTTTCTTGACCTTTAGCAATAAAGCCTTCAGGTTGCTCCATGTAGATTTCTTCTTCTAGATCACCATTCAAAAAGGCTGTCTTTACGTCCATTTGGTGAATCAGCATGTTATGAATGGAAGCTAAGGCTAGAAGGGTTCTAATAGAAGCAATCCTAGCTACAGGAGAATAGGTATCAAAATAATCTAGTCCTTTTTTCTGAGTGAAACCCTTGGCTACTAATCTAGCTTTGTATTTTTCTATAGTACCGTCAGCTCTAAGTTTCTTTTTGAAGATCCACTTACAACCTATAGGTTTACTACCTAAAGGTAGGTCTGCTAAATACCAGGTATTGTTCTCCATAATAGAGTTGTATTCATTGATAATGGCTTCTTTCCAGAAAGAAGCATCAGGGGAAGATATTGCTTCTTCGTAAGTTGAGGGATCACCCTCTATCAAATAAGTGAAGAAGCCTTCCCCCAAATTCCTTTCAATCCTTCCTCTTTTACTTCTTCTAGGTTCTAAGTCTTGTTCAGGTTGGCAGTGGGAACTTATAGAAGGAGCTAGGGAAGAACTTGAGGGGTTGGAAGAAATTCTATTCTTAAAAGGGAATATATTCTCAAAGTAAACTGCATCTCTAGCTTCTATGATGGTATTGTTGGAGATTTCATTTACTTCAGAATTAGTCACTAGAAATCTATTGGCATTGCTATCTAAGGCATATCCTATGAACGCAGCATCTACGGTCTTGGGTCCAATCTTTCTCTTTTTTGGTTCAGGGATTCCAACTTTTGCTAGACATCCCCAAACTTTGAGATAATGGACTCTAGGAGTTCTACCTTTCCATAATTCATAGGGAGTCTTATCCTTAGATTTACTGGGAATCCTATTTAGGATGTAGCAGGCAGTTAATAAAGCTTCTCCCCACAAGTTATCAGGAACACCTGAGCTGAGAAGCATGGCATTCACCATGTCTAACAGAGTGCGATTCTTCCTTTCAGCAACTCCGTTGGACTGTGGTGAATAAGGAGCAGTTATCTCATGAATTATTCCGTGTTCTTCACAGAATTTGGTCATATCGTTTGAGGTATACTCTCCGCCACGATCAGATCTAAGGATCTTAATCTTTTTCTCTAATTAGTTTTCAACCTCTGATTTGTAAACCTTGAACATATCTAAAACTTCATCTTTGGTTTTGAAAAGGTAGATATAGCAATACTTCGAACAATCATCTATAAATGTGACAAAGTATTTCCTACCGCCTCGAGTCAGAACCCTATTTGAATAACAAACATCACTATGAACTAGTTCTAGAATATCAGAATTCCTTTCTACAGATTTGAAAGGTAGTCTAGAATGTTTGGCTTGAACACAAATCTCACACTTTTTTTATTATCCACAGGAGACTTGGGAATGAGATTTAGGTTCATCATCCTTCTAAGGGAACCCAGGTTCACATGCCCTAATCTACCATGCCAAACATTAGAAGATTCTACATTGGAAACAACGGGAGAAGGGTCTGACATTTTATTAATAGTGCTGAGAATAAAAAGACCATCCTTTACAAATCCTTTTCCAACAAAGGACTCATTCTTAGAAAAAGCAACTTTATTGGCTTCCATAACAATCTTGTATCCAGATGCTACAAGAAGGGAGCCACTAACTAAATTCCTTCTAACAGTCGGCACATGAAGAACATCATAAAGAGGCAGAATTTTTCCTGATGTCATCTTCAGATCTATTCTCCCTCTTCCTACAATCTGTGCCGTAGAGCCATCTCCTAGGGTTATGCCTCCTCCACATGATTCCTGATAGTTTGAAAAACATGAGCGATCAAATAAAATATGAACATTAGCTCCAGAATCCAACCACCAGTCATCAGAATGGTAAGAAATGTTAACTAAAGGTTGGTAAGTCACAGACCTGAAGGAAATAGAAGATCCATCCAGAATCATGTTGGCTTCAGGTTTGGCTGGACCTTTCCCCTTATAGGGAGTCTTGATAGGTTCCTTCTTCCTCTGGAAACAGTTGAAGGATAGATGGTTTGTCCTACCACACACCAAACAAAATTTCTGTTGATCCTGAGTCTGACTGACATTTCTAAGTCTGTGGTTTTGCTGGTGGTGACGGTTATTGTGGTTCTGCTGAAAGTTAAGCTTCTTCTTGACGAAGTTCTTCTTGGGTTTGAGAGGATTACTAGGCTTAGGTTTATGAGGGGGTGACTTTACTAGGTTTACCTTAGCCTTAGTCTCAGTCTTAGTGTTAGACCTTAGTCTAAGCTATTTTTCAGTTCTAATTTTCTTCAAGACTTCAGCAAAGGTAAGGTCACCTTGGGTATGAGTGAGATCCCTTTTTATATCAGACCAAGAAGGAGGGAGCTTATCTATTAGGCATGCTATCTTATGTTCAGCAGAGAAGGTGGTACCTTTAGTTTGAATATGCCTCACATATTTTTGGAATTCATGGATTTGTTCATTCATGGGTTTGTCATCTACCATGAAATACCTATTAAATGCTGAAGAAGTGAATCTTTCAATTCCAGCATCATCACAGGCGTATTCATCTTCTAAAGCATCCCAAAGTTCTTTAGCGCTTTTATATTCAAATAATATATCATAAAGTGAATTAGATAGCGCTTAGTATTCGATGGAAGCAGTTGAAGTCTATATCCTTAGGGGTTTTTGGTTTGGAGGTACCGAAGGATTTGGACATTCCTATGTCAGACTCAGTGTCGTCAGAATCATTGATGATGGGTGTGGAGCCATCAATGGCTGACATCGGTCCTAAAGTGGTGAGCCAGAATCTCATCTGACTCTGCCACCTCTTGAAGTGGGTGCCATCAAACTTGGATGGCTTAGCGGTAGAAGTCTCGTCTTTTCCAGTCATGGTGACAAGTATAGCAGTCTAAAGTCTGCAAGAATAATAATGCAAGTACTCAATAATTTGACAGGGGCTGAGAGATAATGGTTCAAAGAACTATCCCTTGAAGATACCAAGTTTTCTAACTAAGCATTCAACAAAGGTGTCAATTGGTAATAGATCTAGCAAAGTAACGGAACAATATAATGATCAATAATTTGTAGCTTGGTTGTTAAATAAAACTTTTGTAACACATTACCAATAACTGAACAATATACTACAGAGTTAGCCTTAAGAAAACCTTAAAGAGTGTTAACTGAACAATTTTTTTTTTCTTTTGAAAGTGCGTTAACAGAACAAAAATTTGCTTAACAGAACCTTAAGGGGAAAAAAATCGCTTAACAGAACTGAACAATTTACCAATAACTGAACCTTAAGGAACCAAAAATTTACCAATAAGGCTTAACAGAACCTTAAGGAACCTTAACGTTAACAGAACCTTAAGGAACCAAAAATTTACCAATAACTGAACAATTACCAAAAAGGCTCAACAGAACCAAAATTTGCTTAACAGAAAATTTTTTGTGTGTTAACAGAACAGAAAATACTAAAAGTTTTGTTGCAGGAAGTAAGTTTTAGGAAAATTACTAAAGTAAACGTATCAACTCTTAGATTGTTGTCGAAATTTCCTTTATGCTTTGATTTCTGCAAACTTGAAACAAGAAAATAAAATAAATTAGAACAAAGTTACCGGCCTATGGGAAAGTCGCGCTGAACGCACTGCCCTAAGAGTTGATCCGAGGTCATATGTGCAGACTTTTCTCAGATTCTCCTAGTGGTAAAACCCTCGGTATCACCGGCTTCTCGCTGTCGCACACAACATCGAGAGATCGACCCGAACTTAGCCTTGCCCAGACGCAGGAAAACGAACAAGAGTTAGTGAAGAGCAGCAGAGCGAGAATAAAGAGGAGTTTTTTTTCTGTGTATTGCTCTGAGAAAAGAAGCCGAAATATATAGGCATCAAAAACCAAAACCATTGGCAGTTCCATGGAGGAACGTGCAAAAATGGGAGGCAAAAGAATAGGACTGTAGCAATAGTTCCAACGTGTATAAGAAAATTCGGAAGGAATTAGTCAAAGAGGTGTTTGAGGAGGTTGGGTTTGCACATGTGCTGTGTATTCACAGCCAACATATATAACCCGTCCAATCACAACAATCATAATATATTACCACATAGCACAATCCTTCGTAGAATTTTCGTCCGATTGGACCTTCAGTGGAAAAAAACACACGTTGGAACCACAAACTACACAATATAATAAAAATAAAACTCACATTCAAATAAAGACGAATAAATAATCCATGAAAGGTAAACATCACAACAATGGGCAATAAGTACATAAATCTATATGTCAATACGTTTAAACAATGGTACACAACATCCATAATAAGTGCACTGCTAGTAGTACATACATTCACAACAACAATACAAATCACAAATAAAAAAATCATTGATCTGGTAGAGGTATCTGACCCCGCAGACAAGTCAAGACGTCCGAAGGAATTAAACTCACTACATCAGGTGGAAGTGAACTCTATGCCTCTGGTGGATGTAAACTCAAGAGATTCATCAATACAATAGGATACATGATATGGATAATAGGGGGAGAAGGGGCAAAAATGGGAGGAGCAAAGAGACTGGACATATAGTGTCCTACTCTGCTCAGTTCAATCGTTAGCAAAACATTGTTCAAACCTGGCTATGCAGTGACTTGCTTGGAGTCCCGCTCGGTCGAGACAAGTCCTCGTTCAGGTGGGTGGCTTCAATGAACTCGTCTCTATGTCATGTCACTTGCTAATAGACTCCTTCGTACCCCAAATCCTTAATCGATCGAACATCCCCAAGGCTAACCCATGCATCACATAGGGATTGAGTCACTCGACAAAATCCAAGCATGTTCCCTCTATATTCGCACTGACGATATTTTCGTCCGACAGAAGCTTATCGATAGTTATCCAACAACCCATGAATCGAGTCCAAATTATCCTCGTTCGAAACAATTCTTATCCCGCACATGACTTGCTAACATCAACATGAATCTAGACATGAAATGCTCAACTCAGGCAACAAGGCCTTCTATAAAACTATCCCTGATCGACAGAATACTCGTATGTGATTTCATAAAGTATCTAGACTTATTGTGTAGAACATTTCATGGAATATTAAAAAAGAGTGTCAGCAACATCGATTGTGAATGCAAGTTGTGTGGGGACCAGTTCATAACCACCCAGCGCACCCTATCGTAGAATTTTTATCCAATCATACCTTCTGCGGCACAAAACGCATGCTGGAACCACATAGTACGCAATATAGTGGAAATAAAACTCACATTCAAATAAAGAGAAATAAATAATCTATGAAAGATAAACGTCACAACAATGTTCTATAAATAAATCTATATATTAATACATACAAACAATGGTACACAACATCCATAATAATTTTATTGATAGTAGTACATACATCACAACAACAATACAAAACATAAAAAAGTTTACTGATACGATGGTGGTTTCTGGCCCTACGGACGAGTCAAGGTGTTTGGAGAATTGAGCTCACTACATAAAGTGGTAGTGAACTCAACGCCTTTGGTGGAAGTAAACTCAAGAGATTCATCAATGAGGTAGGATACATGATGGGGGCAACATGAGGAGCAGTGGCAGCAATGGGAGGAGCAGAGAGACTGACAACATCTAACATCACAGTGGCACGAGTGTTTGGGACAATGTCGCTATCACGTGCAACTGTCAGGACCCCAATGGTGGCCTGAATGGTGCTAATAGACTCATGTATCACTGCCATATTAACTGCAAGGTGGTCATTGTCGTAGTGATTTGTGACATCTATGATGCAACATCCGGAGGCAGAGAAGTGTGTTGGAGGTCTCAAGATAATTCATATTTGCGTCGCCAGGGAGCCGACGCCATATGTGCATCTGCCCTTCCCTCTCCCACATGTGGCCTTTATCCAAATGTGTTAAGAACTCTCGGTCACCCCATCCTGGGTGACTGGAGTAGATATCTCAGTCTATGAAGACTGAGCACAACATGTAAAATGGCATGTCCTTAATATCATAATATGTTAAGAACTAATCTAAGGTTATTTGAAATATTCTAACTTATAATATAAATTATAACTTACGACAGTCTTGGTCGTCTTCTAATATTTGGCAATTGTTGCGAGGTTTAGTGCTTAGGGTTGTAAGTGAGATAATAGAAAAGAAAGTAGGTATTGCCCTCCCCCCAAAACAAGGAAATATATATATAGAGTATTACACCAAAGAGTAGATAGATTAAGTTGTATTATCCTCTAACCAAATTCTCCAAGAATAAAATAGAATATGTTGTATTATCTCCTAACAAAAGTATTTTGTTGTGTGATAGTATTATCCACATATGTATATTATTCTTCCTTCATTCATAACAACTGATTATGGTGTCTTCTTGCTGTCACTACCCTAGTACCCTAGTTCTGACCCAAAACCACTTCCATCCCATCCCATATCTCCATCTTTTCCTTGATTAAGAGCTATTAGTCCCGAGGCGTACAAAGATGAGGACTTAGGCTAGGAACAATCGAGGATCATGTAATACTTTTCAGTCTGCCCTATGCTTAATCCTTATGAAGAAGTTTAGGGTTCCATGTAAGAAACTTGCTCCCCGAACTTTTGTGATCCCAACCAAATATGGAAAACCCAAGTTACAAGCACACAAAGAATAAAACCCATTCTTCCTTGCAAACGTACTTGCAATTGAGATAGAATGTTTACAACATAAGAGGATGAAAAAGAAATAAACAAAAGCGTTCTTCTTTTTTCGTTCGCGGGTGCTATAATGAGATGGAACAAAAATACAACAAGAGAAGAACAAAAAATAACTACTTGGTGGGGTGAACAAGCCACCATTGCTCAAAGCAAGATTCATCTCATAACGATCTTCTCCCAGGAGCCAGTAAATTCCCCAAAAAACTTCTGGAATGCTTTTGTCACTCTTGGACATCTTAGAAACTCGAAAGAGAGAAAACTACTCATAGGCGCATAGATCATGCTGATGGCGCATAGACCCTATAGGACTAGATTTATGGCCCTCATATTCTCTCTCTTCCAATGTTTTCCAAACTTCTAAATAAGAGGAGTGGAGCTCTATATATAGAGTAGCCCAGCACCTATCTGCATGTGCCACCCACACCAAAAGCAGTGACAGCAGACAGGTTCGATAGCTGACAGCCATTGTGAGCATGCACTTCATGCGTAGCCCCAAGCTCATAGCACCAAGGTGCATAGCACATGGCCGCACATGCACATAGATGCTTATGTGCCTTGCCGCCTATGTTCCTGGACACGTAGATTGCCTAGCCTCATAGAAGCCATGTCGCAGAGCGCTTGGCCGCATGCACGGCTTATCGCAGATGTTGTCGTGCTAAGTGCAAAGTACGCCATCAAAGCGCCACTTTGCGCCCTTCGCCCGTGCTCGAGTCGCTAAGCTTCTACGGGGCTTAGGTCATATGGTTTCCTATAGAGAGTGGCAAAACAAAGGCTTGTTCCTTGTGATTTACACTTAACCTCTAGGAAAATCAACACACATGGGCCATCTCACCCCATATGCATATTCCAACACAAGCATAGCTATTATATTGTGATATACACAATGATAGTTTTCTAATGTGAGACTATATGTTCCTAAAGTAAGTGAAAACACCAACAATGTTTCACATATATCATAATATATGGTTGAGCGTTTCTCACAGTGACTACCATCTTGTATTATGAGAGATGTCGCCTCCGACTTAAATCTTCCTATATGGTTCAAACAACAGTATGATACATGAATGGACTAAGCCTTAAATTATGAACCAAACCTGCTATTTTTCCCAGTCACACAATGACTGAGCTATGTTTTTGGTTGCACATTTAAGGCCCTGTGCAAGCCTAGTTTCGGTGTATGACTTTTGGGTGTCTACAAGATTACCCTCAATAGATGACCTGTATCTTTGTTTATACACTCTAGGTGAGTTCTTTTGTTGAGAGTTCCGATATGAAGGCTTGTGCTTCCTTGCGGTGCTACACCGCTCTGACATGGCATAAAGATGAGGCTTTACATCTTTACCTCATTGTGGTATCATACCATTATAGCATGATGACACCAGCCACTTTGTAGTATTGTACTACTCGGTATCTCATCATGGTGTACCACTGTAGCATGGGGTCACTAGCCCCTTTGTAGTACTGCTAACAACTCTCCATTCTTCAGCATTAAGCTACATGTCTATTTGGGGTTCTACGCTGCTATGACATGGTCTGAAGCCGAGGCTTTACCCTGTCACGGCACCTCATAGTGGTTTCACCCTATTGTAGCATAGAGTACTATACTCCTTTGTAGTACTTAGCTACTCATGCCTCCTATTAAGCACGTCGGACGATGTCCGAGAACATATTAAGGCGTCAAAGTAATCCTCGAACATGACTTGTTCTATATAAAAAAAACAAATCATAGACCATAATGGTTCTAGGTTCGTATCCCACACTATCCAAAAGGATTACCTACTGTACCTGATATTTTCCTAGTTAATGGTCCTCCTTGGACCAAAAGCTAGATGCCTATTAGATTTCTCTTTGAACTAATATTATAAAACTATGATAGAGGATTGCAGAGACACAATATCAGATGTCTGTCAAGCCTATTTTTGTGTTGATTCTTCGACCAACTGGTGTAGCTTCCCTTCCCGAAGAATTTTCTTGAAATATTTTTTTGATTTAAATAGTGATTTTAGAATGTTATAAATGTTTATTTAGTTAATTATTATGGTAGACGGTTTTAGCCATTGTTAAGTTTTGAAGTACCAGACGACCAAGAATCATGGCAAGGATAGTACAGTGACGTGCTTTGACTAGTGGTTAGCCATGTTAGGGGAATACCGAGCCACAGGAGTGTCCTAACTGAGAAAACCAGGCCAAGTTGCGACTTAACCCTACCGAAGATTTTATTTATTATTTAATTAAATTATTGAGTTTTTGCGGACCCGATTGTACCAAACCTATCCAGATTAGGCCCAAGTCAAACCCAAGCCATGTAGTCGTGTAGTGGGACCAAATACAACCTTGTAGACATGTTTGGTAAATAAAAATATTTTATATATATTAGGAATTGGAAATTATTTACTAAATAATTGTTATGGGGAGAATATAGATATTATTGTTATTAAATAGCGTTTAGAATATTGTACGAATTTCTGGAGCCAAATAAATGGGGTGGTTGATGAGTTCACCGCGATATATTATTGGTTTAATTTCAGTGTTATTAGGATTATTATTATTATTATTATTAATTTTGACGTATTTATTAAACAAATTTTACTTTACTATTATTGGTTATGTTTATTTTAAATAAATAAATATTATTATATATGTGTCCATATCTATATAGGTAGGCCCTATCCTAGGAATAATTGTTATTGGGATTTAATTGGGTTTTATGGAATTGTATATAAGGATATACATATATTGATATACATATGTATATATATATATATAATATTAAATATGTATTGATATATATGTGATTGTATGTATATATAATATATATATATATGTATAAATGCATATGTATAGAAGTATATACATGTGTATATATATAAATATATAGGTATATGAGTGTATTATATAAAATAAATATACTTGGAATTATACAAAGTATATACTTATAGGATATATATATATATATATATATATATATATATATATATATATATATATATATATATATAAAAATATATATATATATATATATATATATATATATATATATATATATATATATATATAGCCCAAGCCCAGCTGAAACGAGCCCAAGCCCAGTCCCATAAACCGAGCAGGCCCATCTCCTTAAATTCCCCACAAAGCAACCCAACAAGCAGTTGCTACAAAATCCCCACACCAGCCTAAGAACAGCCGGCCCCCCTTTTTCTGTTCTCAAACCGAACCTATTTTCGCCGACAACATTATATAGAAACGAGAGGGAGAGATTAACGCACGAAAACCCTAATTCCAGATTTTTGCCACCCTCCTCGGCCTTTGGAGCCACCGTGCGTCCACCCTGGACCGTCGGGGATCACTGGGAACCGCCGCACGCGCGCTGGTGGACCGAACAGAAACAATAGCAGCAAGTAGAGCCGACCCCCCCAGGTACCGTATTCTCGTTCGAGTTTCTCCCTGTGTACTCGATTATTTTTGAAACTGCAAACTCCCAATGGAAGACTACATAGCCACCTTGACATACCAATAACAAGTTTAGGATCAAGCCGATCAACCTGCCGAGGAGATCGACGCGAAGTCGAGTGGAAATCTGTCCAAAATTGGACTGAAAACCCAACCCCAATGCCTGTTTGGGAAGGCAAATTTATGTCGATCTATTACGAGTTTTAGAAATCCATTAACACAGATTCAAAGAAAACCTAACCGTGAGTGAAACACAATTATTACTTTTATTTCTAGTTGTTTAGTCAGCGATATAAATCTGTTTGAAAATCATAAAAAACATAGGAAAACAGTTTTTCAAAAATTATAAAACCCTTCCACATGACGTGCGTCCCGCCAATCCGGACGACGTGGTCACGCACCATAAGCATCGAAAGCTGCGTAACGTCTTCGTGGTCGTGTGGGCTTTGGCGGAATTCAAATTGGTCGTGTGTGCGCGACGAATTTGATGCGTATCTGTCGAAATTCTCCGTATCGACCTCTGTGCAAGTTTTCTAATTACTTCGTGCACGCTCGTCAGATCGAGACGAAACTTACGCCAATAGGACCGTATCATTTTTCTGGTCCTGTATGCCAAGTTTGGTCCGATTCTGAGACAGTTGATAAAATTGCCGTTTTGCGGGGCCTACGGTCCGACTCAATGGGTGATTTTGGGCACGGCCTGCCGGAATCCAACTCTAGACGTACGGTTGGGTTCGTATCGGAAAACTGAATCCGTAAACATGTAGTTTGACGACTTTAGAGACCATTGACTCGGGCACGCTTTTCGGTGCGAAATGTGTTCAACGACGGACATCGTTTTTGTCCGAAATTGCCATTTTGCCCCTGTGTCCAGAATTGGACTTAAGGACAGGCAACCCGAGCTAATTTGACTATTTTGAGAACTTTGGTACTATCTATTTCAGCATCTGGAGACTTCTGCATGTGTTGACTGATTGTGGCTCATTGAGTGGTTTGGTATTATTGGTTTCTCCAGCTAAGGACCTCAGGTAAGTACACTTTCTGATTGCTTTTCGATTCATAGTAGTCTTTTTATTTCATGTCTATACATATATCTTGCTGCTTGTTGAAACGTTCGTCACACGGAGTAGTCAGGAGGAGAAATATCTTAGTATACATGTGGACTACGCAGAAATATCCCAATATGTCTATTCTTGTATGATAGCAGCTGCACATGACACGTGTAGTGAGCCGAATTTACCCCCTAGCCGTTCACATGTCGAAACAAATATTTCACACCACCTAGATAGATGTCTTTTATTATTTTTTTCTTGTTTACTTCTCTATCATGCTATGTCATCAGTTATCTTCCAGTTTTTATCTCTCTTATGTTATTTTCATATCTTGTTAATTCTATTGTATTTTTGTATTGTCGTCGGTTTGTGTACTTGTTCCATTCCTGACTGGAAACCAACATTTTTCAGGTTTAGCTGCGATCACTCTTAGCACTGGGAAGACATGGGTATGCTGAGGCCGACCTAGATAGTGGAACTAGTTGTCATTTTCATTAATTGTAGGAACTTTGTATTATCTTTAATTTTAAATATTGTAAATGTTGTAATAAATTTAGAAATGTGAATGAGCAGCAATTGTTTTATTTTGAGCATTTATTTCTTGCGGGCTTGACAGCGTTCTACTGCCGACTCTGCGGCGTAGGCTGGCTTGGACATGTCTCGTATCCGAAAAACGGGTACGAGTCGAAACAAGTTTTTGTGGTGGCCCATGCAGGTCTATCTTCGCAAATGACTACGAACTCGTGATGGTACTTAAGTTAGTCGTACCATTGCGAGCCTGCACCTAAGAAATGCTCATTCACAAATAGGATTAAAATGATTTAGGATAATAACTAGGACTAGGAGTCCCTTGTTCAAATTGACCATTGGGTAGTTAAGGTTTTTAGATAGGCCATGCAATTCAGATAGCTTGCTAGATCCCTATAGGTACACTGTTACTTTTGATATGACATTATAATCCAATGTAGACCCATTATTCACTGGTAAGTTAGGCTTGCCTATAATTAAGGCATTAATTTTGATAAAATGTTTAATTTTTTTTGCTTTATTAGATATAAATCTTATATCATAAGATAGAATTGTCTATGTTAAATTCTCTTTTGCTGTAAGAAGTTAGCTTATAATTTATGATTCTGTTATTCCTGTATGAATCCTAGATAGATTTGATTCAAAGTTTTTTCCTCAACCATTTGGAATATATTTGAGATAAATGTTAGGATGTCCTTCTTTTTCTTGTCGTCAGTTAATTCCCCCGGTCAACCTTTTACTCTAAGGATTGAGACTTACAGGCAGGTGTTTACGCTTTCTACCATAGTCAACTAAGGCGAATCTCTAGCAGCTCCTTGAAGTCTTAGGAATATAGTTAGAGTAATTAAAATAACTGCGATGACTAGACAGCAGCGCACTGTCGCCAATTATTTAAGAATGGATGGTATGGGTTCACTGCAGCCAGCAGCGCACTGACGAGGCACAACACATAGAAATAAAATCATTCCGAAGAATTAGAGTTTATGGGACATTGCTAAACTATGTCCTAGTTGACCTCTTTAGATCTTAGATACCCTTGTGTCAATGTAGGGTAGAGTACCTGAGGGTATATCACACCTGAATCACGGAACTAAGAGTTTACCGCAGCCTGAGTATACGGGCGAAGCATAATTCTCGGTAAAGTGATTTCAGACGTGACTACAAGTTTAGGATACTATAAAGGATAGGGACTGCCCTGTATGACCATAAGATCCAAAACCAATGCTAGTGGAAGTTCTGTAAGCTGGATAGCGTGTCCCCGACCTGGCCTTCCGTGGTCCTTGTGACCCATTGACAAGGCAACTGACTGACACTAATAGGTTTACCTGGAGTATAGAATTCAGAATTCCATAACCCATTAGTCGACCCGGGGCCTTATGAATAGAAGATAGTAGGATTGACTGTATAAGCAATGACACCGGGTAAGGTTTTGACTTTTCTAAAACCCAAACTACTTATTTCCTCCTTTCAAAAATCTCGTATATTTATATGTTGACTATCTTGACCAATGCTGCTATTACAGCCTAGTTTTGCAAGTTTTCTCTCTTATCGAGCTTGATTCAAGACATATGGTTATTGGGGACGCCCGCTAACATATTGTCTAAATCAGAATTATTGTATTATGGTCTGATCAACCGTGATGCATTTGGTTCGCCCTTCATCTACTTACCCTACGTGGATTGAGACATAGATGTCTCTAGAATCTCATCTGCGAATGCTTTGACAAATCCTCTTTAATTATACATTCGTCTTTGAATCACGTAATTGTATTCAGTGACATCTCTCTTGAACTCTTTATTGTTTTTGTCTTTCACTGATTGGAAAGACGAAAACTCGTAATTGATAGATAGATACAGAGTATTCCCATGGCTATGATAGTTGTACACACAAGTGTAGCTACCACCGGCTGGCCTAGTGACTAGAACCTTGCCTTGAGTTACTCGTCCTTCCTTCGACACTAAACCTATTATCTTGATCTTCTGGTCATTGGAGTCCGAGAATGATTACGATCTTTCCCCCTTTACCAAATGCCAACCTAGGAGACTACCTATTCTCCAGAGACCAAATATTGTGAGCCTCTAATCATGTGTTTGAAGTTTGGTTTAACTAGAACCCTTGTGACAATAGTCTGGCAGGTTTGACACCAATAGAAATTTACGACCCAGTTGTTAGAAAACTTTTCCTTAGAATTGGTTACCCCGTCAATAACTCTTGTATACTATGGGTGTGTATGTTCCTCTGTTGTATCGGCCATGTGTCATTATACACACTCGCTTTCCATTTATTGAGGAACGATCCTTAACTTGACTTATACCTACCGTATTTCGTCACGCCGTGCCCTAGTCTCTATTAACAAGAGTCGAGGTACAATATACAAACTTTTAGAATTCTTCCAACCTTATTATTCCTAAAACCCTGCCCTAACTTCTAAGGTGGGTAGACTGTAAGCCTTCTAAAATTTTAGATGTAGCAGGATTACCGAGTGATTAGAATAACTTCCATTAGGATGGTGATTAGTGCCCTTGGACTCCCACTTTTAATTTAGATCATTTTGTGTCCCCGGCCGTGTCATTAATATTCGGAGCACAAGGACAGTTGTTACCTTCCAAAAAATTTTACATGCAAGATCTAGACGAGTCCGCCTTCATCTAGGTATATCATGTCCCACTCAAACCCGTCCCCTTGTACTCTATTTTTACGGTACGACTTTCAGGTCAAAAGGACTAGCTATAACCCTTACCATAGTACCAGTATACTTTCCGACTTCCAATAGAGCCTCAGCCTTGACTCAATTCATTCGACCCAATATATGGTTGTGATCTACTCGAAGCCACTATGCACAGGTCACTAGTGTGCCATCCAATTGAGGCCTCATGTGCTACTTAAACACAAAAGTCATTGAAGGCACATTTTGGACTATAGAACTGAACTATTAGGAATAGGCCCTTGTACCTATTATGTAATTTCTACCCCTTAGAATGTAAATACATTTGTAATCTTTATCCCATCTGCCTGGAAGTCGATATACGATCTTGTATTATATTTATGTCCCTTGCTCAGGTGTTTAAATAACCGCGGAATAGATCACAATCTTAATTTCTCAAATTTCGTTCTACTTTGGAACCTTGATTAGAATTTCGAGAATGGAACTTTCGTATTGCACGGATCGCAGGCCACTCGAAGTAACGAAGGGCTCTTCGACGTAGCAAGTGACTGAACCAGAGTAGCCCAATCTAGCAAATAAGGCAGTGGGTCATAAACTTCCTTTCCATCTGTAATATTGGATACTCTCCACTGCTCTTGAAACTTCACAGTTGCTCCCGATTATTCTGCCTTATCTTCCTGTCCTCCCTACTTCGGAGTGACGAATAATTATGCTTACTAGAGTTTATCAATATTCTTAGCTACTTGTGCAAATTTGCTTGTTAAGTTTTTGGGTTGCTTGATAGATACGAGAGAGTTTAGATACCATATGCCTAAATAATTGTTGGTAGGATGGTTAGCAACTAGTTAGAAGATTATGAGATTTTAGTTTGAGGTGTAGTGTGACCAAAGGTGGGTAGAAGTCCACGATGATTCGTAGTTACGAAATGACGAGGAGGAAGATATAAATAATTCGGAGAAATTAAGATTCGAGGATATTGTGGTAATAGTGGATTATTTTTTTAATTTTTATGTTGAACTTTTGGTATGTTTATGAATTGGAATTTCGAGGACGAAATTATTTTTAAGGTGGGTAGATTTGTAGCTTCCCTTCCCAGAGAATTTTCTTAAAATATTTTTTAATTTAAATAGTGATTTTAGAATGTTATAAATGTTTATTTAGTTAATTATTACGGTAGAAGATTTTAGCCATTGTTAAGTTTTGAAGTACCAAACGACCAAGAATCATGGCACTGATAGTGCAGTAACGTAATTTGACTAGTGTTTAGCCATGGTAGGGGAATGTCGAGCCATAGGAATGTCCTAACTGAGAAAACCAGGCCAAGTTGCGACTTAACCCTACCAAAGATTTTATTTATTATTTAATTAAAATATTAAGTTTTCGGGGACCCGATTGTACCAAACCTGTCCAGATTAGGCCCAAGTCAAACCCAAGCCCATGTAGTCGTGTAGTGGGACCAAATACGACCTTGTAGACATGTTTGGTAAATACAAATATTTTGAATATATTAGGAATTGGCAATTATTTACTAAATAATTATTATGGGGAGAATATAGATATTATTGTTATTAAATAGCGTTTAGAATATTGTACGAATTTATGGAGCCGAATAAATGGGGTGGTTGATGAGTTCATCGCGATATATTATTGGTTTAATTTCAGTGTTATTAGGATTATTATTATTAATAATAATTTTTATGTATTTATTAAACAAAATTTACTTTACTATTATTGGTTATGTTTATTTTAAATAAATAAATATTATTGTATATGTATCAATATCTATGTAGGTAGGCCGTATCCTAGGAATAATTGTTATTGGGATTTAATTGGGTTTTATGGAATTGTATATAAGGATATACGTATATTGATATACATATGTATATATATATATATATATAATATATTAAATATGTATTGATATATATATGTGATTGTATGTATATATAATATATATGTATAAATGCGTATGTATAGAAGTATATATATAAATATATAGTTATATGAGTGTATTATATAAAATAAATATACTTGGAATTATACAAAGTATATACTTATAGGATATATACTTATATATGATATATATATTAATAGCCCATGCCCAGCTGAAACGAGCCCAAGCCCAGCCCCATAAACCGAGCAGGCCCATCTCCTTAAATTCCCCACAAAGCAACCCAACAAGCAGTTGCTACAAAAGCCCCACACCAGCCTAAGAACAGCCGACCCCCCTTTTTCTGTTCTCAAACCGAACCTATTTCCGCCGACAACATTATATAGAAACGAGAGGGAGAGATTAACGCATGAAAACCCTAATTCCAGATTTTTGCCACCCTCCTCGGCCTTTGGCGCCACCGTCCGTCCACCCTGGACCGTCGGGGATCACTGGGAACCGTCGCGCGCGCGCCGGCGGACCGAACAGAAACAACAGCAGCAAGCAGAGCCGACCCCCCTAGATACCGTATTCTCGTTCGAGTTTCTCCCTGTGTACTCGATTATTTTCGAAACTACAAACTCCCAATGGAAGACTATATAGCGACCTTGACATACCAATAACAGGTTTAGGATCAAGCCGATCAACCTACCGAGGAGATCGACGCGAAGCCGAGTAGAAATCTGTCCAAAATTGGACAAAAAACCTAACCCCAATGCCAGTTTGGGAAGGTGAATTTATGTCGATCTATTGCGAGTTTTATAAATCCATTAAAACAGATTCAAAGACAACCTAACCGTGAGTGAAACACAATTATTACTTTTATTTCTAGTTGTTTAGTTAGCGATATAAATCTGTTTGAAAATCATGAAAAACATAGGAAAATTGTTTTTCAAAAATTATAAAACCCTTACACACGACGTGCGTCCCGCCAATCCGGGCGACGTGGTCATGCACCATAAGCATCGAAAGCTGCGTAACGGCTTCGTGGTCGTGTGGGCTTTGGCAGAATTCAAATTGGTCGTGTGTGCGCGACGAATTTGATACGTATCCGTCGAAATTTCCTGTATCAGCCTCTGTGCAAGTTTTCCAATTACTTCGTACACGCTCGTCAGATCGAGACGAAACTTACGCCAACAGGACCGTATCATTTTTCTGGTCCTATATGCCAAGTTTGGTTCGATTCTGAGACAGTTGGTAAAATCGTCGTTTTGCGGGGCCCATGGTCCGACTCAACGGGTGATTTTGTGCACGGCCCGCCGGAATCCTACTCTGGACGTACGGTTGGGTTCGTATTGGGAAACTGAATTCGTAGACATATAGTTTGACAACTTTATAGACCATTGACTCTGGCACGCTTTTCGGTGCAAAACGGGTCCAACGGCGGACATCGTTTTTGCCTGAAATTACTGTTTTGCCTTTGTGTCCAAAATTGGACTTAAGAATAGACAACCCAAGCTAATTTGACTATTCTGAGAATATTGGTACTATCTACTTCAGCATCTGGAGACTTCTGCATGTGTTGACTGATTGTGGCTCATTGAGTGGTATGGTATTATTGGTTTCTCCAGCTAAGGACCTCAGGCAAGTGCACTTTCTGATTGCTTTTCAATTCATAGTTGTCTTTTTATTTCATGTCTATACATATATCTTGCTGCTTGTTGACACGCTCGTCACACGAAGTAGTCGGGAGGGGAAATATCTTAGTATACATGTGGACTACCCAAAAATATCCCAATATGTCTATTCTTGCATGATAGCAGCTGCACACGACACGTGCAGTGAGCCGAATTTATCCCCTAACCGTTCACATGTCGAAATAGATATTTCACACCACCTAGATAGATATCTTTTATTAGTTTTTCCTTGTTTACTTCTCTATCGTGCTATGTCATCAGTTATCTTCCAGTTTTTATCTCTCTTATGTTATTTTCATGTCTTGTTAATTCTATTGTATTTTTGCATTATCGTTGGTTTGTGTACTTGTTCCATTCTTGACTGGAAACCAACATTTTTCAGGTTTAGCTGTGATCACTTTTAGCACTGGGAAGACATGGGTATGCTGAGGACGACCTAGATAGTGGAACTAGTTGTCATTTTCATTAATTTTGGGATCTTTGTATTATCTTTAATTTGAAAATATTGTAAATGTTGTAATAAATTTAGAAATGTGAATGAGCAGCAATTATTTTATTTTGAGCATTTATTTTTTACGAGCTTGACAGCGTTCTACCGTCGACTCTACGGCGTAGGCTGGCTTGGACACGTCTCGTATCCGAAAATCGGGTACAGGTCGTGACAACTGGCACTTGAGGCCATTGTGAATAGATCCGTTAAATTCTTCTGACTCTGAACATCACCTACTGTAATGATCCATTCTGATTGTGCTTATTTGGTGTCCTGGTACCTTTGTCTCACAGTCCTTTTCTTATCATTGAAGAGATCATCTAATGCTACTGGTCCAACTACCTGGTTGTACTTCAATATCACCCGAATTTGTATGCCAACCAAAAAATGATCATGCCTGGTTGTGGCAATACATCGGCATCATCCGAATTTATGCACCAACCACATGAAGATTATTCATTAGTTCCCAAAGCTATTCTGCTTCATAGTCGAAGCTATTATGCTTCATTCGCTGCAGCTATGAGTGCATAGAACTCAGATTCCATAATGAAATAATGTTTTGCTTCTTTGACTTTATCGATATAGTAGTACCATCCATGGATCTACTTCTTCGACTTTCATAATATAGTAAAACCACTCATTAAGAATATGTAATTTCTTTGCACTCTCCTTTTAAGTACTTACTGGCATCACTGAAGCTTCCTACCATAGTTGGATAATTGCTACATTGTATCCTTTTAAGTCCCTGAGAGATATTTCATCACTCTCTTCACAGCTTTCCAAAGATCAATACTTCGATTGCTCATGAACTGACTTAGCATGCCTATAAGAAAGGCTATGTTAGACCTAGTGGTACTAGCAGCCAACATCAAACTCCTGCTGATGCTCGAGTACACCAACTGTCAGACCCTATTTTCTGATATGGCTTCAATTTTTGATCACAACTGTAAGGAGTGTTGATCCCTAGAAGATCCTGATATCCATAGTATGTGATCATCTATCCATGTAGTGAGCAGACAGCTGAAGCACAAATTATATTAATGCCCAGGATGACATCTGCATCTCCCTTATCCTTCACATAGAACTTGGACACAAGGAACATCTTTGTTCTAGTGACACATCTACATCTGTGAACAAGATTAGCATGTCGTCCATGTAGAGACAAAAGATGATACCTCTATCACCAGCGAACTTCGTATAAGCACATTTATTAGTTCTGTTGATCTTGTAGCCATTTGACCTATTGTCTAGGTCAAACTTCTCATGCCACATATTGGAAGCTTGCATCTAGCCGTGCATATGTTCCATCAACTTGCATACTTTGTCTTTATGACCCTGAATGATAAGTCCATCTGGCTTTTGAATATGAATCTCTCATATCATATCCCTATCTAAAAGTATTGTTCTGACATCCATCTGATGAAGAATCAGCTTAATGGATAGAAGTCTCGGCCATCGTCATCATGACAATTGTGCTACAGAAGAATACGTTTCAAACTCATCAATCTTCTGTTCTGAACAAACCCCTCTGGCTACCTGCCTAGCCTTGAAATTATCAACTATTCCTTCAGACAGATTAACCAATACCTAATTGAAATATTTTAGAGTCAATCTCATCATTGACTCATTGTTTCTAGAAGATCGCATCTACGGCCTTCATCTTCTCATCAACCTCCACGAGAAAAGTCATCTCCGAAATCTTTTGACTTTCTCACTCGCTTTACTAGGAGCTCAACGAATACTGGTTCAAGCGTTGTCTCACAAGGACAATCTTCTCATGGACTACTCTTTCTTTAGAAGTATCTCCAATAGTGTTCTCCGGAACATCCACGAGAATAATGTTCTTGTCCCTAATTGTCTTTAAAGAATTCAGCGTCGTTAGGCTCAATGATGTGAATGACACAATATCAAGAGATATCCGAGCGTAGATTTCAACAACTTATCCCAAAAATGCGGCCTTCTTGGTCATCATCCCTAGATTTTGAATCTTAATATTCGAAAGTTTTACGTATACTAGACACCACCACACTTGAATGATATTCAAGTCAGGTCTAACCTTAAACTAGTATTAATGAGAATTATGGTCAGATATGTGAATAGTACTTTATTCAGCAATAAACGTAGCCGTACACGCAATCCATCCTTAGAACCATATTGGCAGATCTGTAGTGTAGATATCATCATCATTGATAGCGTCCTAATCTTTCTTTCTGAAACTCCATCTGTTAGAGATACTACAAATCAGTCATTTCATAGCATTCCATGTCCATAGAAGAACGATACGAATCTAAGAAAATGATACTCTCCACCATGATCATTCCTGAGTGTATATAAAGAGACTATAGAGAAGTCATTTTAGAGTCAATTCCATGTTCATAGCAGAACAATGTGAATCCAAGAAAATGATACTCTCCGTCTCGATCACCTCTGAGTCTCTTGAGTTGTCGATCGGTTAGACGTTCAGTTTCAGTCCTGAAGTCCCTGAACTTCTCGAACGCTCCATCCTTCGTCTTGAGAAGATATATGAGTGTGTACTTCAAGAAATACTCCAACCTGACCTTTGTGGAGGATGGTTAAAGGTCACAGATTTCTGAGTGCACCGACTCCAGACGATCTATATATTGGTTCAATCGTCTGAGCAGCTTTCTGGCAGTCATTGTCCCTGAACAAACTTTATATCCCTCCACCTCCTTACCCCTATATTTTAGAGATAAGGCCTAGACTAGACATCTTGAGATTGCTATTACATAGCACAAGTCTCAGTCCATTATTTCACATCTCAATGAAGAAATGATATTGACCTCAGTCTATTCCTCGCTAAGAAATCACCATGTGGCTAGTACGAATGTCCGTATTCAAGTCTGCATCGGACAACAGACTTCCTGAGATCATGCCCTAAAAAATATCTGGAACATGCTACTTGCACTCCAGTGTCCTTGTCGGTGGTCTAGAATAATTGTCTTGATCTTCAGATATTCTACTAGATACATGTTCACCATTGAGACCTTTGTCATAACAAGTCTCATCCTAGCTGAACAGCTCCATCTAGAGCACACGTGGCCAAATGCACTAGTGCCCCACTAATTAGCTACCACGCTAGATGACTCAACCTATGCATATATAGCAACCAAGTTAAGTAATCAAAACAACAAAGTTAGCCATGCCTTACTATTTTAGTTAGAAATAGGATTTGACATCATTCTTCAAATAGTCCTCCATTCAACGGAGTAACAGATCCTTCTACAATAAAGTTGACTTCATTCATCACTGTTACTGTCTGGAGCAATTGAAGAGACATGTGCTAAAATATATAGGATCCCACGTGCATATGTTGAATGTGCATAAGAAATTAGCGCATAAACCACCATGCTCATATCTAGCTATGTACATGTGCCACCATGCATTTAAGCCTGCGAGGAGCATAGATCACCATGAGCCTCTGACATAAAGCGCAGAGACTACCATGGGCCTCGAGCACTATGCACGAAGGCCGCCATGCGCCTAGTCCTCCATGCATGGAGACGGCCATGCGCCAAATCTACTAGGAGCATAAAGTGCCACACGCTAACCAAGCGCATAGATCCAAGCTACAACTGCCATGGACATCTTCTATGCAACAACTTGCATAAGATCTAACTTCATCCAACATTGCTGCTTGAACACAACGAGTACCAACTTTACAGCAACATCAGTCCTGGGTAGGTCCTCAAACACACTCTAACACTTTGGCGAAGTACTTCATCCCCATCAAATGCTAGAAGTGTAGTCCCTTTGATCTTCTCAAGTTCGATAAAACTTGTGATGAGAAGACTTGCACAAAAGTTCTGCATCTTCTCGGATCTTGCTTTCAGATTGTTTGTCCCGAGGTGTACCAAGATGAGAACTTAGGCGAGGAGCAATAGAGGATCAGACAAGACTTTTCAGTCTGCCCTCCTTTTAATCCCTAGGTGGAAGTCCAGGGTTCCATGGAAGAAACTTGCTCCCCGAACTTTTGTGATCCCAACCAAATATGGGAAACCCAGGTTACAGGCACACAAAGAATAAAAACCATTCTTCCTTACAAATGCAGTTGCACTTGAGATAGACCGTTCACAACATAAGAGGATGAAGAAGAAACAAACAAAAGTGTTCTTATCTTTACGTTCGCAGACGCTATTATGAGCTGGACTGGATTATGGCTCACATTCTCTCTCTTCCAATTTTTTTCAACCTTCCAAATGAGAGGAGTGGTGTTCTATATAGAGAGCAATCCTACACATGTGTGCGCATAGACATGCTCATGCGTGCATACGTGTTGTCTGACCAAATTCCAATAAATCTGCATCATAGAGTCCTATGTGCAATAACAGCGCGCCGCACGCTAACAGTGCCACCTGCGCCGCCCACGCCGAAAGCAGTGACAACAGACAGGTACGACAACTGACAGCAATTTTGGGCATGTGCATCACGCGTTGCGTCGAACATATAGCACCTAGGCGCATAGCCGCTTATGCACATGGCCGCCTATGTGCCTAGACACATAGACGCCATGTCGCATAGCATATGGCCGCATGCACATCTCGCATGGTCGCGCATATAATCACGCATGCGCCCGCACATGCACTAAGTGCAAACTGCGTCATATCAAAGCATCACTTTGCGCCCGTGTCCGTCTCCGTGCCCGAGTAGGGCTTAGCTCCTACCGTTTCCTAGAGAGAGTGACAAAACAAAGGCTTATTCCTTGTGATTTACACTTAACCAGCCATCTTGAAAAATCAACCCACATGGGCCACATCACCCCATGTGCATATTCCAACACAAGCATAGCTATTATATTGTGATATACACAATAATGATTTTCCAATATGGGACTAAAAGTTCCTAAAGCAGGTGAAAACACATCTTTCTATCTCAACAATTTCCTCATCCATACTAGGTACAAGTTAATTTGCATCTCTCTCACCTTCTCCAACTTCCAATACTTCTTCTTAATCATTAATATAGCATATACATCTATATATATGTTACTGAGCCTTTGACACTCCAATGACTGATATTGCTCAACATCAAATGGCTCATCAAAATATACATAACAATCTGCATCCTTTCTGTCAATACACAATACCACCACCACCACCATCTCCTCCTCCTCCTCCTCCTCTCTCTCTTCATGCTAGTAGTGACAGTACAAGCTTCCCAATCCTAGCAATCTCAATTGTGGGCATGCTCACCACTGCCATCCTCCTCCTCAGCTACTACGTCTTTGTCATTAAGTGCTGCCTCAACTGGCACCACTCCGACATCCTCCGCCGCTTCTCTCGCTCCCGTAGACAACACCATCTCATCGATGACAGGCTGCGGTCCTCTTACTCAGGCGCCTCTGGAGAAGGAGACGGCCTCGACGAAACCACCATTCAGGCCATACGGACCCTCCGGTTCAGGAACACAGACAGCTCAGCGCCATTCCGTGACTGTGCGGTGTGCCTGAACGAGTTCCAGGTGGAGGAGAAGATCAAGATGCTGCCCAATTGCTACCACGTGTTTCATATCGATTGCATTGATACCTGGCTCCAGAACCACTCAAATTGCCCTCTTTGCCGTGCGGATATAACAACCCATAGCGTACTCGCAACCGCCCAAGCCCCGAATTTCGACTGGGGGCAGAGTACTACTGGAGCGATTCAAATAGTAGTAGCAGATGATCGTGGAAGAAGTGATCGAGAGGCAGATGAGCCGAGTTATAGAAATGCTACAAGTGATAATTATAGCAGCAATTATGTCATGAGCAAGGAGAGAGAGATGAATATGCAACATTATAAAGTGACTAGTATGGGTGATGAGTGCATTGATCTGAGGGGGAAAGACAAGGAGTTCAATGTTCAGGCAACAAGAAGATCCTTCTCTCTGGACTCTTCGTGCGATAGGCAGCTGTATATGGCAGTGCAGCAGATTCTTCAGCAGAACCCGCATTTCCGAGGAGTCAAGACTAGCAGTACTGGGGAAGGAAGCAGGAGCAGTAGCGGCAATGGTTCAGGGAGGATTCGGAGGTCCTTCTTCTCCTCCAGCAGGAGTTCAAAGATCAGTAGTGTTCTTCCGATACATTTAGCTTCTGACACTCGAGCAGATTGAGGAGGGGGCTAGGGGGGATTAATTATCTTGGTGGTCGGTCGTGTCCTTCATCTTCTCAGTAGCTAGCAAGAGGCATTTGTTTGTACTATGTATGCTAATATGAAGGTAGTTACTTTGGATGGCTATTATGAGCATGATTTTTATTTTTATTTTGTTGAGGAAATGTGTATGAGCATGATTGGAAGTATCATTACTAGCTTTGAGTTTTTCTTCATCAATCTTATTAAGGCCTATGCCTGAGAATTAATCCAGAAGATCAATAGTACTCATCAACGGTTAAACAAATATAGGATTATAATTTTAAAACACAATGGAAGGACTCTTGACTGGAGCTAATGATTGATAACAAAATTGGCCTGCCAATGGCACTAGTTGTAATGTTTGGCAATATATATATATATATTAAAAAAAAAAAGTTAGTTTGGGACCTCTTTTTGTGATCATTCATTCCATCAAGGTTGCACTCTTTGTTCCATCCACTGATTAGAAAATGGTCCAAGTTATTAAGCGCAATTAAAATAGTGAATTTTTCTATATATACTTTTGTCTTTCCATGGTTACTTGATCAGTAAAATCCCTATTTGCTACGCCGGGGACTAGTTTTGATAAAGCAAGAAACATGGCACACAAAGTAAATTTTGACATCCTTCTCTTGACAAGAAGTATAGCTAGTTAGAGAGCTCAGTAGAATGTTGAATGCCTCACAAGCTGGATGGCAGTACATACAATAAACAGATAAATTGCTCTTCCTGTTTAGAAGCAGACGCAGAGCTGGTAAAAGTGAAAAACTTATTGGACTGCTAGCTAAGTAATCAAAGTCATGAAAGCGAAGGAAGGAAATTAAGGGGTAGTGGGGGATGACCACCAACAAAGACCTGATACCTTCCGGACGAAAGAGAAGACGGAGGGAGGGTGACAGCATAGGTCTTGGTCAAGTAATAGGAACAGCAGCAGCTCAGCTACCACTAACAGCTAAACTCAACGGTATCCACAAGACTAGATTAATGCGTGATGCGTATAGTCATTCATTGTTTTGGTACAATATCAGAGAGTTTGTGGTAAATTCATAATCTGCGGCTAAGAACGTACAGATTCAATTAGGGAGATCGAGTTGGGGTAGAGGTATACAGCTAGATAATGCAAGTCCTAGCCGATTAAGCCAATTAATTGATGCACGAACACATAAGACATGTTGTATTTTGTCTTTAAAAAAATAAAATGGGAAAAAAAATTATAACTCCATTATCTCATATCCTCTCTATATTATTGTGGTCTTTGAGACCAAAGCAATCTATTCCCATATGTTCATTTTTTCTTCGTGTTCTTCTGGACAAAGCTAAGTTCACAACTCCATTATCTCATATCCTCTCTATATTATTCTGGTCTTTGAGACCAAAACAATCTATCCCCATACGTTCATTTTTTTCGCGTTCTTCTGGTCAAAGCTAAGTTCGGATCACATCTCTCGAAGTTGTGCGCGACAACAGAAACCGGTAGCACGAAAATTTTATCACTAGGAGCATTCGAGAGCATGCTGCACTAGACCTCGAATAAACTCTTATATATGGCAGTGCATTCAGCGCAACTTCCCCAGAGACCAGTAATACTAAACTTGTTTATTTTGGTTGCCTACATGATTTCAAAAGAAAAATCAAGAACATTTTTCTAACAATCTAAGCGCTAAGTGCTTTCTTATATTCCTTCGGGTCATATTAATTTGTTAGCAAGGCCGTCTGATATATAATTTTGCTACCATTAAAATTCTTACTTCCTGGACTCACAGTAATATATATATATATATATATATATATATATATATATATATATATATATATATATATATATATATATATATATATATATATATATATATATATATATAGCTTGCTAGAATTAATATATTTCTTACTGTTTCAGTATGCTAGCATTAAATCGTTTATTAGAAGTTTCAAATAAAATGAATTTTCTTTTATAAATTTGCAATCATCAAGTTCTTGACATTAATATATGTTTCTTACTGTTTCAGTTCGATAGCATTAAGTTGTACTGCTAATTATTTTTCAATCATCAAAGTTGTTCGCTACCATGAAGTACTTGGTTTATTAACAAATTTAGTAGAACAATTTTGTTTATATATCTGTTTGCATAAGTACCTTGTGAACAAAACTTAGGTATATTTTGTAGACAAGACATTTCTCGCCTTTCTCTGTTTGCATAATCTATTTGATAACAAAACTTATTAAATAAGAACATACCTAAATTTTTTGTTATATTGTTAGTAACAATAGTGCTTACATAACAATATCATGACTATTACTAATTTGTGGTACTAGATATTCCTTTTGGTATATTTAAACTATTTATGTAAACAAATAGTTCATTAATATTGCAAATACCTTTGAATCTAAAGTTCTAAAATTAGAGGTTAGTTTGGGTACAAGCCGAAAGGGTCATTCTGTCAACCGGGTATAAATAACTCTAAGCGACACGGTACTTAAGTATCTTTGGACTACCGCTAGCTGAGAACCGGTCCCTACAGTTAGCCTAAGTTGATCAAAACTTGATAGACAAAAAATTTCTTAAGGTTGATTAACAATATCACTTAAACTATTATTCTAGAACCTTAATCACTCTTATTGGGCAAAGTCAATTTTTGCAAACTTTTGATTATCTCAAGTAGACATCATGACTGGCAAAGAAGAGACTTCTACTGCTAAGCCAGCTAAGTTTGATGGCTCCTTCTTCAAAAGGTGGCAGAGTCAGATAAAATTTTGGCTCACCACTTTAGGGCTGATCTTGGCCATTGATGGATCCACACGTGTTACAAATGACTCTGATGACATTGAGCCTGACATAGGAGTATCCAGATCCTCTAGCTCCTCAAAACCAAAATCCTAAGGAAATAGACTATTATTTCTTCCTTAGAATTCTTAGCGCCATGGCTGAATCTCCTTGTGATATATTCTTTGAATATAAGAGTGCTAAAGAACTTTGGAATGCTTTGGAAGAAAAATATAGTTGTGATGATTCTGGAATTGAAAGATTCAATTCTTCCACCTTCAATAGGTATTTCATAGTAGATGACAACCTATAAATGAACAAATCTATGAGTTCCAAGAATACCTTAGGCATATTCAAGACAAAGGCACAACCTTCTCCAATGAGCATAAGATAGCTTGCCTGATAGATAAGCTCCTTCCTCTTTGGTCTGATGTTGCTAAAGATTTTATCCAAACACAAGGAGACCTTACCTTTGCACAAGTCCTAAAGAGAATTATAATGAAGAACAAATTAGGTTAAGGTCTAAACCTACGACTGAGCCTAAGGCTAATAAAATCGTGTAGAATCCCAAGTCAAACCCAAGTCTAATCCTTATCTCAAATCCAAGAAGAACTTCTTCAAGAAGAAGAAGAAGTTTCATCCTCACCACCAGAACCATCAACACTAGCAAAATCATAGACCTAGAAACTTCAGTCAGACTTATGATCAGAAGAATTTTTTGCTTGGTGTATGGAAGAACAAATCATTTGTCCTATGGCTTCTTCTATAGAAAAAAGAAGTTGTCAAGACTCCTTATGAGGGTAAAGGGCCAACCAAACCAAAAGCTAACATGATTCTGAATGAGTCTTCTAGTTCCTTGATGTCTATGACTTATGAACCTTTAGTCAATATTTCTTACTATTTGATGATTGGTGGCTGGATTTTGGAACTAATGTTCACGTTCCATTTGATCGCTCATGTTTTTCAAACTATCTGAAATCAGATGGAAGAGGCGTAATCTTAGGAGATGGTTCAACGACACATATCGTAGTAATAGGAAGAATAGATTTGACGATGACATCATAAAATATTCTGCCTCTTCATGATGTACTTTATGTGCTATCAGTCAGGAGAAATTTAGTTAGTGGATCCCTTCTTGTAGCATCAGGATACAAGATTGTAATAGAAGCCAATAAAACAATAGTTTTAAAGAATGAATCTTTTATCAACAGGAAATAATTTTTAAAAGAGAGTCGTTTTATTCTTAGTACTATCAATAAAATTTTAGATTTTCCTCTTATTGTGTTAAATGTAGAATCCTCAAATGTTTAACATGATAGATTAGGTCATGTAAATCTAGTTTCTCTTAGAAGGATGATGAACTTGATCTTATTCCTAAGTCTCCAGTAGATAATAAACACAAGTGTGATATTTGTGTTCAAGCCAAACACTCTAGACCAACTTTCAATTATGTAGAAAGAAATTTTGACCTTCTAGAACTTGTTCATGGTGATGTATGCGACTTTAATAGAGTTTTGACCCAAGACGGTAGGAAATACTTTGTCATTTTTATAGATAATTGTTCAAAGTTTTGCTATACATATCGTCTCAAAACCAAAGATAAAGTTCTACATAGATTCAAGGTTTACAAATCCGAGCTGAGAACTAATTAGAGAAAAAGATTAAGATACTTAGATCTGATCGTGGTGGAGAGTATACCTCAAATGAAATAACTAACTTATGTGAAAAATGTAGAATAATTCATGAGGTGACTACTCCTTATTCACCACAGTCCAACGGAGTTGCTGAAAGAAAGAATCACACTCTGTTAGACATAGTGCATGACATGCTTCTCAGCTCAGGTGCCCCTGATAATTTGTGGGGTGAAGCCTTATTGACAGCCTACGGTCCTAAATAGGATCCCCAATAAATTAAAGGATAAGACTCCCAATGAATTATGGTAGAACTCCTATGGTCCATTATCTCAAAGTCTGGGGATGTCTATCAAAAGTAGAAATTCATGAACCTAAAAAGAGAAAAATTGAACCTAAGACTATAGATGCTATGTTCGTAGGTTATCCTTTAGATAGAATTGCCAATAGATTTTTAGTGACTCATTTTGAAGGGAATGAAATCTCTAACAACACCATTATAGAAGATAGAGATGTAGTTTACTTTGAGAATATATTCTCTTTTAAGAATAGAATTTCTCCTTCTCCCACCAGCTCTTCTATTGCTCCTTCTACTAGTTCTCATATTCAATCATTTAGTTCACAAGATGAACAAGATATAAAACCTAGAAGAAGTAAAGGAGGCATGGTTGGAAGAAATTTACGGAAAGGTTTCTTCTCTTATTTGATAGAGGGTTATCTCTCACTTATGAAGAAGCAATATCTTCTCCAGATGCTCTTTTCTTGCAGGAAACCATCAATAATGAGTATGTCTATCATGGAAAACCGTACTTGGTTTTTACCTGACCAACCTTTAGATAGTAACCCTGTAGTTTGTAAGTGGATCTTTAAAAAGAAGCTTATAGCTGACGATACTATAGAGAAATAAAAAGCTAAATTAGTAGCCAAAGATTTTACTCAGAAAAAGGAACTTGATTATTTTGATACATATTTTCCTATAACTAGGATTACCTCTATAAGAACACTTCTAGCTTTAACATACATTCATGACATGATGATCCATCAAATGGATGTAAAGACAGCCTTTCTAAATGAAGATTTAGAGGAAGAAATCTATATGGAGAAACCTGAAAATTTCATTGATAATGGTTAATAAAAGAAAGTTTGCAGATTAGTAAAATTCCTTTATAGCCTAAAGCAAGCTCACAAGCAGTAGCAGAACAAATTTGAAAAGTGATTTTAGAATTTGGTTTCTTACAAATGAGTATGATAAATGTATATACTCTAAATTAAATACAGGTGAAAGCTGTGTTATTTTATGATTGTATGTTGATGATATTCTTATAATAGGATCCTCACTTGACTTGAAAAATAACACTAAAGATTATTTATCTAGAAAATTTGATATAAAAGATCTAGGAGAAGCCAACTTAATTCTGTGAATGCAAGTGTCTAAATCCAAAGAGAGTTATACTCTATCCTTAGTACACTCCATTGAAAAAATGCTAAATTTTTTTTAGCATTTTAATAAAAAACATGTCTCTACTCTTTTTGACAGTAGTATCATTCTTAAGAAGAATAAAGGTTCACATGTGGAACAACACACACACACACACACACACACACACATATATATATATATATATATATATATATATATATATATATATATATATATATATATATATATATATATTCACAAATGATAGGTTTTCTTATGTATACAACCAATAGAACCATACCTGTTATTGCTTTTGTTGTTGGAAGACTATGTAGATATACTAGTAACCCAAATCAGTCACATTGGTCTATATTGGAAAGGATATTTAGATATCTTAAGAGTACTGTAGATTATAAATTGCATTATACTAGACACTTAGATATCATAGAAGTTATTTAGATGCAAACTGGATAACTGACTCATGTGGTGTGAAATCTACTGCTGGACATATTTTTACTCTAGGATGAGCTAAATCTTCCGGGTTCATATAAACAAACTATCATAGCTAGGAGTACAATGGACTCTGAAATGATAGCTTTGGACACTACTTGTACATAAGCTGAATGACTTAGAAATCTGATTCTATATATACCTTGTTCATGTTATTTCTATAAATTGTGATAATAAATCTGTCATTGTACTATTAGAGCATGATTTTGTGAATGTTAAGATGAACAGGAACCTGCAACTATGATTCAAGTCAATAAAAAGCCTATTAGATAAATATGTGGTTCTTGATTATATAAAGTCAGAAAAGAACCTTACAGACCACTTGACGAAGAATCTGTCTAGGACTTTAATCCTAGGATCATCTAGGGGGATGGGGTTAAGCCCATAAGTTACAAGCATTGACAACCCAACCGACTCTGACTGGAGCAAGCTGGACTTCGATGACTACTAATACGGAACTCTAACCCTAAGATTAAATTCTCATAACTAATGTCCAAGCGGCTGTACAAGGTTGTATAATGATATCCCATCCCTATGGTGACAGTGTTCCGGTATGATATGGTTATAATGAGTTTTAAACTGTTAGTATGTCCAAGCAGTATATGCGGGGTTGACACTATCACTAACCCTTAAGGTCTTACCTATTTGAGAGGTCGTGAAGGCTGCTACTATTGGACAGGACGATCCCAGACAATTCTCATAAATTTGGAAAAGTGTGTTTGACCAATCAAAAGTGCCACTCGATAGACCCAAGAATCTCTAGCGTACTATATGTGCTAATTTCTGAATCTGGTTCAAGAAATCTGATTCAAGACGTAGTTCATTAAGCACTTCTTCAGATTAAGACAATAGTCATTAAGTGAGATTCAAGGCTGTTGTCTATCCCATCTGTGCATAGTATATATTTGTCCATGTATCTTCGAATCCTATTCTTCTCTTTTTTTTCAAAAATTTGGTTATTATTGTTTTTGGGGGGGTGGGTGGGGGGGTGGGATGGGGGGATTGTTGTACTTTGTCTTTAAAAAAAATGGAAAAAAAAAACCAAGTCATTCTTATGATCGGTTCTCATGGCTTCTCAAGTGCTGAGAATGAGCACCTCTTAGATCCGGCTCACAAGACCTTAATGCGTTTTTTTTAGGGGGAGGGAGGGGGTGGGGGTTGGGGGGGAAGGGAGGAGGGGGTTTCATTGCTATATAAAGACCAACTTCTCCATTGAAAACACTACCAAAATACACTCATTTAGCGACGGTTTTGTAGCGACGGACTTTTTCCGTCGGTATTAGCGACGGTTTTGTGGCCGCTCAGCGACTGATTTCCGACTACAAGCCTTTGCCATTTTTATTTTAATTTTAGGGGGAGGAAAGGTCGTACATCCGTCGCTAGACTGTCGGTGTTATAGCGACGGATTTACCGTCGTCGCTACACAGTCGATTATTTGGCGGGAATTGTGTAAGAAATTGGCGGGGTTCATCTTGATTCTGTTACGTCCTTCAGATACTAGATACGATAAGAACATATACTACACCATATGTACAGAACATAGATGATTCACACTAATGTATGCTAGAATGAATCTTGGCTTGTGTTCTGAGCCATCCGTTCTGATCAAGCATCTTCCTTCTCCTCTCCTCCACCATGGCTCTGAACAAATCTGCTCCTCCCTCTACTTCCCTTCTTCTTATTTGACTCTCTCAGCAACATATGACATCCAGCTCAAGTGTAGATTCGGGGGAGAAGAAGTGGGCAGAAAGAGGAGGGGGAAGCAGCACAGCCGGCGACATGACCCGAAGGAAGTACAAAGGTTTTCTTCAACAAACGTAGGAGAACTATAAGGATATATCTTTTCATAATATATCACCTTGTCAAAGACCCTTAATGTGACAATCATGTTACCGCGGTGTCGAAAGACTAACATGTCATAATTTTCTAAGCCGTGTGTTTTGACACCGCGGTAACATGATATTCACATGAAGGGTCTTTGACAAGATGACATATTGTGAAAAGATATATCCTTATAGTTCTCCTACGGCTGTTGAAGAAAACCTCTGTACTTCCTCCGGATCATGCCACCGGCTGTGCTGCTTCCCCCTCCTCTTCCTGTCCACTTCTTCTCTCCCGACTCTACACTTGAGCTGGATGTCATATGTGGCTGAGAGAGTCAAATAAGAAGAAGGGAAGTAGAGGGAGGAGCAGATTTGTTCAGAGCCATGGTGGAGGAGAGGAGAAGGAAGATGCTTGATCAGAACGGATGGCTCAGAACACAAGCCAAGATTCATTCTAGCATACATTAGTGTGAATCATCTATGTTCTGTACATATGGTGTAGTATATGTTCTTATCGTATCTAGTATCTGAAGGACGTAACAGAATCAAGATGAACTCACTAATGTAATACTAAGACATCATCTACTACTATATAAGATATAGTGATAGGTTGTCGTATCATCATTGCCGAGGGATGAGGGTTGGAGGACAGTCAACTTTATCTAAGGCTACTTGCATAGTTTCTGCCTCGCCAGTCGAATGGCTGCAGGGACTATGTCCTGATCACCATGGCGTACCGTAGACTAATGCAAATGGAGCTAGAAATATCCGTCGCTAACCGGTCACTAATCTGTCGGTAACTGAGAATTTTTTTGAAAAAAATTGCAGCACTTTCTCTGTTCACAAAAATATGCATAAACCAAACTAATATATAATGCACACCAATTATCCAAGAATCACATAGACTAAATATGCACATACGAATTTAATGCACACCTATTATCGTATCTACGGCTACATAGTTTCTGCCTCGCCAGTCGAATGGCTGCAGGGACTATGTCCTGATCACCATGTCGTACCGTAGATTAATACAAATGGAGCTGGAGCCAAAATACAGAAACCAAAATACAAAATACAGAAACCAAAATACAAAATACAGAAACCAAAATACAAAATATAGAATCCAAAATAGGACCCTCTGTGAGAACGGATGGCTCAGAACACAACCCAACCGGAGAGAATACTCTGAGAGATCCATCTGTGTAGGACGTATACTCTGAGATATCACCTTTACAAGAATGATATCAGTAGTAGGATCGAGTGTTGGAGGAGATACTATAAGAGTATACGTCCTACTCAGATGAGTCTCTCACCGTTACTATTTTTTCCTGACAGCATGGTGGATGTGCTCCGTCCACATATTCTTGCTCCGAGCCAAAACTTTGTCCCGGAGCTCAAGTGGACATCCTTGGTGTAGAGCTCGAGTGAGATGTTCCTGATAGCATGGTGGTCTCCTTTGTTAAAGTATCCGTGTTCGTACCACAACCAATGTTGGATGAGCACGGATACTTTAACAAAGGAGGCCACCATGCTGTCAGGAACCTCTCACTTGATCTCTACACGAAGGATGTTCACTTGAGCTCCGGGGCAAAGTTTTGGCTCGAAAAAAGAATCTGTTGACGGAGCACATCCACCTTGCTGTCAGAAAAAAATATTAACGGTGAGAGACCCATCTGAGTAGGACGTATACTCTGATAGTATCTCCTCCAACACTCGATCCCACTACTGATATCATTCTTGTAAAGGTGATATCTCAGAGTATACGTCCTACACAGATGGATCTCTCAGAGTATCCTCTAGTGATAGGTTGTCGTATCATCACTGCCGAGGGATGAGGGTCGGAGAACAGTCAACTTTATCTACGGATACATAGTTTCTGCCTCGCCAGTCGAATGGCTGCAAGGACTATATATGTCCTGATCACCATGTCGTAGTACAATACAATCCAGAGATTGACACAGTTCTAGTTCATATATGTAGTCCAATACAAATAGTCTAATACAAAAACAACTCAATACAAATAGTCCAATACAAATAAGTACTAATAGCTAATGAGAACCACGCTGCTCACGCAAACGCTCAGTGATACCGGTCTCACTAGCTACCGGTGCTGTCGTCCCTTGCAAGGACTGCATGAAGAGTCCTCTCGGTCTCACTAGCTACCGGTGCTGGATGAATAGAACTCCCGGTCTCACTAGCAACCGGTGCCACTTCCTCCTTAACTGTAGGAGGAGCCACCTCAGCATTCACTGTTTTCCTCAAACGACGTGCCGCTCCTCGAATCATGGGTGCCATCTGGTAAGATCGATAGTCACAAATAATATAATTGTAACATAAGCAAGCTAACTAAAGGAACCATCATGTAATTTGAGTACATTTTCGAAAGCCGATAAAGTATAAAAAATTCGATTTTTTGCCAAGTGTGAGAACGAATGGCTCAGAAGACAACCCAAGATTCATTCAAGCATACATTAGTGTGAATCATCTATATTCTGTACATATGGTGTAGTATATGTTCTTATCGTATCTAGTATCTGAAGAACGTACCAGAATCAAGATGAACTCACATAATGTAGTACTAAGACATCATCTACTACTATATAAGATATAGTGATAGGTTGTCGTATCATCATTGCCGAGGGATGAGGGTCGGAAGACAGTCAACTTTATCTACGGCTACATAGTTTCTGCCTCGCCAGTCGAATGGCTGCAGGTACTATGTTCTGATCACCATGTCGTACCGTAGATCAAATGGAGCTGGAAATTGAGCCAAAATACAGTACTACTTCACCATGTCGTACCATTTTACTCTCTCACTCTCCTCCTCCCCCCCCTCCGGTGCTCTCACTCTCTCCGGCGCTGTCACACTACTAATTCCTATGTGTTTTAAGTGTGAGAACGGATGGCTCAGAACACAACCTAAGATTCATTCTAGCATACATTAGTGTGAATCATCTATATTCTGTATACATATCGTGTAGTATATGTTAACCTTATCGTATCTAGTATCTGAAGGACGTACGTAACAGAATCAAGATGAACTCACTAATGTAATACTAAGACATCATCTACTACTATATAAGATATAGTGATATGTTGTCGTATCATCATTGTCGAGGGATGAGGGTCGAAGGACAGGCAACTTTATCAACGGCAACATAGTTTCTGTCTCGCTAGTCGAATGGCTGCAGGGACAATGTCCTGATGACCATGTCGTACCGTAGATTAATGCAATTAATGGAGCTGGAAATATCCGTCGCTAACCGGTAACTAGTTCGTCGCTAACTGAGATTGTCACATACACATATGTATATCACAGCTAGATGTATAGATATATTCATCTATACAGAAGCACACAACTGATAGAACTCGCACTGTCCTTGAGACAGTAAACATATATATACACCATGAATCCAAACCCCATATATATTCACATTTACTAATCCAAACACCACCAAACTAATGGAACACCCAATATGGATAACACATTATTTAGCCAATATATAAACTCAGATGAATTTGAGAAGCAAAGCCACCCGCCGCCCCCGACCAAAGCCCGCCGACCAAAGCCCGCCGCCCAGTAGTTCGGTTGCATATATATGAAGAGTGCTTATGGGTGTGCGTCGGTTGCAAATATCCCCGACGCACCCGCCCCAAGCCAGCCGCCCAGCCCCCGACGCCGCCGCCCCAAGCCCACCGCCCAGCCCCCGACCCAAGCCAGCCGCCCAGCCCCCAACGCCCCCGCCCCAAGCCAGCCGTCCAGCCCCCGACGCCACCGCCCCAAGCCCACCGCCCAGCCCCCGCCCCAAGCCAGCCGCCCCAGCCCCCGACGCCCCCGCCCCAAGCCAGCCGCCCAGCCCCCGACGCCGCCGCCCCAAGCCCACCGCCCAGCCCCCGCCCCAAGCCAGCTGCCGAGCCCCCGACGCCCCAACCCCAAGCCCGCCTTCCAGACCCCGACGCCCCCGCCCCAAGTCCACCGCCCAGACCCCGGCCCAAACAAGCCGCCCAGCCCCCGACGCCCCCGTCCCAAGCCCACCGCCCAGCCTCCGACCCAAGCAAGCCGCCCAGACCCCGACGCCCCAACCCCAAGCGCGCCTCCCAGACCCCGACGCCCCCGCCCCAAGCCCACCGCCCAGACCCCGACCCAAGCCAGCCGCCCAGCCCCCGACGCCCCAACCTCAAGCCCGCCTCCCAGCCCCCGACGCCTCCGCCCAGCCCCCGACGCCCCAACCCCAAGCCCGTCGCCCAGCCCCCGACGCCCCCGCCCCAAGCCCACCGTGCAGCCCCCGACCCAAGCCAGCCGCCAAGCCCCGGACGGCCCAGCCCCAAGCGCGCCGCCCAGCCCCTATACCGCGAGAGAGAGAGAGGAGAGAGGGGGTTACCTTCGGGAGAGAGAGAGGAGAGGACGCCGACGCCGACGACGACACCGACGCCGATCACCCAAGCCGACACCGACGAGAGAGAGAGAGAGAGAGAGAGAGAGAGGAGAGAGAGAGAGAGAGGAGAGAGAGAGTGAATTTGGGGGGAATGCGAAAAGTTTCCCCCGCGTTTCATTTACAGTCTGGGATGTTTATATAGCGACGGACTAGCGACGGTTAAAAGACCGACGCCCAGCAGTCGCCTATTTTGGTAAGTGCCGACTGAATATCCGTCGTTAAGTCGTCGCAAATATGTCCCGCCAATTTCCTACACAATTCCCGCCAAATAATCGACTGTGTAGCGACGACGGTAAATCCGTCGCTATAACACCGACAGTCTAGCGACGGATGTGCGACCTTTCCTCCCCCTAAAATTAAAATAAAAATGGCAAAGGCTTGTAGTCGGAAATCAGTCGCTGAGCGGCCACGAAACCGTCGCTAATACCGACGAAAAAAGTCCGTCGCTACAAAACCGTCGCTAAATGAGTGTATTTTGGTAGTGTAATGAGTTTTAAACTGTTAGTATGTCCAAGCAGTATATGCGGGGTTGACACTATCACTAACCCTTAAGGACTTACCTATATGAGAGGTCGTGAAGGCTGCTACTATTGGACAGGACGATCCCAGACAATTCTCATAAATTTGGAAAAGTGTGTTTGACCAATCAAAAGTGCCACTCGATAGACCCAAGAACCTCTAGCGTACTATATGTGCTAATTTCTGAATCTGGTTCAAGAAATCTGATTCAAGACGTAGTTCATTAAGCACTTCTTCAGATTAAGACAATAGTCATTAAGTGAGATTCAAGGCTGTTGTCTATCTCATCTGTGCATAGTATATATTTGTCCATGTATCTTCGAATCCTATTCTTCTCCTTTTTTCAAAAATTTGGTTATTATTGTTTTTGGGGGGGTGGGTGGGGGGGGGGGGGGGGGGGGGGGTTGGTTGGGATGGGGGGATTGTTGTACTTTGTCTTTAAAAAAAAATGGAAAAAAAAAACCAAGTCATTCTTATGATCGGTTCTCATGGCTTCTCAAATGCTGAGAATGAGCACCTCTTAGATCCGGCTCACAAGACCTTAATGCGTTTTTTTTAGGGGGAGGGAGGGGGTGGGGGTTGGGGGGGGGAGAGGGTGGAGGGGGTTTCATTGCTATATAAAGACCAACTTCTCCATTGAAAATTAAAATTACAACTCCATTACTCATATCCTCTCTATATTATCTGGTCTTTGAGTCCAAATCAATCCATCTCCATACGTTCATTTTCCTTCGCGTTTTCTGGACAAAGCTAAGTACGGGTTACATCTCTCGAAGTTGTGTGCGACGATATGAAGCCGCACGAGAGTTCTACTGCTAGGAGCACATAGACCTCGAATCAACTCTTAGGACATCCAGGTAGAGGTACACACTTGTTTTTGTTATTGTACCTGTCCGTCCGTTCTAGACCACGATAGAACAAAGTCTCCTTCAATTCATGACTGCGCGTGATGAAACTAATTTCAGTCCTTCCCAGACAAGGACACTGAAGGATCTGATCTCTTTGGTTTGGCATCGGCACCCGCCGCATAAAGCTAGCCCAGGGGTTTGGGTTGTCCTATCCAGAGCTAGTTTTGGCTGACCCTTGATCCTTATTGTGGACCAATCCTGGAGGGTCATCCGTGATCCCGACCTCTATTAGGGTCACACTGAGTCTGGAGGTTGTGCTAGCAAAAGGGATTGTCCAAATCCGATCTCTTGTCTGGCATACCTTGGGCCGGCCCTGCATCCACATCCTTATTCTTGGATTCTTGGAGTAATAAATTAATGAACATTGTTTCTATACATCAACACTTGAACAATATTCCAATTAAATGAATGTCTTGTTTGAAAGAAAGCTCAAAATCTCCGACGGAAGACGGTCAAGATTCCATAAATATCAAAGCTAAGATCGATCTGTTCATAATTGTTACCTGGTCGAAACCATGCATCAACCAAAATCCTACCGTACGTCATATTAGAGAAGATCTCAAAAGTTTACGATGGATCGATATGATTAAATAAAATGTTCACGGTATGAACACCTTTGATCCACCCTCTCTCAGCTATACATGTTCTTTTTTTAGATTTTCTATCCCCACTACCATCTGCCTCAAACTTGAAAGACTAGTCAAATTTGTTCAATCTGATTATTTTAGTCCCAAGGATCACAAAGTGAGCCTAGAAATCGTACTGTACTCCATCGTGCAACTCTTCCTCTTTATTAATTGATTGATGTAGGGCTCGCTCTCTTGAAAGATTTTGCCATTATTAGTCCCCTATATTACCTTTCCGTAAAAAGGAAGAAGTAATGTATGTTAGATGGACCAATGACCATGGTATTATATACTATAAACTTGTTACTGGATCAAAGTAGAGTGCCGCCATTGAATAAAACATGGACATCTTGATCCCATGAAGTTGTTCATTAGTCAATTTCGATTGTAAAGAACTCCATGTGGATAGATAGGACCACACAAGGACGATGAGAAGGGTGGAGAGAAACAAACACATGTAGTTTTCTTTGAAAGACTCACTCAGAGCATCATTAGTATTTGGGACTCTCCAATGCAATTTGGAGTCCAAAATTTCAAAAAAAGGTAAATGTAGAATAGGTTGGATTTGTATAAGAATAGTAGGAAATGATAAAGTGAGCTCCGGTCCCAAAAATTGTGTGGTCAAAAATTAATGTAGGAAAAAATTATATAAAGTTTAGAATCTAGAAAGTTGGGCTCCAAAGTGGAACTTACTATTTTACAAAACGAGTTTCTACAATCTAGAATCTAGAAATTGGGAGGCCCAACCCTTAGCACCCATGGATGGGTTGGGACCTAAATTGTAAAAATTGGGACTAGGTATGAGACTTATTATTCTACAAAATGAGCTCCTACATTCTAAATCTAGAATCTAGAAAATGGGATGGGCCTTACTAATGATGCTCTCAGAGCAACCTGCCAAGAAGACCTGGAAACTGAGGTTGACACAAGGACAGACCGGATATGGATAGTCATTACTTTTCTTTGCTCTCAAAGAAGAGAAGTTCATGACCCACGTCTTCCACCTAGACCTGTCAATGGATAGTCGAAAATTCGAATCCGATTCGATTCCGTATCCAAAATTTTGGATATTATTCGAAATTTCGGATTCGGATATTCGAATATTTTTCGGATATTATCTTTTTTCGGATAAAAATTTGAATACTAAGGTATTCGAATCCGTTAATATTCGATTATACTTTAAATTGCAAATTTCGAATATCGGATTCGGATATCCCAAATTATGTATATATTGGAGTACAATGTATATGTTATATTTATTAATTAATAGAGAACATGATAGGATTTTATTCTCAACTGACTTTTTACATAAATCAGTTCATTTATTACTTTTTACCTATATATTATAATATAATTTATATATAATAGTAATAATATATTAATTATAATTTACAACAGAAGATGAAAGGGCTTAAATATGTAGAGCATATATATATTTATATATGACCGACTCAAATTGAGCATTCTTGAAATTTTTAACAGAAGATGAAAGGACACAAATAGAGCAATATGTAGATCAAGTCAATTGAGCATTCTTGAAATTTTTAATAAAAGACAAAATGGCTTAAATAGAGCAATTGAATTTGGTTTTTGGATATTCGGATAATAACTAAATTTTTAATATTTCAAATTTCGGATTTAGGATATTCGAATAATAGCAATCAAATTTTTTAAGCTAATCAGATCAGATATAATCAAAATTTCGTTAAATTAGAAGGATACGAATTTGAAGTGTCAAAATAAATATCCGTTCGAATATCGGATCGAATTCTGATATTATAAAAAAAACTAGATATTATGAAAAAAATTGGATATAGATACGGATATTGCATGCCCTGTCCGTGTAATGTCCCGTTCGGCATGGTGCATTATGCTGAGTCATTGACTCGAAGAGTTGCGTTGACCCAAAATATGTATCGATGTGAATCAATGCAAAGAGTTATGTTTACCCGAGGAATGCATCAAGTAAGTTCGATGCAAGTGTTAAGTTGGCCCAAGAGAAAGTATTGAATCGGTTTGAAGAACCAATAAATCGAATCGATGTATGGCATTAGTCCGATTCGGACAAGTATTGATTTTAGTTGGTTTCATGTGCACATTATACGTTTACGCTAAAATATAGGAGGTCGACATTTTGCCATATTTGTAATGGTATCCGCAAAACCAAATCGTCGCCTTGCCACGTACTGAAGCATAGGCACGGTAAGCCAAATTGTTTGGATAATTCAACGAAGCACGAAGTGCTCGAATGGCTAAGTCAGAAGACTTGGCCGTACAAACAAAGTTATGAAATCGAATCGCATCTACTCGACGAAACGACAAGGCGTATTGGCTTAAGGTGTGAGGACTTTGACTCTTTTTTTCTACTCATTTATGTCCAAGTAAAATATACCGTTGTATACTAAAGTTAACATATCGAGACCACGAGCGTGGCATCGATCGAAGAGATGAACATAGTGCGTGTCGAACACTAGATAGAACAATCAAAATAAAACGTACGTCAAATGTACGAGTCGCTATTGAATATCGCTAAGTCGAGCACCTCGGTACACAAGCCATAATAACATGGGATAACTGTATCGATGAGTGCCTCAGTGCATAAGTCATTCATGTCCCTATGCATGAGTTAGTATGCTAGAACATTGAAAGACTATATCGATGCGAGTGTCTCGGTGCACAAGCTATATAACATTAAATATCCTACCGAGACGTGCCTCAATTGCACGAGTCAGAGAAAAGAAACATAAGTCTAACACAATGAACACTAAGCTGTAGAACATGAAAATATTGAATCGAGGCATGCATCGAATGCACGACACAATAGAATGGTGTCACTACCACATTTTTTTGCCTAGGGGTATGTCACGCCCCAGAACCAGAATACTGGAGAGCGGGGGAATGACTCAGCCAGCTACGTATTACGGGTAGATGAATACCGTATAATACGATCAATGTTGTCTAACCAGACGAGGGGGTGTATACTACATAAAGGTCTTACTATGGTCACTTCACATCTATTGTCTCGATCATTCAAAACAAGAAACAGAAATAGAGAACATGTAAGATAAAGCAGTAAGGCATCCCAAACGCTCAGTCAGAATGTTCTTGAGATCTGGCTTTACAAAATATAGCCAGATGGTATAGCAAGTATATACACAATTATTATCAGCTGTAGTCTGACTTTAGTTACAATTATGCAAAAGTAAGAGCAAGACAATCCGACTAACATGTCGGTGCCAAACGGCTAAGTATAAAGTAAATGACAAAACGAGCGGTGAAGTAAGGAAACCCACTCGAGTCCTCCTGTGATCATTCCCCTAGTATTGACCATCCTGGAGGTAGAAGTAAGCTGGATCCTCGAGGACCGGCTCTAAATCTGGCCATGTAAAATCAGAGAGGTTAGACCTCTAATAGCAAGTACCACAAGGAAGGACGATATGAAGGACTAAACCAGTAAGTATGAGACTAAAATAATAGATCTCTGCTTTCTACTAGGAGTCACAAAACATCACGACACTTCGGACCAACCTCCCAACCAAATAAGGACAGAAGTTGGCCCGTCATGTCCTGACCTTCTGATCATCCCAGTTAGGCAACAGAGTAAGTACAGTACATAAACAAATTATCTTGAACGGCCAATCAACTACTACGGTTTGCTATTGTGAGTCCCAAGTTATCCTGGAATTATGCAATTAGGAATTCCTCAGTTCTTACTATGTGCAAGCAAGGCTAGTCTATCCAATCAATCAATTACGCCAATCATGTAGTTAGACGAGTCCCAGGGGGATGCCCGCCATTATAGCATGTACAATAATATAAGCAGATACCGTTCCCTGCCCGTGTGACAGATTTACAGTATCTGTGGGAACCAGCCGGTCCGTCGGGCACTTAATAGTCCCAAGGGGGCTGCCATGTAAGAACTCGGGAATCCATTCTCTCCATGCCATCATTATTTTATTTAACTTAATAGTCTCTACGTTGAGTGAAGTTCCATGTCGTGGATCATGGTCGTTCAAATGAGTACTTTCGTACGGGATACGATATGCGCAACTCTACAACGATACCCGTGCGGCTAGGTTGTAGGTTTTACATAGCGTGATGCAACAATCAAGTCTAACCACGGAGTAATCATGCCTTGACCATAAAGTACACATGCTGTTTTTGTAAAATAGATAAATAAATAATTTTAAACCTGCATGTGCCTGTATGCCAATATTCAGGATTGGCTAATCGAGTACAATAGTTCATTACATGAACGTGTCTCATTCATTTCATTCAATAAGACGACTAGCCAGTCTCTTAGTTCCAACTAGGAACGCATGATCAATTATAGTCAAGATAACCATTATTATCAATGGTATCAAGGCATGAAAGTTAATTAGTATTACATGGGGTCGAGTCTGTAACTCCTCAGAGTTAAGTTCCAGTCAATCTGGGTATCCAGGGATCAATCAAGACACATGACACATTCCACATAACAATCCATATTTACAATATTAACATGTCATGATTTTATCAAGTTCACGCCAAAAGGCGTAAGGATATAATAGAAGAATTATTATGCCATCATTAAATGAATAAGTTATAGAGCAAAAAGAAATACCCTGGTTAGTCACGCCAGCAAGTCTAAGCTAAGGCCAAAAGTCACGCCAACAAGTCTAGTCAGAGTGAGCGTGAAAAATGGTTCATGTTGGCATACACAGTGTGAGTGTGGGAAATGATAAGAAATCCACGCACGCACTCGTGGACGTGTGCGTGGCTAAAAATCCATGCACCCATGAATGTATGCGTGACTGAAAATACACGCACGCTCATGGAAACGTAAGCGTGACGAAAAATACACGTACGCTCATGAGAACGTGAGCGTGACTGAAAAATACACGCACGCAAACATGAGCGTGACTGAGAAATACACGCACGCAAACGCGAGCGTGACTAAGAAATACACGCACGCAAACGCGAGCGTGACTAAGAAATACACGCACGCAAACATGAGCGTGACTGAGAAATACACGCACGCAAATGCGAGCGTGACTAAGAAATACACGCACGCAAACACGAGCGTGACTAAGAAATACACGCACGCAAACATGAGCGTGACTGAGAAATACATGCACGCAAACGCGAGCGTGACTAAAAATTCACGCACGCTCATGAGAACGTGAGCGTGACTGAAAATACACGCAGACACGTAAGAACGTGTGCGTGACTAAAAATACATGCACGCTCATGAGAACGTGAGCGTGACTGAAAATACACGCACGCTCATGAGAACGTGAGCGTGACTGAAAATACACGCAGACACGTAGAGACGTGTGCGTGACTAAAAATCCACGCAGCCACGTAAGAACGTGTGCGTGACTCAGCCTTCGTCCCAAGCCAGAAAATGAGATTCCCAGCCAGAAAACACGCTAAGTTGGGTGGTCAAAACCCATGAATAAACGAAAATATAGCAACTTAGATCTAGGAAAAACCAGCCATAGAAATCGAAAATGCCAAGTAGTAAACTCTCTCAGAATCTTGAGAGGAAGAGTAATGATCCATAAAAATGGATGAAGGAGAAGCAAGATTGTACTTGCCTACTGCTACTGCTGGTGGGTGGAGAGTGATGAGAGGAAGAAGAAGAAGTAATGGTGAGAATGAGTAATGAGGAGAGAGAATGGAGAGGGAAGCTTTAAATAGCAAAGGGGGTGGTTGGTGGAAGCTAATGGGCCGGGTTTACGGGGAGTCATCCAAGGCCAACCCGAAAGTGAGACTAAAGCAGGAAATAAAATACAGGTAATAAAAATGCAGTAAATAAATCAACATAAAAATTAAAGAGCAGATAATTAATTAACATAAACTAGAGGAATTTAAATACAGGATACTACATGATAAATACTTAAATAAATACATTCAAGCAATATACGTATTAAAATACGCATTCTGGGAACGGGGTGTGACAGGGTATTTTGGTCATTTGGGATTTATTGGATTTAATTTGAATTTTTGATAGTTAATATTGTGTTAATCTTTGTGTTGAGCCTTGACCTAGTTTTGCCCTAACCTAGATGTTAGTCATGATCCTAGAGACTAAGATAGAGGATTACAAACTTAATGGTTAAGTTAGAAATATCTAGATATTTAGCTAAGTTAGATATTTTAGCTCAACCTAATATCTACTTGGGCCTTTAGCTAGGGGCTTAGAAATTTCATTGTTATAGACGCCCATAACCTAACATTGCACCTAAATCCTAACCCTAGCTATAGTGGCTGGCCAAGGAGCCTTCCCCCTACAAAGGTTCACATTTATTACATCTTGCCTCTTTTTCATAGCCTTCTTTAAACATAATTTGTGTTCTTCCCCAAATCACCCTCTTTTCTCCAAATCACTTCCAAATTGAGCCTAGTCTTTTGCATATCACTCCTTGCTGTAGAGGAGATCATTGGAGGCTAGCTAGCAAGGATTGGAGGCTCTTGGACCATAGCAAGTTGGTAAAGGGACTCATTTCTAGGCATTTGCATTGAGATCTAACACTCAATAGGTAATGGCCCTAAACTCATTTAAATTCCTAATTTCTCTTCATAGATGCATGCATCTAGGCACCATAGACATGTAGAGCAAGTTTGGTAGGATTTCGTGTCCATTTGATACGCGTATCAGAGGCGTATCGAAGTGTAGTGTAAGGTATTTGATGAAATGCCCCAATGAACTATTTCTTAATGTTTTTCAAAACTAATTTCATATTTTTATAGTTATTTATGTTTAATTTAATATTCTGGAACTCTGAGTTGAGATTTGTGTCATTTTTGTATCCAAATGTGGACGCAGGACTCAGCACAAGACCATTGTACTGTCCCCTGCTACCCGATACTATTTACTCTTTATTTTGGACATGTAGACACATGCCATTTGGCATGGAGGTGGGGCCCATCACTATCAAGCTTCCCTCAAGTTCGTGGTTGATTAGTGTCGTATCGGACACGCAATCGAGCCCACTCGAACCTGTACTGCACACGCGCACAGACACCCACTGATACGCTATTCGTGTGACACGTAGACACGACGTGGACACATATCAGGATGTTGGACACCTAGACCTAGACCCCACCTAGTTATGTGCACGATTACGAGGCTCCTCGTGTCACGTGTCATGTCCTAGACCCCTCGACATGGCCGTACGAGCCCTTCCCTTTCACAGTTTCTGACACCTTGTGTTCTGGGTTCTGACACGTAGTTTTGAATATGATTTTGACACAGTATAGACACATTCATGACACCCACATGTTGACACGTGTGTGGACACACTTTACCCCCATTTTTTCCTATATATATATATATATATATATATATATATATATATATATATTTTATATATATATATATAATTTTTCCTATATATATATATATTTTTTTTTTTCCTATATATATATATATATATATTAAATACATACATTTGTGTATATATATATGTTATGTTGTGCTACCCACACACACACATACCCCCTTCACACACACACACTTCCTTTTTCAATGTATATATGTTATGTTGTGCTACCTACATATATAATTTGTGACTTGTTTTCATATAGGCATTGTATAAATGCTAGTGCTACCTATATATATAATTTGTGACTTGTTTTCATATAGGCATTGTATACATGCTAGTATAGGTAGGCTATTCCTATATAGGCTTGTCTTATATACTAACTAGTTAGTATATATGTGGTTTATTTTCTTATGAACTTGTTAGGCTAGTTTGACTAGATAGACATTATTGGACTCATAGACTTGAGTTGGACTGAACCCTAGATTAGTTAACTAGAGTTGACCTAGTTTGACTAGATTGTTGACCAGAGTTGACTAAGAGTTGACTTTGACCTAGAATGACCTAAAATTATGTAGAATGCATTGTAAACTTCATTATTACCTTCTTGGATACATTGTGACCTGTGTTGTTCGAAATAGGACTCAGTTACTCCTGTACGAACATCTATTCTCTTCAGTCATTCAGGATCTCAGGCGAGTACATTCTTTGATCGTTTCATACTTGCTAGGACTTATATTTTTGCTCTAGATTACTTTACTTGATGATGTCACGATGTTCTCACGGATTAGTACTATATGGATCTTTTTATGAGATGTTATCTCCAAGCGGATGCATTGGGTATTTCATGTTCATGTACTTTATCATGTGCATCATGTACTCCTTGGACTCGTATCTATTCATGTATACACATGTTCTCATGTGCCTTCATGTCCACTAATGTGCACTCATGTTCATATTAGCTTCTTGTATAAAGTAGCATAATCATGTACAATAACGTAACTTGAATGGATCCTTGTGTAATGATTGGGGTAGGGGGAGTAGAAGTGGTTATGTGGTTGTCACGCCCCAAAACCAGAATACTGGAGAGCGGAGACAGACACAGCTAGCTACGTATATAGAAGTGTAATCCACCTCGATATACGATCATGGCTGTCTAGATGTATGAGGGTTTATCTACAAGCCACCAGTCTCTTATGGTCAAGAACAAGCATAGTGTCTCAATCTCAAGCAAGTAATAATAGTTGCAAGATGTTAGACCATCAGATATTCAATAGTAAGGCATTCTATACATTTCATATATAGATGATCATGATGCTATTTGTACAAAATGCAAGGACTAGCAAGAGTGTAAACCCCCTAAATTTCTACTACGATTATCTTTTTATATAAATAAATTTGTATTTACTTGCACTTTATATTTATACGTCGCATACAATCTTATATTTGTCGTCGCGTACGAATTCGCATCTTTCGTATTTGCTCGTCGAGTACGAATATATGCGAGGTACATATTTTATAAAAAATATTTTAGTATGGAATTCAAATTTCATATGGTAAATATTTTATTTATTAACTTATATTACCTTTATTAATCGATTTACAAACTGTATTAATTTAATATAAAAAGAGCTATTTACTTTTATTATACAAATATAACTGATAATTTCAAAAATGATGTTTTACATAAATAATCTTTGCATACAAGGTACATGACTTTAAATTCATGGAAATAATTATATTTTTGAAATTTATTTAATATTATTATTTTATTATTCAAAAAACTATTTTAAAATATTGTTTTGGTTTAAATTTAATTAATTATGATAAATTATATTGGAAAATTTTTTATTCTAAATGGAGTTAAATTTAATGGAGAGTTATCTATGATTTAAATTCGGATTTGGAACGACTAAATTTTAAATATTTATTTGAATTAATAGATGGAATTATCCATCGAGGGATTTAAACGAATACTAGTCTTATTTGTAACACCCACTTTTCTAAATTGAGGGTAATTTTGAACTTTTGTAAAAGTTTATTATTTAATAATTGGATTTATAATTTATGGGAAATTTTAATTAATTTAATACTATTTAAAATTGGTAATTTATAATTTTGATGTGTTAGCTAGTGAACTCTAAAACTGTTGTGCCTAGAGACTAACCATGACCATGGGGATCTAACCATGTAATTAGAATGACTATTTACAACTTTTTAGGTTAATGGTATTTTGGTCATTTTGTGACTTTTGAATTATTTAGGATTTTGATTAATTGGTGAATTTTAGATTATTTTAATAATATTTAAATTAATGTATTATGATTTTGGTTAATTTTCATATTTTAATATTTTGAGAAAATTTTATATTTTTAATATTGTTTTTATTGGATTTATTTAGTCGGGTTTGAGTTTCGTCTCGTTCCGACTTGTATTGTGACCCGGGTAGCTTAAACTCTAGATGAGACATAATATTAAGTTAAGCATGGCTCACAAGACCCCAACATTTAAGTTAGTTAATTAAACTAATTTTTATTATGTTAGAATGGTTAAGTTAGAAACTCAAAACTAGATCATTTTGACCCCAAACTTGAACCTAGTCTAGACTTAACCATATGAGACTAGAGAGGGGCAATTAGGACATTTCCTATTAGCCCTAATGGATACTTTATGGCAGCCACCTTTAGGAGAGAATGATTTATTTCATTCATTACAATCTTGCCTCTTTTATTTTCCTTTTGTTCTTCCCCAATTTTAGAGAGCCTTCCCATTGATTTGATCTCCAAATCAAATCATTCCTTCACCAAACCTTCCCTCAATCATTCCCATTCTCCAAGGAAAGGGTGCTACCAAGGATTGGAAGAGGAGTGCAAGGAGGAGTGTCCACTTTGAGGGATCTTCGTATCGGAGCCGTGTCCTAAAGGATTTCATTGGGATTCCACTCCCAATAGGTAAAATCTATCCTCTAAACCGATTTTCTTTGCATATAAATTAGTTTTGAATCCGTAGGATCCATCCTCATGCATGTGTTCCATTTAGATTCAAATTTGAGGCCATTTGAAGCTCTCTTGAGGATTTTAGATATGTGTCTTGTGTCCTACTTGATAGATCCCAAATTAGGACACCCCATGTGTATGTATGTATGATAATAGTTTAAATAGATATTTAAATTCAGTTTTATAATGGTTAGAGAGTGGATTGATATTAATTAGGATGGTTAGAATGAGTTTCATTTAGATACCTATGTTTGTATCCAAGTATCTTGGCCTATATGTGTTCTTTTGTCAAATTCGTCATAATATTTATCCACGTTTTTATTAACCAAAGCAACTTAGAATTTTATAACTTTTAGCTTAGAACTCCGATTTATCTTCCATTTTTTAAAAAAACCGTATAGAAGTTAGCTTTCAAAATATATATTTTAATAAGCCAAATTCCTTCTGTAACTTTCTGTAGAATTATTTGAGTGTCAGTTGTACGAAAGACGAACGTGTTTCGGTATTTTCGCGATTCCGGGAGCTTCCGGACACGAAAATGCGATCCGTTTTGAAGTTTCGGAAAGCTAACACAAAGGGCTACGACATACTTTAATCTTAGAATTTAGTGAATGCCCAATTGGTACAGTATTAGTTTTAAATAGAAGAGTTACTATACGATATATGCATTTTGTGTAACCTATGAGCCTATGTAGTATGGGTATTAAATGAATATAGAGTATGTAATACATGATATGTTAGATGAATGAAATGATATATATATATATGATATATATTCTCTTTACATTAATGTATATATATATGGTTGAATGCAAGCATGTAGGAATGCAATTAATATAATGTATGTAAGCAATGCATAAATGCATGAATGAAAGAGTGATATACAATGTATGCATGAAAGTATATAATGAATGCTAGATATGAATGCAAGGTATACATGTAATGATAGATATGAATGCATAATATATAAATAATAGAATGCAATATATAAAGATAGCATGTATGGTAATGTAGAATATATGATGTAAGCATGTATATGTCCACTGTTTTTTCTTTTCTTTACATTTTCCTTTCCTTTCCTTTCCATTTCAATTTTTTCCTTTTTTTTCCTCTTCTACTTTTACATGTTATATACAATGTATATAATGTATAGATGCATGTAAGTATGTAATATGCATGAAATGAATGTCATATATGAATGAATGAATCAATCAAAGGTATAAGTAAAATATAATGCATTGTAATGAATGTTAACATATATAATATATAAAAGTACGTATGTAAATGTGCATGAACGTATATATCTATGTAACTATGTAAATATGCATGATGTAATATATGCCTGTATATATATAAATATGTATGTAATATGGATATGCATGTATGTATGAAGGTATGTATTTATATATATTATCTATTTTATATTATGCATTGTTGTGGTTCACATTGTCTTGTGATTGTGTGAGTGCTAGCCTATGCTTGGTTAGGCCTAGTGAGACTTGTTAGACTAGTTTGACTTAGGTTTGACCTAGTTTGACTTTTAGGGTTGACTAGAGTTGACCAAGCGTTGACCTTAGTCTAGATTGACCTAGATTCATATAGAATGCATTGAATTGCATTTTATTATCATTTTAGACATATTGTGACTTGTGTTGTTCTATAGGAGACAGACACCACTCCTCGGACAGTAGATATTCTTCAGATACACAGGATACAGGTGAGTACATTATCTGATAGTTCTCTCATTTACTTGTCAATTACTGTATTTCAGTTCAAGTTAGTTGTATGCGATTCTCTGTTACAACACGTATGGATATTCTGGATTCATGTATACGACACATATTTATTGTTTGGCCTCTATTATACTAGAATCATTCTGGAATCATTTACTGGTATCATCATATTTTGGCTGGACTCATCTTGAATCATTGTGTCGGATTTTTGGATTCACTTGCTGGGAGGGAAAATACTAGAGTAAGACATGTAGACATACCCCAATTCTGGAATCACCCATATGCTGTAATCAAACTGGAATGATAGCCATCTCACACCCGGCCAGGTGTGTGATGTGCCGGATTACCTATAGCCGTTTACATGTCGATCTCGGTATTTTAAAATACACTGCTAGAGTATAGGCTGGACTCACCCTGGAATCATTTATCACTATGACTGGAATCGTCCCGTACTGAATTTATCTTGTATTAGATTCGTTTTGTACTGGACTTACATTGGAGTTACACTCGTATACATTTACTGTCTGGACTTATAACATATTATCCTGGTTCAGCTAGTTCTATTTTTACAGTCTTTATTGCCATGATTCTCCTCTTGTTTAGTTACTTACTTTCCTTGCACTTATCTGTCTTTCTTACCATCACCTGAATATAAACTGCCATATTCATCAATACAACTGTATAACTGCTTTATAGTTCTCTGTCATTTACTTGGGTTTTCTTGATGAGTTGTACTCGTTCCTGTCCTGACTGGACCTGTTGATAAATTTTACAGATAGCTTGGAGGTTGCCTGCTAGCCTAGAGGAGACACAGTAGAGATTGTATAGATAGTTATTTTAGTTGTCTTGAGTTGTATTTAATTTATGGATTACTGTATTTGAGATTTGAGATGTTTTCTGGATTTGTGTATCTTAGACACTTAGACTTCTATCTGCGGAATCTCTTTATTGATTTCATATTTTATCTATCTTTTATCATGCTCTACCTTAGATGTGATTAAGACTGTATTTGCTATGTCACCTCCATTCGGAGTGTATATACTGTACAGGTATCTTTATATTGTTAGATGTTGACCTAGGACAGCGTTCTACCATCGACACTGCGGCGTAGGCTGGACGTACCCTCTTCTCGTGCCCTTACTCTAGGATGCGGGTCATGACACGTTTTAGTGGTGGCCCATACAGGTCGAGTTTGTGTAGTAGTATTCGAACTAGAGTACCACTACAGCCTGTAGTAGGATTAGGATATATTTTTGAAGATACTCAATCACAGTTAGGATCCCTTGAGAGATTCCTGGAATGACCCTTGAGAATCTCATTATAAAATATCTCAAAATTTGATTCTAATAGTTTATATTTATCTTTTTTGGTTAGTTAATGAATTTGATTTTGGGTATCCATTGTTGATTTAATTTAATTTTTGTCAAGATAAAATTATATGGGCAAGGTCATCTAAGTTATGGAATCTAGTCTTCTACAGTCACATTAGCCAGCATGGTGAGGACATATAGTCTGACTTTGGATATATTTCTCGGGTGTAGGAATTTAAGGTTTTCGCAGCCAAACTAGCGGCATCGCAAAAATTTTAAATACCATGATTCTAGAGGTAAGTGCCTAAGTCGAAAACTTTGTGATTATCATAGCCTTGCTTACTAGTATGACGAGGATTTAGAGTACCATAATTTTGGATAGACGCATATGATTATCAGATTGTACCTTAAATATTCTTGAACATGTTTTCTCTACTTTTGTTTCAGTCATTCTAAAAAAAAAAGAATTATTGTTTGTTTTGCTTCTCATTATTTAACTTAGGAGTAGCTTTAGCTGTATTATAAACTTTGTGTAACTTTTTTCTATGAATTTCTTTGTAATACAATGAATCGATGATTTTGCTAGACCTTATCTGGATTTGATATTATAGCTCTAGTTTCAAAATGGTTCTTCTTTTAAACAAATAAGCAGAACATATTTTATCGTTATTTTCTTTTTGCTATTATTCGTGTATTAAATAATAATAATAATAATAAAATTGTCTTGATTACATCAATTACCTACTTGCAATCTTGGTAGGAATCTAAATGTTGGTCTTGATATAGAATTTGATTTTTATATTAGGACATGAGAATATATATAGCGGACACAGACACTTTGCCTGACACGTATGCATCCTACACTTTGATTACCAACCCATCTAAATACATATTAATATGTTGTTGATGTTAAATTCTCAAAACCCTAATATCTCTGACACAATACAGTATCAGAGAATAGTTCTCTATTTTTTTTTCCAGTTTAAATTCGTAATTTAAATATAAATTTCATATTATTAGTTGTTGTTTACATCACTGCAAATGTATGTTATATACATGGTTTCAATTCTTAAAAAAATTGGTTAGGTTTTGTGTTTGAATTTGTCAAATCTGAGACCGTGTGCTTATTAACCCTTAATACTGGATTCCAAATGTTTAGTTCAATTTGCCCTTTTTTAATGTAATATTTTGAGGTATATACATTGTTGAATGAATGGATAGTATGGTAGGATTTTATCTCTATCATGTTAGGATGTGTTGGGAGCATTGACTTGGTTGTGATGTTTTAAACCCCTAAAATCTGAAACTGCATTATGTTAATATTACACTGGTTTAAATGTTAGCTTATTTTCAGATTTTGTATGTAAATGCTGAACTAAAATTGGGTTTAACCTTTCAATACTAAAGCTATAATCCTGTACAAGGACACACACACCCTAACTTAGTATACACTGCCATGTAAACCTAATCCTTCCTCTCTATGTTATGTTCATATATCTATATAGACATATATATAGAGTTTACGCATACATGTTATAATGTATATAGATACATAACTAAATTTCTACCTCTTTATATATATATATATATATATATATATATATATATATATATATATATATATATATATATATTTTATATATATATATATATATATATATATATATATATATATATATATATATATATATATATATATATATATATATGGTTAGCCGTGCATGTTATGAGTAAATATGTTGTGTATTGTAGATTGTTTAACCAATATGCCATGAGTAGCGTAACTTGATAGCTATTGTTTTGAAACCTAAATCCTCCTATACACTTTCATGTATATTTCACATACACACATGCCTACTATCTAACCATATGAACATGTCCACATACACCCATACACACACGAACTACATAACTTTTAGAACTTACAATTTAGTCTTAACAGGATTAAGAGAATACTATATTGTGATTGGATTTCAATACAATTGACTTTCATTCTTTAACTTTTGATTTTGATTTTTTTTCTGTACCCCTTTATAGATAATTGGTAGTTATCTTTATTTTATTTTTTGATAAGTACCATTTTTCATATAAGATGGTAGACTGCCTTACAGTTTTGATGATTTGTTATTTCTATATCTTTTCCAGTTTAATACTCCTGATTGCGTGTATGTTTGATACCCTATGATCATTTTGGTCTAGCATGACTAGTATACCTAGATGAGACTTTCACTACCACCGTATGCCATGATCCTGTATGTCGTCCTTTTAAATCGTATGATTTGTTTAAGTTCTGAGACTTTGATTGTGGGGGTTTAACCTAGAAGGAGTATGAACATTTTAATTTCGAGGATGAAATTTTTCTACGGGGGTAGGAGTGTAACACCCACTTTTCTAAATTGAGGATAATTTTGAACTTTTGTAAAAGTTTATTATTTAATAATAGGATTTATGATTTATGGGAATTTTTAATTAATTTAATACTATTTAAAATTGGTAAATTATAATTTTGATGTGTTAGCTAGTGAACTCTAGAACAGTTGAGCCTAGAGACTAACCATGACCATGGGGACCTAACCATGTGATTGGAATGACTATTTACAACTTTTTAGGCTAAGGGTATTTTGGTCATTTTATGACTTTTGAATTATTTAGGATTTTGATTAATTAGTGAATTTTAGATTATTTAAATAATATTTAAATTGATGTATTATGATTTTGGTCATTTTTCATATTTTAATATTTTGAGAAAATTTTATATTTTTAATATTATTTTTATTGGATTTGTTTAGTCGGGTTTGAGTTTCGTCTCGTTCCGACTTGTATTGTGACCCGGATAGCTTAAACTCTAGATGGGACCCAATATTAAGTTAAGCATGGCTCACAAGACCCAACATTTAAGTTAGTTAATTAAACTAATTTTTATCATGTTAGAATGGTTAAGTTAGAGACTCAAGACTAGATCATTTTGATCCCAAACTTGAACCTAGTCTAGACTTAACCATATGAGACTAGAGAGGGGCAATTATAACATTTCCCATTAGCCTTAATGGACACTTTATGGCAACCACCTTTAGGGGAGAATGATTCATTTCATTCATTACAATCTTGCCTCTTTTATTTTTCTTTTGTTCTTCCCCAATTTTAGAGAGCCTTCCCATTGATTTGATCTCCAAATCAAATCATTCCTTCACCAAACCTTCCCTCAATCATTTCCATTCTCCAAGGAAATGGTGCTACCAAGGATTGGAAGAGGAGTGCAAGGAGGAGTGTCCACTTTGAGGGATCTTCGTATCGGAACCGTGTCCTAAAGGATTTCATTGGGATTCCACTCCCAATAGGTAAAATCCATCCTCTAAACCGATTTCCTTTGCATATAAATTAGTTTTGAGTTCGTAGGATCCATCCTCATGCATGTGTCCCATTTAGATTCAAATTTGAGGCCATTTGGAGCTCTCTTGAGGATTTTAGATATGTGTCTTGTGTCTTACTTGATAGATCCCAAGTTAGGACACCCCATGTGTATGTATGTATGATAATAGTTTAAATAGATATTTAAATTCAGTTTTATAATGGTTAGAGAGTGGATTGATATTAGTTAGGATGGTTAGAATGAGTTTCATTTGGATACCTATGTTTGTATCCAAGTATCTTGGCCTATATGTGTTCTTTTGTCAAATTCGTCATAATATTCATCCACGTTTTTATTAACCAAAGCAACTTAGAAATATCATAACTTTTAGCTTAGAATTCTGATTTATCTTCCGTTTTTAAAAAAAACCGTATCGAAGGTAGCTTTCCAAATATATATTTTAATAAGCTAAATTCCTTCTGTAACTTTCTGTAGAATTATTTGAGTGTCAGTTGTACGAAAAACGAACGTGTTTCGGTATTTTCGTAATTCCGGAAGCTTTCGGACACGAAAATGCGATCTGTTTAAAGTTTCAAAAAGTTAACACAAAGGGCTACGACATACTTTAATCTTAGAATTTAGTGAATGCCCAATTGGTATAGTATTGATTTTAAGTAGAAGAGTGACTATACGATATCTGCATTTTGTGTAACCTATGAGCCTATGTAGTATGGGTATTAAATGAATATTGAGTAAGTAATACATGATATGTTAGATGAATGAAATGATATATATATATATATATATGATATATATTCTCTTTACATTAATATATATATATGGTTGAATGCAAGCATGTAGGAATGCAATTAATATAATGTATGTAAGCAATGCATTAATGCATGAATGAAAGAATGATATACAATGTATGCATGAAAGTATATAATGAATGCTAGATATGAATGCAAGGTATACATGTAATGATAGACATGAATGCATAATATATAAATAATATAATGCAATATATAATGATATCATGTATGGTAATGTAGAATATATGATGCAAGCATGTATATGTCCACTGTTTTCCCTTTTACTTACATTTTTCTTTTATTCCCTTTGCATTTCAGTTTTTTCCCTTTTTTCTCTTCATTTTTACATGTTATATACAATGTATATAATGTATAGATGCATGTAAGTATGTAATATTCATGAATGAATGTCATATATGAATGAATGAATCAATCAAAGGTATAAGTAAAATATAATGCATTGTAATGAATGTTAACATATATAATGTATAAAAGTATGTATGTAAATGTGCATGAATGTATATATCTATGTAACTATGTAAATATGCATGATGTAACATATGCCTATATATATAAATATGTATGTAATGTGGATATGCATGTATGTATGAAGGTATGTATTTATATATATTATCTATTTTATATTATGCATTGTTGTGGTTCACATTTTTTTATGATTGTGCGAGTGCTAGCCTAGGTATGGTTAGGCCTAGTGAGACTTGCTAGACTTGTTTGACTTAGGTTTGACCTAGTTTGACTTTTAGGGTTGACTAGAGTTGACCAAGAGTTGACCTTAGTCTAGATTGACCTAGATTCATATAGAATGCATTCAATTGCATCTTATTATCACTTTCGACATATTGTGACTTGTGCTGTTTTATAGGAACAGACACCACTCCTCGGACAGTAGATATTCTTCAGATACTCAGGATACAGGCGAGTACATTCTCTAGTTCTCTCATTTACTTGTCAATTACTGTATTTCAGTTCTAGTTAGTTGTATGCGATTCTCTGTTACAACACGTATGGATATTCTGGATTCATGTACACGACACACATTTATTGTCTGTCCTCTATTACTGGAATCATTCTGGAATTATTTACTGGTATCATCATATTCTGGCTGGACTCATCTTGAATTATTGTGTCGGATTTCTGGATTCACTTGCTGGGAGAGGAAATACTATAGTAAGACATGTAGACATATCCCAATTCTGGAATCACCCCTTTGCTGAAATCAAACTGGAATGATAGCCATCTCACACCCGGCCAGGTGTGTGATGTGCCGGATTACCTATAGCCGTTTACATGTCGATCTCGATATTTTAAAACATACTGCTAGAGTATAGGCTGGACTCACCCTGGAATCATTGATCACTATGACTGGAATCGTCCCGTACTAGATTCATCTTGTATTAGATTTGTTTTTTACTGGACTTATATTGGAGTTACACTCGTATACATTTACTGTCTGGACTTATAACATATTACCCTGGTTCAGCTAGTTCTATTTTTATAGTCTTTATTGCCATGATTCTCCTCTTGTTTAGTTACTTACTTTCCTTGCACTTATCTGTCTTTCTTACCATCACCTGAATATAAACTGCTATATTCATCAATACAACTGTCTATAACTTCTTTATAGTTCTCTGTCATTTACTTGGATTTTCTTGATGAGTTGTACTCGTTCCTATCCTGACTGGACCTGTTGATAAATTTTACAGATAGCGTGGAGGTTGCCTGCTAGCCTAGAGGAGACACAGTAGAGATTGTATAGATAATTATTTTAGTTGTCTTGAGTTGTATTTACTTTATGTATTACTGTATTTGAGATTTGAGATATTTTCTGGGTTTGTGTATCTTAGACACTTAGACTTCTATCTGCGGTATCTCTTTATGGATTTCATATTTTATCTATCTTTTATCATGCTCTACCTTAGATGTGATTGAGACTGTATTTGCTATGTCACCTCCATTCGGAGTATATATACTGTACAGGTACCTTTATATTGTTAGATGTTAACCTAGGACAGCGTTCTACCGTCGACACTGCAGCGTAGGCTGGACGTACCCACTTCTCGGGCCCTTACTCTAGGTTGCGGGTCGTGATACTATCCAACTGGAAATTCCTACCTCCTATATAAGGAGAGGTACTCCTCCGATTTTCACACCACAATCACATCGTGCATCGTGTCTGTGACAACCAAATCTATTCTAGTTATTTTACATTCATCCATCTCGTGTCGGGACACATCCCCGACACGACGATACAAAACCTAACACACCCAATCTAAGCCTACATCCGCCATTGCCGCAGCACCCTGCCTCCCTTGTGTCGCCCCTCCAACCCGTCTTCTCCGACCCAACCTCATCACCGCCACACAATACCCGACCCTGACTCCTTTCCGTCACCGTGCCAAACTCCATGCCACCGGGCTTCGGTTCTCTGAACACCACCGTCGCACGCCAACCACAACCACCTCGTCACGACCACGTCCACCAGCAGCAACACCCCCTTCGACATCACCAACATTTTTGACCACTCCTCTCGGCTAACCCCACAGATCTTCGCCGTTACGGTTCACCAAATCCAGCAAGTCCAGCCGTCACCATCTCCCCGTGCGAAACATTCCCCGACATCTCCATACCGTCGCCTGAACACCGCCCCGCTGTGGCCATCTTCGGCCAGCGGCCGCCCGAAAACCCACAACACCACCCACCAGAAAAAAGGAAAGAATAGCCGAACCCCCCGCACCTGAGTTTCCGTCGGGCGTCGGCGAGGCGCCGCCTGTCGCGTTCGTCGCTAACGACCAGGACCGGCCATACTGTCCCCGCCGCACCGAGAAGTCCCGACCAGCGCGTCGCCGCGACGCAGACCGCGAGCATCTCCTTCCTCCCGTCGCACCCAGCGCGGCCGAGCTCCCCGTGCCACCTTCGATGCAGTCCTCCGTGCATAGCCGCCGCCGTGACTCGAAACCCCTGATCTCCGCCGTCATCAGCGAACTCGACCAACGCCAACCACCGTCGTGCCGCGCCACCGCCATAACCCTCTGGTAAGCTCTCTCTCCCTTCGCCCCTTTCTCTTCCCCTCTCTTTCTCTCGATCCTCTCTCTCTCTCTTTCTCACGGATAGGTTTGGGGGGGATGAATATACAGTTTTTTTGGGATAATCATTGATATTATTATTATTATTATTATTATTATTATTATTATTATTAACTTTATTATTACTACTATCATTATTGCTACTTTATTTTTTATTACATATTTTGTGGTATTTTAGCCTTTGACCTAAAATATGTTATGGTATCTTTATAGTATTAAATAAGGGTGTAATATTTTCTACATAAATAAAATATAATTTCTAATTTGTAAAAAAATGATTTCCTAGTACCTTCGATTGGTCCTCTAAATTATTTTTAATTAATAAGATATACTTTTTCTAGCTAAAATAATTTTGACAAAGACTTAAAGTTTTAGCCTAACCATTTCTTCAGTTTTTTTAATTTATTTAGCAAAATATATTTTTACTAGTAAAACATAAATTCTAAAATATTATACATAAATAATTTCAAGTGTTTCCGTAAAAGTATTATTTCGTATTTTTTACAAATAAACATAGTTTTGAGATAATATAAATATTTCTAAAAATTTGTATACGTATCCATCCCCATAATTTCTTTTCAACCATCGTTAATTATCCTGACTGATCCACGTTTCTATGTCTTTGCGAATTCGGACCGGTGTACATCGACCATGGCTTTGGACTATCTGGAGATTATCATGATCGTCGCACCATACCAGGCGTAACACCAGGCAAGACACCTTGCCTTTACTATTTAAATTCTTGCTCAATATCATGCATATTTTATTTCTTATAAGTTGTTCTTTCAAAACCATATGTAGTTGCAAATTACTATACTTTAGCTTTTTTATGCATTTGGCCAAGAGTTAAGAGATCACCTTTGTTTGTGCCGCATTCATTGACCCGACACCTGTGTGCCACAATGTCACGTGTCTCATATAGATTCGAACTTGCGTACCGACCGTACATCGGTGCGTACAGGACGAGCGTTAGGATATAACTGCTAATATAGTTGCCAAGAAGACTTAACGGTTATTAGAAATATCATGGTGTGGATTCAGCACGAGTAGTACATTGGGAGGGTAAGACAGTTATTAGGCGCAGGGGCTTTCACACATTTACTTTCCTCTAGCTGCCATTTGTGACTCAGCCGAGAGCTATTGTGCCGTGCATTTATTTACTTTCCTCTAGATGCCACTAGTGCCTCGGTTGAAATACAAATGTGTCGTGCATTTACTTTCCTCTAGCTTCCGTTAGTGACTCACCCGAGAGACTAGTGTGCCGTGCATTTATTTATTTCCTCTAGATGCTACTAGTACCTCGGTTGAAACGCTAACGCGCCGTATTTTTAGTCTCGGGAGCCCTTGTGTGGAACGTTGTCTTCAAAGTACATTTTCACATAGAATGGTTAAAGGTCTTTACTTGTGTAGTCATATCTACTTTTCTGTTGAGCTTTATTTATTCAGTTATTGGCATGATATTATGTATCTTGTTACGTCCCTCTGAGGACCTGGTTATCTCGCCAGGTATGTGCTCTTGTGTTTCGCAGGTGTTCTAGCTCTAGGCGTGACCATCTCCATTTATTCGAGGATGATTGCACTTTGATCGTCTTCGCTTTGCTTGCCAAACTTATTTTATTTTCTATGTATTTTGTCCCTTGCTTGTTGGTAGTGGATTTGTCTCCGTCCAACATATTGTACAAATATATTTCCATAGATGATTATATGAATTCTTTATTTTCCTTTAATTTGTGGATGAGATTAGTTTGCTATGTTTCTACTGTATTTTACAGCTTATGTATTTATACAAGATTTCCATATATTGGAGTGTACTTCGTATGTATACAGCTGGCATGTCTACGTTCCTAGTCCTACATATTTTGGGACTGGGGAGTTATATATTTTTGTGGTGGCCCATGCAGGTCAAGATAAATTGTTTGGTTACTTTACCGTACCAACAAGCCTGCGTATAGGATTAGAAGTCTAGGATCTCATCCACATACTTGACCTCCTTCCTCGATTCCATATTCAAACTATCGTTCGACTCATCGAATGCATCATGTTTGATTCCTTCTATCATTATTCTTATCTTCACTTCGTGCTTGCTAGAGATTGGCCCTACTAGTTAGATGTCCCAAACACCCTTAGCTTAATTCTTTAAGTTGGGTAGAATACCCCACGACCTGACACACCCTTGACCATTAAGGGAATACAAATAGTATTATCTAGACCATAGAGACTAGAGGAATTTAACCCAATTGGCAAACCAAGCCTTGGTCAATAAGACCGTAGAATGATGGTATAGGAATAAACAAGACGTAGATCCTTATGACTCTTAGACTATTCATATTTGTTTTTATTTCATCTACCATCGCGCCTATGTTTTACTATCTAGATTAATGATGCTAATATAGCCTAGTATTTACACGATAATTCTTTATCGAGCTTGATCAAGGCATATGCTATTGAGCGGCCGCTCACTAACATATTGTCTAATCAGAACCGGTGCATGATGGTCTGATCAACCAAGTGCACTTTGGTTCGCTTTTGTCTATTATTCTACGTGGATGGAACATAAATAAACTTAGCCTTTAGAATCCCATCCATGGCAGCCTTGACAATTCTTTTGAAATTATTCGGTCGTCCTTGAACCACGTATTCGTAATATCGTCTCTGAACTCTTTATTGCATTCGCCTTCACCTATTTTGGAAAGACGAAGGCATTTATACTAGAATTTCCTCTAGCCTACCTATCACTTATGACCCTTTTCATCCAAGGTGACTACATCGTCGTCTTCAAACTCCTCGCCCTTTCCTCGGCCTATATTTATATTTGCCACTCAAGTAGGAGTGAATCATTCTCGTAATCGTGCACCCAAGCCTACCTATTCCTAAATTTCGAGGACAAAATTCTTTTAAGTTGGGTAGGATGTAAACTCCCTAAATTTCAACTAAGATTATTTTTTTATAAATAAATTGGTATTTACTTGCACTTCGTATTTATATGTCGCATACAGTTTTACATTTGTCGTCGCGTACGAGTTCGTATCTTTCGTATTTGCTCGTCGAGTACGAATATGTGCGAGGTGCATATTTTATAAAAATATTTTAGTATGGAATTCAAATTTCATATGGTAAATATTTTATTTATTTACTTATATTACCTTTATTAATCGATTTACAAACTGTATTGATTTAATAAAAAAGAGCTATTTACTTTTATTATACAAATATAACTGATAATTTCAAAAATAATGTTTTACATAAATAATCTTTGCATATAAGGTACATGACTTTAAATTCATGGAAATAATTATATTTTTGAAATTTAATTAATATTATTATTTTATTATTCGAAAAACTATTTTAAAATATTGTTTTGGTTTAAATTTAATTAATTATGATAAATTATATTGGAAAAGCTTTTATTCTAAATAGAGTTAAATTTAATGGAGAGTTATCTATGATTTAAATTCGGATTTGGAACGACTAAATTATAAATATTTATTTGAATTAATAGATGGAATTATCCATCGAGGGGTTTAAACGAATACTAGTCTTATCCAATTGGGAATTCCCACCTCCTATATAAGGAGAGATACTCCTCCAATTTTTACACCACAATCACATCGTGCATCGTGTCTGTGAAAACCAAATCTTATTTCAGTTATTTTACATTCATCCATCTCGTGTCGGGACACATCCCCGATACGACGATACAAAACCCAACACACCCAATCTAAGCCTACATCCACCATTGCCGCAGCACCCTGCCTCCCTTGTGTCGCCACTCCAACCCGTCTTCTCCGACCCAACCTCATCACCGCCACACAACACCCGACCTTGACACCTCCTCATCACCGCGCCAAACTCCAGGCCACCATACTCCGGTTCTCTAACCACCACCATCGTACGCCAACCACAACCACCTCGTCACCACCACGTCCACCAGCAGCAACACCCACTCCGACATCACCACCATTTTTGACCACTCCTCCTGGACAACCCCATAGATCTCCGCCGTTACGATTTACCAAACCCAGCAAGTCCAGCCGGCACCATCTTCCCGTGCGAAATGTTTCCCGACACCCCCACACCGTCGCCTGACCACCGCCTCGCTGTGGCCATCTCCGGCCAGCGGCCACCCCAAAACCCACAACACCGCCCACCAAAAAAAAGGGAAGGAGAGCCGAACCACCCTCACTTGAGTTTCCGTCGGGCGTCGACGAGGCGCCGCCTGCCGCGTTCGTCGCTAACGACCAGGACCGGCCGTATTGTCCCCGCCGCGCCGAGAAGTCCTGACCAGCGCGTCGCCGCGACCCGACCGCGAGCATCTTCTTCCTTCTGCCGCACCCAACACAGCTGAGCTCCCCGCGCCACCTTCGGCGCCGTCCTCCGTGCATAGCTGCCGCGGCGACTCGAAACCCCCGATCTCCGCTGTCATCAGCGAACTCCACCGACGTCCGCCCGACCCGCTTTATCTCATCGCGCCGCCGGCCGTGCGGGTGACACCGCCAACCACCGCCGCGTCGCGCCACCGCCATAACCCTCTGGTAAGCTCTCTCTCTCTCTCTCTCTCCGCACCTTTCACTTCCCCTCTCTTTCTCTCAATCCTCTCCCTCTCTTTCTCACTGATAGGTTTGGGGGGGATGAATATACAGTTTTTTTGGGATAATCATTGATATTATTATTTTTATTATTATTATAACTATTATTATTATAATCATTATTATTATTGTTATTATTATTATTATTATTATTATTATTATTATTATCTTTATTATTATTACTATCATTATTGCTACTTTATTTTTTATTACATATTTTGTGGTATTTTAGCATTTGACATAAAATATGTTATGGTATCTTTATAGTATTAAATAAGGGTGTAATATATTCTACATAAATAAAATATAATTTCCAATTTGTAAAAAAATGATTTCCTAGTACCTTCGACTGGTCCTCTAAATTATTTTTAATTAATAAGATATACTTTTTCTAGCTAAAATAATTTTGACAAAGACTTAAAGTTTTAGCCTAACCATTTCTTCAATTTTTTTAATTTATTTAGCAAAATATATTTTTACTAGTAAAACATAAATTCTAAAATATTATACATAAATAATTTCAAGTGTTTTCGTAAAAGCATTATTTCGTATTTTTTACAAATAAACATAGTTTAGAGATAATATAAATATTTCTAAAAATTTGTATACGCATCCATCCCCACAATTTCTTTTCGACTATCGTCAATTATCCTGACTGATCCACGTTCCTATGTCTTTGCGAATTCGGACCGGTGTACATCGACCATGGCTTTGGACTATCTGGACATTCTCATGATCGTCGTACCATACCAGGCTTAACACCAAGCAAGACACGTTGCCTTTACTGTTTAAATTCTTGCTCAATATCATGCATGATTTATTTCTTATAAGTTGTTCTTTCAAAACCATATGTAGTTGCAAATTACTATACTTTAGTTTTCTTTATGCATTTGGCCTAGAGTTAAGAGACCACCTTTGTTTGTGCCGCATTCATTGGCCCGACACCTGTGTGCCACGATGTCACGTGTCTCATATAAATTCGGACTTGCGTACCGACCGTACATCGGTGCGTACAGGACGAGCGTTAGGATATAACTGCTAATATAGTTGCCTATAAGACTTAGCGATTACTAGAAATATCATGGTGTGGGTTCAGCACGAGTAGTGCATGGGGAGGGAAAGACAGTTATTAGGCGCAGGGGCTTTCACACATTTACTTTCCTCTAGCTGCCATTTGTGACTCAGCCGAGAGCTAGTGCGCCGTGCATTTATTTACTTTCCTCTAGATGCCACTAGTGCCTCGGTTGAAACACAAATGTGCCATGCATTTACTTTCCTTTAGCTGCCGTTAGTGACTCACCTGAGAGACTAGTGTGCCGTGTATTTATTTATTTCCTCTAGATGCCACTAGTACCTCGGTTGAAACGCTAACGTGCCGTATTTCTAGTCTCGGGAGCCCTTTTGTGGAACGTTGTCTTCAAAGTGCATTTTTCCATAGAATGGTTAAGGACCTTTATTTGTGTAGTCACATATACTTTTCTATTGAGCTTTATTTATTAAGTTATTGGCATGATATTATGTGTCTTGTTACGTCCCTCTGAGGACCTGGTTATCTCGCCAGGTGTGTGCTCTTGTGTTTCGCAGGTGTTCTAGCTCTAGCCGTGACCGTCTCCATTTCTTCGAGGATGATTGCACTTTGATCGTCTTCGCTTCGCTCGTCAAACTTATTTCATTTTCCATGTATTTCGTCCCTTGCTTGTTGGTAGTGGATTTGTCTCCGCCCAACATATTGTACAAATACATTTCTATAGATGATTATATGAATTCTTTATTTCCCTTTACTTTGTGGATGAGATTAGTTTGTTATGGTTCTACTGCATTTTACAGCTTATGTATTCATACGAGGTTTCCATATATTGGAGTATACTTCGTATGTATACAGCTGGCATATCTACGTTCCTAGTCCTACGTAGTTTGGGACTGGGACATTACAAAGATTTTCAGTCATACATGATCAACCCTAGGATTTGTTAATCATGTTACAGTCCGTAGGCAGACAGTAAGTAAGGTATTCAACACGAGCTAACACTTGCTCGACGGCTACATACCTCAAAAAATAATTTTACAATTAGAGTGGAAGAGAAAAATAAACCCACTCGTTGCCAGAATTTCTTCTAGTGTTCACCATCTGGCTGGAAGATGGAAAGATCCTCGGGTGCTGCTCCAAAATCTGGTCATATAAAACTAGCTGGGTCAGACCCCAGAAAGAGCAAGTGCCAGCATATTAGCATATAAAGACATAATTGATAATGAAAGACATGAGTTAAGGAAATCAGGATGATAAATGATAAGATAACTAAGAAACTATTCCGGTAACCAAGTTACAACCCATAAACAAAATAAGGACCGGGATTGTAACCCTTCACCTGAATAAAGCTTAGTCTCCATTCATTTATCGACAAGAGTAAAGCATGACAGTAATGTGCTAAAGTAATACTGAACTGGCACTGTCTAGGCAAGACTAGACTAGACTCCATCCACCAATCACGGCCAAGCAACAAGTATGTCTTGATACTTTTAACTATCTAGGGTTATCACATGCCTAGTTACTAACAAGATGCAAGGAGATGTTCCAACAGACACAAGCCCTGCAAAATTAATCCAGGTTATCCAGTTGCAAGTTGAGAGAGTTGGATTAGGTGACTTGGGGGTGCAACACATGACAGTGTGCTGGAAATGTGCCCTACTCGATGATAGGCTACAAGTCCAATTAAAGCGCCCAGATAACGGAACTGCCTGTAGCTGGGAAATCTCTTCATGAACTACCTAATCAATCTAGTTGTTAACCTAATCTGATTTATTATGAATCCCTGACCGTGGTAACCAGGAAGACATGTCCAAGACATGATGCAAGACGTGACATGTAGCTTACACAAGCACAGACACCCACGGTGTCAAGACAAGAGTTACTAAGCAAGTCAAGATAGCCGTCGCAACAACATATCAAGATTATCATGTTAGGTTACTTATCAAGATTACTTGTCAAGAGTGCACCACGACGGACAACCATCAAGAATTATCATATCAAGTTACTTGTCAAGAGTGCACCACGACGGGTCACTATTTAAGAGTTATCATGACATGTTGTTATTTCGTGTTCATGTGATCATGCCGTGATCATGGTTCAACTAAGACAAGTTATGCCCAAGATTTACAATCATCAAATCGGGTAGTCACAAGTTAGGCTGAGTACAAGATGTAAGCAATTTAAAACATAAAACAATATAATAACAAAAGAACATGCAAGGGACAAGGGCATGGGGGCTAAGGAAGCATGCGGCCAACGCATGCGGCCAAGGAATACATGCTGCCCAAATATGCGGTCCGCAGGACTGCATGCGGCCAAGATTACAGGCGGCCCAAACATGCGATCTGCAGGACTGCATGCGGCCAAGATACATGCGGCCCAAACATGCGGTCCACAGGACGGCATGCGGCCAAGAATACATGCGTCCCAAACATGCGGTCCGCAGGACTGCATGCGGCCAAGATTACATGCAGCCCAAACATGCGGTCCACAGGACTGCATGCGGCCAAGATTACAAGAGGCCCATACATGCGGTCCGCAGGACTGCATGCAGTCAAGATACATGCGGTCCACAAGATGTCATGCGGCCAAGAATACATGCGGTCCAAACATGCGGTCAGCAGGATTGCATGCGGCCAAGATTACATACGGCCCAAACATGCGGTCCACAGGACTGTATGCGGCCAAGATAACATGCAGTCAAGGATGCATGCAGGCGGTCCGCAGAATCATGCGGTCCGCAGGACTGTATGTGGCCAAGGGATTTATGCGTCAAGGATACATGCATACGGTCCGCAGACTCATGCGGTCTGCAGGACTGCATGCGACCAAGGGGTTCATGCGGTCAAGGATGCATGCATGCGATCCGCAGGATTGCATGTGGCCGAAGGGTTTATGCGATCAAGGATACATGCATGCGGTCCGCAGGACGCATGCGTCCAGACTGTACATCTTCTCCAAAAATTTGAAAAAGATGACCATGGAACTCACGAACTTCCAAAGTCCATAAATCACTCAAAATAACTCGAAATCTGGGTTTTCAAAGGTCCATTTTGAGTGAAATCTAATTTACTGCCACATAGAATAATCAAAACATAAAAATAATAAAGTTTGATAGATCAAAATCCAAGAAAACCAAAAATGACACAAACTTAGATCTACAAAGATCCCTTCATCTAACACAAGAACTCCAAGTTTGAAAGCGGCTTAGAAGCAAGAGGGGAGGATAATTGAACAATAAAATCTAAGATCCATCATGAAGCAAGATTACACTTGCCTAAGCTCTCTAGGTTGTTGGAAGAGCAATGTAGAAGAAGGTGAAGAAATGAATGGAAGTAATGAAGAGAGAGAAAGGGGTGGTTAGGTTTTATAAAGAGAGGGGATGGTTCAACATGTGGAACCAACCATCAAAATAAACCAAATCAAGCCATCCAAAGCAAGTCAAGTTAGACCAACCAACCCAAGGTCAACCCTAGTCAAGATACATCAAGGTAAGCCATAAAGAAATACGAAAATATAGTAAAATAAAATACGGATCAAAATTCGTATATGTACACTGGAAGTACGTATAACAAAAAATAGGAGTGACAACTCTACCCACCTTAAAATAATTCTGTCATCAAAATTTAATCAAGAGGCTAGAGATGTCGGGGTAAGCCATACTAAAGCATAAGCCATCTACGACTAGTAACCAATCAAGCAATCATTCATGCAAGCAAGGAATTTAAAAACATAAGACATAAGGAAGATATTCTGCTGGAAACCTCTCTGCCGGTTCTGCATCTAAGCTTGGGTCTGGGCATACTGCCGGAGTCTCTGCTGCTGGAAGGCTTGTGCCAGAGGCAGCAATGGCCTCGGAGGCTAGTGCTGCTGCTGCACTGGTGCTGGGGCTGGTCCCCTAACCGATGGACTAGTTAGGTTCGACGATGATGAACTGGCTCTATTCAGACAGGACCCTATCTTGTGGTCCGGTGCCGCACAAGCCAAGCACAATCCCTGTGCTCTACGTCATTCAGATACTAAATGCCCTGGCTTCCCACTATGAGTGCAGCCCATTATGGAAGACTGCTTTTGTTTCTGTAGTTGAGGGGACGTAGGTGTCGAGTACTGAACCAACGAAACCGAATTCGCCCTTCGGAGAACTCCAATAGTCAAAGCCCTAGCTGTCGGGGTTGGTGCTGAGGACAGACTCATCTGTCCATGGGACCTCTTCCTGCTTCCGGTTCTATCCATGATCCTCTGCAAGGTATACTCACGGCTCTTTGCCGCTCGTAAGATGGCATCAAACGTCTGGTGCTCAAATTGCTCCACTGAAGTAATGATCTCTAAGTGAAGCCCCTGTTGGAATCGCTGGGCTCGGTCCAATTCGATTGCCACCAAGTTGGGAGCAAACTGACTAAATCTTAAAAACTTGATCGTATAACCGTCGATCGTCCTTCCCATCTGCTTGAGATTAGTGAGTCTCGTCTGCAGATCATAGCGAGCTACTGTATCGAAGTACTTGGTCTGGAACTTGTCGCTGAATACCGCCCACAAAATAGGCGTCTCTAATCCAACTGCTAACATCGCCCACCAAATGCGGGCTAAGTCCAATAATTGTAGGCGCACTACAGCCACCTTCTCTTTCTCAAGAATCCTAGCTGCTTCCAGGATAACCTTTGTGTCCTGAAGCCATGCATCAGCAGCGATAACATCTTTACTACAATCAAAGAAAGAAGGGTTCAGGTGCTTGAAATTATTAGCTGTATTGTTCTCCTGGTAACTAACTCTGCCCATGACATCTTGTTCTGTCTGGTGCAGGGCATCGCCCCGACGATCTTATGACGCAAGCAATTCTCGGATGAGTCCCACCAGGGTTCCATTATCAGGCTCTACAGGCTGGACGGGTTGAACTGGGGGCTCTAGATCCCCGTAATGCATGACTCAGGAGGCTGCTCCAGAGTGTTGGGCTTGGTCCCCACGTTGCTGCTGGTTCACTGGAAGTGCTCCGCTGGGCTGATCGACAAGACCAGAAATAATGCCACTGAAGAAATGACATGGGAAACAATAAGGAAGGACCAAGATAGATCGAGGATATAAGCATGTGATCAGGTCAAGATTTCAGAAAGATTATGAGACACGAGTAAAGATTAAGGGCGAGTGTTGATTGTAAAACCCCTAAATTTTCACTGCAATTTTGAAATTTTATTTTAGTATTAATTTTTTTGTATTTATACGACGGGTTCGAGTACGTACATACATGACATTTATTTATTTAAAAAGTTTATTTTATGTTTCGTAAATATAGTAAATAGTTTTATTTCGAAATATATAAAGAGTAAATAATTTGTATATAGATATTTTCTTACAAAAATTTAGTCAAGTGTTTTATTACTATAAAAAATGATTTATACAAGTATAAGTAATGATTTAGAGAAACAATAATTTTACAAGCAAGGTGCATGAAAATTATTTCCATACGTATTCTGAGTTTCAAAAACTAATTAATATTATTTTTTTTATTTGCAAAAGGTATTGTAAGTTATTTTCTATTAATATTTATATATATGAATTTTTGAAATTTATTTATTATTATAAATTTTAGTGTTCATAAAAATATATTTTTAAAATTTGTTGATTAGTGTTTAAATTAATTATAAATACGAATGTATTTTTATGGATCCTATTTTTAATGAAAAGATGGATTTACTTAGATTTATTTTGATTCGAATTTGGATTGAATTCACTTCAAATCTATTTAAATTAATATTAAATTATCTATGGGAGATTTAAAACCCCTACTCCTTATCCAACTGGGAATTCCCACATCCTATAAATAGGTAGGTACTCCTCCATAAATTCTAATTATTCCACAAAATTTTTCTGCCCAAGTACCGTGCATCGTGTCCGTGTCCCCCTTTTCCCATCTACTATATTTATTCATTACATATACATTATTCTTTTCCCGTGTCCGACATGCCGGACACAACTCGTTCCCGCGTCGTGCAGGACACGACCTAGTCCCCAAATCCTAACCCTAACCCGTTCACCATCCCGACCAAATTCCCAAAGCCACCACGGTTATCATCATCACCACAGAAAGACCACAACAACCGGCACCGCCAATTGCGGCTACTGCCACCAGACCCCCGATCACCATCGACAGACCCGATCCAGTCGGAGTCGTCACCACCACCCGTACCATACAACAGTAACCACCACCATCCTTGCCTTGGCCAGCAACACCCAGCCGAGAACCACCCGGCCAACTCTGGCCTCGACTTAGCGTCCGTCACCATCTCGCCAATCGACACCCCTGTCCCAATACAATCCAGCCACCGCCACAGCGACCGGCCGCCACCCGCGACCGACCGATCACCCAAATCCCCCAAGAAAACCCCCAAAATTAAAACCACTGCCACCATGACATACCTCACCGGAGCACCACGGCTGCGCCGCCGCGTCGTTCTCTCGCGGTCAGCAGGACAACTTCGATAGCCCGGAGCGCCGCCCTCATCGCCGCTGTGCTCCCCCACTGCCAGCGCCGGAGAGGGGTTCCCCGAGTTATCTCCGCTGTGCGCCTCCGCCCGGTGATCCGCCCGCCAGCATCGTCGTCTCCCCCTTGACGAAACCCAAACTTCGGTCGTGTCCAGTCCCCCATCACCTAACCGCCGCCGCGTCGACCGCGCTGACGCGCGCGTCCGTCTCTTCCGCATGCGTCACGGCGTCCGCGCCTATGCCCCGCAAGCGCGGCCTCCTCATACCGGAACAGTCGGCCGACTCCGCTTTCCGTCCCTCTCTGACCTTCTCCCCTTCTTTCCACCCCTTGCCGCCCGACTCCGCCTCCCTTCCCTTCTCCTCTCTCCTCTCTTCCTCTCGTCTTCTCTCTCTCTTCCTTTCTTTCTTTTTTTGCTTTTTCTTTGTTATAAAAGCTGTCTCACTCTCAAAAGAGAAGAGACAGCTAATGTTTAATTTTATTTTATTTTTATTATTATTTTTATTATATTCTTCTTCTTTTTTTGTTCTGAATATTGTAGCTTTGTTGTTTATTGTGTGGAGGGAATACTTTTGGATATTATTATTATTATTATTATTATTATTATTAAATTTGCTGCTACCAGCAGTACAGTCCCTCCAATTGTATATAAATTTTATTTTAGTAGTATTACTTTTGGTTACTTTAATCATAGTATATACATTGTTATTATTAATATTCTATTTTATTAATTAAATTGATAATTAATAGTTTATCAAAAATTTGATTTGACAAAAGTAGAAATTTTAGGTCCTAAATAAATTTCTAGTTTTCTGTCAAATCCATTCTTACAAACTTAAAGTATTTGTGGCAAAAAATAAATTTTGTATTTTTAAGTACTTAAATTAGAAATATTTTTTGAACTAATAAAAATATAGTTTCTTTATCTAAATTCGTATTTTTGTAAACTAAAGAGTTTTTTTGCCAAAAAAAAATGATTTTCTTGAATTTTAAGTATTTTTATAATTATTTTTACCTATATAAAAAGAAGAAATAATTCAGATTTGGATTATTATAAATAGTTTTACAAAGATCTTATATATATGATTTATTCAATTTTCATCGATTACCCTCCCATCCCATGACTAATCCCGACATTCCTATTTCCTCTCCAATTCTCTACTATCTTATGTCCACCTTAACTAGTCTGACCATCTTGGACTCGATAGACCAGTCCTTGCCATCATCAGAGGCCACTTTGTATAGTTGTAACACCGAAGTCGATCTTGTGCCACCTTGATTGTACTACACTAGGCAGCTCACCAGGCGTCGCAACAGGCAAGTATACCTTGCTATTTACTGTCATATTATTTATTTTCTGTATTATTTATTTTGTTTCATATTGTTAGTTTTCTTTGTTATAAATTGTGCGTCCGAGCCACACTTGGGTGCAAGCGACTCTATTAGTCGTTTTACTTTATTTTATGCATGAATTAGTTTTAGCGGACTACCTTTTTATTGTGGGATATCCTTATATCGCCCTTGGCCATGACACACACACTACACGGATGGAGACAGTTGCTAGGGGCACGACTTATGGACTGGCCCTCTCTAAAGTCGTGTGACAGATAGATAATCGTAACTGTTATGACTAGGATTTTAGAGACTTAAGCAGTTATAAAACTGAACGAGCCATGGACATGACTTGAACAGTATAAGAAATATTGGGAGAGGACAGTCGCTAGTGCGTATGGGAATCTAAACAGGTAAACCACAGTCTCCGAAAGGAACTGTGGCAATTTATTTGCAGATGCCCTCTGACATTTTGGACGTTACGGACGGATAAGGATGACTGCATGCCAGCTGCGTACACACAGCCTAAAATTCCACCCATGCGTATGAAAGTTGTCCTCTAAATTGTACATTAGGCGATTAGAATCTCCTTTGCATATTTGTGTCTAGGATAGTCTTATATATATTATTTTATTATTCTGACAGTTCATATTAGCTTGTTCTTTCTATATCTTGCTACGTCCGTCTGAGGACCTGGTTATTCCCCAAGTGTGTGCTTTCATGATTCACTGCAGGTGTTCTAGTCAAGGCCGTGATTCTCTCTATTCCTTCGAAGAAGATTGCGCTTGGTTTGTCTTGCCATTTTATGGATCGATTCATGTACATTTCTTTCATTGAGATAGTTGGTAGTGGACTTTGTCTCCGCCCAACGTTTGTATCATAAATATTCAAGTTAATTTTTCTATATTATTATTCTTTTCATTGTGGATGAGATTTAGTTTGTCTTCGATTACTGCATTTTACAGCTTATGTATACATACAAGGCCATGTACTTCGTATGTATACAGCTGGCATGTCTACGTACTTGGTCCTACGTATTTTGGGACTAGGACGTTACATATTTTTGTGGTGGCCCATGCAGGTCAAGATAAATCATTTGGTTACCTTACCGTACCAAGCAAGCCTGCGTATAGGATTAGGGTCTAGGATCTCATCCACATACTTGACTGCCTTCTCGCTTGACTTCCCGAGTTGTATCTTGCTTGATCCCTTCTATCGTGATTTGTGCCCATCTTTCGTGCTTGATAGAGATTAATAAGGTAACCCATACTAGGTGGACATGACCCATTGTTCCATCACCATACTAGTTTAAACTCTTGTAAGTTGGGTAGAATGCCTCATGGCCTAGCATTGTCTTCATCCTTATGACTCATTATAGTAGATACTAAGTGGATTACCTAGACTATAAATTTTTTAAAAAGACCATACCTTATTGGTCGACCAAAACCTTAGACAAGGAGATAATAGGTCGACTGTATAGGCACCAAACAAGACTTAGATTCTTAAGGAGTTCGAACAAATTTTAGTCTCTTTCAATAATAATCTCACTTGCCTATATTTTACCATCTTGACTAAATGTTGCTACTATAGCCTAGTTTTGCAAGTTTAACCGTTATCAAACTTGTTCAAGACACATGCTACTGAGCGCACGCTCACTAACATATTGTCTAGTCAGAACCGGTGCATGATGGTCTGATCAACCGAGTGCACTTTGGTTCGCTTTTATTTATCGTTCTTCGTGGATGGGGACATAGCTAAACTTGACCTCTAGAGTACCATACGCGACAGCCTTGGCAACTCTTTTGAAATTATTCAGTCGCCTTTGAACCACGTGTTCGTATTCAATAAACATCTCCTTCGAACTCTTATTCGTTTTTGTCTTTCACTTAAATTGGAAGGACAGAACACTCGTACTTGATAGATAGAAACCAAATGTTCCCCTATGACCATGATAGTTATAGTTAGCCATCAACCAAGCCACGTGTTAACAATCTCGTCTCGAGTTATTTGCCCTACCCTTCGACTCTTGATCATTATCTCTAATCAATTGAAATTTAGAAATGACTAGAATTATTTCCTTAACACCCCTAAAACCTAGACGAGTATTTTCTCCCTAGGAAACCACTTGTCCTTGATCTCAAATCAATTTACCACCCCTTATTGACCATTAATCTTTGTCACTTCTTGCGTTATCACGCGACCATCAATTACTCCCTAAATTAAATTCGGGATTTATTTTCGTAGTTATCGAAATCACGTTTTTTAAATGTATGTTTTGAACGTCGTAATTTGATTGTTCCTCATCAATATACCCTTGTACCTTTTTAACTCCTATTTTTTCTTACTTTCGAGGACAAAATTCTTGTAAGTTGGGTAGGATGTAAAATCGCTAAATTTTTACTGCAATTTTGAAATTTTATTTCAGTATTGATTTTTTGTATTTATACGACGAGTGCGAGTACGTACATACGTGACATTTATTCATTTAAAAAGTTTATTTTATGCTTCGTAAATATAGTAAATAGTTTGATTTCGAAATATATAAAGAGTAAATAATTTGTATATAGATATTTTCTTACAAAAATTTAGTCAAATGTTTTATTACTATAAAAATGATTTATACAAGTATAAGTAATGATTTAGAGAAATAATACTTTTATTCCATTTTACATGCAAGGTGCATGGAAATTATTTTCATACATATTTTGGGTTTCAAAAACTAATTGATATTATTTTTTTTTTTATTTGCAAAAGGTTTTGTAAGTTATTTTCTATTAATATTTAAATATATGAATTTTTGAAATTTTTTTATTATTATAAATTTTAGTGTTCATAAAAATATATTTTTAAAATTTGTTGATTGGTGTTTAAATTAATTATAAATACGAATGTATTTTTATGGATCCTATTTTTAATGAAAAGATGGATTTACTTAGATTTATTTTGATTCGAATTTGGATTGAATTCACTTTAAATCTATTTAAATTAATACTAAATTATCTATGGGAGATTTAAAACCCTACTCCTTATCCAACTGGGAATTCCCACATCCTAGAAATAGGCAGGTACTCCTCCATAAATTCCAATTATTCCACAAAATTCCTCCACCCAAGTATCGTGCATCGTGTCCGTGTCCTCCTTTTTCCATCCACTATATTTTATTCATTACATATACATTATTCTTTTCCCGTGTCCGACATGCCGGACACAACTCGTCTCGGCATCGCGCAGGACACGACCTAGTCCCCAAATCCTAAACCTAACCCGTTCACTATCCCGACCGAATTCCTAAAGCCACCACGGTTATCATCATCACCACAGCAACGACCACAACCACCGGCACCGCCAATTGCGGCTGCTGCCACCAGACCCCCGATCACCATCGACAGACCCGATCCAGCCGGAGTCGTCACCACCACCCGTACCATACAATAGTAACCACCGCCATCCCCGCTAGAGCTGTCAAGACGGGCCGGCGGGGCGGGCCGGCCCGTAACCCACCATAACCCACCATTTGGCGGGGCGGGACGGGCCGACCCACCATTTTGGCGGGCTGAAAAAATTCCAACCCAGCCCAACCCACCGGCGGGCCGCGGGCTAGGCGGGCCGGCCCGCTTAATTTTTTTAAAATTTTTAATTATTGTTTAGTTTCTTAAAAAGAAAAAAAATCATATATATAATATTTTCTACTCACTCTTATATACATCAAATTACAAGTAAAATACAAGAAACATTATAATAGTAGATATTTCTTTAAAACACCTTCATTCATGTAAATAAATGACCAAATTTAATATTTTATACGTTATTACTTGCATTAAATGAGATTTTTTATCATTTATAATACATATCTCATATATGTGCTAAATAAAAAAATTAAAATTTTTATAAAAAAATAGATGGCGGGCCAACCCACTTGGCCCGCGGGCTAGCCCATCGCGGGGCGGGCTACTAGCGGGCCAGCCCACCTAGGCCCGCCTATTTGGCGGGCTCCTAAATGCTCGGCCCAACCCACCTTTTTGGCGGGCGGGGCGGGCCGGCCCAACGGGCTTAGCCTATTTTGACAGCTCTAATCCCCGCCTCGGCCAGCAACACCCAGCCGAGAACCACCCGGCCAACTCCGACCTCGACTTAGCGTCCATCACCATCTCGCCAACCGACACCCCTGTCCCAATACAACCAAGCCACCGCCACAGTGACCGGCCGCCACCGCGACCGATCGATCACCCAAATTCCTCCAAAAAAACCCCAAAACTAAAACCACCGCCACCATGACATATCTCACCGAAGCACCATGGCTGCAACTCTGCGCCTTTCTTCCCCGGTCAGCAGGACAGCTTCGACAGCCCGGAGGGCCGCCCTCTTTGCCGCTGTGCTACCCCACTGCCAGCGTCGGAGAGGGGTTTCCCGAGCTGTCTCCGCCGTGCGCCTCTACCCGATGATCCGCCCACCAGCATCGCCATCTTCCCCTCGATGAAACCCTAACTCCGCCCGTGCCCAGTCCCCCATCACCTAACTGCTGCCGCGTCGACCACGCCGACGCACGCGTCCGCCTCCTCCGCTTGCGCTATGGCGTCCGCACCTCCACCCCACGAGCGTGTCCGCCCCTCGCGCCGGAATAGTCAGCCAACTCCGCTTCCCGTCCCTCTCTAATATTTCTAAAAGAAAAAGACATACCAGACGACGAAAATATTTCGTCATCGGAATCGACCCACCGTACCACTTCGAGGCATGCTGCCTAGCCGCCTTGGCCTTCTCGGACTTTTCCTTGCACCTTGGCTCGTTGAATCGAGCCTTCATCGCATTCCACTGATCAGGGTTGATCCAACCTTGGATCGACTTTCCGACACGATCACGAGCCTTCTGATCATTGATAGCATCGCGGATCAGCTTAGTAGCGACAGCAGGAAACATCCCCTCGATCAGCTCGGCCCGGTGCGGTGGATAGAAATACATATCCTAGAAGAGTACGCAAACCAAATATTTTTTAGTAATATATAATATGTATAAATCAAATGATTCATGTTAAAAGAAAATCTATTGTAACCTTGAAGCGCACAAACCAGTAGGCCTTCCTATCGTCCGGAGCATCCGAGTAGTTTATCCAAGGACCCCCATAATTTTGCCTCAGAAGCTGGACTAGGCGTCTTTGTACCAACGGGAGACGATATCTATACAGACATATTATATTCATGAGAAAAGTTAATTTATGATAAACACAGAAAAATAATAAACTAAAATACTTACTTTGTACCGCCGTCCCAGATCTCCGTCCTCGTCTCCTCCGGAGGTGCGCAGGCATCATCTGCCTGATACTGGTCGACCGTCGACGCAGCCTCCTCCATCTACTCATCTGCCTCAATCGTCGTATCAGCAAGAGGAACGCTACTTTCGGGAGCAGTCTCAAGCCTGGAACTACTCGTCCCAGGAGATATGCTACGTATCATCGTGGCGGGCGGAGCTACTGTCCGATACACAGGAGTATTGGGCGACGAGGATCCAGAGCCGGTACTAGTAGGAGTTACCGAAGAAGAACCCCATCCTCTAGCAGTACCACCAGTAGGTATAGAAGGAGTACCCTATCCTCTGCCAGTATCAGTACCCCATACCCCATGTCGAGAAATGTGAAACAATTTACGATGACCTGTCATGCCTGATAACAACATATGATGGGATACAACAAAGACGACAAATAATAGAGACTAGAAATATGAAAGTGCAACAAAGACAAGATAATAACCAAGACAACATATTATGATACATTTTACAAGAAACATCTAAGTCCATATAGTATATTTTACAAGAAATATCTAAGTTCAGATAGTACATTCTACAAGAAACATCTAAGTCCAGATAGTACATTCAGATAATAACCAAGACAAGATAAAAACCAAGTCTACATAATAAGAAAATGAAAGTACGTCTCTCTCAATCATCTTCCGAATAATCATCTTGTTCGTCTTCCTCGACCTCATCTTCACTTTCATCTTCGCCTTCGTCGGCTTCGTCTTCCTCTTCGGATAATTCTACATCTTCTATATTATGTGTCGTGTAATGCGTAACTTCCGTGGATGTCACCCCCCCCCCAGTTTTCAGAAACAGGGGTATTTTTGTCATTTTATATTTTTTTAATATTTTGAAATTTATTTTATTATTTATGATATTATTTTGGGGTTTAAATTTATTTTATTATTTATGATATTATTTTGGGGTTATTTGAGTCGGGTTCAAATTTCAACCCAATCCGACTTGAAACGGGGACCCGGGGGTAGTTTGACTCTAGTGGGACCCACACACTAGTTAGGCATGGCCCACATGATATTAATTTTAGTCCATATGATATTAATTTTAGTTAGTAGTTAGACTAATTATTTATGGATAGGTTTAGTTTAATTAGAGACTCAAAACTAGACTAAATTAACCTCAACCTTTAACCCATTCCTAATTTAACTCAAATAGATTAGTGGAGGGCATTTTGGACATTCAAATAGGGGACACCTGACCCTTTTTGGGAAGCCACCTATGGGGGGATAAGGAGTGAGTCACTCCTTCATTCATTTATTTTTATCCACTTTCTCTCTCTTATTCTTTCCCAAATTAATTTAGAGATGAACCTCCATTGATTTTATCTCCAAATCAACCCCTTCTTCCACCAAATCTTCTTTATTTCTTCTCTACTCCATGGTTAGAGGGTGCTAGCCAAGTTTGGGAGGATTTGGAGCTCGTTCGTGTCCTTTTAGAATCTCTACGTGTCGGTATCGTGTCGGAAGGATTTTTCTTTGAATCTCTCTCCCAAAAGGTATAATCTCTCCTCTAATACATCCCTACATGCATATAGAAATATTTTGAAACCATAGGAATGAGCTCCATGGTTGTATCTCCATTTGTGTCCATTTCGTGTCTATTTGGAGGTCATAGGAGTGTCCTTTGTGTTGTGGTTGTGTCCATGTGGGAAAATCCCAAATTTGGACACACTATGTGTTGTTGTTATGTATGAATGAATTATTACAATTTTAATCTCATATTTTTGTATTGGAGATGTGTTCTATAGTGTCTCATATATATATTAGTGTAGAGAGTGAGTTCTTGATATATTATGTTATATACTTGTGTTTCTTTTGTCTCAAACTACCTAAATTCGTCATAATATTTATCCACGTTTTTAGTAGCAATAGCAAATTAGAAATGTCATAACTTTTAGCTTAAAACTCCAATTTATCTTTCGTTTTTTTAAAATAACCGTATCGAAGTTAGCTTTCCAAATATATATTTTAATAAGCCAAATTCGTTCTGAAACTTTCTGTAAAATTATTTGAGTGTCAGCTGTACATAAGATGAACGCGTTTCGATATTTTTGTGATTCCGGGAGCTTCCGGACACGAAAATGCGATCCGTTTAAAGTTTCGGAAAGCTAACAAAAAGATCTATAACATACTTTAATCCTAGAATTTAATGAATGCCTAATTTGTACAGTATTGATTTTAAGTAGAAGATTACTATACGACATATGCATTTTGTATATCCTTGTATGTACAAATATGTATGTATGCATGTGTATATATATATATATATATATATATGTGTGTGTGTGTGTGTGTGTGTGTGTGTGTGTGTGTGTGTGTGTGTGTGTGTGTGTGTTAAGAGAATGTAATATAATATAGAGTATGCATAACTGATATAATGTATGAAAGTATATAATGTATTCAAATATGTATGTATAGGTGCATGAATGAATGGATGAAATGCAAGCATGTGGGTAATGCAAGGTATTGAAACATGTATGCAAGTATCCATATGTAAGTAAGTAACGTAATCAAGTATGAATGTATACTATATATGAATGCCAACAAGATAGGAATATATGATGCCATATTAGCACTTAGCACCATGTTCATATGTTAAAACCTCCTTCTACATGTTGACAGTAACCCCAAGTATGAATACACATAAACCTACTTACTGTTATGAGTAAACCCGTTGATGTATAAATAAACCCTTTTGTTATGATTAACACCCACATCCACACATGCTAAACCTATGCTTTACATGTTATTTCTTCTATGTGACACAATGAACCCTTGCTAAATGTTACCCTTCTAACATAATACCCTCACACTTGAACACATTGTACTGCTTTGTACACATTTCCATATCCACATTCATGTATCACTCACTCCTTGTCTTTATGCACCTTGCTTATAATAAAAATATATATGAATATATATGTAATGTGTGTTTGATAACTTGTGTAGCTTTGTGAATTTGTGTGAGTGTTAGTCTAGGCCTGGTTAGGCCTAATGAGACTTGTTAGTCTAGGTTTAGACCTAGTACTGCCTAGTTAACCTAATTTGACTAGTACGGTTGACTAGAGTTGACCAAGAGTTGATTTTGACCTAGAATGACCTAGAATCATGTAGAATGCATAGTAGAGCTTTATTTTACCATTTTGGACTTGTTGTGACTTGTGCTGTTCTAAATAGGAGCCAGATACCTCTCTTCGGACAGTACATTTCTTTTGGACATTCAGATAGCAGGCGAGTACATTCTCTGATAGTTCTCTCATTTACTTGTCAATTACTGTACTTCAGTTCTAGTTAGTTGTATGCGATTCTCTGTTACAACACGTATGGATATTCTAGATTCATGTATATGACACACATTTATTTTCTGGCCTCTATTACTGGTATCATCATTTCTGGCTTCTATTACTGGAATCACCTACTAGAATCATTTACTGGTATCATTATATTTTGGCTGGACTCATCTTGAATCATTATGTCGGATTTCTGGATTCACTTGCTGGGAGGGGAAATACTTGAGTGAGACATGTAGACATACCCCAATATGGAATCTCCCAACTGGAATCTATTGGAATCTACTGGAATGATAGCCATCTCACACCCGGCCAGGTATGTGATGTGCCGTATTACCTACAACCATTTACATGTCGATCTCGGTATTTTAAAACACACTATTAGAGTATAGGCTGGACTAACCCTGGAATCATTGATCACTATAACTGGAATCGTCCCTTACTGGATTCATCTTGTATTAGATTCATCTTATACTGGACTTACATTGGAGTTACACTTATCTTAGATTACTGTCTGGACTTTATATCATATTACCCTGGTTCAGCTAGTTCTATTTTTACAGTCTTTATTGCTATGATTCTTCTCTTGTTTAGTTACTTACTTTCCATGTACTTTATCTGTCTTTCTTACCATCACCTGAATATAAACTGCCATATTCATCAATACAATTGTCTATAACTGTTTTATAGTTCTCTGTCATTTACTTGGGTTTTCTGGATGAGATATGCTCGTTCCTGTCCTGACTGGACCTGTTGATAAATTTACAGATAGCCTGGAGGTTGCCTGCTAGCCTAGAGGAGACACAGTAGAGGTTGTATAGATAGCTAGGATTTTGCTCATAGTTTATTTTCAGTTGTCTTGAGTTGTATTAATGGATTACTGTATTTGAGCTTTGAGATGTATTTCTGGTTTGTGTATCTTAGACACTTAGACTTCTATCTGCGGTATCTCTTTTGGATTACATGTTTTATCTATCTTTATCATGCTCTACCTTAGATGTGATTGAGACTGTATCTACTATGTCACCTCCATTCGGAGAGTATATACTGTACAGGTACCTTTATTTTGTTAGATGTTTGACCTAGGAAAGCGTTCTACCGCCGACACTGCGGCGTAGGCTGGATGTACCCACGTCTCGTGCCCTTACTCTAGGGTGCGGGTCGTGACACATTTTTAGTGGTGGCCCATGCAGGTTGAGTTTGTGTAGTGGTATTCGAACTAGAGTACCACTACAGCCTGCAGTACAATTAGGATATATTTTTGAAGGTACTCAATCACAGTTAGGATTTCTTGAGAGATTCCTGGGACGACCCTTGAGAATCTTATTTTAACTTCGATTTGAAAAACTCTTCTTCCCTTGATTTGATTTATCTTTACTTTCTGTTGTTGAACTTGATTTTGATGATGATTGTGGAGTTTTGAATCTTGATGTAAGCTGTTCATCCGAGTTTGTATTTATATGATTTGATGGATTATTGTTCAGTTTTGAATCTTGATGTTTGTTGATAAATTTGATTTTTGGGTATCCATTGTTGATTTAATTTAATTTTTGTCAAGATGAAATCATATGGGCTAGGTCATCTAAGTTATGGGATCTAGTATTCTACAGTCACATTAGCCAGCATGGTGAGGACATATAGTCTGATTTTGGATATATTTCTCGGGTGTGGAAATTTAAGGTTTTTGCAGCCAAGCTAGGGGCATCGTAAAAATTTTAAATACCATAATTCTAGAGGTATGTGCCTAAGTCGAGGACTCTGTGATTATCGTAGCCTTGCTTACTAGTATGACGAGGATTTAGAGTACCATGATTTTGGATAGACGCATATGATTATCAGATTGTACCTTAAATATTTTTGAACATATTTTCTCTACTTTTGTTCCAGTCCTTCAAAAAAAATTATTATTTGTTTGTTTTGTTTTGCTTCTCATTATTTAACTTAGGAGTAGGTTTAGTTGTTTTTATAAACTCTTGTGTAACTTCTTGCTATGAGTTTCTTCTTAATACAATGAACCGATGATTTTGCTAGACCTTATCTTGTAATTGATATTATAGTTCTGGGTTTCAAAATGGTTCCTTCTTTAAACAGATAAGCAAAACAGATTTTATCGTTATTACTTTCTTTCTATTATTCTTGTATTAAATAATAATAATAATAAAACTGTCTTGATTACATCAATCACCTACTTTGCAATCTTGGTAGGAATCTAAATGTTGGTCTTGATGTAGAATTTGATTTTTATATTGGGACATAAGAATATATATAGTGGACACTGACTCTTTGCCTGACACGTATGCATGCTACACTTTGATTTCCAACCTATCTAAATACATATTAATATGTTGTTGATGTTTAAATTTTCAAAACCCCAATATTTCTGATACAGTACAGTAACAGAGACTGGTTCTCTGCATTTCCAGTTAAAATTTATAATTAAAATATAAATTTCATGTTATTAGTTATGTTTACATCACTATACATGTATGTTATACATAGGATTTCAATTCAAAAAAAAAATTGGTTGAGTTTTGTGTTTGAATTTGTCAAATCTAAGACTGTGTGCATATTAACCCTTAGTACTGGATTCCAAATATTTAGTTCAATTGCTATTTTATTTTTTTAAAAAATGTAATATTTTGGAGCTATGTATATTGTTGTATGTAGGGATATGATGTTAGGTTTATACTCTTACATGTTAGGTTGTGATAAACATTGGGTTGGTTAATATTATACTGGTTTAATTGTTAGCTCATTTTCAGATTTTGTATGTAAATGTTGAACTAAAACTGGAGTTAACCTTTCAATACTAAGCTATAACCCTGTACAAGGACACACACACCCTAACTTAGTATACACTGCCATGTAAACATAATCCTTCCTCTCTATGTTATGTTTATATATCTATATAGATATATATATAGAAAGTTTCTGCTTACATGTTTTAATGTATATAGATACATCATGTTATGAGTAAATAGGTTGTATATTGTAGATTGTTTAACCAATATGCCATGAGTAGTGTAACTTGATAGCTATTGTTTTGAAACCCAAATCCTCCTATACACTTTCATGTATATTTCACATACACACATGCCTACTATCTAACCATATGAATATGTCCACATACATCCATACACACACAAACCATATAACCTTTAGAACTTACAATTTAGTCTTAACAGGATTAAGAGAATACTATATATTGTGATTGGATTTCAATGCAATTGACTTTCATTCTTTAACTTTTGATTTTGATTTTTTTTCTGTACCCCTTTATAGATAATTGGTAGTTATCTTTATTTATTTTTGATAAGTACCAGTTTCATATAGGATGGTAGACTATCTTACAGTTTTGATGATTGTTATTTCTGTATCTTTTCTAGTTTAGCACCCTAGATTGCTTGTGTGTTTTGATATCCTATGACCGTTTTGGTTAGCATGACTAGTATACCTAGATAAGACTTCACTACCACCGTATGCCATGACCCTGTATGCCATCCTTTTAAATCATATGATTTGTTTAAGTTATGGCACTTCGATTGTGGGGGTTTGACCTAGGGGGAGTATGCACATTTTAATTTCGAAGACGAATTTTTTTTAAGGTGGACAGATTTGTCACACCCCAGTTTTCAGAAACATGGGTATTTTTGTCATTTTATATTTTTGAAATTTATTTTATTATTTATGATATTATTTTGGGGTTTAAATTTATTTTATTATTTATGATATTGTTTTGGGGTTATTTGAGTCGGGTTCGAATATCAACTCAATCCGACTTGAAACGGGGACCCGGGGGTAGTTTGACTCTAGTGGGACCTACACACTAGTTAGGCATGGCCCACATGATATTAATTTTAGTCCACATGATATTAATTTTAGTTAGTAGTTAGACTAATTATTTATGGATATGTTTAGTTTAATTAGAGACTCAAAACTAGACTAAATTGACCTCAAACTTTAATCCATTCCTAATTTAACTCAAATAGATTAGTGGAGGGCATTTTGGACATTCAAATAGGGGACACCTCACCCTTTTTGGGCAGCCACCTATGGGGGGATAAGGAGTGAGTCACTCCTTCATTCATTTATTTTCATCCACTTTCTCTCTCTTGTTCTTCCCCAAATTAATTTAGAGATGAACCTCCATTGATTTCATCTCCAAATCAACTCCTTCTTCCACCAAATCTTCTTTATTTCTTCTCTACTCCATGGTTAGAGGGTGCTAGCCAAGTTTGGGAGGATTCGGAGCTCGTTCGTGTCCTTTTAGAATCTCTACGTGTCGGTGTCGTGTCGGAAGGATTTTCCTTTGAATCTCTCTCCCGGAAGGTATAATCTCTCCTCTAATCCATCCCTATATGCATATAGAAATATTTTGAACCCATAGAAATGACCCCCATGGTTGTATCTCCATTTGTGTCCATTTCGTGTCTATTTGGAGGTCATAGGAGTGTCCTTTGTGTTGTGGTTGTGTCCATGTGGGAAAACCCCAAATTTGGACACACTATGTGTTGTTGTTATGTATGAATGAATTATTACATTTTTAATCTCATATTTTTGTATTGGAGATGTGTTCTATAGTGTCTCATATATATATATTAGTGTAGAGAGTGAGTTCTTGATATATTATGTTATATACTTGTGTTTCTTTTGTCTCAAACTACCTAAATTCGTCATAATATTTATCCACGTTTTTAGTAGCAATAGCAAATTAGAAATGTCATAATTTTTAGCTTAAAACTCCGATTTATCTCCCGTTTTTTTAAAAGAACCGTATCGAAGTTAGCTTTCCAAATATATATTTTAAAAAGCCAAATTCATTCTAAAACTTTCTGTAAAATTATTTGAGTGTCAGCTGTACATAAGATAAACGCGTTTCGGTGTTTTTGCGATTTCGGGAGCTTCCGGACACGAAAATGCGATCCGTTTAAAGTTTTGGAAAGCTAACAAAAAGATGTATAACATAATTTAATCCTAGAATTTAATGGATGCCTAATTTGTTCAGTATTGTTTTTAAGTAGAAGATTACTATACGACATATGCATTTTGTATATCCTTGTATGTACAAATATGTATGTATGCATGTGTATATATATATATATATATATATATATATATATATGTGTGTGTGTGTGTGTGTGTGTGTGTGTGTGTGTGTGTGTGTGTGTGTGTGTGTTAAGAGAATGTAATATAATATAGAGTATGCATAAATGATATAATGTATAAAAGTATATAATATATTCAAATATGTATGTATAGGTGCATGAATGAATGGATAAAATGCAAGCATGTGGGTAATACAAGGTATTGAAACATGTATGCAAGTATCCATATGTAAGAAAGTAACGTAATCAAGTATGAATGTATGCTATATATGAATGCCAATATGATAGGAATGTATGATACCATATTAGCACTTAGCACCATGTTCATATGTTAAAACCCCCTTCTACATGTTGACAGTAACCCCAAGTATGAATACACATAAACCTACTTACTGTTATGAGTAAACCCTTTGATGTATAAATAAACCCTTTTGTTATGATTAATACCCACACCCACACATGCTAAACCTATGCTTTACATGTTATTTCTTCTATGTGACACAATGAACCCTTGCTAAATGTTACCCTTCTAACGTAATACCCTCACAGTTGAACACATTGTACTGCTATGTACACATTTCTATATCCACATTCATGTATCACTCACTCCTTGTCTTTATGCACCTTGCTTGTAATAAAAATATATATGAATATATATGTAATGTATGTTTGATAACTTGTGTAGCTTTGTGATTTTGTGTGAGTGTTAGTCTAGGCTTGGTTAGGCCTAATGAGACTTGTTAGTCCAGGTTTAGACCTAGTACTGCTTAGTTAACCTAATTTGACTAGTACGGTTGACCAGAGTTGACCAAGAGTTGATTTTGACCTAGAATGACCTAGAATCATGTAGAATGCATAGTAGAGCTTTATTTTACCATTTTGGACTTGTTGTGACTTGTGCTGTTCTAAATAGGAGCCAGACACCTCTCCTCGGACAGTACATTTCCTTTGGACATTCAGATAGCAGGCGAGTACATTCTCTGATAGTTCTCTCATTTACTTGTCATTAGTTGTATGCGATTCTCTGTTACAACACGTATAGATATTCTGGATTCATGTATATGACACACATTTATTTTCTGGCCTCAATTACTGGTATCATCATTTCTGGCTTCTATTACTGGAATCACCTACTGGAATCATTTACTGGTATCATTATATTTTGGCTGGACTCATCTTGAATCATTGTGTCAGATTTCTGGATTCACTTGCTGGAAGGGGAAATACTTGAGTGAGATATGTAGACATACCCCAATCTGGAATCTCCCAACTGGAATCTACTGGAATGATAGCCATCTCACACCTGGCCAGGTGTGTGATGTGTCGTATAACCTACAGCCGTTTACATGTCGATCTCGGTATTTTAAAACACACTATTAGAGTATAGGCTGGACTCACCCTAGAATCATTGACCACTATAACTGGAATCGTCTCTTACTGGATTCATCTTGTATTAGATTCATCTTGTAGTAGACTTACATTGGAGTTACACTTATCTTACATTGCTGTCTGGACTTTATATCATATTACCCTGGTTCAGCTAGTTCTATTTTTACATTCTTTATTGCTATAATTCTTCTCTTGTTTAGTTACTTACTTTCCTTGTACTTTATCTGTCTTTCTTACCATCACCTGAATATAAACTGCCATATTCATCAATATAATTGTCTATAACTGTTTTATAGTTCTCTGTCATTTACTTGGGTTTTCTGGATGAGATGTGCTCGTTCCTGTCCTGACTGGACCTGTTGATAAATTTTACAGATAGCCTGGAGGTTGCCTGCTAGCCTAGAGAAGATACAGTAGAGGTTGTATAGATAGCTAAGGTTTTGCTCATAGTTTATTTTCAGTTGTCTTGAGTTGTATTTATGGATTACTGTATTTGAGCTTTGAGATGCATTTCTGGTTTGTGTATCTTAGACACTTAGACTTCTATCTGCGGTATCTCTTTTGGATTTCTTGTTTTATCTATCTTTATCATGCTCTACCTTAGATGTGATTGAGACTGTATCTACTATGTCACCTCCATTCGGAGAGTATATACTGTACAGGTACCTTTATTTTGTTAGATATTTGACCTATGACAGCGTTCTACCGTCGACACTACGACGTATGCTGGATGTACCCACGTCTCGTGCCCTTACTCTAGGGTGCCAGTCGTGACACTGGAGTCCACATCAACAACATTGGTTACAAGAGGTAGCTCGTCCTCCTGATAAGCTTTTTCGTCAACATCAAAAGTATCTCTAGCTTTAGTCTTGCATACTGCCCACCAGTCAGACTTCGTTGCTCCCCGTCTCGGATAAGCTGTGAAGTACACGAGCTGAGCTTGAGTTGCTAGGATAAATGGTTCGTAGCCTTGATATCTACGCTTGTAGTTTATATCCATAAGACCATGCTTGTCAATTTTCCAACCTTGATTTTCAATCGGATCGAACCATTCACACTTGAACAACACAATCTTTGCAGTTTCTCTGCCATAATTAAACGTCAACTCCACAATCTTTCGCAAGATGCCAAAGAAATCATTTCCTGGATCGATGTCTTTGTAGTTCGAAGATTTGATACATAAACAACTATTTTTCGTGGAAACATGATCCAGGAAGCTGTCTCTGATCGGAGCATTTGTCGACTTGAACCGAAAGCCATTGACACAGTAACTTGGCTATATTTTAACAAAAGTAATTGGACCCTTGGCAAGAGTAATTGGACCCTTGGCAAGCGTTCTAATTAATTCAATCTCAGGTAAAATTAGACGATCGACCTGAATACCAAAGAAGAGATAGTAAGTTATTTATTGTGCAGTTGCATTAAAAGAGGCCAGTAATTACTGGGCTGCTTATATATTCGCTCAACCAAGAAGAAAAATAACGTCTCATTTCTTGTTCTAATGCTTCGTCTGTTAGGTAGGGTCTAACCGACCTTAACTCAGCATTATATGTGCTGAAAAACAACGAAGCAACCGCCGATTAGTACAATAATATTAGCTTATACTATTGCATTGAGATGATGTAAACTCATCATTAATTACTTATCCCTCTAGCTTCTCCACTCCATCCTCGTCGCAATTGAGTAATACATACAACTTAGCAGCCCTTAGCTCTTCGTCATTCAAATATCTCTTCTTCATTTTCTCCGAAGGCTTTCCAGACGCATTGAATACTTTCAGTATTTCATGATTAGATTCTTGATAATCGTCGTCGTTTCTTGAAGCCCTTGTTTTATTCGTAGCAACATGAGGTTTGAAATATCTCGAGCAGAAGTTTGTAATCTCCTTGAGAATATAGGCTTCACAAATAGAACCCTCGACCCGAGCCTTATTTTTCACCTTCCTCTTTAGGTGGTTCAAATGCCGCTCAAACGGGTACATCCACCGATAACCAACGGGCCCACCAACACGTGCCTCGTAGGAAAGATGAATTGGCAAATGCTCCATGGAGTCGAAGAATCCAGAAGAAAATACCTTCTCGAGCTTGCACAGTGTTACCGCAATATCGTTCTCCTGCTTTTCTAGACGATCGACGAGCAACTTACTAGAACAAAGATCTCTGAAGAATATGCTAAGCTCGGTCAATGGATCCCAAACAACCGGGGGTAAGAATTCCCGAAATGCAATCGGAATTAACCTCTCCATGAATACGTGATAATCATGGCTCTTCATACCTATCAGTTTATTCTCCTTGAGGTCGACGCATCTTCTCAAGTTCGAAACATACCCGTCTGAAAATTTTAGACCTTGAATCCACCTACAAAGTCTCACTTTATCCTCCTTCTCCAGTGAAAAAATTGCCTTAGGCTGCTTCAACTTCCCATTCCCGTCCTCTATCAAATACAATGCAGGACGTCTACATATTTCTTCCAAGTCCAATCTAGCCTCCGAATTGTCTTTCGACTTCCCCTTTACGTCCATTACAGTATTAATTATGTTGTCAAACACATTCTTCTCGATATGCATGACCCAAGGTTATATCTAATCAGATTGGTGCTCCAATATGGCAGATCCTAGAATATACTCCTCTTCGTCCAGTTATGAGTGCGACCAAATCCGTCACACTTGTAGCCCATAGCAGGCTCTTCAATAGCTCTTGGTAAATCTTTTACCTCTTTCCATATCGTGTATACGGGCCACCTTGGCGGGGGATTAGCCTTCTCCACAACGCTAGCACGAAAATCATTCATGTTCCTCCGGTACGGATGATCCTTTAGCAGGAATTGTCGATGACAATCGAAGAAGCACGGTTTGCCTCCGTGTTTCAAATGGAAAGCCTTAGTGCGGTCCATGACGACCATGCGTGCTCCATCCAGATAACATACCATAGGCCAGAAAGTCGTTGATGGTCCACATAAGTGCTGCCCACATCTAAAAATTTGGTTTTCTAGATACATCGTACGTGTTGGAACCTACTTCCCACAGCTGATTCAACTCATCAATCAATGGCTGTAAATACACATCGATGTTCCTTTTCGGATTATTCGGACCTGGGATAATAATGGTGAGGAACATATACTGAGTCTTCATGCACATCCAAGGCGGTAGATTGTACGGAGTGACGATCACAGGCCAACACGAATACTGGGATCCTGAAAGTCCGAATGGGGTAAAACTGTCGGAGCAGAGACCCAATCTGACATTACGCGAATCAGAAGCAAAATCTGGATACTCTCGATCAAAGTGCTTCTATGCTTCTCCATCAAATGGGTGATCCAACACTCCTTCGGTCTGTTTTCGCTTATGCCAACTCATGTTTTCTGCAGTTTCCTTCACCATAAACAACCGCTGCAACCGCGACGTCAACGGCAAGTAGTGCATCGAATCGGTAGGCTTCCTGGCATCGACAGACTTTCCTCTAACACTGCCCTTGTAGTGATCGGCATCACAAAATCTGTATGCGTCTTCATCCTTGTCGTCTTTGTAGTACAACATGCACCCGTTGCGACATGCATTGATTTTTTTGTATCCCATCCAAAGCGATCTCACCATCCTCTTAGACCGGTAGAAGTCTTTAGGCAACTTACCACCCTCAGACAATATTTCTATAAGCAACTCCATAAGACGGTTGTAGCAATCTTGCGACATGTTAAAATCGGACTTGATGCTCAACAATCTTGTAACCACCTCCAACGGCGAATGATTCTCACAACCAGGATATAATGGAGTCCTTGCATTCTCCAGCAACTCCATGAACTGTGCAGCATCGGCGTTCGGTGCCTCCTCAGGTGCATCATGATCGTCCGGATCAAAACTAGGCCCCGTCGCGTCAAAAATTATGTTCACCAATCCATCGTCGTAAGCAGCGTTGTTGTGGACATCTACATAAAGCTCATACTCCGATGCTAAAGACACTAGTTCTCCATGCGCGCTCCATTGATAGTAATTCGGCGTGAAACCCTTCGAGTATAAATGATACGTGACTTCTACTTCTGGATGATATTTCAAGTTGCGACATCTCGCACACGGACCCTTAATTTTGGTATCGTCCATGTACTGAGGGAATGCCTTGGCAAACTGCAGGAACTGCTGTACATCCTCTATAAATTCATCCTGCACACTGCATATGTCATCAGGATGACGGTTGTACATCCACGAACGATTTCGTAAGTAGTAATTCATATCCATATCTAATTGAGGATAATTCTGTAAGATAGATATGCATATTGCAGTCATTGAATGAATGTTAAGGCAGTTTAGATATGGGTGCGTAACATAAACTGTTCATTCATTCCACATATTACAAACAAAGAATTTAAAGAAAGAAACAAAAACAACTGTGTTGGACTAAAACAACTATCTTGTGTCAAAGTGTCGTATCCGATAGACCGATACTAATCCAATATGGTCGATACTAAGTACATATGATCGAGGTATAATTGTACTTGTAGGAGTGCACGACACTAAGTACATACGATCGATACTAATCCGATACGATCGATACTAATCCGATATTGATTCCGATACTCATCCCAATTTCTCCCCAACCTCTTGTAAAAAAGGTGTCTGTCGAGGTATAATTGTACTTGTAGGAGTACACGACACCAACTGTCCAATATCGATCCTTTGGGTCTACAAGAGTTACTTTACCCAGTTTGTCAAAAAAGGTAAAACTTTTTAAATTAATATCCAATATCGACCCTTTGGCATGTGCTTGAGCAGTATCCTAACTCAAACTATCTATCATAACTAATAAATTAATATCCTACTTTAACATCTACTAACTCTCATATTCCTTCTAACATAAACTAATATCCTAATCTAAACTAACCCTTTAACTGAAACTAATATCTAAACAATGCTAATCATGAACTAATACCCTAACCTGGAAGTCCACACTGCTCAAGCACAGGCCAAAGGCCAAGTTATAAGGCAAAATTTCGGCAACTGCCTGTAGCTACATGGCAAAACCAAATGTTGACGGTATATATATCGTCAACATTTAAAAAGTTTTCTTGTCTTGACAAAATGAGTAAAGTAACTCTTATAGACCGAAAGCATAATCTATACACTCTATGTAATACGATATACCAATCATACCTACACTTCTAGGATACTCTATACACTGTAGGTACTAGGATACTCCTTAGAATATTAGATATCAAAATCACTTAGTATGACACAAATTTGAGTGTGCATTTCATATAAGAATCTAAACATAAACTACATTCTTGGAAATAATATCAATCATGTTAGCAGACCACCTATTCATGCAACTATCTCAAACTGACAATTATTTTGAGTAACCTCTTTCATTTCTCTATCGATACATGCCAAAAATATTCTTTACCACATATAAAATAACACTAATATTTAGATTGTGTTAGCACACAAATATAACATACTTACCATCTATACATAGAACCCATAAATTAGAATATATGTATCTCAACATATCATAGGTCACAGTAGCTAGCCGAGCTAAATACCATAGCTTTTCATTGAATATGAAGTCTTCCAACTCTATCAGCTATGCTCTAGTACTTCTCTAATCACATTGAATAGGAACATGTACAACTCTATTGTAGTAAATCATTTAACAAGCAAACAAAACACAAAAAAATTCTACTGTATTGAATCCCAGAATCAATCTTCTTCCCGCCGTGGTCGACTCCCATCCCGGATACGCCACACACACACTACTGAGTTCAGATGACCTCTAGCACCCGACACTCCACTACACACACCAATTAATTAGGATACGACCCGACTACATCACGAACTATCTGGACACGGACACAACCATCCTCCATCCAATTATTGTTCACGAAAATGAACTCGAGACTCAAAATAGAATTCTGAGTAGAAATACTCCAAATTCAATATACTTGTTCCGTGTGTGTGTATGTGTCCGTCTATGTCCGTCTGTGTCCATGTGTATGTGTTTATCTGTGTCCGTATGTATGTGTGTCCGATTAGGGTTAGGGTTTACCGGATTAACGAGGGGGGACAGGAGGGGAGGGGCATTGACCAACGAGGGGTGGACGGAGAGAAGAAGAAGCCTAGTGGAGAGGGAGGGGTCGACAAACGATTGTCAGGCTCCGACGATGGCGAGGGGGAGCGGCGATGGCTAGACGTGGTGGAGGTGGTGCACGTCGGGCTCCGGCGAAGGGCGAGGCGCGCGGTGGTCGAACAAGGGGTGGTCGAACGAGGGGGTTTGAAATTTTTGGGGAACGAGTGAGGGGGAAGAAATGAAGCCAGAACCCTATATTAAAAACATTAGCGACGTCACTAAAGACGTCGGTAAACGTCGCTATTATTTGATATGAGCGACGTAAAAACACTTGCGTCGGTAAACGTCGCTATTATTAGTAAAATTAGCGACGTTCACCGACTTATCAGCAACGTTATTTTTTAACTTAAACGACGTCGTAGTAACGTCGCTGATCATCGCTGATGTTTTATTTATGCATCGCTAAGTCCCTTATTGGTAGCAACGGTTTCAACAAACGTCGCTAATTTCGTCGGTAATATGACTTATTTTGGTAGTGCAAGGGGTTCATGCGGTCAAGGATGCATGCATGCGGTCTGTAGACTTTTGACCTCCGTAGGACTGCATACGGCCAAGGGGTTCATGCGGTCTGCAGGACTGCATTCGGCCAAGGGGTTCATGCGGTCAAGGATGCATGCATGCGGTCCGCAGGACTCAGGCGGCCAGACTGTACATCTTCTCCAAAAATCCAAGAAAGATGGCCATGGAACTCACGAACATCCAAAGTCCATAAATCACTCAAAATAACTCGAAATCTGGGTTTTCAAAGGTCTATTTTGAGTGAAATCTAATTCTCTACAATATAGAATAATCCAAACATGACAATAATGAAGTTTGATAGATCAAAACCCAAAAAAATCGAAAATGACACAACCTTAGATCTACAAAGATTCCTTTATCTAACCCAAGAACTCTAAGTTCTAAAGAGGCTTAGAATCAAGAGGAGAGGATAATGGAACAATAAAATCTAAGATCCATCATAAAGCAAGATTATACTTGCCTAAGCTCTCTAGGTTGGTGGGAAAGCAATTGAGAAGAAGGTAAAAAAAGAATGCAAGTAATAAAGAGAGAGAAATGGGTGGTTGGGTTTTATAAAGAGAGGGGTTGGTTCAACATGTGGAACCAACCATCAAAATAAACCAAACCAAGCCATCGAAAGCCAGTCAAGTTGGACCAAACCAACCCAAGGTCAACCCTAGTCAAGATACATCAAGGCAAGCCATAAAAAATACGAAAATATAGTAAAATAAAATATGGTTCAAAATTTGTATACGTACACTGAAAGTAAGTATAACAAAAAACGGGAGTGACAGTAGTTAAATCCAAGTAGTGTAATCATGTACATGCCTGTTATACCTTCACGTATAATGGAGTTACCTTAGAATAATCATGTGCAACCTATCCCGATTACATAACCATCTTGTGCTCTAAATCATTTATATATTTATATATATATATATATATATATATATATATATATATATATATATATATTCACTTATAGTCTTACTTTCTATATAAACTGTCTCATGTCTTTAGATATCTCTCTTACTTTCATGTACTTTTCGTACAACATTTCATGTAACTTACTCTATTTCTTATTTTATATTTCCTGTCATGATATGAACTATTTGAGAGATATGTGCTCGTTTCTGTCCTGACTGGACCTGTTGAAAATATTACAGATGATACCGAGGAGTTCTGCCCTACTTATTATGGAGCAGGCCTAATTAACACCTGTAAGTTGGATCCACTGGAGGATCCAGCTCTAGCTGAGGAGATCATCCCTATAATCTAGACTAGATATCTAGGCTTTATCTTATTTCATTATGCTATTTGTATTTGACATCTGAGTTGTATTGATTTCTGGATGTTGAGATGTTGAGATGTTATGTCGTTTAGACACTTAGACTTATTTCCTTCTGTTTGTATATTGTCTTTTGAGATTTTATATTGTAAACACCCTAAATTTCTACTTTTTAAATTTTTTATATAAATTGAGTATTTAAATTTTTACTGAGTATTTATACGTCGCATAGTCGTATTACACGTCACGTACGAATTCGCATTTTCGTATGTCTCGTCGAGTGCGAATATGTGTGAGATACATATTTTTGCCAAACATTTTTTAGATATTTTATTTATATAAAAGAATTTGTAGTTTTCAAAATAATATGATAAATATTTTTTATTTTGTATAAAAGAGTTATTTGTTCGTTGTTTAAAAATAAGTAGAAATTTGGAAATATGTTCCAAATATTTTGTGAAAATTGGAATTTATTACTAACATATTTTTGTTATTTATAAAGGATAATTTATGATTAAAAAATTTATGTAATTATCTTGATTTTCGAAAATTATTTATTGTTATATTTTAATATTATGAAAAAGATATTTAAAATTTTGTTTTACTTAATATTTGAATTATTTTGATAATTTAAATTGGAAAAGATTTTATTGGCCTTATTTTAAATAGCTTTTAAATTAAAAGATAAGCTTTATTTATATTGAATTGGATTTTTTAAATCGATTTGAATTAATATTGAGTTTATCCACTGGGGAATTTAAACATCCCAATACCTATCCTAATGGGAATTCCCACCTCCTATAAAAGGAGAGGTACTCCTCCATTGTTCCGCAACCAACATATGTGCATCGTGTCCGTGCCCAGCTTCTTATTACAATATCCTCTACATATACAATTTTTTTTTACGTGTCGACAGCCCCGAAACAAATAATTCCTAAACCTAATACTGCCACTCCTCATCTTTGTCGCCTCCAACTCCGCCGTCGCCATCTTCTTCTGGCCTTCAATGGCCAGTACCAGGCTACATCATCCCCTCGCCATCCCCTCGGCCAAAGCCAGCAGCACCACCCGTCAGCGACAAACCCCCATCACAGCCACCGCGGCATCACTACCGCCAGCTCCACCCAAACCCCAAAATCGTCACCTTCGTCACCACCACCACCATTAAATCCAGCCACCCCATCTCCCCGGCCAAGCAACATCACCACACCCAACTACCACCGCCATCTTCACCATCGACGGCCGACACCACCAAATAAAATCACCACCACAGAAAGTAAATTGGCCTTACCTCCGTCGAGCCTGAGCCGAACCACCCGACCCGATCCATCTCGACGCCGCCTCCTTCCTCCCCCTTCGTCGCTGGAACCCTAGCCGAGCCCCGCGTCACCCGCAGCACCGCCCGTCGCTCGGGAACCCGCGCCGGTGCCCAGAGCCGCCGCGCCGCCAATACTTTGCCGGCAGGCCGACGCCTCAGCCGCCGCCGACAACTTCCATCAACGCCGTCGAAGCCTTGACCGCCGTGTCTCCTTCCGCCGATAAGCCAGGGCCGAAAAATCCCCTTCGATCGCCGCACCTCCGCTATTACCCTCTGCAACCGCCATCTACTCCCAAGTGGCAGCGCCGCCTTCGCTTCAACCCCGTGCTACACCCCCCTCCACCTCGGCGTGGCACAACCACCGCCTCGAGAGCATTGGGAGCTCCCCAACTAGCACCCGCCGATCGCCACCGGTAAGACCCCCTTTTCCCCTCTCTGTCAACTACTCTCTCTCGCCCATGAAATTTTTTTTCTCTTTCTTAATCCTTTAAAGTATCAGTAAGCTACTTTAAGTCTTTTTGCATATAAAGTATATTTTAGTATTATTATTTATTATTATTACTATCATACTTATTCTTATTATTATTATTATTATCATTCTTGTTATTACCATTATTATTATTATTATTATTATTATTATCATCATTATTATCATTATTATTAAATTATTATTTCAGAAATTTTGTATTATTATTATTTTTCAACTACATGTATGGAATAAATAAAAGAGTTATATAGGTAATTTCAAATATTCAAAATTTTCCCAAAATATTTTTCTAGATTTATATAATTCATTAAAAATTTTGACTAATAAAACATAGATGTCTACCAAAGATTCTACTTTTACAAACTTATATCTAAATACGATTTTGATTTATCAAAGTATTTAATAAAAATATTTCTCAAATTAAATAAATATATATAACTAATTTCAAGTATTACGTAAAATTATTTAACTCATAAATTATACTTTTCAAACATTATAAATATTTTCTGAAATAATATAAGTATTTACTCTCCGCAAATTCTATCCAATTATCCCCTTGATCACGACTAATCGTGCATTTCTTTTTCTCGTGAATTTCGGACGCTTACCCATCGACCTCGACTATTGGACAAAACAGAACTTGTCGGATCATCGCACCACATCAGACGATACACCAGGCAAGATACCTTGCCTTTACTGTTTAAATTTCCTGCTCAATATCATGCATGTTTTGTTTATTTTCAAGTTATTTCTTCCTAGATTATATGTAGATGCAAATTACTATATCTTATAAAATTGGCTTAGAGTTAAGGGACTACCATCAAATTTAGTGTGTCTCATTGATTTGTCACGATGGTATACGAGTTGTGTGTGAGAGTTGTGAGTATCATATAGAGGTCACTTGCGTGTGGGCTGATCTTCCGTGCGTATGCGTAGGAATAACTGTCAATAGATGCATGATTAGAAGACTTGACAGTTATCTATATTAAAACAGTGTGGTAGAAACGACACGTGTTTGTGTGTCATGGTTACGACACATGTATAGTATCATTGGGGGGAGGGGACAGCTACTAGCGTAGGGGCTACTTTTATTTTACACACATTTGGGAGATAGTGTCTCGGATGAGCGCTACGTGTTACCCGGCCGATAGTGTCTCGGATGAGCGCTACTTGTTGGCCACTCTTTATTACTTGCTTGAGACAGCCCCTGCGTGGAACGTTGTCCTCTGAATTGAAATCCACGTAGAATGGTTAGGAACCTTACTCATGCATACTTTTCTGTTGAGCTTTATTATTCAGTTTATGGCATGATATTATGTGTATTGTTACGTCCCTCTGAGGACCTGGTTTTTTCCCCAGGTGTGTGTTCATATTTTTTGCAGATGTTCTAGCCAAGGCCATTCCTTCCTCCATGATGATTGTTCTTGGACTCGCCACTTGCTCTCGCTTGCTAAATTCTTTCCTTGTATATTTTTCCATATTTAATTTGGTTGGTAGTGGACTTTGTCTCCGCCCAACTATTGTGTACATGACAAACTCAAAGTTGCTTTATATCATTATTTATCTTTGTGGATGAGATTTAGTGTCTTGGCTTTCTACATTTACAGCTTATATATATATACGAGTCGTGCATTTACTCGTATGTATACGGCTGGCATGATACGTATCTAGTCTCAAGTATTTGGGACTGGGGCATTACATGTTTTTGTGGTGGCCCATGCAGGTCGACGCTGTTTCGGTTACATGACTGTGCCGAACGGGCCTGCAATATAGGATTAGAGTCTAGAATCTCATCCACTTACTTGACATCCTTTATTGACATCAAATTCTGAACTCCCGTCACCATCCTTGAATTGCATCCTGCTTGAACTCTTTCTACCGTAAATCCTTATCTTTCATGCTCAGTGACAGTTAGGAAGTTGACTACACTATTATATGCTCATATGTCAAACACATGGCTAGGAAGATTGCATTGACAATTAATATGCATTGAGATTTATTTGAGTCATAAATGCAATTATTTTCCTAGAAATATGATTTTTGAGGATTAGTTAATTCCAAGTTGGGTAGTAGCATATTACCACCAACAAAGAATAGTTGAAATTTTAATTTAAATTTACAAGGTGGTATACACAAGAGGATAGCTAGATCGAGAAAACAAATTTTTTTTATGAATTTTAAAATTGTGAAATAGTTATGATTATTCGGGATATGAAATCAATTTGAGAAATATCTTGAGTTTTTATATTGTGACACTTGATTTACGGTTAACTTTAAGTTTAGATTATAATATGATAAAGTTTATCTCGAGATTATTTAAAGAGTTTAAATTATGATTTTGTAGAGGAGTAGAGAGACGAAAGGAGGATATGAAAGCGATTTTGAAGGAAAATTTAAATTTTAAATTTTGTCATATGATCTATGATTTAAAAGTTAATTAGATTTCAAGTTTACAGCCTTGATTATGGATATTTAAATTTTGGTAAAAAAAAAGGGAGAGATTTAATTGAGTTACATGATTTGCGAATGATGAACAGGCTAAGTGTTTATCTTGAGGTATATTTGAGAATTGAAATTTTTTAAAAGTGATGGCTTATTATGAAAATTTAGTTGTGCCGCATTAGATGATGAAGGTTATTGGGAATTTATTTAAAAGAAATTAAAGTCTATGTTATGATTAAATACTTGATGGAGTATCTAGAGATTTTATTCCGAAACTGTTGAGGAACTTAAAATTTGAAATTAGATCATATATTGGTAGAGGACCAAGAAGCAAGCAAATGGATACAAGTATTCCTCATTAAATTGCCATGATAGTCGTATATACTCGAGTGTAGATAGTCATCGACCAAACCGATGAACATATCTTGACCCACTCACCTTTCCTCAAATCTAGATCTTTATTCGTGACCATCTAATTATTTGAACTTATAAATGAATGGAATCATTCCATCGACCATACCCTTATCTATGAGATTTTTTTCTTCCAGAAACTGTACTCCAAATTTATTTTACCTTGATTTGTTAGAATCTAAGTTATCTTTATTTCATGCTTTAGCTCGGTCATTTATTTTGTTCGTTGATCATTATCTCATGAACTCCCACTCTCTATTTTAAATTCTTTTGTGTCCTTACCGTGACTTGGGTATTTGGAGCACAACACTAGACTTTTTCTTCCCACAAAGTTCACATGCCTTACCGTGACTTGGGTATTTGGAGCACAACACTAAACTTTTCCTTCCCTCAATACGAGCAAAGATGGCAGGAGCTGCAGTCCCCTGGCCCTGCTGTACTGGCTGGGAGGTAGCAGCCCCCTCCATAGCATCCTCATGAATGGTACGCTGCGAGCGAGTCTCTACCATCCTGAAGATAGACAAACAAGAGTATCAATTCCTGAGAAAGAAGCGAAATAATAAAGGCGAACAATTATAATTCAAGGGATCAGCTGACAAAGGATTTAGATGGCTATAAAAGAAATTTTCCTAAAGTGATTGAGTATCTTAAAATTAATGTCCTATATCCTATAGAAGGTTGCAGTGATATTCTAGTTCGAGTACCACTACACTTCTAGTCTAGACCTGCATGGGCCACCACTAAAAACGTGTCACGATCCGCACCCACTGTGAGGGTACGAGAACGTAACAACGCCCAGCCTACGCCGCAGTGTCGGCGGTAGAGCGCTGTCCTAGGTCAACATACATCTAACAATATATATCTAAACAGTTTATACTCCCCGAATGGGGGTGACATAACAGTAAAACTCAATCACAACTAAGGAAGAGATAGCAAGAAATGAAATAGAACTCAAGGAGATAAATAGATAAAATAGCATTAGTCTAAGATAATCCCAGCAATATCCAACAGTACAAGGTCTCAGATGAAAGAATATATACAACTCTGAACTCCAAATAAAGTCTAACTAAAACATGTCTCTAGACTGCATAAAGTAAGATAAGCCTAACTAGTCTAGTCTAGGCAATCGGGGTGATCTCCTCAGCTAGAGCTGGGTCCTCCTGAGGGTCCAGCTCGCAGGTGTCATCTAAGGCTGCCCCGTAGTAAGTGTCCAGGCAAGCCTCCTCCTCGTCCTTTATAATATTTTTAACAGGTCCAGTCAGGACAGAAGCGAGCACAGTACATCTCAACAGTTCATAGCAGGTTAGAAGATATAATCATGCAGTAAAGTAAGATACAAGTACTGAAAGAAATGCAGTATGTAAACAGAGAGAGTAAGCTGTAATATAAATATCTACTATAAATAGAGAACTAGCAGTGACTAGTGAGTCAGAGTACAAAATGAACATGTAAATGGCCTGGGATGATTCTGATAAGACACTAAGGAATGATTCTGATAAGATACTACTGGTGTATTATTTACATGTCCAATTCTACTCCCTCGTACCCCCAATCAATACAGGAGGATCCAGCCAGGTTATGCTATATGATGCTATATAACAGCCCCCGAAGGGTAGTAGACCCCGAAGGTGATAAGCGCCCGAAGGTGATAGACCCCGAAGGTGATACATAGTAGTCCCATAAATGGGATAAGGATTCTAGGAAGACTCTACGATCATAAGAGTATATGTCGTAAGTGATCAAAGAACCAATGAAGCATAGTGATACACCATGTAAGTGAAACGCACAGAACATGTAGTACCCGATGCTCCCTAAGGATAACATCTCAAGAAGGGATCCATATAGTACTAATCCGTGTGACCAACGTGACAGTACAAGTAAAGTAATCTACTGCAGGAAATAATTCTAAGCAGGATATGAAATGATCAGAGAATGTACTCGCCTGTAACTGAGTGTCCAATATAAAAAGTACCGTCCGAGGAGTGGTGTCTGGCTCCTAATCAGAACAGCACAAGTCACAACAAGTCCAGAATAGTAAAATGAAGTCCTACTATGCATTCTACATGATTCTAGGTCAATCTAGGCCAAAGTTAACTCTTGGTCAACTCTGGTCAACCCTAGAAGTCAAACTAGGTCAACCAAGTCTAATCAAGTCTAAACTCAACTAACTAGGTCTAACAAGTCTGTACTAACCTACCTTAGCCCAATCAAGCCTATTTAGCACTCTACACATACACAAAGTCAACCCTATGATCTATGCCCCCTACCTAATACAATACATGTCTATGTGATAGCCATACATCAATAGATCATCACAATCTACATACCCACAACCTTCATAACTTATATATTAATCCATACTTTACATTATATATACATAAATACATCTATATTAGAGTGTACATTATATATATATATTAACATAGATAGGCATAAAGAAGAACTTGTGTAACTGTGTGTGTGTGTGAAGGCTGTGACTGAAACATGTGGAAGTAGTGTGGACAGGTAACAAGTGCAGGAATTAAAAATCAGTGAAGAGAAGTGTGTGTGCAAACTTGTGTGTGCAGGAAATGCAACAGGGAAATAAAGAGGGAAACTCTAGGTAATAGTGTATGTGTGTGTATAGTGGTCATACATGTAAATGTAGGAATTACAACAGTGAAAGGGAGGGAAAGAGTGTGTGTTATGTTACATGACATGAGTAAAAGTGTGAGGGATAAATCAGTTGCTAAACTGGACTGTAAAAAGGGGAAGTCACACACAGGTTTTTAACCCAAACTTCATCACAGATTTACCCAAGAAGCAATTTCCAGGTATCAGTCTACTTATCAAATCCTAACCAATCCAATCAGTAAAAATATTAAAAAGGGCAGTGAATATGTAATATAAAAGAAACAGTAAGAACAGGGGCTTTCTTAGGTTGCAACAAACCCAGGTTATGTAGAATTACATGATCTATAGTTCGAAAAGGAAAGGGATTCAACAGTCTAAACTTATTTGAACCAAGTCAATTGCTCAATTAACAACCACAGGCCATAAAACCAATTAAATTGAAAAACTAAACCACCTGTGCACTAAAAGACATGTGGGGGAACATTTACAGTGATGAACATAGTACAATAGGTAATTGGCCATTAGAAAAACTGAAAGAACAGTATCATTGAACCCAAAATCCATGCTCGAGACCAACATCCTAACAACCTAAGCTAGCATGGAAACTGATTCTAAAACATAATATATATAATATTTAGGAACTATTTAACAATTAAAACATTATTTAAAGCATTAAGACAATACACAATTTACCCCATATCAGGAACACAGTATCAGACATGGTTTTGAGAGTATCAGTGATACTCGAACATCCAAAATCCACATAACTACTAACTAAACACGTAAACCAAATCTACCCACATTACACAACATATCAGGATCATAATTTAACAAGTTAAACACAAATTAAACTATTAGAAATTGAATCGAAACAGAAATAGGAACCATTCACTGGAACGCACAGAACCTCCCCATGCACACGAGATTTCATGTCCGACACGACACTATCTGACACGAGGCTTGGGGAGTGTCATGACAGACACTGCCCCTTGCTCAGTGTCAAACCCCACGCGCTCTAGTGTCCTGTGCAGCCCGCACGAGCACGCTGGTAGCAGGGGAGCTACAGTGCTCGTGCGCGCGCATCGAACCCGCGTGTGCACGAGTCTCCCACGACTCGACACGACACAAAAAACAATATACGACACTCAAAACCTCTATGCAAACCCTAGTACTATTTTCCTATTCAAATACTTCCCTAAAATTCGAATGAAGTGTCCTTTGAGACATTTCGTCGAACACCCTATTCAACCCACTGGTACGTGTTCGATACGGACACAAAACGGATTCAAAACCTAGGGTTAGCCTATCCTATAGTTAGGGTAGGGCTAGGGCCTTCCTAAAATGATTTTAAACAGGATTTAAATGGAGTATATGAAGTTATACCTATTGATGAACAAGCTCCTTCAAAAACCCAATGGAAAGATTCCTCAAGCCACCCAAACTCTCACAAATTGATGTTTCCCTGCAAACAACCAATACCAGCAGCAAGAGCATTGATTTTAGGTCCTAAAGAAATTGGTTTGGGGAAGAAAGGGTTTAAATTTGATTTTTAATGAATTTTGGATGATGGAACTCACCTCTTTCCTTAGAACTTTGGATAAACCCTAAAAGAGGCTAGCCCTAAAATCTAGGAGGAATTTTATAGGGGGGCTGACCTAGTTGGCCGGCCATGATGGCTAGGTTGGGGTTTGGCTAGCTTAGGTTGAGCCATCTAAGGTTTAAGTCATAATCATGACTTGTGACTTCACAAGTCATAACTTAACCAATCTAATTCCAATCTACCCCAAACTAATTCTAATGGACTTGAATTCACTAACTTAAGTCATACTAGGGCTTCTTAACCTAACCAAGATGTCCTGACCTAGGTTAACCTATAGGGCAGTCTCCTAGTCAACACCAGTCAATATCTAAAACTAGCACCAAACAATTATACTAAAAATCACTTAAAAATCATATTAATTATAATTAATAATAATAATCCCAAATAAATTACAAAATTTTGAAAATGACCAAAATACCCTCAAGCTAGAAAAGTGGCAGTGACAAATCGACCCAAGCTGGTTTGCAGACTCCTCCAGAAATGGGAAGTAAAACGGCTATCCCGATCTGAGACGATGCTGACCGGAACTCCGTGGATCCTGACTATCTGCCGCATATACATCTCCGCCAGCCTCTCTGTAGATGTACCCACCTTGAATGGCAAGAAGTGGGCCGATTTGGTCAACCTGTCAACGATGACCGAAATTGCGTCTTTCCCTCATGGAGTACGCGGCAATCCTGAAGCGAAGTCCATCGTGATATGCTCCCATTTCCACTCGGAAATGGGCAGCGGCTGTAATAATCCACCGGGCCTCTGTCTCTTTGCCTTGACCTGCTGACAGACCAAGCACCTAGCTACAAAGTGGGATACCTCCCGCTTCATTCCTGACCACCAAACATGCTCCCGCAGATCTCGGTACATCTTGTTGGCACCCGGGTGTATAGAGTACTGAGATCTGTGGGCCTCCTGTATAACCTGCTCCCTGAGATCTCCACTGGGCACACATAATCTAGAACCATGCCTCAAGGCACCATCCTCTGCGAGTGAAAACTCAGCATCCCCCACTCCTATACTGATCTGCTCTCTGATACACTGCAGGGCCACATCCTCGAACTGGGCCGCCTTGATCCTCTCCACCAAGTCTGACTGAATATGCATCCCCCATAGCTGCATCTGCACTCCGGGCACGATCACCTCAATCCCAAGGCTCTCCAAGTCGGCAAGCAAATGCCGATCCACGGTCAAACATATGGCTGTCGGATACCTACTCAAGGCATCTGCAACCACGTTGGCCTTCCCTGGATGATACTGCAGTGCAATGTCGAAGTCCATCATCAACTCCAACCATCTGCGCTACCTCATGTTCAACTCCTTCTGAGTGAACACATACTTTAAACTCTTGTGATCTGTGAAGATCTCCACCCTCTCACCATACAGATAATGCTTCCACAGCTTCAGAGCAAATATCACTGCTGCCAGCTCCAGGTCGTAGGTAGGGTAGTTCTTCTCATGGGGACGCAATTACCTGGAAGCATAGGCAATCACCTTCCCGTGCTGCTACAACACACAACCCAGCCCCTTCTCTGAAGCATCACTATAAATAGTGAAACCACCTGATCCTGAAGGCAACGTCAGAATCGGAGCTGTCGTCAGCCGCTTCTTAAACTCATCAAAAACTGCCTGACACTCCTCTGACCAAACATACTCAGCATCCTTCCAGGTCAGCCGTGTCAACGGCTCTACAACCTGGGAGAAATCCTGCACGAATCTCCGATAGTATCCTGCCAGCCCCAGGAAACTCCTGATCTCTGTAACTGAAGTCGGCGCTGCCCATGCCTCAACTGCTACAATCTTCTTTGGGTCAACTGAGATACCATCTCCAGTCACCATATGCCCTAAGAAGTCCACCCGATCCAAGAAGAACTCACACTTGGAGAGCTTCCCGTAAAGCTGCTCCTTCCTGAGAGTCTCCAGTACGATCCTAAGAAGCTCCTCGTGCTCCTCCTCAGTCTTAGAATATACCAAAATGTCGTCAATAAACACCACCACAAACTGATCCAGATACTGGTGGAACACCTTGTTCATAAGGTTCATAAACACCGCTGGTGCATTGGTTAGCCCAAATGGCATAACCAGAAACTCGAACTGTCCGTACCACGTCCTGAAAGCGGTCTTGGGAATATCCTTCCTCTTCACCTTCACCTGGTGATATCTCGACCTCAGATCAATCTTGGAAAATACTCGAGCTTCGCTCAACTGGTCAAATAGATCGTCGATCCGTGGCAGTGGGTATTTGTTCTTGATCGTGAGGTTGTTGAGTGCCCTATAGTCAATACACATGCGTACTGACCCATCCTTCTTCGGCACGAACAACACTGGTACATCTCATGGCGACGAACTCGAGCGGATGAAGCCCTTGTCCTGTAGCTCATCCACCTGCTTCATCAGCTCCACCAGCTCGCTGTTGTTCACCCGATAGACATGCTGAGAGATGGGTTCCGCTCCTGGAATCAAGTCTATCGAGAACTCTATGTCCCTGTCAGGTGGCAATCTCGGCAACTCCTCTGGGAAAACATCCATATACTCTGCTGTCAAAGAGTGTGGAATCGTCTGCTCCTCGACCGAGACTCCACAGAAGACTCCGCTGCTCTGCTCTGCCTGACGTCTGGAGTACTCGAACTCTGGCTCCCCCGGCGCTCTGAACAGAACTCTACCCCCTCTGCAATCAATACTGGCATAGTGCCTGCTCAACCAATCCATGCCTAGTACTATATCGTAGTTCGGCAATGGCATTACGAGCAGGCTCACCTCCAACTCACGACCTCCCAAAACTACTCTCCGACCCTTACAAACATCACTCACGAGGATAATACCACCCCCAGTCGTGATCTTGTAAGTCCTAGGCAACGATTCAGCTATGATACCGTGTCTAATCGTAAAAGATACTGATATGAAGCTATGCGAAGCACCGGAATCGAATAATGCAAATGCTGGGCTGGAGTCGAGAAGAATCGAACCTGCAATCAGCTCTCCAGTCACCTCTGCCTCTCCAGCTGCCATGGCGAAGGCTCGCCCCTGCTGGCCTCCCCTGGCCTGCTACTGGTGCTGGACGAACCTCTGCTGCTGAGTCTGCTGACCCTCCATGTACTGCCTGAAGAAGGCCAACAGCTGAACGGCATTAATTGTCCCTGCAGATGGCTGCTGGTAAGGATCTTCTGGGAGAACTGGGTCCTGCCTCCCTGCCGGTGGAAGCATACCCCCTATTGCTGCTGCCGGGGCCTCAATACGAGCAAAGGTGGCAGGAGCTGCAGTCCTCTGGCCCTGCTGTACTGGCTGGGAGGTAGCAGTCCCCTCCATAGCATCCTCATGAATGGTACGCTGCGAGCGAGTCTCTACCATCCTAAAGATAGACAAACAAGAGTATCAATTCCTGAGAAAGAAGCGAAATAACAAAGGCGGACAATTATAATTCAAGGGATCAGCTGACAAAGGATTTAGATGGCAATAAAAGAAATTTTCCTAAAGTGATTGAGTATCTTAAAATTAATGTCCGATATCCTATAGCAGGCTGCAGTGATACTCTAGTTCGAGTACCACCACACTTCTAGTATAGACCTGCATGGGCCACCACTAAAAATGTGTCACGACCCGCACCCACTGTGAGGGTACGAGAACGTAACAACGCCCAGCCTACGTGTCACCCTCATTTTCCGTATTTCCCGTATTTCGTATTTATACTCGTATCTGAATTTTGGCATGTATTTTTATTTTTCTCAACTTGTGGAATTTCGGTATTTCTCGTATTTTGGTTTTGGCACGGCTCGGTTTTATTGGGGATGGTTCGGTTTGGTTCGGTTTTATGTGTTGGAACACCCTAGCCCTATGCTACACCCTCAACCCACCACAACTCCCCCACTTTATAACACCACCAACCACTCTCTCTCCTCATAACGTCCACCATTAATTTCCTTCTTCTTCTTCTTCTCCTTCCTCCACAACTCTCCTAACCCTAGGCAAGTGCACCTTGCCACTTCATGAGAGCCCTATTTTCTTGGTTCATTTGCTAGATTAGGAAATGGGGATCAACATTAGAACTTGGTGTTTTGTGATTTGAAGTCTCCTTTGCTCTAGATCTAAGTTATTTCTATTTTCGGATTTTGCATGGTTTGATCTCTTTAAGTTGGATTTTCATAGGTTTTGGTGTTTTCATGTGGAAGAGCATTCAGTTTCACTATAGTTGGAACTTTGGAAATCTGGATTTGGAGTTCGGATGGCCAAGTTATGATGCTTTGAAGCCTTGGGTTCATCCATGGTGTTCTTGCTGTTTGGAGAAGACGGTGAGCAGTGTGCAGAGCTGTTTAACTCACGCACACTGAGCTACGTGCGCTCTTTAGCGCTACGTACGCAGACTTGGGTACGCTCCCTGTTGGAAGCGTGTTTCCTTGAGCGTGCGTGACTTTTCATGCATACTGCTCCCTTGAGCGTGTGTGACTTTTTACGCAGCTGCTCCCTTGAGCGTGCGTGACTTTTCACGCACACTGCTCCCTTGAGCGTGCATGACTTTTCACACAGCTGCTCCCTTGAGCGTGCGTGACTTTTTACGAACATTGTTCCCTTGAGCGTGCGTGACTTTTCACGCAGCTGCTCCCTTGAGCGTGCGTGACTTTTCACACAGCTGCTTCCTTGAGCGTGCGTGACTTTTCACGCACACTGCTCCCTTGAGCGTGCGTGACTTTTCACGCAGCTGCTCCCTTGAGCGTGCGTGACTTTTCACGCACACTGCTCTGTAGCGTGCGTGACTTTCACGTACGCGACTCTTTCAGTGTGCGTGACTTTTCGTACGCTGCTCCCCTGACCCCTTTCTTTAAGCTTGGCTTTTCTATGGTCCTGTTTATTGATATTTTATTAGATATTTTATGCCCATTTTATATCCTTACGCCTTTTGTCAGGAACTTGATTTTACTTAACATGTTTGGAATGACTATTGTACATGGTATGGTATGACAAGGAACTAGCATAACACGACAGTGACCCGTAGTGGTGCACTCCTGATATGACCAACCTGACATGATAGTGGCCGTCGTGGCGCACTCCTGACAAGTACCCTGACATGATTTATTTTAATGTTGTTACTTGACTTGCCTTGACACCGTGGGTAGTTCTTTCTTGCTTGCTTGTTAAATCCACTTGTCCTGTCTTGCATCATGTCTAGGACGGGAATCCTGAGTACCACGGTCAGGAGTACCTACTAAAATGGATTAAGGTTAATAACTAGAATAACACAGTAGTCATGAAGAGATGGCACAGCTACAGGCAATCCCGTTACCTGGGCGCTCTTGGGATCTGTAGCCTGCCGTCGAGTAGGGCACATTTCCAGCACACCGTCGCGTGTTGCACCCTCTAAGTCACCTAAGGGTACATTTGTCTCCTGGACAATTTACCTACCTGAATTCAACCCTAATCTTTCGTCCTGGGTAACCTGGATGGTCTGCAGGGCTTGTGGCTGTGGAACAATCTCTCTGCATCTTGTTAGTAATTAGGCCTGTGATAACCCTAGTTAGTTAAAGTAGTAAGCCGTAGGATCTGCTTGGCCGTGATTGATTGAATAAGGTATAACCAGTCTAGTCATGTCTTGATCCCATGCAAGATTGCTTCCTGTCTTGATTACTTACATTACTTATCTTGCCGATAAATGGTGGGAAACCAAGCTCTGTTCAGATGAAGGATTACAATCCCGGTCCTTGTTTGGTTTACGGGTTGTAACCTGGCTATCGGAATAGTTCCATGGTTATCTCGTCGTATATCATCCTGACATGTTTTCGTAATTTTAGTTTTAATATTAGATTTTCTGTGCTGATTGCTGGCTTTTGTTCTTATTTCGTGGCCCCCTTGTGGCACTTGCTCTTTCTGGGGTTGACCCAGCTGGTTTTGCGTGGCCAGATTTCGGAGCAGCTCCCGAGGATCTACCAAGCTTCCAGCCCAATAGTGAACACTAGACGGAATCCGGGACAAGAGTGGGTTTTTTATTTTATTTCGCCCACTCTATTGTAAAAATTATTCTTTTGAGGCGTTTAGCCGACGAGCACCTGTTAGCTCGATGCACTTTACTTACTGTCTGCCTACGGACTGTAAACATGATTGACAAATCCTAGGGTTGATCATGTATGACTAAACTCTTGCTAGTCCTAACATTTTGTAACGACTAGCTTCATGATCAGCTGAATATGTAATATTTGGGACGCCTTATTATTGTATATTTAATGATCATACATCTTGCGACTTTACTTACTTGTGGTGATTGAGATACTAGGCTTGTTCATGACCATAAGAGACTGTTGGCTTGTAGAAAATCCTCACATATCTAGACAGCCGTGACCGTATATCGAGGTGGTTTTCATTTCAATATGCGTAGCTGGCTATGTCTGCCCCCGCTCTCCAGTATTCTGGTTCTGAGGCGTGACACTACGCCACAGTATCGGCGGTAGAGCGTTGTCCTAGGTCAACATACATCTAACAATATATATCTAAACAGTTTATACTCCCCGAATGGGGGTGACATAACAGTAAAACTCAATCACAACTAAGGAAGAGATAGCACGAAATGAAATAGAACTCAAGGAGATAAATAGATAAAATAGCAGTAGTCTAAGATAATCCCAGCAATATCCAATAGTACAAGGTCTCAGATGAAAGAATATATACAACTCTGAACTCCAAATAAAGTCTAACTAAAACATGTCTCTAGACTGCATAAAGTAAGATAAGCCTAACTAGTCTAGTCTAGGCAATCGGGGTGATCTCCTCAGCTAGAGCTGGGTCCTCCTGAGGGTCCAGCTCGCAGGTGTCATCTAAGGCTGCCCCGTAGTAAGTGTCCAGGCAAGCCTCCTCCTCGTCCTCTGTAATATTTTCAACAAGTCCAGTCAGGACAGGAGCGAGCACAGTACATCTCAACAGTTCATAGCAGGTTAGAAGATATAAGCATGCAGTAAAGTAAGATACAAGTACTGAAAGAAATGCAGTATGTAAACAGAGAGAGTAAGCTGTAATAGAAATATCTACTATAAATAGAGAACTAGCAGTGACTAGTGAGTCAGAGTACAAAATGAACATATAAATGGCCTGGGATGATTCTGATAAGACACTAAGGAATGATTCTGATAAGATACTACTGGTGTATTATTCACATGTCCAATTCTACTCCCCCGTACCCCCAATCAATACACAAGGATCCAGCCAGGTTATGTTATATGATGCTATCTAACATCCCCCGAAGGGTAGTAGACCCCGAAGGTGATAAGCCCCCGAAGGTAATAGACCCCGAAGGTGATAGACCCCGAAGGTGATACATAGTAGTCCCATAAATGGGATAAGGATTCTAGAAAGACTCTACGATCATAAGAGTATATGTCGTAAGTGATCAAAGAACCAATGAAGCATAGTGATACGCCATATAAGTGAAACGCACAGAACATGTAGTACCCGATGCTCCCTAAGGATAACATCTCAAGAAGGGATCCATATAGTACTAATCCGTGTGACCAACGTGACAGTACAAGTAAAGTAATCTACTGCAGAAAATAATTCTAAGCAGGATATGAAATAATCAGAGAATGTACTCACCTGTAACTAAGTGTCCAATATGAAAAGTACCGTCCGAGGAGTGGTGTCTGGCTCCTAATCAGAACAGCACAAGTCACAACAAGTACAGAATAGTAAAATGAAGTCCTACTATGCATTATACATAATTCTAGGTCAATCTATGCCAAAGTCAACTCTTGGTCAACTTTGGTCAACCTTAGAAGTCAAACTAGGTCAACCAAGTCTAATCAAGTCTAAACTCAACTAACTAGGTCTAACAAGTCTGTACTAACCTACCTTAGCCCAATCAAGCCTATTTAGCACTCTACACATACACAAAGTCAACCCTATGATCTATGCCCCTACCTAATACAATACATGTCTATGTGATAGCCATACATCAATAGATCATCACAATCTACATACCCACAACCTTCATAACTTATATATTAATCCATACTTTACATTATATATACATAAATACATCTATATTAGAGTGTACATTATATATATATATATATATATTAACATAGATAGGCATAAAGAAGAACATGTGTAACTGTGTGTGTGTGTGTGTGTGAAGGCTGTGACTGAAACATGTGGAAGTAGTATGGACAGGTAACAAGTGCAGGAATTAAAAATCAGTGAAGAGAAGTGTGTGTGCAAACTTGTGTGTACAGGAAATGCAACAGGAAAATAAAGAGGGAAACTCTAGGTAATAGTGTGTGTGTGTGTGTGTGTATAGTGGTCATACATATAAATGCAGGAATTACAACAGTGAAAGGGAGGGAAAGAGTATGTGTTATGTTACATGACATGAGTGAAAGGGTGAGGGATAAATCAGTTGCTAAACTGGACTGTAAAAAGGGGAAGTCACACACAGGTTTTTAACCCAAACTTCATCACAGATTTATCCAAGAAGCAATTTCCAGGTATCAGTCTACTTATCAAATCCTAACCAATCCAATCAGTAAAAATATTAAAAAGGGCAGTGAATATGTAATATAAAAGAAACAGTAAGAACAGGGGCTTTCTCAGGTTGCAACAAACCCAGGTTATGTAGAATTACATGATCTATAGTTCAAAAAGGAAAGGGATTCAACAGTCTAAACTTATTTGAACCAAGTCAATTGCTCAATTAACAACCACATGCCATAAAACCAATTAAATTGAAAAACTAAACCACCTGTGCACTAACAGACATGTGGGGGAACATTTACAGTGATGAACATAGTACAATAGGTAATTGGCCATTAGAAAAACTGAAAGAACAGTATCATTGAACCCAAAATCCATGCTTGAGACCAACATCCTAACAACCTAAGCTAGCATGGAAACTGATTCTAAAACATAATATATATAATATTTAGGAACTATTTAACAATTAAAACATTATTTAAAGCATTAAGACAATACAGAATTTACCCCATATCAGGAACACAGTATCAGACATGGTTTTGAGAGTATCAGTGATACTCGAACATCCAAACTCCACATAACTACTAACTAAACACGTAAACCAAATCTACCCACATTACACGACATATCAGGATCATAATTTAACAAGTTAAACACAAATTAAACCATTAGAAATTGAATCGAAACAGAAATAGGAACCATTTACTAGAACGCACAGAACCTCCCCATGCACACAAGATTTCGTGTCCGACATGACACTATCTGACACGAGGCTTGGGGAGTGTCATGACAGACACTGCCCCTTGCTCGGTGTCAAACCCCACGCGCTCTAGTGTCCTGTGCAGCCCGCACGAGCACGCTGGTAGCAGGGGAGCTACAGTGCTCGTGCGCGCACATCGAACCCGCGTGTGCACGAGTCTCCCATGACTCGACACGACACAAAAAACAATATACGACACTTGAAACTTCTAAGCAAACCCTAGTACTATTTTTCTATTCAAATACTTCCCTAAAATTCGAACGAAGTGTCCTTTGAGACATTTCGTCGAACACCCTATTCAACCCACTGGTACGTGTTCGATACGGACACGAAACGGATTCAAAACCTAGGGTTAGCCTATCCTATAGTTAGGGTAGGGCTAGGGCCTTCCTAAAATGATTTTAAATAGGATTTAAATGGAGTATATGAAGTTATACCTATTGATGAACAAGCTCCTTCAAAAACCCAATGGAAAGATTCCTCAAGCCATCCAAACTCTCACAAATTGTTGTTTTCCTGCAAACAACCAATACCAGCAGCAAAAGCATTGATTTTAGGTCCTAAAGAAATTGGTTTGGAGAAAAAAGGGTTTAAATTTGATTTTTAGTGAATTTTGGAAGATGGAACTCACCTCTTTCCTTAGAACTTTGGATAAACCCTAAAAGAGGCTAGCCCTAAAATCTAGGAGGGATTTTATAGGGGGGCTGACCTAGTTGGCTGGCCATGATGCCTAGGTTGGGGTTTGGCTAGCTTAGGTTGAGCCATCTAAGGTTTAAGTCATAATCATGACTTGTGACTTCACAAGTCATAACTTAACCAATCTAATTCCAATCTACCCCAAACTAATTCTAATGGACTTGAATTCACTAACTTAAGTCATACTAGGGCTTCTTAACCTAACCAAGATGTCCTGACCTAGGTTAACCTATAGGGCAGTCTCCTAGTCAACACCAGTCAATATCTAAAACTAGCACCAAACAATTATACTAAAAATCACCTAAAAATCACATTAATTATAATTAATAATAATAATCCCAAATAAATTACAAAATTTTGAAAATGACCAAAATATCCTCAAGCTAGAAAAGTGGCAGTGACAATTACCGTTTACTTATTATTTTATCTACCTATGATGCTAAAATAGCTTAGTTTTGCAAGCGTATTCTTTATCAAGCTTGATCATGACATATGTTTAATGTGGGCGCCCACTAATACATTGTCTAAATCAGAAGCGACATATTATGGTCTGATCAACCATAGTGCACTTGGTTCGCTTTTCATATATCATACTACATGGATGGAGACATAGTTAAACTTGCCCCTAAAGTCTCCTCCACGATTACCTTGACAATTCTCTTGGAATTGTACAACCGCCTTTGAATCACATATTAACATTCAAAAACATCTTCTTGTACTCTTGTTGGCTTTCGTCTTTTAACTATTCTAGACAAAGCTTGATAGATAGACCAAGCCATTCCCTATATAATTGTATATACTTGGGAATAGTTAACCACCGACCAACCAATATGACTATCCCCGCCTTAAGCTACTTGCCTTTTTCCTCGATCCTAGGATCAACTTTTATGACCTATTGGAAATTTGAAGATGATTCAACGCTAAACCTAGACGCCCTATATCTTCTATCATGACCCTAATCACTTGAATGATTCCTATATTTCTTTCATTTGTGCCCTCAACCTAGATGCTTAATATACAATCTTCTTCATAGTGCCCTATTCCCCAAGTCCCTAAAATATCCTTAAGCTACTTCCATCGTACTATCATGATTTTTACCGTGACTAGCAACCCTCGTTCAATTCCAAAATTGTGAATTATTTGTCGTTATCAAAATCACGATTTTTCTAAAGCATATTTGTCGTTTCATTGCCTCGTCCAATTATTTGTGTTGCCTTACCCTCGTACCTTCGCACCCCCTACTTATTCTTAATTTCGATGACGAAATTCTTGTAAGTTGGGTAGGATGTAAACACCCTAAATTTCTACTTTTTAAAATTTTTATATAAATTGAGTATTTAAATTTTTTACTGGGTATTTATACGTCGCATAGTCGTATTACACGTCACGTACGAATTCGCATTTTCGTATGTCTCGTCGAGTGCGAATATGTGCGAGATACATATTTTTGCAAAACTTTTTTTAGAGATTTTATTTATATAAAAGAATTTGTAGTTTTCAAAATAATATGATAAATATTTTTTTATTTTTTATAAAAGAGTTATTTGTTCGTTGTTTAAAAATAAGTAGAAATTTGGAAATATGTTCCAAATATTTTGTGAAAATTGGAATTTATTACTAACATATTTTTGTTATTTATAAAGGATAATTTATGCTAAAAAAAATTATGTAATTATCTTGATTTTCGAAATTAATTTATTGTTATATTTTAATATTATGAAAAAGATATTTAAAATTTTGTTTTTCTTAATATTTGAATTATTTTGATAATTTAAATTGGAAAAGATTTTATTGGCCTTATTTTAAATAGCTTTTAAATTAAAAGATAAGTTTTATTTATATTGAATTGGATTTTTTAAATCGATTTGAATTAATATTGAGTTTATCCACTGGGGAATTTAAACATCCCAATACCTATCCTAATGGGAATTCCCACCTCCTATAAAAGGAGAGGTACTTATCTATTGTTCCGTAACCAACAAATGTGCATCGTGTCCGTGCCCAGCTTCTTATTCCAATATCCTCTACATATACAATTTTTTTTTTACGTGTCGACAGCCCCGACACAAATAATTCCTAAACCTAATACTGCCACTCCTCCTCCCTGTCGCCTCCAACTCCGCCGTCGCCATCTTCTCCTGGCCTACAACGGCCAGTACCAGGCTACATCATCCCATCGCCACCCCCTCGGCCAAAGCCAGCAGCACCACCCATCAACGATAAACCCCCATCACAGTCACCGCGGCATCACTACCGCCGGCTCCACCCAAACCCCAAAATCGTCACCTTCGTCACCACCACCGCCATTAAATCCAGCCACCCCGTCTCTCCAGCCAAGCAACATCACCACACCCAACTACCACCGCCATCTTCACCATCGACGGCCGACACCACCAAATAAAATCACCACCACAGAAAGTAAATTGGCCTTACCTCCGCCGAGCCTGAGCCGAACCACCCGACCCGATCCCCCTCGACGCCGCCTCCTTCCTTCCCCTTCGTCGCAGGAACCCTAGCTGAGCCCCCCGTCACCGCCCGTCGTTCGGGAACCCGCGCCGGCGCCCAGAGCCGCCGCGCCACCAACACTTCGCCGGCAGGCCGACGCCTCAGCCGACGCCGACATCCTCCATCAACGCCGTCGAAGCCTTGACCGCCGTGTCTTCTCCCGTCGACAAGCCAGGGCCGAAAAACCCCCTTCGATCGCCGCACCCCCGCTATTCCCCTCCGCAGCCGCCGTCTGCTCCCAAGTGGCAGCACCGCCTTCGCTTCAACCCCGTGCTGCGCCCCCCTCCACCTCGGCGTGGCGCAACCGCCGCCTCGAGAGCGTCGGGAGCTCCCCCAACTAGCACCCGCCCATCGCCACCGGTATGACCCCCTTTTCCTCCTCTCTGTCAACTACTCTCTCTCGCTCATGAAATTTTTTTCTCTTTCTTAATCCTTTAAAGTATCAGTAAGCTACTTTAAGTCTTTTTGTATATAAAGTATATTTTAGTATTATTATTTATTATTATTACTATCGTACTTATTATTATTATCATTCTTGTTATTACCATTATTATTATTATTCTTATTATTATTATTACCATCATTATTATCATTATTATTAAATTATTATTTCAGAAATTTTGTATTATTATTATTTTTCAACTACATGTATGGAATAAATAAAAGAGTTATATAGGTAATTTCAAATATTCAAAATTTTCCCAAAATATTTTTCTAGATTTATATAATTCGTTGAATTTTTTGACTAATAAAACATAGATGTCTACCAAAGATTCTATTTTTACAAACTTATATCTAAATACGATTTTGATTTATCAAAGTATTTAATAAAAATATTTCTCAAATTAAATAAATATATATAACTAATTTCAAGTATTACGTAAAATTATTTAACTCATAAATTATACTTTTCAAACATTATAAATATTTTCTGAAATAATATAAGTATTTACTCTCCGCAAATTCTTTCCAATTATACCCTTGATCACGACTAATCGTGCATTTCTTTTTCTCGTAAATTTCGGACGCTTACCCATCGACCTCGGCTATTGGACAAAACAGAACTTGTCGGATCATCGCACCACATCAGACGATACACCAGGCAAGACACCTTGCCTTTACTGTTTAAATTTTCTGCTCAATATCATGCATGTTGTGTTTATTTTCAAGTTATTTCTTTCGAGATTATATGTAGATGCAAATTACTATATTTTATAAAATTGGCTTAGAGTTAAGGGACTACCATCAAATTTAGTGTGTCTCATTGATTTGTCACGATGGTACACGAGTTGTGTGTGAGAGTTGTGAGTATCATATAGGGGTCACTTGCGTGTGGGCTGATCCCCCGTGCGCATGCGTAGGAATAACTGTCAATAGATGCATGATTAGAAGACTTGACAGTTATCTATATTAAAACAGTGTGGTAGAAACGACACGTGTTTGTGTGTCATGGTTACGGCATACGTATAGTATCATTGGGGGGAGGGGACAACTACTAGCGTAGGGGCTACTTTTATTTTACACACATTTAGGAGATAGTGTCTCGGATGAGCACTACGTGTTACCCGGCCGATAGTGTCTCGGATGAGCGCTACTTGTTGGCCACTCTTTATTACTTGCTTGAGATAGCCCCTGCGTAGAACGTTATCCTCTAAATTGAAATCCACGTAGAATGGTTAGGAACCTTACTCATACAAACTTTTTTGTTGAGCTTTATTATTTAGTTAATGGCATGATATTATGTGTCTTGTTACGTCCCTCTGAGGACCTATTTTTTTCCCAGGTGTGTGTTCATATTTTCTGCAGGTGTTCTAGCCAAGGCCATTTCTTCCTCCGTGATGTTTGTTCTTGGACTCGTCACTTGCTCTCGCTTGCTAAATTCTTTCCTTATATATTTTTTCATATTTAATTTGGTTGGTAGTGGACTTTGTCTCCGTCCAACTATTGTGTACATGACAAACTCAAAGTTGCTTTATATCATTATTTATCTTTGTGGATGAGATTTAGTGCCTTGGCTTTCTACATTTACAGCGTAAGTATATATACGAGTCGTATATTTACTCATATGTATACGGCTGGCATGATACGTATCTAGTCTCAAGTATTTGGGACTGGGGCGTTACATATATCTATCTATTCGTGCTATTTCTACCTTAGAATTGTGATTGAGTTATACCTTCTATATTGTCCTCCGATTGGAGAGTATATCTTGTACAGGTACATTTATACTGTGTTAGATGTATGTGATCTAGGACAACGTTCTACCACCGACACTGCGGCGTAGGCTGGATGTACCCGCTTCTCGTGCCCCTACACTGGGTGTGGATCATGATACGTTTTTAGTGGTAGCCCATGCAGGTCGAGAGTCGTAACTAGTATAATTTTGTAGTGGTACTCGAACTAGAGTATCACTACAGCCTGCAGTAGGATATAGAATATAATTTAGGGGTACTCAATCACATTTAGGAAAAACTCTTATCTAATTCATGACATCTAAATTCTTGCTTTTAATTGCTTTCCTTTGAAAAAACTGTCCTCCTTTGATTATATCGCTTCTTTCTCAGTATTGATTTCCTTGTTTGATCTGTCTCTAGGATGGTGCAGACACGATCTCATCGTTCCAGCCTAGGGGATACTATCCAGTGGTCTGCCACCTCTCGTCCGGTTCGGCAGTACCTTGGGACCGCAGCTCCCCTTATTCCATCTTATGTCAGAGCTTCTGCCGCCTTTAGGGTGCACCTTCACCTGTTCGGAGGCTGACCCTAGTTATCCCAGATGTGTTCTAACAGTAGCCACCTTCGGGAACAGTTGACGTCGCTTAGTTTTTACTTTCTTCTAGCAGATGATGGAGGCCCAGTAACGCCAGTCAACAGATTTCAGGCAGGGCATAGACAATGCCCACCAGCTGGCTTTGACGACAGTAGAGAGGGTTACCACCCAGTCGCAGGGAGGGCAGATGCAGCAGTATTAGCCGAGGACCCCGGGCATCTAGGACTTCCAGAAGATACGGCTACGAGACTTTCGAGGTTCCGAGGGAATTCTATATACCGACGACTAGATCGAGCATACAGAGGAGATTTCGACTGGAACAGATACCAGCCGAGATTTAGATAGAGGCGGCGGTCAGCCATGTGCAGGACCCTTCCCGCACATGGTACCAGATAGACCATAGAGTGGGCACAGAGGGACAGACATAGGGAGATTTTAAGAATCACTTTAAGGAAAAGTTCTTCTCGGATACAGCACTCGGTTCCTTGGAGACGCAGTTTAAGAGTTTGGTTCAGGAGAACCAAACCGTGGAGGAGTATGTCGGTGAGTCCTCCCGCCTGGACAAATTCGTTGAGGGCCTTAGCTAGACGGCGAAGGTTAGGAGGTTCAGGAAGGGCTTGGTCAAGGAAGTCAAGTCCTTGACCAAGAGCGACAGAAGCGCTACCTTCGAGTAGATTCTGTCGAAAGCTATGGCAGTAGTAGACGACCTTGAGCTGAAGCTGATGAGAGGTCGGGATACGCATGAAGCCAGTAGTAGTAGAGGATAGGCCAAAAGGCTCCATTTTTAGCAGCAGCTGCACTTCCAGCAGAGGCCATTCCAGTAGCAGTTTCAGGGACAGGGCCATGCACCTTTTCAGTAGGTACAGTAGCAGCAGGCACCCCGGCATCAGCAGGACACCAGTTACATCTTCTATAAGACGTCGGGCATTGGTGGAACGACTGCGGAAAGAGGCTAGGTAGGTGCCTACTCGACGGTTCAGCGGCGCATCAGTTGAGGGAGTGTCCCATGTTTTTGGGATGTACAGTTTAAGGAGCGGGAGCCAAGGCTCCAACGGCACAGCAGAAGGGACCACCATTGCAGACACACCAGCAGAAGTTCATCCAGCAGCAGTAGCAAGCCAGTGGAGGTCAGTAGGGGTGAGCTTTTGCCATGGCAGCTGAAGATGCAGAGGCCATTGGAGATCTGATTGCAGGTTCTGTTCTTCTCGACTCCATTCCAGCTTTTGTATTATTCGATTCTTGCACTTTCTATAGCTTTTTGTTTGTATCTTTTGCTATTAGACACCATCTTGTTTCTGAATCATTGCCTAGGACTTGCAAGATCACGAATGGGGTGGCATTATCCTAGTTAGTGATATTTGCAAGGATCAGAGAGTTAGTTTGGGAGGCCGAGGGCTGGATGTGAGTTTGTTCGTAATTCTACTACCGAACTACGATATTATACTCGGTATGGATTGGTTGAGCAGATATCATGCCAGTATAGATTGTCACAGGGTCAGAGTTCTTTTTAGAGTGTCAAGAGAGCCAGAGTTTGAGTTTGCCAGACGGGAGGTGGAGAAGATCAGTAGTCTTCTACAGAGTTTCAGTGGAGGTACAGACGGTGCCACATCCCTTAAGCAGAGTTCATGGATGTCTTTCCAGAGGAGTTGCCAGGACTACCACCGGACAGAGATGTGGAGTTCTCTATGGACTTGGTGCCCGGTACAGAGACGATATCTCATCACATCTATAGCGTAAACAACAGTGAGTTGGTGGAGTTGAAGAAACAGATGGATGAGTTGTAGGACAAGGGCTTCATTCGATCGAGTTCTTCATCATGGGGTGCACCGGTACTTTTTGTTTCGTAGAAGGATGGGTCGGTACGGATATGTATCGACTACAGGGCACTCAATAACCTTACGATCAAGAACAAGTACCCGTTGTCGAGGATCGATGATCTCTTCGATCAGTTGAATGGAGCGAGGGTATTTTCTAAAATTGATCTGAGGTTAGGCTACCATCAGATGAAGGTGAAGAGGAAGGATATTCCGAAGATAGCATTCAGGATGCGGTATGGCCAGTTTGAGTTTATAGTGATGCCGTTTGGGTTGACTAACGTCCCAGCGGTATTTATGAACCTAATAAACAAGGTGTTCCACCAGTACTTGGATAAGTTCGTGGTGGTGTTCATCGACGATATCTTGGAGTACTCGAAGACCACAGAGGAGCATGAAGAGCACTTGAGAGTGGTTCTGGAGACTCTCAGGAAGGAGAAGCTTTATGGCAAGCTCTCGAAGTATGAGTTCTTCCTAGATTGGGTTGATTTTCTAGATAATGTGGTGACTGGGGATGGGATCTCAGTTGACCCGAGGAAGATCACGGCAGTTGAGGCATGGACAGCACCGAGTTCAGTTGCAGAGATCAGGAGTTTCTTGGGATTGCCAGGCTACTACAGGAGGTTCGTTCAGGATTTCTTCCAGGTTGCAGAGCCATTAACTAGGCTGACCCGAAAGGATGCAGAGTTTATCTGGTCAGATGAGTGTCAGGTCGCTTTTGATAAGTTGAAGAAGCAGTTGACGACAGCTCCGATTCTGATATTGCCATCAGGATCAGGCAGGTTCACTATCTAGAGTGATGCCTTAGGGAAGGATTTGAGTTGTGTCTTGCAGCAACATGGGAAGATAATTGCCTATGCTTCCAGGCAGTTACATCCTCATGAGAAGAACTATCCTACCTACGACTTGGAGTTAGCAGCAGTTATCTTTGCTCTGAAGTTGTGGAAATACTATTTATAAGGAGAACGAATGGAGATCTTTACAGACCAGAAGAGCTTAAAGTATGTGTTTACACAAAAAGAGCTCAATATGAGGCAGCGAAGATCGTTGGAGTTGATGAAGGACTTCAACATTTCATTGCAGTATCATCCAGAAAAGGCCAACGTGGTTGCCGACGCTTTGAGCAGATATCTAGTAGCTATGTGTTTGATGGCATATCGTCACTTGTTAGCAGATCTAGAGATCCTGGAGATCGAGGTGATAGTTTCGAGAGTTGAGATGCAGATGTGGGGTCTACAGATTCAGTCAGAATTGATGGAGAGGATCAAGTCAACTCAGTTCGACGATTTTGCTCTGTAGTGTATCCGATAGTAGGTTCGAACAGGACTGGTTGATGAGTTTGTCATTACAGAGGATGGCACATTGAGGCACGGTTCCAGACTGTATGTGCCCAGTGGAGACCTTCGGGAGCAGGTTTTGCAGGAGGCCCACCATTATTAGTACTCTATGTATCCAGGTGCCAATAAGATGTATAGAGATCTGAATGAGCATATCTGGTGGTATAGGATGAAGCGGGAGGTAGCACGCTTCGTAGCCGGATGTTTAGTCTGCCAGCAGGTAAAGGTAGGGAGGCAGAGGCCAGGAGGAATGTTACAGCCATTGCCCATTTCGGAGTGGAAGTGGGAGCACATTATGATGGACTTTGTTTCAAGATTTCTGCGTACACCAGGAAGAAAAGACGCAATTTGGGTCATCGTTGACAGGTTGACCAAATCAGTCCACTTCTTGCCATTCAAAGTGGATTTGTCTACGGAGAAGCTAACAGAGATATGTGTGTGTCAGATTGTCAGACTTCATGGAGTTTTGGTGATCATTATCTCAGATCGAGATAATCGCTTTAGTTCCTATTTTTGGCAGAGTCTATATATTAGTTTGGGCACTCAGCTCAAGTTTAGTACTGCATACCACCCTCAGACGGACGGACAGTCAAAGAGGACTATTCAGACAGTCGAGGACATACTGCAGACTTGTGTCATGGACTTTGGAGTTTCCTGGGAGGATCATTTGCACTTGGTAGAGTTTGCATACAACAACAGTTTTCAGGCCAACATTGAGATATCACCATTAAAGGCGTTGTAAGGGCTCAAATTTCGTACTCCCTTGTCTTGGGATTGTGTTGGAGAGCAAGCTTTATTGGGACCTGAGATGGTTGTGGATGTAGTCGAGAAGGTAAAGCTCATCAGGGATCGACTTCGCGTGGCATAGGACATACATCGACATTGGGCCGATAGCCACCGCAGACCTTTGGAGTTTGAGGTACAGCTTAGAGATAGGATTAGAATTAGGATTAGTTTGATTTTGTGATTTTGTTTGATCATGTTTGATTATTGTAGTTAATTTGAGACTTTATTTGTTATAGGTTGGAGATCTGGTATTCCTAAGGATATCTCTGACACATGGTACTATACGCTTTGGTGGAGGTGGGAAGCTTAGTTCGCGCTTCATCAGACCTTTCATTATCAGTGGGAGAGTCGGTGACGTGTCATACAGGCTAGACTTGTCACCTGTATTAAAGGCAGTCCACAACATATTTCACGTGTTGCAGTTAAGGCAGTACGTGGCAGACCCTAACCATGTACTCGATCATTCCGAGATTGAGGTAGGACCTACTCTTAGCTATCCAGATGTAATGTTCCAGTCCCAAAATAAGTAGGACTAGGATACGTATACATGCCAGCTACGCATCCAGAGAACTCCAGCCCAGCTCGAATACGTGTAAGCTGTCTGGTTTTCTAAAGCAATCTACAAATATCTCAATCCACTGAAGATAAACTCTTGTATAAACCAAGTAAACTAATGCTGGTCAGACATTAGCAAACCGGTTACTACAAGTAATAAAAAAAGATAATATACAATAAAGTGGACTAGACTCTAATGTAATTATCTTGAACAAGCTTCTAATGAAAGATAAAGCTTGTAAAACTAGGCTATACAGCAGCAATGTCAAAGTAATCTAATATAGGACAAAATCTAATCACGGAAGAGAACGATAAAACATCAACTAAATATACCTGCAGTATTGGTGTAGTAATCATCCTCCATCAGTGTACCATACCTTCATCTAATACCTGGAGAGATCACCAGGTCCTCAGCGGACTAGCAAGACACATAATATGTATGCCTACTGTACAGTAAATAACATACAAAAAATAGGAATAACAAGTAGAGAAAAAGATGACACGTAAGGGAAATCTACAGATGGTGACATTTCATAAGAATATAATATTAATCATGGCTAAAACCGTAGCCCCGGGAGGCACTAACAGCGCTATAACAGGTTCTCTATCGTAGCCCGGGAAGGCACTAACAATAGAGGATAGCCACGGCTAATAAAATATTCTTTCCTAAGGTACTAAGAAATTAAGCCTATCTAGTCATGTCTAAGTCAAGTTCAGGTCAAACAGGTCAGGGAAAACATGGCACAGGCATATCAATACTATCACTAGACATGATTAAGATAGAAAAAATATAACAAGTAGCATAGAAAGAAAAATCAAAATCTACGTGCACGTGTAACTAGAAAGAATCATGAGAAAAAATAAGAGAGATATGTAACAAAGAAAGAAATACTGAAAATATAGGAAAGCATGTAAATACTGTAGAGTTTGGCAAGGTGTACTTGCCTGAGGGTTGCACGGAGAACCAACAATATATCGCCAAACAACAAGTCAGAAAGTCCAAGTCTCACAACTGCCTCCAAAAGATGTAATAGATGTTACCAACATTTCCAGATTAGTCAAATTAGCTAGGATAGCCTATCCTTAAGTCCAATTCTGGACACAGGGGCAAAATAGTAATTTCGGATCAAAACGGTGTCCGCCATTGGACCCGCTTTGCACCGAAAAGCATACCAGAGTCAATGGTCTCTAAAGTCATAAAAATACATGTTTAAAGATTTATTTTGATGATACGAACCCAACAACATGTCCCGTTTTGGATTCCGGTGGGCCGTGCACGAAATCGCCCGTTGAGTTGGATCGTGGGGCCCGCAAAACGGCGATCCAGTAAACTATCTCAGATTTGGACCAAATTTGTCATACAGGACCAAAAAATGATACCGTCCTGCTGGCGCAAGTTTCGTCTCGATTTGACGAACGTGCATAAAGTAATTGGGAAATTTGCAAAGGGGCTGATACGGTAAATTTCGACGGATACGTATCAAATTCGTCGTGCACACGCGACCAATTTGAATTCCGTCAAAGCCCACACGTCCATGAAGTCGATATGCACCTTTTGATGCTTTCGGTTTGCGACCACGGCTCCCAATTTGGCGGGATGCACGTCGTATCGACAAATTTTCTAATTTTTTAAAACAGTTTTATTAGGTTTTTCTCGATTTTTAGAATCGAATAACTCTACACCTACTTAATGAAATTAGAATCTATAAAAAGGATTTTACTGCTGTATATGTTGTCTATGACTATCTTCAAATACAACTTTGAAACTGTTATAAGATCGATCGGAATCGATCTTCGAACATGGGTGTATGGACTGTCAAGATGTTCAATTTTGAACAAGTTTTTCACCAACTTTGGGCTCGACTTACGATGCATATACTATGATCTAAACTAACCTATTTAAAAGGAATCGGAGAGGGTTACATCGTCGACATACCAGAGAAATTGGCTCAAGAAATCGTGGAGCGATGAGGCGGGAATACCATCGCGAAGAGGTCCCCGTGGCTGTACGGCTGCTGCCGTTTCTCCTATGTTCTGTCGCATGCACGCACGTGAGCACTGCCTTGTCGCGTGCGACAGCAAGGGAGTGGCGTGCCGGGGTCCGACGGCATGGCGACAGGGGTGCCCGGTAGTGGCGGCTGCCCGTTCTGCTGCTGCTGTGAACGCTGGTGCTGCCGCTGCTCTTTGCTGTCGGCTGCCGGTGGCCGATCGGTCGTCGCCACGACGGTGGCACGATCGCGGGGTTTGCTGGGGGGGTCGCCGGACCACAGGGGTGGTCATGGTGGCTACTTGGTGGCGGTCGCGGCGCCATGGCTGCTGCCACGTATTTGGATCGGGGGGAGGGGGCTAGATTTAGCAGGTTATATATATATATATATATATATATATATATATATATATATATATATATATATATATATATATATATATTGATTATAAAAGAAAAGAACAGTTTTATGGGAGGACTGGACTTTTACTTCACAACACAAACTCGCTCGTACAAAGAAAGCCTATGGACGAAAACCTAGGTGCAGCAATCTAAGTACAATTGTTTAGTTCTTCTGGGGGTGACGGTAGAGGCTCGGGAGAGTGACGGCAACTCTGCCTTACTCCTTGGACGATCGAACGCAGCTTCGGCTCCGGAGAAGAAATGCTCTTGCTGGATACTCTGTGCTCTTATGCCTCTCTTTGTGTCTCCGCCGCTCTCTCTCTCTCTCTTTTATGTAAGGGAATGGCACCTTGCTATTTATAGGGCTTTGTGATAAGTAGGGAGTGCATTAATTAATCCTTTAAAAGTGGGCGGTTAGGAATTTGGTGAAGATTCGCCTTGATCTTGTTTGTTTGAAATTAATCTTGGCTATTAATATTGATTGTAACAAATCTGGGCAGTTAATATTGATTGTACCAAATCTGTGTGGTTTGTGGGAAATCGATCTGGGCAGTTAAGTTGATTGCAACAAATCTGCTTTGTAATGATTTATTGATATCAGCAAATCTAAGTGAAAAAATCTTGGTCAATCTCTTGCCACGTGTCCCAACTGTCCGTTATGTCGATTGCCATAAATCTGAATTGTTGAGATTTGATCAACTCCTGCCATGTGTCCCAACTGCTGTGAGCCGCATGGAGGACTGTCATAGTTGAGCCGCATGAGTGTAGCCTCGTGTCAGAGCCATATGAGGGTAGCCTTATCTGAACCACTTAGAAGTTCTTTAATCCGAGTCGCATGAGGGTGGCCCCCATGATCCGAGCCGTATGGGAGTAGCAGCCGCATGAAGGTAGCCCCCAACCGAACCGCATAAGGGTGGCCACGTGTCAGAGCCGCATGGGCGTGGCTTCCCAAAATTGGAGCCGTATTAGGGTAACAGCCACATGAAGATAGCAGTCGCATGAAGATGGCAGCCGCATGAGGGTGGCAGTCGCATGGAGATGGCAGCCGCATGAAGGTTGCAGCCGCATGAGGGTGGAAGCCTTATGGACATAGCAGCCGCATGGAGATGGCAGCCGTATGAAGGTGGCGGCCGTATTAAAGTAGGTAACCGTATAGTGTGCTTTGGAATTAGTGGATCGTGCCAGCTAAAAAGATTTCCTTCGTTTTCCTAGGAGCGCGCTATTATGTCAGAGTTATCATTGCAGCTTTATATCAGAGCTGTCAATTCACCTTTATGTCAGAGCTGCCATGTTGTGTCAGAGCATTAAATGAGGCCGCTGCTCGATAGCCAGCTGTAGAGGCGAACCGCAGAGGGCTACGTGGCTTTTACCCGAGCCGCATGAAGCTATTGGCGATTTCTGAGCCGTATGAGGCTCTGAAGGACTTTTGCGCCGCATGAAGCTCTAAAGGACTCTTGAGCCACATGAAGCTTTAAGAGATTCTTTGAACCGCATAAGACTCCCTCTGTTTTGAGCCGCATGGACTTTCCTGTTCTTTTCCATGCTTCTACAAGACCCCCTTCAAAGTTTCCAATTTGTTAAATTGAAATACTTTAAATAAGAAGCATCACTATGTCTAAGCTATTCTGGCCGCCAGACCTTCCGGCAGTCCTATGGACCGGATGCTGCATATGATCAAAATATAGCAGAGGTAGGCCGCAGCATTCTAATAAGGAAGCAAGAAGCTGCGCCTGCAGTCCGAAAGGCGACAGGCCCAATTTGAAGCCCGGTTCAAAGGGCAGTTCAAAATACAGCAAGGACAACTTGACACACTACGGCAGTTGGTGTAAACAGTCATGGCCAATAAAAACTCTGTAATCCGTACTGTCGAACCCGTGAACCGGTCCATCGAAGTTGTACCCGGGGCAGCTTCGTCTCAACTTGTGCCGCCAGAGAATAACACCTTCGACTATACCATCTTCAAGAAGGCGTTTCCCACTTTCTTCTCCGGCACCGAAGACCCTTCCCTTGCGATCGACTAGTTAGACGAGATCGAAGACAACTTTGAGCTCCTCGGCATCGATGAGGTAAAGAAAGTCGCATGCGCTCAACTTCAACTTCGGTTGAATGCGCACGACTGGTCGGCGGTATAAAAGCAGGCTATCCGTCGCGATGATTCCACCGTGCCGATCTCTGGGGCTACGTTCCGCAAGGCCTTCGAAGTCGAGTACTTACCTTTTGTGGTCCGCCAGGCGAAGGAGAATGAGTTCATACAGCTGAAACAAGGAAATATGATAGTGTGCGAGTATGTTGCATAATTCAATAAGTTGACTCAATTTGCTAGTGTCTACCTGCCGACGGCGACGAGTCGAGCATAGAGGTTTGATGTGGGCCTGAGGCCTTCAATTTCTGCCCACATGACTGTGCTTGAGTATAAAACAATGTGCGAGTCACTCAACCACGCCCTCCACCTGGAGCCTCAGTATCCTCCTGCCACTACTGGCGCTGCTCACATTAATAACAAATGCCATAGTAATGCAGAATGCAACAATACGCATAAGTGTCCCAACTACAACAACGAAGGCAGCAACCAGCGGGGAACGGGGTAGTTTGCAATCATTGCCACAAGGTGGGACACATGGCTAACGAGTGCTTAATAAAAATTGGAGCATGTTACGGGTGCGGTCGAGTAGGGCACGTCGCATGCAACTGCCCTAAAGGTGGGTCGAACCAACGCCTCCCACAACACCAACAGAATTGAGGCCAAGAACCTCGAGCTCCACAGACCGCACCACCAAATGGCCAAGACCGTCGCCCCAATGTCCAGGGCCGTATCTACGTCGTGACCCGGGATGAAGCGTTCGCATCTGACACAGTCGTGACAAGTATACTACATTTCAATAACAAACCTGCTCGTGTACTATTTGATTCAGGTGCTATGTATAGCTTTATATCGGCAGATTTTGTCGTCGAACACAAATTCTCTGTGACACCGATAGGCCTGAATCTTAGCGTCAACATACCGTCGGGCATGTCACTCCTTGCAAACTTAGCCTGTGGAGACGGAATCATCTGTATAGGTGGTCAAAAGTTAGGCCTCAATACGATAGTCCTAGAAATTAAGGACTATGATATCATTCTGGAAATGGAATGGCTCGGTCCGTGCAACGCAACCATCGACTGTGTCGAAAAGACGGTCACCTTCTGTATACCTGGAATGCCTGAATTCTGCTATTCGTGTGGTGAAGCGTCGCCAACTTGCATAGTAATCTCGACAATATCGGCTCGAAGGATGCTGCATTCTGGGTGTGAAGGTTATTTAGCGACTGTTCGAAACATGAGACAGGATAGTGCAAACGCGGTTCAGGCCGACGTTATGGCAAAATTCCCAGACATATTTCTGGACGATCTGCCCGACATGCCATCTGATCAAGACATAGAGTTTACCATTGACACATTCTTCGATACCTAACCGATCTCTAAAGCCCCATACAGAATGGCCCCTGCAAAACTTAAGAAACTCAAAGTACAGTTGTAAGAGTTGCTCGACAAGGGATCCATACGGCCTAGCGTCTCGCCATAGGAAGTACCCATGTTGTTTGTCAAAAAGAAGAATGGCTCAATGCGTCTTTGTATCGACTATCGAGAACTGAACAAAGCTATCGTCCGAAATAAATATCCATTGTCCCGCATAGACGACATGTTCGATCAGTTGTAAGGTACTTTGGTATTTTCTAAAATTGACCTTCGATCAGGCTACCATCAACTCAAGATCAAGTCGGACGATGTGTCAAAGTCAGCCTTTCATACTCGATACGGCCACTATGAATTCCTGGTAATGATGTTCGGCCTAACGAATGCCCCAGCTTCTTTCATGGATTTAATTAATCGGGTGTTTCGACCATTCCTCGATAAGTTTGTAGTAGTCTTCATCGACGATATACTCATCTACTCGAAAGACAAGATACGCTGAGCGTCTGTGGACCGTGCTTCAGACGCTTCAGGAAAATTAGTTGTATGCAAAGCAGAGCAAGCGTAAATTTTAGATAAGCAGCGTCGTATTTCTCGGACACATTATTTTATATAAAGGCATAGCAGTCGACCCAAAGAAAGTTAAAGCTGTTGTCGATTAGAAATGGCCAGCTTCAGTTGGCAAAATTCATAGCTTCCTTAGCTTAGCAGGATACTAGCGACGCTTTATGAAAGACTTCGCGAATATTGTATCACCTCTGACTCGCCTTACCCAGAAAGGAGTCATTTTTGAATGGTCAGACGACTGTGAAGCCTCCTTCCAGGAGTTAAAGCAACAGCTTGTCACGCCCCGCTCCCGTAGGAGCGATCGTCCTCGCTAAGGCGTGATGTCGTATGGGCCTAGGTTGCGCCCGTGCAAGGCCAAGTCCAGAAACGGCCGATTTAAGCTAGGCCACAGAGTCGCAAAGAGTGTCCTCATTGCAGCGGAAAGTAAATGAAAACAAGTAGAAGCAAATTCGAACTATTTATTGATATTCAAGAAGTTTACAAGCGGCGCTAGGCCAATATTACAAGTCGCTCAAGCTCCCTCTCTGAAACATAAAAGGCGTGCCAAGTGGCTTACAAGATGGAATGATTCATGGCGATGTTCTGATACATTATGTCCTGTATATGGCGCATCAGCTCCTTACAACGCTCCAAGGCTCGAGAGATAGCTCCACGCCTTAGCACGTTCGAGGGAAGCTCCGCACCCGATGACGTCTCCTGCATCCTGCAAGCAGACTGTGTGGCTATCAGTACATTGTTATGCACTGGTGGGCAGGCTAGCTCGTCCACAATGCTATCATTACCAAATACGTTCCATTTACTTTCGAGCACCGTCTATTCTAATCTTGCCTTAGGATCAGTTTCATGGCATATTCCAAACCTATCTCGTGTTATCGAATTCAAGTGTCGCATGAAAATACATGCACGACTTACCCATACTTACCGTCCGGCCTTTCCTGTCCAAAGTAAACCAAGTTAGCCAACAATTCATAAGTAATAACTTAACATGTCTCATGTAAACTTTCGATATCAAGGGCGTGTCCCTGCCTCGGGTCCTAGCATGTCGTAGGCACGTTCTCTAACCCATTTTGCATAAATTACTCTTTATTCACTTGGTGTGTTACATTTCAAGCATGTTCAGAGTGTTACATTTTAAGCATGTTTCAGGGTGTTACATTTCAAGCATGTTTCAGGGTCGTATATTTCGAGCATGTTCAGGAGGCACTTGTTCATCTAAACTTAGACTACTTTAATTTTAATGCAAGGACTTGCATGTGGATAGCCACCAGCAAAGCCCACTTAATCTATATGTACCGGTCGCTGGCATCACAAGCCATTTGGACATATTCTTCCTTGGTATTTCTCAACTTAGCGTAGGGTGATGGCTGGTACACCCCGTTAAGTCTCTTGAAATACCCTGCACTTACGTCTTTCGGTGCCCAAGCCCGCACCCAGGCAGCCCGTAAGCCCCGTTTTGATTCCGCCTAGGCCGGCCACGGTATCTCCTCACAACGCCCGTGCCGCAGAATCCTTCCACACACGGCCACGGTATACCCCCCAATCGCCCGTGCCGTTTGTCCACGACCATTTCGTATTATCTTGTCATTTTAACTTAACGGCTATCTCCGAGCCGTAGGCTAACCCTTAGCCATAATGCATTATCGACCAGGTTAGCGTCCGTGCAGCACGGATAGCGAGCCCCGTTGCACGTGCCCGTCACACACGTCGCTAACCATTCTTTCCTTTCTTATCTTTTATGTATTCTTTCTTTTCTTTCTTTCTTTCACTTGTTCGTTCGTTCATTGATTCATTCACGTATTCATTCATTCATTCATTCATTCGATGATTCATTAATTCAAGCATTACGCAACTCCCAGTACGGGAGCCACCTTGGCGACCCATCGGTCCCATAGTCTTTCAATGTTGCTAAACTCTACTTGGAACGACTATGTTGATAGTATTCCCGTTTCATTGTTGTAAACCATTTATTGTTTCTATTGTTTGAACGCATAAGGGACTTGAACGTAAGCTTGTGCCTTAGCACGAGCGTGGAGCGCAGTGCGAGAGTTCACATTTTTCTAAGTTCCTTTCCATATTCTATACAAACATACAAGATGGGATTATTCCCTTAGCTAGGTGCGTTGAGTCATTTATTAGCATGCACGGTGTTATCGCCTAGCGATTCTCATGATAGTATCCGTATTGTTATTTGTCTAGACAAAAGCAAAGACGGGTTCATCGGAGCCACCCACCTTAGCGATGTTCGCATCGGCCGAGCGATACTCCGAGCGTGCCTTTGAAAGTCTAAGTCTGGATTCCTCATGACGGGCCAATGTAAGCCTTGTATCGATTCTTCATCAGGTCGATGCCAACTCTTCGGGCCGACGACTCGTTTGAGTCGTTGTACTTGTCGTTTGAATCGACGTTCCGCTAGGGCGGAGCGGGTCATTACATAATACACCACTCAAAATAAGTCTCGTCCTCGAGACTTCCTGAGTGCAGGTCATTCTACCTTTCCTTAGCTCGTGTCGTTGTGTTTCTTAGACAATTCTATCGAACGGCGCTATCGTTCGATGGCATCGAACCATACTCGATACCTTTCCAAGTTCCGTTTCGCATACGTTCGATCGATTTTCATTGAATAACTTTTCATTCAATTAGAGTTGATGGTACTTATTCAATTGTCGTGTTTCTTCGATTCGGTTGCTATTTTGACGTGTCATGGGACTGGAATGGTCGCACGAGGCACGTTGAAATTCGTCAAATGTGAGGGTCGTAGGCTGAGGCAAACTCACTTTCGTTTATCTCGGTCATCGAGATGAATCGATTCGCTTTTCAAGCGTTCTTGTCCACGAAATCAGTATGATTCCTTCTTAGTGGGGTCGACCAAGTCTAAGTAATTTCCGTCCGATTCAAGACTAAGTATTGCACTATCGTCGAGCATATCTTCTTGTCAATGGTTCAATTTGTTATACCAGCTTTTACTTTCACGATATCGATTCTATATCATTCGCTTGTTTAGGGCCAAATCTTGGTGTCGTTCATGCACACTCCGCTCACACGTTTCTTTGATTCCGAGCCACGCTCGTACTAGTATCATTCCTTTCTTTTAACACGATTCCAAGTTCTCGACACTCTTCCATTCCTCAAGTCTCGTTTGGAATTCAATGTGTCACTTGGTTAGGTCGTGCACGCATTCCAGGCATCCCTAAAATACATGCATTCACCAAACCGTGTGATAGAGAATTCATCATTCTCACTCGAGTCGTATCGTGCACATACTCCGGCGTCCCTAAAATATATGCATGTCAGCATAGTCTCGTGAGCAGGGTTTCTTATATTCGTGATTCATGCTATCCATCCATGCCAATCCTCAAGATCAATCTTTCGATTGCTAATAATTAAAACAGGGTGTCTCGCCTAACCGCTATGCTATTTCTTTTCGAGGCTAAGTCAATGTCAGGATTGGAATCATAGTTCCCCAACAATAATTCCAACACTGACACCAATCCTAGGGTCAAACCAAAGTCGGTAGTACGGGGGGTTTTCTACCCAAGCTCGCATCACTCAAATTTCTAAACATCAAGCACGATCACCTATTCGCATCAATATATTCGTTGCACATATTCGAATCTATTCAAATCACCCAATCGACATACTTTACGTATCCATTCTAACCAATTCATGTATTCGATCACGAGGTCATCCAGCTCGACAATACATTGCGTCCCAATCTCACGCGAGTCTGATCATCCACGGTGGTTCATGAATCACCATGCAACGCTTCCGCGGAATAATCATTCTCATCGGGGTGTAACTCTTGTTTGAGTTTAGACTAACTCATTCTCGATACGCAGATTGGACCTACTCAATCATCAAGTTCAATCATCAAACACACCGATTCATTCTCGAGTTTACCTTCGCGTCAAACCACAAGTCGAAGCAATCAAATTGCCACATCATCCAAGTTCAATCACTCCCGCTGTATGAATCACCATATCAGCGCTCACGTGGAGTGATCGTCCAAATTCGGCACGACGCATGTGCGAGGCTGGAGTTGCGCTCGCATAAGACAAGAACGTCAACGTTGTGGTTGTCAACGAAGCAAATCCAAGCATTCTCATTTTCATCCAAGACTAATCAATTCGACAGTCTGACCGTCATACGTTCAACTAGAAAATCTTCGAGCCAAGTCTATCTTTTCTTCGACACATTTTTAACATCCCAAGTATAGCATCTAACGGAACAATGACATTTGCACGATCGTCATTCGCCGAGTCAGAGTACCCCCGAGTTATTGCATATCGATCTTTGATATGCCTTAATACCATCGACGATATGCGTAACCTGACGATCTTCCTTTGCAACCGATTTTGAGTCGTGCGTTGATGCTGTTATCCGAGTTAGATATTCCATAATTTCATTTAATATTCAAGATCAAGTTCAACTGCTATTCCTCGAGCTAGTTTCAAGATCGTTGTTCAAACTCAAGTCACAATTCATTTAAATCAATCCGAAATCGTACGCGTGATCCTCTAAGTTTCCTCGATCAAGACCATTCATTTTCATTCATCGTTACGAACCATTTTCTAACTCGCGTTATCCATTGACAAGTTGTCCAGCGATATCTCATTCGGGACTTTTGAAGTCACGGCCAAATAATCGTGACACGTTCTAAGGCTTTGTGCGATCGCATAACTTGCCGACATACTCGTACGATCCGTAAATCCTTTAGTCTCGCTCGAATAATTTCTATGACGTTCATACACCACTCAGGGTTTGAGCCACTCGACTAGTCGTCAACACTCATTCTTATTCTTCTCCGAACCTATCACATACACCACTCGGATTCAAGCCATACGATCTAGTCCTCAATCACGTTCGCGCCATGCGCTAAGACATCCTTCAGATTCGTTCGACGAATCTCTAGCGTAATCGCTCACGTCGCCTCGACGTACTAAGTCGTTCGCACTAATCCTCAAAATTCAAGCCAATCTTTAGGGTACGCCTAAGCATTAACTCGATAGCGTTCCTATCGATAGACACTCAAAGTGTATCTCCGTTCTCGATCGAGCGATACTTGATATCGCTCACAACCTGATTGCACCAAAAGTCGAGGTGTGCGACACGCGGCACAACATAACCAAAAGGCCATGTGTATAGATATCCCGTGCAGACTATATTCGAGTTTGCACGCTCACTTATTCTCGTTCGAGCGATAATCGATCTCGCTCGCAACTCATTTGCACCAAAAGGTCTAGGTGCGCGATACTCTGCACAACTTAGCCAAAAGGCTGCGTACATAACCAACCCGTTCGAACTATACTTGGTGTCGTGCACTCGTTCGCCATTGTTAGCGTAAGGTTATTCAAGCACGCCTTGCGTTTGCTAACTTCTAGCATTTTAGTTTTCTCTCGACTTAAGTCCGTCGTGGTTTGGCACAAAGGCCTTCGCCTATCGATCCCGTTCAACCGAGTAATTGTACGAGCTTTTGAAAATATTAGACTTATTATATGGAACATCCCAAGGCACAATGAGAGAGAGCGTACACTTCATTTGTTTCAAAACCGAGCTTTCAAAACTGAGAGATAGACGTGAAGTCCAAGGACGTAAAGCCGTGCTCTGATACCAATATGTCACGCCCCGCTTCCGTAGGAGCGATCGTCCTCGCTAAGGCGTGATACCGCACGGGCCTAGGTTGCGCCCGTGCAAGGCCAAGTCTAGAAACGGCCGATTTGAGCTAGGCCACAGAGTCGTACAGAGTGTCCCCATTGCAGCGGAAAGTAAATAAACACAAGCAGAAGCAAATTCGAACTCTTTATTGATATTCAAGATGTTTACAAGCGGCGCTAGGCTGATATTACTAGTCGATCAAGCTCTCTCTCTCTGAAACGTAAAAGGCGTGCCAAGTGGCTTACAAGATGGAATGATTCATGGCGATATTCCGATACATTATGTCCTGTATATGGCGCATCAGCTCCTTACAACGCTCCAAGGCTCGAGAGATAGCTCCGCGCCTTAGCACGTTCGAGGGAAGCTCCTCACCCGATGACGTCTCCTGCATCCTGCAAGCAAACTGTGGGGTTATCAGTACTTTGTTATGCACTGGTGAGGAGGCTAGCTCGTCCACAATAATATCATTACCAAACACGTTCTATATACTTTCGTGTACCGTCTATTCTAATCTTGCCTTAGGATCAGTTTCATGGCATATTCCAAACCTATCTCGTGTTGCCGAATTCAAGTGTCACATGAAAATAAATGCACAACTTACCAATACTTACCGTCCGGCCTTCCATGTCCAAAGTAAACTAAGTTAGCCAATAATTCATAAGTAATAATTTAACGTGTCTCATGTAAACTTTCGATATCAAGGGCGTGTCCCTGCCTCGGGTCCTAGCATGTCGTAGGCACGTTCTCTAACTCATTTTGCATGAATTACTCTTTATTCACTTGGTGTGTTACATTTCAAGCATGTTCAGAGTGTTACATTTCAAGCATATTTCAGGGTGTTACATTTCAAGAATGTTTCAGGGTGGTACATTTCAAGCATGTTCAGGAGGCACTAGTTTATTTAAACTTAGACTACTTTGATTTTAATGCAAGGACTTGCATGTGGATAGCCACCAGCAAAGTCCACATAATCTATATGCACCGGTCACTGGCATCACAAGCCATTTGGACATATTCTCCCTTGGTATTTCTCAACTTAGCGTAGGGTGATGGCTGGTACACCCCGTTAAGTCTCTTGAAATACCCTGCACTTACGTCTCCCGGTGCCCAAGCCCGCATCCAGGCAGCCCGTAAGCCCTATTTTGATTCCGTCTAGGCCGGCCACGGTATCTCCTCACAACGCCCGTACTGTAGAATCCTTTCACTACACGGCCATGGTATACCCCCCCATCGCCCGTGCCGTTTGTCCACGACCATTTCGTATTATCTTATCATTTTAACTTAACGGCTATCTCCGAGCCGCAGGCTAACCCTTAGCCATAATGCGTTATCGACCAGGTTGGCATCCGTGCAGCGCGGATAGCGAGCCCCGTTGCATGTGTCCATCACACCCGTCGCTAACTATTTTTTTCATTCTTATCTTTCATGTATTCTTTCTTTTCTTTCTTTCTTTCACTTGTTCGTTTGTTTATTGATTCATTCACGTATTCATTCATTCATTCATTCATTGATTCATTCATTCAAGCATTACGCAACTCCCAGTACGGAAGCCGCCTTGGCGACCCATCGGTCCCATAGTCTTTCAATGTTGCTAAACTCTACTCGGAACGACTATATTGATAGTCTTCCCGTTTTATTGTTGTAAATCATTCATTGTTTCTATTGTTTGAACGCATAAGGGACTTGAACGTAAGCATGTGCCTTAGCACGAGCGTGGAGCGCAGTGCGAGAGTTCACATTTTTCCAAGTTCCTTTCCATATTCTATACAAGCATACAAGATGGGATTATTCCCTTAGCTAGGTGCATTGAGCCATTTATTAGCATGTACGGTATTATCGCCTAGCGATTCTCGTGATAGTGTCTGTATTGTTATGTGTCTAGGCTAAGCAAAGACGGGTTCATCGGAGCCACCCACCTTAGCGATGTTCGCATCGGCCGAGCGATACTCCGAGCGCACCTTTGAAAGTCTAAGTCTGGATTCCTCATGACGGGCCAATGTAAGCCTTGTATCGATTCTTCATCAGGTCGATGCCAACTGTTTGGGCCGACGGCTCGTTTGAGTCGTTGTACTTGCCGTTTGAATCGGTATTCCGTTAGGGCGGAGCGGGTCATTACACGGCTCGTCTCGGCCCCAATACTTGCACTTCCAGAAGGGAATGAGGTATTCCAGATATTCAACGATGCGTTCAGCCAAGATTTGTGGTGTGTGTTGATGCAACGAAATAAGGTAATATATTTTGCTTCCCGACAGCTAAAGTCGCACGAAAAGAACTATCCCATCCATGACCTGGAGTTAGCGGCAATTATGTTCGTATTAAAATTATGGCATTACTATCTTTATGGTGTGACGTGCGCGATCTATACGGATCATAAAAGCATCAAGTATTTATTCACGCAGAAGGAGCTAAACTTGCAGCAAATGTGTTGGCTTGAACTAATCAAATATTATGACTTGACTATTGACTATACGCCAGGCAAGAGATATGTTATGGCAGATGCTCTGAGTCGGAAGTATATTTTCTCGCTATCCATCGATCGCAAACTGCTATGTAACCTAGAAGAGTTGGGCATCGACCTCCAGGTTCGATTCAGGGATGTATAGTTGGCGCAGATGCAGTTAGTGCCGAGCTTGCAGGAAAAGATCAAGACCGCTCAGAAGGATGATCCATTAGAAAGTGCGAGAGCAAATTTCAATGGGTAGTGCGATCGACTTTGCGGTAGATGAAACCGACGTGCTTCGATTGAACGGTAGACTATGCGTTATGGACGATTCAGAACTTAGAAAGGTGATATTGATGGAGGCGTACTATACAAAATTTAGCTTGTATCCTGGCAGCACAAAGATGTACAAGGACCTCCGTACGACCTTATGGTGGCATGGAATAAAGGAAGATATGACGCTCTTCGTGTCGCAATGCATGGCCTGTCAGCAGGTGAAAGCTGAGCATCAGAGACAGGGCGGGAAGACGTAGAACCTTACCATTCTAGAATGAAAATGGGATCATGTCACTATAGACTTTGTTGTTGGCCTGACGAAGATGCCGCAGGAAAATAACGCCATCTAGGTCATTGTTGATCGACTAACCAAGTCAACGCAATTTATTGCCATTAAAGTTACTTTGAGCATTGATCGTGTGGCTCAGATTTATCTTGACGAGATAGTATGACTGCACGGAGTCCCTGTATCCATCGTCTCTGATCGGGGTGCACAATTTCTATCGTACTTCTGGAGTAGCCTTCAGTCGGTTCTAGGTACCAAGTTGCAGTTCAGCTCTGCTTACCATCCCCAGACCGATGGCCAAACAGAACGGTGAATCAAATCCTCGAAGACATGTTACGGCTCTGTGCAATTGACTTCAAGTCGAGTAGGGACGTTCATCTACCGTTGGCCAAATTTGTATACAACAATAGCTATCAGTCCAGCATCCAAATGGTGTCGTATGAAGCCTTGTATGGCCAAAAGTACAGATCACCCATTTGTTGGGATGAAGTCGGGGAGCGACAGATTCTTGTCCCGGAGCTGGTGGAACATACCGTGGAGAAGGTTAATCTCATTTCGGGAAAGTTAAAGACTGCACAGAGTCGACAGAAAAGTTACGCAGATGTCCACCGTCGATCCCTCGAGTTTCAAGAAGGCGATCACATATTTCTTAATTTGTCGCCTATGCGTAGAGTTACTCGGTTTGGTGCAAAGAAAAAATTGAGTCCGAGATTCGTTGGACCGTTTGAAGTACTCAAGCGAGTCGTCCAGTGGCCTATCAGATTGCCCTGACGCTAGCGCTAGCAGGTGTGCATATCTACATCTCTCAACTGCGGAAGTACGTGCATGACCCAAGCCACGTGGTAGATTTTGGTCAGCTGGAGCTGAAGGCCGACTTATCATATGTTGAAGTGTTGATCCAAATCTTAGAACATAAAGATAAACTGTTGTGGAATCGAGCGATCCCTTTCGTCCGTGTATGCTGGAGCAATTATTCAGTCGAGGAGACGACCTGGGAACTTGAATCGGAAATGAAGAAAAAAATTTATTTATTGTTCTCGTATAGGTAGGTTCAATTCTTAGGTTTCGAGGACAAAAATTTTATTAGTTAGTTATAGTGTAGTGCCCCGTCCCTACATCGTGCCCCGTTTTCGTCTACGGGGTACACGAATAAGGAACACTATCGCTACCGATTCAGTCGGGATCGATAGATCGGGATCGGTTGAATCGGTCGAACGGGAACGATTGAATTAAGGTCATTTTCTCGTTATAGAAAGGATTCTTCGGAATCAAGTCCCATATTCAGCGGGTTGCGCCTCAAGGATTGGTTATGCGGCTGAGTCGGGAGAGATCTCCCGTTGCTCTGCTTTTCATGCCATACTTGCTTTGGTTTTGGTTTTTGTGAATACGTTTTCGTGAATATTTTCGATGGTTTTCATGGCTTACGTTTTCGAACTTCACATTCGTATCGAATTCCTTGAATAATACAGTGTTCTAATCAGTTGCTTATGCGATTGTCGGTGATCGCGTAGGCGACGTCTAAACGCAGCTAACTAGTCCCTCGCCTGAAGCAAAGACTAAGGTGAGATGCTGACCTTCTTCGCCTCGACCCTCTATTTCAGAATCAAATATGAAACATAAAAATAGTGCTTGTCGCCATAGTGTAGAATCAATAAAATTATGGCATGATTCTTTACAAAATACTTGCTATCGAACTGCTTTACATAAAAAATTGATGCATGCTTTCTTATGCCTTATTTACTTAGCCTGTGTAAAGCAAAGGATGAATCGATTAACGTTTATCGCAATGTACGGATAAAGTGCATAAATGACTAAGTCCAAAGAAAAGGGTCAGTTTTACACCAAAAGTGAAAGTTAAAGGTTATAGTAAAAAGATAGAATATTTTATGAATCTGTAAAACGGTCATTGGACAACTTATGCATAAGGGATAGTTTCCTCGAACGGTTGCCTAGGCCAAAGAACCGATTTGGCCTGGGAGGAACGAGTATAGCAAGCGCCAACTATGAATCGGTGTGTATGATTCGAAAACTTTCGTACAGGGCTCGCTACCCGCCGTGAAAGGGTTGTCGTCTAACCTAGCTATAGTCCATGATGGCTTGACATTGCCAGTGACTTTCACACCCCATTTACTGCTTGAACTAACGCATGTGACACGGGATGATTATGATAGCTGCTCAATGTATACAATTTCATATGCTTGCCTCAAAACATGTTAACATGCAAATCAATCAGAATGGTTAGAAATATCACAAAAATAGCTAACATGTTTTATAAAACTGCTTGAACCAAATACAAAACTTGGGTTTAATTAGCCACTCACCAGTACATATGATCGTGCTGACCCTCGCTCTTTGCAGGTGCCATGAATTAGGAAGAACGTGCCAACAAGGTAGGCAACGTTCATGCTTTTGAAGCTTCGATCGCGCGTCGAAGACCCCGTCGCCAAACTTTTGAAGACTCTCCGCAAGCCCAAGGAACATGTCTCGGCACCCCTCGCCTCCAGATGGCTGGAATAATTTTGTTGTAAATGAGGGATGTATGTGTCATGCCCCGCTCCCGAATAATCGGATACGAGTCGGACACGCCCAGCCTTCATCGTTGGACACGACGAAGTAAGCTGTACAATACTAAGGAAAACTCACAGTCACAATGTAATGTAAACCAATCACAGCTTTTATAACGTTCCCAGAAATCACTAATATCCATCAAGTGTTTAAAATACAAACTCAGCCGGAGACAAATCCGGTCAAATGAAATAATATACAATAATGAATCTCTAAGATACAATCTCCAGAAAAATAAACTAAAATAAATAAAAAGCTGCAATGTCCAAGCAATCACCAGCTCCATGTAATCTCCCACTCACCTACAACGATCCTATCAGGAAAAGAGCAAAGTACAACCTGACTAGACAATATACAATGTAATCTGTGATCCAGAGTACAAGGTGAAACAGGAATACCAGAAAACTAGAACATGAAATAAAACTGAACTGCGGAACCAGAAATGGAAATATAAAACTGCAGGTAAAGGATGACGATCAATATGCTAGACAATGAACACGGCTATCAATGTACAAGACAATCAATATGCAATTGTGACAATTTTAAAATATTAAAACTAATGTGTGACCGGCTTAGGAACAATCAATCAATCAATCAATGAGTCAATTCTACATGGCACGGCTTCATCGTACGTGACGTGTACGATTAGGCTATCTTTAATACCTATGTTGGGTGTGGTCACACAAAAGCTAATATTTCCCCCAATCCCGCAATAAACAATGACGCACAAGTAATGAACAATGACACAAGACAATCGTGTGTAATTCGTGTCAGATATGAGAACATGGCACATGAAGGTAAGACAGAAAACAAGGTACAAGTCAAGTCAATGTACTTGCCTCGGTTTGGTTGCACGAGAGTAGTACTGCATGGTTGTAATAGTCACCTGTTATATTTTGTACAAGTATTAGGGTTTCGAAATAAAGATCATTAACTAACTATTGCTAACTAGTTGATTAGAAACATATAGCAGTATAACCAAGTAGCTAGAAAATATTTATAAGACTAGCAATTAATATTTTAGAAAATACATATACCATATGGTTTAGGCAATATGTACAATTATTATATAAAATCTCTAATCACTAAATAAAATATGATTACTTCTTTAGTAGTGAAAATATGTACATAGATAATAGTAATCAAGAAAATAACCTTGTTTTATTTTTAAAAAAATAGAATTAGGCCAAAATTATTTAACAGGCTCCATGAAATACCAATTATTCTATAATAGTTATAGGCAAAACTAACTAGCAATATTTATCTTTGAAAAATATTTAACATTGATTTACAATAATCACTAGTAACACAATTTTAGAAAATAGATATAGCTATATAGTTTTTGTTATACAAAGTGTCATTAAATAACAATAATAACTAACTATATATTTAGGCTAACTAAATACTAGATAAAATGATATTAAATATTATTGCTAACAATATTTATTATAGGCATTAAACATTAATATAAAGTCTTTAAATAATATTTAAAATTATAACAACTTATGAATAATTAAAAGCCCAAAAAAATCCTGGCCCAAAACCCAATAGTTAATTCCTACTTAATCAATCAGAAATTAAACTTAATACTTAAATCAGCCAGCCCAATCTCTACTGCCCACAGACCCAGCCCAGCTCTAACTAACAGACCAGCCCACAACTCTGTTTAAACATAAAATTAAAACTTAATTTCGTTTAAACAATTCAGCCCACAACTCTAGGCCCAGAATCCAACCCAAATAAAATCTCTGTTAACTAATAATTTAAACCTATTATTTCTTAAAACCAATCAGCCCAAACAAGCAGCCCACTTCTGTTGGCCCGAAACCCGGTCCGCTTTCCTCAGATATTATCCCTAACCTTTCTCTCTCCTTCTATTTCACTCCACCGACAGAACTCTCCAGAACCAACTGAAGACTTCGGGAGAGCTCTCGCCTTCTCCGCTGCTCCGGCGAGAAACTCGGCTTCTCCGGCGAGAGACCGTCTCCGCCTTCTTCCTCTGCTTCTTCTTCCTCCAGCTGCTCCGGCAACGAGCAACCCCCCCTTCGTCTTCTCTAACTTTAACTGCTCCTAAACCCTAACCCTAAAGATTTCCTTTTCGTCTCCTTCCTCTCACAGAAACCCCAGATTTAGGTCGAAACCCTAATCATCCAGCCATGGCCACAACTTCCTATCGCCTGAACCCTAGGTTGAACTCGTTCTCCTCCGGTTGCTCCGACTTCAAGCTTGGAAACCCTAGATCTAGGTCTGAATCCCTAGTCTGTCCTCTTCTTCTTCCTCTACAACTTAGCAAAACCCTAGATCCGGCCGACTCCACCTTCTTCTCCGGCTCGGTTTAGGAAAACCCTAAAGTTCTTCATCACTCTGCTCTCACCTAGCTTCTTCCATAGCCGCCTGGGTTAGAAACCCTAAGTTCTAGGTCGTCTCCTTCACAGTCCATAGAAAACCTAGGTTGAACTCCAGCCGATCATCCCCCCATTCCCTTCTATACTCAGGAAATCCTAACCCAAACCAGAAACCCTAATTCGAACCCTAACCTCTTCTCCATATGGCTGCAGCCCCCATCCCGAGCATCCTCTCCTCCTGACCAAACCCTAGCTCTAGGATCCTAGCAATCAAGAAAAAGGGAGAGCAGATCGATGAAAAGATGCTCACCAGCCTGAAGAGGAAGTCGATCCACTGTACGGCGACACAAGGCGACAGAGATCCGACCACGGCGGTGGTCTCAGCGAGTCTGGTGGTGGCTCGGCTTCAGGCAAGGGTCGTCGGTGGCTCCTGCTGCTGCTGGATCTCGTCGACGGTCGCTCGAGACTCCTCGGAATGGCCCCTTCGGTCGCACGGGACTCGAGACGACCACTCGAGTCTCGAAGGGTCGGTGCTCTTCTCGAAGGGTCGGCAGGCTCTGCAGTCGAGATGAGCTCGACAGTCGGGGCAAGCTCTGGCGGTGTACGAGGATCGAGGTGGCAGCACGGAGCTCGATGATGGCGCTGCAGTCGAGGCAGCTCTGGTCCCGAGTGCGCACGGTCTGCGAGATGTGCAGCAGTCGAGGCGGCGGTACGATGATGGCGGTGGCGCAGATCTCCAGGAAGCTCGGCGAGGCGGAGCTCCGGTGACGACGGTGGTGGTCCGGCAGTGGCGGTGACGGCGGTCCTCCAGTGAGAGGAGAGAGAACAGAGAGAGAGATGGGAGAGAGAGAGGGTGACGTGTAGAGAGAGAGTGTACTGTGGTGTGTCAGTTCATTGGACTGTGTGCCATTATTTTAGTATTATTTATAGTGTAATAATTAGTGGCAGTGTAGGTAAATAACTGTAGATCTAGGGGTAATTAGAATGACAGTAGCAGTAATTTAGTATAGATCTGGGGGTATTAATTAGGAATAGTTGTAACAACTTTCCAATCAATAAAAACTCTAACAGATTTCAAAATTCAAAACAATTTTCAAACAGCTTTTCCAAAACCAAAATATTCCCTCCAATAGATTTCCAAAAGAACAGATTTTCAAATTCAAATAAAATGATCCATCATCAATTTACAAACAGATTTCTTAACAGATTCCAAATATCAATAGATTTTCAAATACAAAATCCAAACATTTTCTTCCAACAGTTTTAAAACAGATTTTCAAAATATAAAGCTGTTTTGTCATATTTCCAAATTCAAATATTCAAACACAATTTCTTTCCAAAATGATTACTACCAATTTGTTAATTTAAAACAATCATTTCTACTGCCACCACTATATTATTAGTAATATCCAAAAACTAGTAAGTATTTTAATAACATATTTAAAGATTAAGAATTCAGTAATAATTGTTTAATTAAAATAATGACCTAAATCAATAAGTTATCTTACTTACAATAATTAATAAATTTATAAAAGATTATCATTAGGAATCAATATATATTAGTAACAAAACAAGTATATAAGAGGACTTCGAATTCACAAAAAATACCAACTGAAGCTCAACCAAATCATCTGTCAAAATGATAACAGAAAGCTCAAACCTACTTAAGGAAGAAATTAGCTTTTCTTTTAAAAAAAAAAATTTATTAACCCATTTTATATAACCATTTTTTTAATCACCAAAAATGGGATTAGGGAGTTACAAATCTACCCCCCTTACAAAAATTTCGTCCTCGAAATTTCAAGGGTTTTGCAATGTACAAAATCAAACGAAATTTATTAAAGACAACCAGAAAACTAAATGATTTATTTATGGAGCAGAAATAACAAGGACTAGCAAGTAGCCACTAGACAATAAAGACTGTAAATGCAAGAAAACTCAGAGACAAGCCTCAAAATAGGCAATATAAAAGAAATCTAGCTACTACAAACAAGTAAGAAAGATAATGGTCCACTCGGGTGCGCTCCTGCAGCTACTACCGATCCTCATAAACTGGGTCCTCCTGCTGCTGCTCTGGTGCTGGCTCCTGACGAGTGAAAGCCGCAGGACAATCCCTCACTTGGTGAGTGGTAGATCCACAAACCAAACATTGCCCTAACTTCATGCGGCATTCCTCGCCACGGTGTCCCGGTCTCTTGCAGTATGCGGAAGAAAGGTACACCGGAGTCTGGATCTGTCTCTGCTGCCTCGGCGATGTCGGTGCCCGAACATGATGCTGATGTTGAGGTAGCCTCTGCTGAATATCGGTCCGCTTCGGTGGACCCTGGGAACTGCTGGCGCCAATATCTCTGTCCCGCTTGAGCTTCGGATCCATTTCCTTCTCTACTCCCTGAGCAACTTTAAGAATGCTCGCATATGTAGTGACCTGACTAATAGCTACTGCATGACGTAGCTCCCTGGTGAGACCCTTCTTGAACATCCAAGCCCTGTCCTTCGGCGTGCTGACTAGGTTCTCTGCGAACCTGCTGAGTCGGGTGAACTCGGATGTATACTGGGCCACTGACATATTCCCCTGCTGTAATGCTTCAAATTGCATCCGAAGCTCGTCCCGCTCCACATCCGGGAAGGACTTCTCCTGGAAAAGCAGCTTAAAGTCCTTCCAGGAAACTTCGGGCTCTGCTAACTGGGGCTCCTCCCGGTACCAAGCCCTAGCGATGTCGAATAGTCGCATGCTCGCAACTTCGACCTTCAAATCATCCGGGATCCTCGCCATCTTCAATGATCGTTCAGCATTCTCCAGCCATTCGTCTGCGTAGACTATTCCCTTATTGCCCCAGAAATCTATCGAGCAGAGGAACTGATATTCTTTGGCAGTTCCTGGCTTCGGCGCTGCTGGTGCTGGCGGTGCTGGTGGAACTGGTGGAGCTGGCTCTCTGGTCCTGAGTGCGTCGACGACGGTCTATCTGAACTGCGCAAATTGGTGATTCTGGATCTCCATGAATTGCTGGAACATGGCCATCACTTGCGTGCCATCGAACATCATCGTCGGTGGAATCGGCTGAGACGGAGGTGGTGAAAGCTGCTCCTGTGCACTGGGTGCAGGCTGCTCACTGGTCCCAGCGCTCGTCGTGGCGACCGTCCAGCAAAAGAAATAAACTGTTGATTGCTATATCCTATAAAAATCACAAACTATCCTAAAAATCATAAGTAAATCAAATTTTTCAAATTTTTTTTTAACATCAATAACCATAAACCATTAATCATAAACCATTTTCAAAAACCATAAACCATTTTCATAAACAGTAAACCATTTTCATAAACCCCCTTTTTTTATAAACCATAAACCATAAACCATTTATCATAAATCATAAACCATTTTCCCGCGGTTCCTATGCTGTGATGAGTTTTCCTTAGCTTTCGCTGGTTCCCCAATAACACTTATTTACCTAAGTGTCATTAGGATAGAGACCTGCATGGGCCACCACTAAAAACATGTCACGCCCCGCTTCCGAATAATCGGATACGAGTCGGACACACCCAGCCTTCGTCGTTGGACACGACGAAGTAAGCTGTACAATACTAAGAAAAACTCACAGTCACAATGTAATGTAAACCAATCACAGCTTTTATAACGTTCCCAGAAATCACTAATATCCATCAAGTGTTTAAAATACAAACTCAGCCTGAGACAAATCCGGTCAAATAAAATAATATACAATAATGAATCTCTAAGATACAATCTCCAGAAAAATAAACTGAAATAAATAAAAAGCTGCAATGTCCAAGCAATCACCAGCTCCATGTAATCTCCCACTCACCTGCAACGATCCTATCAAAAAAAGAGCAAAGTATAACCCTGACTAGACAAGATACAATGTAATATGTGATCCAGAGTACAAGGTAAAACAGGAATACCAAAAAACTAGAACATGAAATGAAACTGAACTGCGGAACCAGAAATGGAAATGTAAAACTGCAGGTAAAGGATGACGATCAATATGCTAGACAATGAACACGGCTATCAATGTACAAGACAATCAATCAAGACAATCAATATGCAATTGTGATAATTTTGAAATATTAGAACTAATGTGTGACCGGCTTAGGAACAATCAATCAATCAATGAGTCAATTCTACATGGTACAGCTTTATCGTACGTGACGTGTACGATTAGGCTATCTTCAATACCTATGTTGGGTGTGGTCACACAAAAGCTAATATTTCCCCAATCCCGCAATAAACAATGACGCACAAGCAATGAACAATGACACATGATAATCGTGTGTAATTCGTGTCAGATATGAGAACATGGCACATGAAGGTAAGACAAAAAACAAGGTACAAGTCAAGTCAGTGTACTTGCCTCGGTTTGGTTGCACGAGAGTAGTACTGCATGGTTGTAATAGTCACCTGTTATATTTTGTACAAGTATTAGGGTTTCGAAATAAAGATCATTAACTAACTATTGCTAACTAGTTGATTAGAAACATATAGCAGTATAACCAAGTAGCTAGAAAATATTTATAAGACTAGCAATTAATATTTTTAGAAAACACATATACCATATGGTTTAGGCAATATGTACAATTATTATATAAAATCTCTAATCACTAAATGAAATATGATTACTTCTTTAGTAGTGAAAATATGTACATAGATAATAGTAATCAAGAAAATAACCTTGTTTTATTTTTAAAAAAAATAGAATTAGGCCAAAATTATTTAACAGGCTCCATGAAATACCAATTAATCTATAATAGTTATAGGCAAAACTAACTAGCAATATTTATCTTTGAAAAATATTTAACATTGATTTACAATAATCACTAGTAACACTATTTTAGAAAATAGATATAGCTATATAGTTTTTGTTATACAAAGTGTCATTAAATAACAATAATAACTAACTATATATTTAGGCTAACTAAATACTAGATAAAATGATATTAAATATTATTGCTAATAATATTTATTATAGGCATTAAACATTAATATAAAGTCTTTAAATAATATTTAAAATTATAACAACTTATGAATAATTAAAAGCCCAAAAAAATCCTGGCCCAAAACCCAATAGTTAATTCCTACTTAATCAATCAGAAATTAAACTTAATACTTAAATCAGCCAGCCCAATCTCTACTGCCCACAGACCCAGCCCAGCTCTAACTAACAGACCAGCCCACAACTCTGTTTAAACATAAAATTAAAACTTAATTTCGTTTAAACAATTCAGCCCACAACTCTGGGCCCAGAATCCAACCCAAATAAAATCTCTGTTAACTAATAATTTAAACCTATTATTTCTTAAAACCGATCAGCCCAAACAAGCAGCCCACTTCTGTTGGCCCGAAACCCGGCCCGCTATCCTCAGATATTATCCCTAACCTTTCTCTCTCCTTCCATTTCACTCCACCGACAAAACTCTCCAGAACCAACTGAAGACTTCGGGAGAGCTCTCGCCTTCTCCGCTGCTCCGGCGAGAAACTCGGCTTCTCCGGCGAGAGACCGTCTCCGCCTTCTTCCTCTGCTTCTTCTTCCTCCAGCTGCTCCGGCAACGAGCAACCCCCTTCGTCTTCTCCAACTTTAACTGCTCCCAAACCCTAACCCTAAAGATTTCCTCTTCGTCTCCTTCCTCTCACAGAAACCCTAGATTTAGGTCGAAACCCTAATCATCCAGCCATGGCCGCAACTTCCTATCGCCTGAACCCTAGGTTGAACTCGTTCTCCTCCGGCTACACCGACTTCAAGCTCGAAAACCCTAGATCTAGGTCTGAAACCCTAGTCTGTCCTCTTCTTCTTCCTCTACAACTTAGCAAAACCCTAGATCCGGCCGACTCCACCTTCTTCTCCGGCTCGGTTTAGGAAAACCCTAAAGTTCTTCATCACTCTGCTCTCACCTAGCTTCTTCCATAGCCGCCTGGGGTAGAAACCCTAAGTTCTAGGTCGTCTCCTTCACAGTCCATAGAAACCCTAGGTTGAACTCCAGCCGATCATCCCCCCATTCCCATCTATACTCAGGAAATCCTAACCCAAACCAGAAACCCTAATTCGAACCCTAACCTCTTCTCCACATGACCGCAGCCCCCATCCCGAGCATCCTCCCCTCCTGACCAAACCCTATCTCTAGGATCCTAGCAATCAAGAAAAAGGGGAAGTAGATCAATGAAAAGATGCTCACCAGCCTGAAGAGGAAGTCGATCCACTGCGCGGCGACACAAGGCGACGGAGATCCGACCACGGCGGTGGTCTCAGCGAGTCTGGTGGTGGCTCGGCTTCAGGCAAGGGTCGTTGGCGGCTCCTGCTACTGCTGGATCTCGTCGGCGGTCACTCGAGACTCCTCGGAATGGCCCCTTCGGTCGTACGGGACTCGAGACGACCACTCGAGTCTCGAAGGGTCGGCGCTCTTCTCGAAGGGTCGGCGGGCTCTGCAGTCGAGATGAGCTCGACAGTCGGGGCAAGCTCTGGAGGTGCACGAGGATCGAGGTGGCAGCACGGAGCTCGATGATGGCGCTGCAGTCGAAGCAGCTCTGGTCCCGAGGGCGCACGGTCCGCGAGATGCGCAGCAGTCGAGGCGGCGGTGCGATGATGGCGGTGGCGCAGATCTCCAGGAAGCTCGGCGAGGCGGAGCTCCGGTGACGACGGCGGTGGTCCGGCAGTGGCGGTGACGGCGGTCCTCCAGTGAGAGGAGAGAGAACAGAGAGAGAGATGAGAGAGAGAGGGTGACGTGTAGAGAGAGAGTGTACTGTGGTGTGTCAGTTCATTGGACTGTGTGCCATTATTTTAGTATTATTTATAGTGTAATAATTAGTGACAGTGTGGGTAAATAACTGTAGATCTAGGGGTAATTAGAATGGCAGTAGCAGTAATTTAGTATAGATCTGGGGTATTAATTAGGAATAGTTGTAACAACTTTCCAATCAATAAAAACTCTAACAGATTTCAAAATTTAAAACAATTTTCAAACAGCTTTTCCAAAACCAAAATATTCCCTCCAATAGATTTCCAAAAGAACAAATTTTCAAATTCAAATAAAATGATCCATCATCAATTTACAAACAGATTTCTTAACAGATTCCAAATATCAATAGATTTTCAAATACAAAATCCAAATATTTTCTTCCAACAGTTTTAAAACAGATTTTCAAAATATAAAGCTGTTTTGTCATATTTCCAAATTCAAATATTCAAACACAATTTCTTTCCAAAATGATTACTACCAATTTTTTAATTTAAAACAATCATTTTTACTGCCACCACTATATTATTAGTAATATCCAAAAACTAGTAAGTATTTTAATATCATATTTAAAGATTAAGAATTCACTAATAATTGTTTAATTAAAATAATGACCTAAATCAATAAGTTATCTTACTTACAACAATTAATAAATTTATAAAAGATTATCATTAGGAATCAATATATATTAGTAACAAAACAAGTATATAAGAGGACTTCGAATTCACGAAAAATACCAACTGAAGCTCAACCAAATCATTTGTCAAAATGATAACAGAAAGCTCAAACCTACTTAAGGAAGAAATTAGCTTTTCTTTTAAAATATTTTTTTATTAACCCATTTTATATAACCATTTTTTTAATCACCAAAAATTGGATTAGGGAGTTACAGTATGTACGGCAGATACTTGGTCCCAAGCTGGTGACTCTGATAGTGGAGAAGGTGAAGCAGATTCAGAGCCAACTCAGAGCGGCACAAGACAAGCAGAAGCATTGGGCTTATACTTATCGTTGACCATTGGAGTTCAAGGAAGGAGATCACGTATTTTTTGGGATATCACCGACCCGAAGGACTATCCGATTCGAGGGCAGAAAAAAGTTGAATCCGAGGTATATTGGGCCCTTTGAAATTTTAGAGCAAGTTTGCTAGGTGGCTGTAGGCCTTTAAAAATGACAGTCACGCTGAGTTGATCAAGACAGAGTCAAAAGTCACGCTCAGTTGATCCAGACAATATTTACAAATCACGCTAGGGAGACAGCTCATCATTTGTCAGAGAGTAATTATGACTGACAGCACAACAGTCGAAGAATGTCTCTTCGTATGCCACGTATGCACAGAATTCGAGAGATCACAGCCGTCTATTGCGTGATTTTTGAAATCTTCTTCAGTAAGACTCAACCTTTGTCAAGTTGGCATTCCAAAAGAGCTTCTTGTCATTTAATGTGACTGACAAAAGCAATCACTACCAGAGATTTTGTGTCAGTCGAGGCACGCTGAATCAAGACAGCTGGCAGTTCTATCCCAAGTCTGCGTGAATTCTGAAGTTTTCTTCATCAAAGTTTGCGTAGATTCTGAAGCTTCTTGCCCCATGTTTGCGTGAATTTTGAAGCTTTCTATCCTGAGTCTGTGTGGATTTCGTCTTCATCAAGTCTGCATGGATTCTGAAGCTTCTTGCCCCAAGTTTGCGTGAATTTTGAAGCTTTCCACCCCGAGTCTGCGTGGATTTCATCTTCAACAAGTCTGCGTGGATTTCATCAAATTGGAGTACGTGGCAGCCATGCCACTGATCTCTCGCCTGCGTGTCCTGTAACTTGCACATGACTCATGTATGATTGCCATGTGTCCAACAGTTACAAGCCACGTCCAGTAACTGCTCGCAACCTTGCGTATGTTAAATCCTGCGTGATTTTCAACTAAGCACGGGCTGTGAAGACAGTTATCTTTTCAGTTATTATTTTTGACTCTAAAAATAGAGTTCTTTTTCTCATTCATTGTAACGGATACATAGTTATCTACTGTCAAAATTTTGAGAGCTTTTCTTCTTCGCACAGTCCAAGGGATAAAGTGATCGTCTTCTAGATCAGATTCCCACAGTTGTAATTTTCCCAGATACACAATAAATAAAGAAATTTATTTATGGAAAACAAATTGGCGGCTCTGCTGGGGAAAACCATCTCCTCTTCTGAGATGGCAACAACTCAATGCGATACTTCGTCAATCGGCTCGACGAGGAAGGTGATGACGATCCAATTCGATCAACTCGCCTATGAAGAAATGCAGCGGGCTAAGAGTGGTAAGCCCACTACAGCCTCCATCATCACTGCCAAGTCGAAGGGACACTCTATCTATGTCCCTAAGAATCAGTTGGCAGCCAATGGTGAAGTCTCTGCCACAGTGTCTGCTCCTAACACTGGCAAGAACTCTACTGCAAGCACGCACACTCTTGTGCGCTCGAAGATGACAGCAATCAAAGATCACGCTAACAGTACTGGCTCCTTAGCCAAATCTGTTCCAGTGTGTGTCTCCAAAGTTGAAAGTCACGCTGACAGTACTGGCTCCTTAGCCAAATCTGTTCCAGCGTGCAATTTCAACCTCAAAAGTCATGCTAACAGTACTGGCTCCTTAGCCAAATCTGTTCCAGTGTGCAATTTCAACCTCAAAAGTCATGCTAACAATACTGGCTCCTTAGCCAAATCTGTTCCAACGTATATTTCCAAAGTCAAAAGTCACGCCAACAGCACTGGTTCTTTAACCAAGCCTGTTTCAGCGTGTATTTCATCTAAGAAGAATAGCTCTTTAGCTATCTCTTCCTCTTTGCCAAGTTCTACCAGAACTGGGGGTGGTCTTCCACACAAAGTCCCTTCGAAAAGAAATAACTCTTTAGTTGTTTCTTCTGCTCCTGTAGTTTTTACTTCAGGAACAGCTTTGACTGACAATTTTGTTAGTCAAAGAAAAGGAGATGGTCTTTTGACTACTCTTCCTTCTGGACATTCTATGTCTCAAAACTTGAATGAGTCTAAGAAGAAACATTCCTTAATGTTTTCTTCTATGACTTCTTCGAATTGGGCACAGAATTTGTCTAGAAAAGGTCTGTTACCAACTCCTAATCAAGGGGGTGGTTCAACTCTTCCTTCTCTGCAAATATCCAGATCAATGGAAGGAAAACTCCATGTGTCCAAAACCAATGTGTTACCTCCAACTGATCTAAGAACAAAAATTAACACTTCTGGTGTTAAGAAACCATACCAGTTGGAAACAAGGATAAGAGATCCAGATACAGAGTATGCAAGAAACTATGTGGCTCATATTAATCATTCTCTATATAATCAAGAGCCGTCAAGACCCAAGAACAGGAAATATACTCCTGAATCTTCATAAACAGATTTACGAGAATATCTTCAACAGAAGAGAAGAAGTGATTCTGTGTCAAAGGACCATGCTGAATGTGACTTCTATCCAAGAGTCATAATTCAATGTAGATGTCAATCAATGGCTCATGATCATGTTGATCATGAATGTGACTTCCAGCTAAGAGTCACAATGCAATACAGATGTCAAACAAAACGACAATCTGTCTTCAATCGGATTCAGTGTGAACCTATGCCTGATGAAGATGAGCCTTTGTTTGCTTCTGTCAATATGACCTCTCGGGATGCTGGGGGTAGAGTTGATAGTCCAGATGGAGTATATAGAAATACCAGAGCAAGAGTTCTGGCCTCTAGTCAAAGAAATTTGATCTTTGAAGATGATTATGAATTCCTTGGAGAATCTAACTTCCCACCTCTTCCTACTGGGGGTAGTTCTCCTATAATTGACTTTGATGCACAAAGCAATGATTCAGAACAAACAACATCTACCAGTTCATCAATAATTCCTCGTACAGTCACAACTTATATGGTTGATGGGAATACTGATGAACCTTCTTCTTCCTTGACTCCTTAAGATCAAAGAATTGCTTCTTTGGAACAACAAATGAAGTCTATGGCTGATACTATGAAGTCGATGTATGAACTCATGGCAACACAGATGCAAAATCGATAGACTGTACCAGATGCCATACCAACTGATACTGATATGAGTCCAGTACAAGTTCCTCCAGCAGTACAATCTAATACTCCTGGACCAGCTCAACCAAACCCTAGTCTCTCTGGAGCTGGGGGTAGTGCTTACAATGCTGTTCCTCCTCCCAATTATTCTCTACAAGTTACAACTCCACAATCTTCTGGAATTGTTAATGAAGAATTAAGGAATCTCAGAACTCAATTCGAGGCATTCAAACAGAAAGATGGTTTACAAAGGTTAGGCATCAAACAACCTTATCCGATAGAATGGAAGCAAGTATCGTATCCTCCTAAATACAAGCCTCCCACTATCTCATTCTATGATGGAACCACTTCTCCAAGTCAGTTCATTAATCACTTTGAAGTGATGACTGATCAGCTACAACCAAGCGACGCCCTCCTTACTCGGGTGTTTATTGGATGTCTCAAGGGAACGGCTTATGAATGGTATAGAAGCCTCCCAGATGGGAGTATTACCTCATTTTCCGGTTTCAAACAGATGTTTCTTGAACGGTTCTATGAAGGACTCAATGACATGACTATGTCTGCTCTTATTAGAATCAAGCAGAAAAATAATGAAACTACAGAAGAGTACATTGAACGATTTCGAAGAGAAGCTCTGAAGATGCCTCTTGGAACTCCTGATGCTGTCACCATCGACACATGCAAATCAAACTTGTTGCCAATCATCAGCATGTGGACATGATCCACTCAATTCCAAGACTGGCCTTCTTTCATAGTTAGTGCCAAGGCCGCAGAAATTAGTGCTGAAACCTTCAAAGGTTTAGGAGTGCAGATGACTCCTAAAGAAACAGGTCAAGGTACTAACAATAAAAACAATGCTCGCAAGGGAAAAGAAACTCTTGAAGTTAATCTTCAGAGCAAAGATGCATCAACTGTTCAAACCTCTCCTACAACTCAACAACCAAGAACACCTCGCCCCAAAGAAGAATATTCTTTCGATGACGACGATGTCCTTGGTATCTTTGAATGTCTGCTGAAAGATAATAAGATACAACTACCTGAGATCAAGAAACCTGATGAAGCTGGTAAAACAGATCATCCCAAATACTGCCCATATCACAGAATGCTGGGTCATACAATTCGTACATGTTATGTACTGAAAGGAAAGATCCAAGAAATGATTAAATCTGGAGCTATCTCTCTTACTCCAAAAGAGAAGACCGTTACCTCCAACGTCGTCTCTATGCAATTCGGAGATTTTTCTCCTCAACTCCTTGAAAGTGGGATCGTTCCTATTCCCAAGGCAACTCTTGACATAGTGAATCTTCCTCCTCCACGGTCTGAAGGATTAGTGCCAATCACTTTGGAAACAGGGGAAATCATGTGGATCCATCCTGATCTAGTGGCAGATTTTGAATCGCCTTCTCCTCAAAAGACTACTTCTCGAAAGTCTAAGAAGGCTGGAAAGATTAAATCATGTCATATGACTTCTCTTGGATCTATTCCTGACACAGAGCCAAAAGAGAAAGAAGAAGCACTTGTTAGTGCTACTCGAACGGGAAAACCTTATCTAAAGGATTATTCAAAAAATCCTGAGGATCCTCTTGATATCCCTCCAGCTGATAAAGATGCTTCTAATGTTCCTCCTAAAGAAGAATCATCCACTGAACCTGTTCCTCCCAAGCCTACAGCTCTGGAGAAAGGCAAACAACAGGCTCGGTTTGATAAGCCAATCAAGAAGTCCTCTCCTCTTGGACTTCAGAAGACTTATAATTTCGATATTTTAGCTCAGCTTGCTAATACTCCAGCTAGAATGTCCCTCTTTGAACTTCTACGTCTTTCCAAAGAGACTCAGGAGACATTAAGTGAAGCACTTCTACAAGCTGACTCTTGTCTTGCACAATTGAAGAAGCCAGATGCAGAACCTGCCACTTGCTTACATTGTAACAGTGTATTGGAAATTATCCCAAATATTACCTTTACACAAGACGACATGCTATTGGAGGATAATCGACATGATCGGCCTCTCTACTATACCGGTTATATCGTTACAATGAAGATAGATCGTATCCTCATTGATCCAGGGTCTGCTATAAGCATAATGCCAAAGAGTCTGTTGGATGAACTAAAAATCCCTCTTCACAAGCTCTCTAAGACGGTTACTACTATCCTGGGATTCAATCAAAGCCGAAGCGAGTCTTTGGGAAAGATTCATCTGAAGCTTCAAATAGGTGATTTCAGATCCAAAGTAACTTTCTATGTGATTGAGATCGTGGGATCCTATAATCTTCTTCTGGGGAGGCCCTTTCTTCATGAAAATAATGTGGTGCCTTCTACTCTTCATCAGTGTTTTAAATACATTGATAGCAATGGAAGAGTACAAAAAAAAGTAGCTGATATAAATCCCTTCTATGGGGTTGAAGCTTATTTCAATGATTCCCGAATGTACAAAGAAGAGTATACAAGGGTTATACAAGCTATGGAGAAAGAGGATTCACAAAGTGAGACCTTAATAATTCCTGTTAAAGGTCGAACTATTCAGCAACAATCTCCCAAACTCTCTGAAGAAGGTTCTTTCATCATTCCGGTGAGTGGACGGATTTCTCCGTTACCTCAGTCGTTTGCTCAAGACATAATGATTATTCCTGTCAGTGGGCGTACTGTAATTCCTGCATCTCTACATATGAAACAGGATACTCTGCTAATTCCAGTTGGAGGGCGGATTATTCTTCCATCTCAAACTTCAAGGGAGCTCACCTCTTCTGAGCCATTTGTTATCGATCTTAATCGAAACAACGCTTCTTCTCGTTCTTCTTCTTCCCCTTTAGTCATTGACTTGGCTAAAATCTCTAAGGCTCAGCCTTCTCCCAATGTAAATACTGCTGCTTTTACATTTAATGAAAAGTCTCCATCTTTGCAGTATGCTGATGTGTGTAATTATGTTCATAGTTATTTACATTTGTTAGATGACTTGAACGCAATAACCATAGGGGTTGTACAGACTGTTCATACAGATGTATCCCTAGAACCTGTACAATCTTCATACTTTCTAGTTCCCTGCAGAAAGCCAGGAGACATTCCAATATTCTTCTATAAAGGGCCCCAAAGTCCTTCTGATTTAGAAGATGAAGACAAAAATGATGACACTGGAAGATTACAACTACGTTGTTATAGTCAGCAATCTAAAGACATCATCAAAAATATGGGCTATGACTTCAGGACTGGCCTCAATAGTGGAAAAGGAAGAAAAATGCCTGTTCGTATTCCTCCTCTGAAATATGAAAGGACGAAATACGGATTGGGCTATATAGCTCCTACTCCTTTTATCAATATTATCCATGAAGATCCCGAGTCTGACGAAGATAAGAGATCTGATTCTTCTAGTACCACTTCTTGGGATTCCGATACAAGTATCGGGGACTTCTACTGCAACATTCTGTCTTCCAACATGGTTTCCATTGACCATTCTGAAGAAAGTGATGAAGACGAAAAAGAGTTTGAAATCTCACCTGAATCAGAACAATGGACCCAAAGATTAGATAATCAATGGGAGTTCCGTTTTGAGCAAAAAGAACCTCCGACTGAAGACAAACTTGTTCAAATAGATGTTGGTGAAGAGGGATCTCCCAAAACAATATTCATTAGTGAAAGTCTTTCTGAACCTGATAAGCAAGACATGATCAAACTCATTCGTGACTATATCAACGTCTTCGCTTGGAGTTATGAAGATATGCCAGGACTTGATCCACAAATTACAACTCACAAGCTCAATATCTTGCCGAATGTTAAACCGGTCAAACAACAACAGCGACGATTTCGTCCAGATATTATGGATGCAATTGAAGTTGAAGTCAATAAACTCATAACCTCCGGGTTTATTAGAGAGGAACAACATCTCGATTGGGTGGCTAACATAGTTCCTGTCCTTAAAAAGACTGGCAAGATCAGAGTATGCATAGACTTCCGCGATCTCAATGCGGCATACCCTAAAGACGAATTCCCTCTACCAATCACTGATGTCATGATTGATAATACCTGTGGATTTGAGCGGATGTCATTCATGGACGGGTATTCTGGATACAATCAGATTAAAATGTTTCCAGATGACGAGAAGCACACTTCTTTCAGAACGCCGATCGGTACATACTGTTATACAGTTATGCCATTCGGTCTCAAGAATGCAGGAGCAACTTATCAACGAGCTATGAGCACTATATTCCGTGAACATTTGCGGAAAACAGTCGAATGCTATGTTGATGATATTGCAGTCAAAAGTCGACAAAAGGAGGATCATATCCAAGATTTGAAGACTATATTTGATCTAATACGTAAGCATCAATTAAAGATGAACCCTACTAAGTCCTTCTTAGGCGTCTCTAGTGGTAAATTTCTCGGCTTCGTCATTACCTCTAAAGGTATACACGTAGATCCCGAGAAGATAAAGCCATCCAAGAGATGCGTCCTCCACGCACCTTAAAAGAGCTACGAGAATTTCAAGGAAGGATCGCTTATATCAGGAGATTCATCTCTAATTTATCAGGACGCTGCAGACCATTCAACAAACTTATGAAGAAAGGTATTTCTTTTGTTTGGAATGATGAATGTCAGAAAGCATTCGATGATATAAAACAATATCTGATGAGCCCTTCAGTATTGGTACCTCCCGTTTCAGGAATTCTATTTCTCCTATATACTCGAGCAATGAGTCATTCATTGGGTGCATTACTCGCTCAAAAGAATCAAAATGGTCATGAACAAGCCATCTACTATCTCAGTCGTACTATGACCAGAGCTGAACCTCGATATTCACCGGTCAAAAAAGAATGTCTAGCCTTGATGTTCGCTGTTCAAAAGACACGACATTATATCATTGGCCAGACTATTCATGTCATCTCCAGGATCAATCCTATACGGATCATGATGAAGAAACCCAGTGTTTTGAATTCTCGATTAGCTAACTGGGGAATCCTACTTGCTCAGTATGACATGTATTATATTCCTCAGAAGTCAGTCAAAGGACAAGCTTTAGCTGATTTTCTGGCTGCTCATTCAATTCCAGAAGATTCAAAACTCTATGATGAAATTCCAGATGAAGTCCTAGATTCAAACCAAATTGCTGAAGAAGATCCTACTTGGCGTCTATTCTTTGATGGAGCTTCAAGGATAGGTCCTAATGGTGATATTGTCGCTGGAGTTGGAATCGTTCTTGTATCGCCAGAAGGTCTTGCTATCCAAAGAGCTTATTCTCTCGATCAGCCGTGTTCAAACAATGTAGCTGAGTACAATGCATTACTCATTGGTCTTCAACTCGCTAAACATCTAAATATTCAACATTTGGAGGCGTACAGAGACTCTAAACTCATCGTCAATCAGATAAGGGGTACTTATGAAGTCCGCCATCAAGATATGGTTCCTTATCATAGATCAGCTATAATTATGGCTTCTTCGTTTGAAGAATTCTTCATCGAACATGTTAGGCGAGCATGTAACACAGAAGCTGATGCTCTAGCTAATCTTGCAGCGGTGTTGGCTATCCCAATTAGACGACAACAAATAATTATTGTTCGCAATCGAGAATTGTTCCATCTTGAAAATAACCTGACCCTAGGACTTTCAGTTGACACTGAAGAATCAACATCTCATGACGTCAACACAACAAGAGGATTTGGATTTAGTCGTAAATCTTCATCATCTTTATCTGATTCCAGCATGGAATTCATCTTCAGTCATTCGGCCGAGAATCAAAATACGGATACAGATTGGAGACTTTCTTTCTTAGATTTTGTATTGTATGATATTCTTCCAGATGATTCGAGTGAAGCAGCATCTATCAGACGACGATCATTCCGATTCTATTATAATCATACAACAAAGACCTTATATCGTCGAGCCTATGATGGTTTACTTCTCCGATGTGTTGCCGGTGACGAGGCTCAACAAATTATTCGTGAAGCACATGATGAAATTTGTGGAGCACATCAGCCTGGACCAAAACTTCAAGACCGTATTCGACGTATGGGTTATTATTGGCCTACTATGGTATCAGACGCCATCGAATATGCAAAGAAGTGTAAAGCTTGTCAAATCCATGCAGATTTTGTTCATCAACCTTCAGAATTTTTACATCCGACGGCAGCATCATGGCCCTTCGAAGCTTGGGGCATGGACATTATTGGTCCGATCAATCCGCCGTCATCCAAGGGTCATCGGTTTATTCTTGCAATAACCGATTACTTCTCCAAATGGGCCGAAGCTATTCCTTTGTCTGAAGTTAAGACGTCCAATGTCATTTGCTTTATTAAGCACCACGTCATCTACAGATTTGGTGTTCCTCGACGCATTATTCATGATAACGGACCACAGTTCGTCAGTCAAAAGTTTACTCGATTCTGTGACGATCACCGGATCAACAATGTGGCTTCTACCGTATATAATCCAGCAGCTAACGGATTAGCAGAAGCTTTCAACAAGACCATCATCAAACTCTTAAAGAAGTTTGTCTCTACTAACAAACGTAGTTGGAGTGAGAAGCTCGGTGAATGTTTGTGGGCTTATCGCACTACAGTTCGTAATGCTACTAAATGTACACCCTTCTCTCTGGTGTATGGTTGCGAAGCTGTTCTTCCATTAGAGATTCAAATTCCTTCTTTAAGGATAGCAATCGCTAATGAACTCACTGCAGAAAATAATGATCGTCTTCGACTTCAAGAATTAGAGGCTCTGGATGAAAAGCGATTATCTGCTCAACAGAATATTGAATTCTATCAAGCTAGAATTTCAAGAGCTTTTAATAAGAAAGTCAGAATTCGGGCGTATCAAAAAGGAGAACTTATTCTAACTGTCAGACGTCCTATGACAATGACTCATATGAGCAAGGGCAAATTTGACGCAAAGTGGGAAGGACCCTATATTGTGAGCAAAATTTTCTCAAATGGAGCTTATCAACTCTCAGAATTAGATGGTCGAAAAGTTTTGATGCCTATTATTGGCAAATTCCTTAAAAAGTACTATGTATAAATGTAAATGCTTGTAATCATCAGACAGTTTCATGTTTAGAAATAAAATTTTTATTTTATTTTTATCATGAATGATGATACATGATATTAAAGAAGATCACTATCATCCTTTTCTACATTTGGATGTGGGCCACTGCCGTCCTTCTCGAAGACGTGATCAGCAAAAGAGTCGAGAACCTCCTTGCTAGAACCCACGAGGAACTTGCAAATAGCCATCCTCATGGCTTCTTCTTCTTCAGTCTTTCCTGGTTCGAGCAGGAAATCCAGAATATCCCTTGGTGGCTTGGGTGCAGACGAACCTTCGCCTGCTTCCGTCTTCTTCGATTGAACTGGATCAGCAGGGTGTTCTTCAGTGCTTTTCTGAACTTTTGAGGCAATTCCAGTTTTCTTGAATGCTTCTTCAGACGACATTTTTATGTTTGAAAGAAGAAGTGTTCGTTCTTGTCAAATTTCTGCTATATTTATAGGTAGAAGTTCTACAAATAATGAAACGTCACGTTCATCCGACGGTTCATCCATCCATTAATTGCGTTCATCCGACGATTCATCCGTTCATCTATTTCGTCCGTTCATGATCTTCTATCAATTTATTAAAGTGGGGATTCGTTATTGATCATGTTTTCATAACCTCTAAATCAATTCTGAATCTACTTGCTCATTTGTCATTTTTGACCTCTGCATAGAAATCAATCTATTTTCTTTTGAGTTCATACATATTATCACGTCCATAATACCTCTGATAATATCATATACTCTAAAACAGAAAAGAAGATTTCATTATCTATCATGTCCACAATTCATCCACAAATACAAATCTTTGAGCATAGAAGAATTATCATTTCCATTCTCATTTCACCACAAAAAGTCTATTACATTTTCTTAGACTTTCTTACAAATCATAATGGAAATCTATTACAAATCTTGGATTTTCATTCTACACTACAATAATAACCTAATAGAGATCCATCTTCTTCTTTGGATCTTCTCCGCCGGACCTTCTCCGTCAGGTTCGTTGTTGGTAGCAGTTCCTGACTGTCTGGATCCCAGTCACGACCAGATCAGCAGGAATCAAACTCTGGTCTTCTCTCTCAGACGAGAGGAGAACCACAGAGGATGGCAGCCCGAAGTCGTGGTGCTGCCAATACAACTGGTGGATTGGGGGTAACCTCTCAAGGAAGACAGGAATGTATCCAAACCTTGGGATACAATTCCTAGTTCTCCCGTGAAAGGAACTCTACTACCCGATTTCTCGGGATAGAGTTGACTCCACCATCCAACTCTCGTGTATAAAGGCTCTTTCTACCATCTGAGGAAGACCCTTCTATCCCACGAAGAGTTCTGAGTTGTTTGATTTACGCGTCAAAAGCGTATGAGCTCCCTGATGTAGATGTCAGCAGGATATTCTCCACAACATCCACATCCCCAATGCCAGTTCTGAAGAAAATTTTCAGCCAAGTTTCTGCAGAAAGTATCAACAGAAATCATTCAGCGTGTATTTATCAAACAGAGACATGCGTGTATTGTTCAAATCAGAAACAGAAAGCTTATCTTCAAACAGCAAAAATAGTACACATATTACACTGACTTACCTTCAAGTTTGGTGCTAAGGATTGGCAAACTCATGTTTGTTACAGTGCGCAGAAGTTGAACATTAGAAAATATTGCTTTCCTGTTTGAGAGTGAAATCTCCCAAAAATTTCATTCTCAGAGAAGAAGAAGAGGAATGGGAGATGAGTATCTGTGAAACTCTTCTATCTATTTAAAGGGCAAGGTACAAGTCTATTCTTGGAAAAGATCCGCATAAATAGCGCTCGTAAACCGTGGAATGAGTGTTACGTGTGCTTTGGAAGACAGAGCAACATTGGAAATAGTCAAAGGGTGCTAATTAATATTCTTCATTAATGCACGCAGATTAAACACAGAAGTTGTACTTCATTCTTCAAGACAAGCACTGATGGCCTTACAAAAGACAAAACAAAAAGAGTGCAACAAAAGCACAAAAGACACGCTCTATTTTCCAGAGCGACTGAGCTTGGTACCTAGTTCTTCTACGCTCCTAACTCCCAGACGGTGCAACAGAGCCTTAAACGCTTCACGCTGCTCTATGAGGCTGCACCCACCAGAAGAGGACAAGCCATCCAAGCCAAAATAGCTCAAGAAATTCTTGGCTAGTTGCAAGGGATCATCTTTGAGTTCGAAGACAAGGGGCTCTGGCTCTTCACCCCCAAAAGTGGGGTCACCATGGGAACCAAAGCCCAACTTGCGTGCTTCTTCCTCAGCTTTCTCTTTTGGTGTCATGTTGACGTAAGATGAAGATTAAATGAATCCTCTCCCTGTTTATATAACAGAGCTCACCGGCGGTTCATATTCCACCATAAACTGGATGAAATCAGTCTCGGAAAATGAAGAGTCATCATGACATTTAATAAGTTCATTTGGATATTCTCAAAGAACTTCGAAGTCTTTCCGACTTCCGAAAAATTTAAAGTCATCACAGCGTGACTGATTTCATTTTATCATCTTATTTCAAAGTATTTCGAAAATTTTGAAGTCTTTTCAATTTTTCGAAAACTTTGAAGGGGGTCTTGTAGGCCTTTAAAAATGACAGTCACACTGAGTTGATCAAGACAGAGTCAAAAGTCACGCTCAGTTGATCCAGACAATATTTACAAATCACGCTGGGGAGACATCTCATCATTTGTCAGAGAGTAATTATGACTGACAGCACAACAGTCGAAGAATGTCTCTTCGTATGCCACGTATGCACAGAATTCGAGAGATCACAGCCGTCTATTGCATGATTTTCGAAATCTTCTTCAGCAAGACTCAACCTTTGTCAAGTTGGCATACCAAAAGAGCTTCTTGTCATTTAATGTGACTGACAAAAGCAATCACTACCAGAGATTTTGTGTCAGTCGAGGCACGCTGAATCAAGACAGCTGGCAGTTCTATCCCAAGTCTGCGTAGATTCTGAAGTTTTTTTCATCAAAGTCTGCGTAGATTCTGAAGCTTCTTGTCCCAAGTTTGCGTAGATTTTGAAGCTTTCTATCCCGAGTCTGCGTGGATTTCGTCTTCATCAAGTCTGCGTGGATTCTGAAGCTTCTTGCCCCAAGTTTGCGTGGATTTTGAAGCTTTCTACCCCGAGTCTGCGTGGATTTCGTCTTCAACAAGTCTGCGTGGATTTCATCAAATTGGAGTACGTGGCAGCCATGCCACTGATCTCTCGCCTGCGTGTCCTGTAACTTGCACACGACTCATGCATGATTGCCATGTGTCCAACAGTTACAGGCCACGTCCAGTAACTGCTCACAACCTTGCGTATGTTAAATCCTGCGTGATTTTCAACTAAGCACAGGCTGTGAAGACAGTTATCTTTTCAGTTATTATTTTTGACTCTATAAATAGAGTTCTTTTTCTCATTCATTGTAACGGATACATAGTTATCTACTATCAAAATTTTGAGAGCTTTTCTTCTTCGCATAGTCCAAGGGATAAAGTGATCGTCTTCTAGATCAGATTCCCACAGTTGTAATTTTCCCAGATACACAATAAATAAAGGAATTTATTTATGGAAAACAGTGGCTTTCTGTCATGTATTACTCCCGTCACTTGTTGGTGTGCATGACGTTTTCTACGTATCACAATTGATTAGGCACGTGGAAGACCCCAGCACGTGCTAGACCATTCAGAGGTTACAGTTGGAAAGTCTGTCGTATGTGGATCAGCCAGTTGCGATTCTCGACCACAACAAGAAGGTATTGAGGGGCCAGACTATCCGATTCGTTCGGGTTACATGAAAGCATCATTGTTCGAGCGAGTCCACTTGGGAGCGCGAAGACTCTATACAGGAGCATTTTCCTCACTTGTTCGAGGATCGAGGTACGACTTTACGTATCGTATTTCAATATCGTAATATTTTATATTCTCGTTCTCCTTAAATCGTGCCATCATTTTAATTTCAGGGACAAATTTTTCTAAGAGGGAGAGGATGTGAGCTCCCATTATTATTTTTATATATAGTTTTTATTTTCATTATGTTCATTTATAAACCATTGTTACAAAATTATAAGTTTGATAATTACTTTATATATATATATATATATATATATATATATATATATATATATATATATATATATATATATATATATATATATATATATATATATATATATAAACTCATGATATTAATATTATTATCAATATTTTATAATTATTCTTAATATCAGATTATATGGTGGTAAATGTTGTGATAATTAGTTGCAAGGTTTTAGGGAGACATAAGATAATTACTTTCTCATATAGGGCTTAGTATATTTTGGAAACAATTAATTTTCTAGCAATTATAGATGTTTTCTTTTTAAAGAAAAAAGAAAATGTAATTATCTACATTAAGTTTTATTATTATTATTATTGTTTGGGCTTAACAGTTTTTCATTACCTTTAAAATTGGATAAAACCATTTCCTAAAAAAAGCAGCCCGGCCCAACCCTGGGCCTTTATCCGTAAGGGTGAGGGCGGGTGCTAATCTAAACCCTCAAACCCTTAAACCGGCAACCCGTTAGCTATTAATCATCAGCAACAGCTGCTGACTACTCGGTGCAACTTAAACCCGTAACCCATTACTAACTCGACCTGCTAGCCCAATGACGATTTTCAAATCGACACTATTTTTCTTCCTCCCCCTACCCGCTGGCACTGTAACTTGTGCAATTTTTGCAGGCTCCAGTAGCTCGTGGCGAGCAACAGGCTATTGAAACCCTAGTCGCTCTTCATATAAACTCAATCTCTTCCTCTCCATACTCCCTAAAAACCCTAGCCGCCTCCTATATTTTTCTCTCCTCACAAGACTCCCGGTTGCATTGGTGGTGGCAACGTAGTGCGAGACGATCGGCTAGACACTCCGTCGAGGTGTTTGGGGAAGTAGGCCAGCACCGCTCGCCAGCCACTGTCCCTGATTCAGAGTTCGATCGAGCTCTGTGGGCTAGCAACGACGAGTACGACAAGGCTCTCCTCTCTGGTCCCTGTCGGTATGCACGGGGATTCGACCACGACGAGCGACCTCTCCATCAGTACCTCCTGCCATTGTGAGTTCCTTCCCTCTTGCTCGCTTTCCGATGTTCACCTATATGCAACTGTCGGATATAGGTTAGACTGATATATATTGCTCTTCCTCTTGTTAGTGTTTGATAGTAGGAGTGATGTGGGATATTAATATATAGAAGTATTGAAGCAGTAGGAATGCAAGGGTTGGTCATAGAACAAGTAGGAGGATAACAAACTAGTATATGCAACATGGATGAATACAAATATCAGGTAGCATGTGACTGTTGTTTCTGGGGGTGAGCAAATACCGACCGCTACCGAAAAATCGATCGAATATCGATTAAAAATATTCCGAAAAATTGAACCGAAATTATGTACCGATACCGAATTACCGAACCGATTAAAATATAGTATAGTGGTAGTGGTAACGGTTTGAGTGTCAGGGCCGGAGCTGAGATTTGTCAACAACGACGGGGCCCGGTGCAAAAAATAAATGGAGACCTGTTTTTCATATATATAAAAAGAAACTCTAATAAAATATTTTAGAAATTAAATTATCCAAACTTAAGATCAATTCAAAAAAAAAAAATCATTCAACTAACAATATCTTTCACTTGAAATAATATTCAACTAAAAGAGATCAAATAAAGCTAAACGAACAAGTATATATCTTTTGCCATATTCACATTAAGAATAATTTTCTAGCATTTCTCGCTGCAAAATCATGAATCAATCATTCATAATCAACACATTCCAAGAACTTCTTTCCAATGAAAAGTAAAGGTAGCTCATTTAATCTTTCATGTGACATGGCTGATTGAATGTACGATTTCAATAACTTCAACTTGAAAAAAGTACTCTCTGCAGATGCAAGTCACTGGAACTGTCATAGAATTCTATAGAAAAGAATTAAATTTCATCATAAAATTTAATATCTCAAGTGCGTGAATGCCTTTTAGTAGAAGCTCTCGTAAAGTTTACAGGTCATCAAACAATTTATCTTCATCAATACCATAGCAGTCACCGTGTCTCAAAGTGTTTTCTAGATGACTACAACAAGCTTTCAAACCATCTATATCTAATGAATTCATGAATTTCTCTGAACTGAACAAAAAATCGAAAATATTCTTATTTTCAAGTTCCACTCCTTTCGCCTATCCTTGACTTTCTTTGCTCGCCGCACGCGCCTTTGATCCATGTCGTTCCCAGTTCAGCCAGGTCTTTCTTTGATTACTGCATGGTCGCCGTTTTTGAGTGAACCAGGTTTTTTGATATTGTTCGAACCTTCTCTTGAGTGACACAATAGCATGACCTACTATATACAAAAAGGGTCGAGAGAGGTTGTCGATAGAGTCAGAGATATATAAGAGTTTTTTTGAATCCTATAAGTCGTAGGATTTCCTATTAAGTGTTAGGATTTCCTATCGATTTCGAATAAATATGAATTGAATGGAATTGGGAGAATATCTGACTTGTTTCGTTAATTGGAAATAGTAGAAGCCTTAGTTAATTGATTCGTTAATTAGAAACAGCGGAAGCCTTAGTTAATTGATTCATTAATTGGAAACAATATAGCCTTAGTTAATTAATAGAATCTTCACATTGATTAACTTAGTATACATTAGGAAGGCCAATAAATTTATAAATTATTTGTTCATAAGTTAGTTTAGTATTAAAGTATAAATAATAATACATATACATATATATTTTTAAATTATCTATTCATAATTTTTAAATTATTAATTCATAAATTTAAATTATTTATCCATAAGTTTGAAAAGTTTGAATTTTTATTATTTATCTATAATTTATTTTATTATACATAATACATATACATATAAAAAAATTGGAGGCCTACGAATTCAGGAGGCCTAGTGCGGTCGCACCCATTGCACTCCCTCAAAACCGGCCTTGTTGAGTGTAATACCATATCGAAAATGTCGAACCGATTTTATATATATATATATATATATATATATATATATATATATATATATATATATATATATATATATATATATATGTATATATATATTATGTGTGTATATATATGTGTGTGTGTGATATATATATATATATATATATATATATATATATATATATATATATATATATATATATATATATATATATATATATATATATGTTCGTGATTAATTTATGTTACTCTTTTTCATTTTCATTTTTGTTTTAGTTGAGAATCAGTTTGTTAGAACTTAGAATCGATTTTGGTGGACTTAAAGTTATGTTAAGAACGCTAATAATTGAGTTTTTGATCTTTTGAGCATATATTTTTGTGTTTTCAAATAATTTTAAAGTGAATTTTGGTGTACTTAAACTTATACTAATGATTAAACTTAGTGATCATGTTTGATCTTTTAAGCTCTTTTTTAGGTGTTGCGACTTGTTACATATTATTCTAATAAATTTAATTAATTGTTTGCTTGGTTGAGGCTCGGCTTTGAAATTTAATGCTTCCAAATTTTTTTCTTTTTTCTAGGTTAAAAGGTTCATATTAAGTGTGTTGACTGATCAAATGTTAAATGGTAAAATACCGATACCGAACAAAAATCGACCGAATATCGATTTAACTGAAACCGACAAAACCGATTCTAAATGGTACGATATTAGTATTAATTTTTTAAATACCAATTAAAAATATCAAAAAAAAAACCAAATATCGACCTATTATACAGATGCTCCCTCTAGTTGTTTATGCTCTTGATCCAAACGTTTCAGATTCGTATGAATGTCTCACCTGCAAATAGAGGTTATGAAGTTAACTGCCATTGCACTATAGTGTTGCTGTTACATGTAGTTAGGGAGGCAAATTCTCTTTCATGTAATGCATGGGTGTACAACTAGGGACTTGGGAGATAAAGAGGAAGTTTAGCTGAGAAAATTAGCCCACTTTTTGCCTTTTAAGGTGGGTTTGTTTATGGTGAAGCTGGCAGAGATGTACGTGCGACAGATAGTCAGATTGTACGGAGTTCCGGTAAGCATAGTCTTGGATCGGGATAATCGTTTTACTTCTCACTTATAGAGGAGTTTGCAGGCTAGCTTGGGCCCCCAGCTTAAGTTCAGTACCGCATATCATCCTCAGACGGATGGACTGTCGGAAAGGACTATCCAGACTCTCAAAGATATGCTTCGCACCTGTGTGTTGGATTTCGGAGGATATTTGGAGGACCATCTCCACTTGGTAGAGTTTACTTACAATAACAACTACCAAGCCAGTATAGAGATGTCACCATTTAAGGCTCTATATGGACAGAGGTGTCGTACTCCTTTGTCTTGGGATGATGTCGACGAGTGAGCTTTGCTTGGCCTGGAGATGATTGTGGATACAGCTGAGAAGGTCAAGCTGATCAGGGATAGACTTCGAATGGCGCAGGACAGGCAGCGGCGCTGGGCCGATAGCCGCCAGAGACCTTTGGAGTTTGAGGTATAGTTTAGATTCCTAGTGTTTGTGTCTGATTGTGATTGTTTGTTATAGATTTAAGTTTTAAGGTTATATTTTGTGATAGGTTGGTGATCTAGTGTTCCTGCAGATTTTTTTGATACGGGACACGATTCGCTTTGGTGGAGGCGGAAAGCTTAGTTCGCGAATCATCGGACCTTTCAGTATCCTTAAGAGGGTCGGTAAGGTGGCATATCGACTAGAGTTACCACCTGCACTAGAGGGAGTGCACAACATGTTCCATGTTTTACAGCTGGGACGGTACGTGGCGGATCCCAGTCACGTTTTGGACCACTCTGAGATCGAGGTGGGCCAGACTCTCAGTTATCCAGAGCATCTAGTTGATATTTTGGATCGTAGGAAGAAGGTGCTCCGGAACCAAGTCACTCCCTTGGTTCGTGTCGCATGGAGGAATCACTCTTCGGGTGAGTCTACCTGGGAGAGGGAGGATGGCTTGGAGGAGCAATACCCTTATCTTTTCGATTCTTACGGTATTAGTCTTCTTTTATTCTGATTTTGTTATTTGTGATAGCTTTATCTTTTAATTTTGATGACAAAATTATTGAAGGAGGGGTAGACTTGTCACTACCACTTTTCTAAATAGGGGTAAATTTGTTATTTAATAATTATTATGTAGTGTGAATATTTATTTAGGAATATTGTGTGTATTTATTTATTTTATTTGTGTTAGTTGATATGGTTAGAGGCTAGCCTAATTGTCAGACTTGTGTTAGTAGACCGATTAACCTAGACACTAACTAGAGCCAATAATTAGCATGATATGATCATAAACCAAATCATTAGACTAGTTCCATTAGACTCATTATTCATGACCAATTAGTTCATTAAGAAATTAGGCTATTTACCAAAATGGCCCCAAACCTTCACATGCAATTAATTATCCAAATGACAACTTAGAGGGCATGTTTGGCATTTTTTTGGCTTTAGCCTAGGAATTTTTGGCCGGCCACTTGAGGGACACTCTCTATACTTCATTCATTTCATTCCAAGCCTCTATCTTCCTATTTTGGTGCTCTTGCCATTTGGAGCCTTTCCACTATTACTTTCACCCAAAAACCTACTCATTCCTCCACCATTCCTCTCATCCTCTCTTGAAGAAAGAACCTACAAGGAGCTTGGAGCAAGGAGCAAGGAGAAGAGTCCATTTGCTAAGGAGTTTCGTGTCGAGATCGTGTCCATTGGGAGTCCATCTCCCAACAGGTATAACACTCTCTATTCTTGTCATTTAGATTCTAATTTTGATATTGGGCCCTTAGGAACTCACCCATGTATTAGGATGACCCATAGGAAGAGTTTTGAGACTCTAGTGAGTCCTCATTTGAAAGTTAGAATGGGTTTTGTGCCACTTTTGGAAGAAATCCAAAGATGGCACACCAAGTATTTGTCATATTGTCCATGGGCTAAATGGACATGTGAGTAGTATTTGAGGCTAGTATAGTGTCCACAAATGGATACCAATAGGTTGTGTTATGTTGTATTTGGACACGAGATCAATTTAGGGTTTTTTGGACTCCTACTCATGTAGTGCACACTCTATTTTTATGACACTTGACACTAGGTCAATGACTCACTAATTTTGTGTATCTTTATACACATATGCATAAGAGTGTTATATATATTGTATATATAAATGTGTATATGTCCCTATAGGTATATTCATGCATATATATATATATGTATCCTATGTAATGTATATATGTAAATATATAGCTATATGTATAATGTAATATTAATAGATAACTATGTTCATATATGAACTATCCAGTATATATGTATACTTGTATACTGTTATATATATAAATAGAGGAGAGGGTAGATGGAAGATGTGTTAGTATCTATATATGTAGGTATCCTATATAGGAATCTATTAGGCATCTATATATGTGTGTGTCATATAGGTTAATATCTAATCTGTGATGTATTGTCCTATATATGAACTGTCCTCTACATAAACTTCTTCATATATACTGTCCTATATAAGTATGTATGTATTGTTATGTATACAGGAGATAAGGAAGGGGGTTTGTATTCAGTGGGCACAAGGAAAACTGAGAGGGGGATGTATCTTACTAATACATGGGTTGTGTGTGTTGTTCTAAGGGAATGTGTATCATGGGGATGTGCTTATTGATGCAGGGAATGAGAAAGACCTTGTCATTTTGTATCAATTAAGGTGAAAGGGGATTTCAGTGCCAGGTAAAAGGGGAATACAGACTAGGAAGGACAGTAGTAGGAAGAGTTTTCAGTTGGAGGAAAATTCTCTTGGAACAACAGCAAGAAAAGCAGTGGTAGCTGTTGCCTTTGGCAGCAGCAGGGAGTTCAAAGGAAGGAAAATGCTCAATTGTAGGTGACAAGGAAAACTAATGTGTTACACAACAGTAAAGAGAAAAGAGGAGAAGTATGAGCAGTGGGCAACCCTGCTGCCTTGGGCTTGCTCAGCAGCATATATGTTGCTCGAGCAAACAGAGCAACAGTAGCGGCAAATTGTTGCTTGCTGAGCAAAGCAGCAAGGTTAAGGATGGGGACCAGTTAGAAATAAGGAACTGATGTATCAGTCAAATAGGACTGATACAGGGAGCTCGAGATAGTTAGGAGGGGAAACTTGATGTTCAGTTGAGGATTGATATGAAGGGGATTTGGAGAAAGTATCATTGAACTGTTCTGAAATGGGGGAGTGTTTAGTATCAAAGACTGATGGGTTTGATGTTTCAAAAATTGAACTGAATTAGGGAGAGGAGTTTGATATGCTCGATCAATCCACAAGGACTGAATATGGCATCAGTCCACAAGGACTGATGTATCAGTTTCTAACTGATTTGGGGGATCAGTTATAAACTAATTTGTATCAGTTATAAATGAATCTGTACGTGTGTGTGTTTGTGTGACACACTTGCTGTAGAAGCTTAAAATATCAAGAAATAGCTTTTCACCAATCACAGCTGGCGCTGGAATTCATTCATCAGATGGCGCCCAGTACCCAATGGTGCCAATCGCCCATTAGCCCCACCATCAGATCGCACGTATTGCCACATAGCAGTCTTCTTCGAAAAGCTGGGTTGTCAGTCACATAGTAGTCTTCCTTGAAAAATTGGGTTGCCAGTCACGGTAACTGACAACATGATACTCGATGAAAATTTCTTCGAATCCCGAGCGCAGCGTTCGAAGAGATCTTGTCAGACTCGTTATTATGACGGATGTTTGTTTCTTTGCACCATTCATCACTAGCGCAAAGTGATGAAGCTTTTCCTACTCAGTATAATCAACAGTTGGCGCCAATCAGTGGATAATGCCACTCATGTACTGGCCCTAATTAGTTAATCGCCGTCCAGAAGCAATTAGATGACATGACGCATATTCCACTAATCTCAAAGAATGCACACACAACACTGGCCACGACCAAGCGCACTTCTTTCACAGAATGCCACTTGTCATATGCAGTTAAGCCAGCCGTTCGTGCGACTGGGTGACTGCGCACCAACCAGTACAGAATCAGCCTATGCGCCAACCAGGATAACTACTTTATAGTTATCTCATAAATTTATAAATAGTGTTCAAAATCATTTCCAAGCTTCACTAATGATCATAATCTTCTGACAAAGTTGCGACAACATGTTCAAGAGCTTTTCTCCTTCGACATCGCATAGTCCAAGAGATAAAGTAATCGTCTTCTGTTCAGAATCCTATAGTTGTACTTCCCCATAATTCAATTATACCTTCTCTTTCTTAGTTTGTATCAAAACTTTTTGTTTAGCAAAGAAAATGGCAACTCTGTTGGGGACGAATTTCTTCTCCGATGAGAAGGTGACAACTCAATGCGATGCTACATTGGTCGGCCCCACGTAGGAGACCTTGGTTGTCGAGTTCGACCAAGTTGATTACGAACAGATGACTGGCGTCGGAGGTGCCAAGCTCACTTCTGCCAAGCACGCCACCACTGCTGCTGCCAAGAGCAAGGCATGCGCCATTTGGATTCCAAAGTCTAATACCGTGCCAATTGCTGCTACTGCTATTCAAGACAGGGGAAAGCGCCCTATGGACATTCCCCACTCTTCCCCAGTCCTAGACTTGGTGGAAAATATACTTGATTATGCCTCTGCGCCATTCAGTGCCAAAGCTGCATCTCTGAACAAGAACTCTACTTCCCAAAAAGTAGGTTCTATTCAGAATTCACTTCCTTCTGCCCATAGGCGCCGTGTTAAATATGTTGTGCCAATGCACGTAGAGAACCAAGGCATCTTGCCTACTCCACAACATTTTGATTGGTGCCACGCTGCTCCACGCCCATCAGGCCAGCGCCGTAATCTTTCTATTATGCGCATATCAAGGACAGAACAAGGAAGACTCTAAGTATCTCAAACTAAGAACCAAATGGTGCCAGAAGCTGACATACGTGCCTATTTCAATAGGTACCGAATAGAGACAAATCAAATGGTGTGCCAAAAGATTCCAATGCAGTAAGCGCCAATCACTAATTTGTGCATAGTGAAGGCTTCCAAGAGCCAGAACCCACTCACTTATGCTAATGAGCTTAGCACTGCTCTGTACATGCAGGGAACACAAAAGCTTAGGAATATGCATCATATTCCTAATGTAATAAGGTAGAGTCTATCTCCTTCTTCTTCTTTTTATCATGTATCTGATCTCCGCGAACTCCTTGTACAAAAGCGGAAGACGGTGAGTACATTTCATACAGTGATGACTCCACAGACTGAATATTACTGTAACCAGCATCGTGAAATCATAATCAAGTGCTGCTACAAGACAGCTAAATGGTCTGTGTTTGATCACTTGAATTACCCTGGCCTTCCTAGAATGATCTTGATAGTTGACAATGACATGTTCACATATGACAAATGTCGCTGTCATTCACATGAAATTGACATCAAGTGTTGCTGTAAGCTGGTAAAACGAGTGGTTGTTCAACCGTTTGAACTACTTTCGATCTCCCGATTACTCACAATCTCCTAATGTGATCTTGGTAGATGAAGATGATCTGCTATTTGCTTCTGTTAACATAGCATATAGTAGTACTAGGGTGGAAGGCGCTCGAGGCAAAATTTATTACAACCTTCAGGTTGACAAATCTGTAGTCAAACCCCAGACTCGACTGAAGGGGTCTACCAAAACACAAGATCCATAAGACGAGACTTCCTTGGTCAAAGGAATCTTCCTAATTCCAACCGAAACTTCTTCGATCAAAGGAGTCTTCCTAATTCCAATCGAGACTTCCTCGGTCAAAGAAATCTTCCTGATTCCTACCCAGGGGTAGCAGTCTGCTAGAATTTGATACTGAATGTGAAGATTCTGATCAAACCATCCTATCTACCAGTTCATCTTTTATATCTAGAGAAGTGTCTACCTACGTGACAAATGAAGAGCAAGACGCTTCCAGTTCTGCTAAGCATGAGTAGAGGATCGCCGCCCTGGAAACTAATCTTAAGGCCATGGCTGACATGGTTGCAAGCATGCACACAGTCATCATGACACAAAATTCAACTATATCAGATTCATATAGTTGTACTTCCCCAGAATTCAATTGTACTCTTTTCTTTCTTAGTTTGTATCAATTCCAATCGAGACTTCCTCGGTCAGAGGAATCTTCCCGATTCCTACCCCAGGGGTAGCTGTAAACCCCCAAATTTTTGGGGATTTTTTATTTTTTTATTTTGGCTTAAATTAAATTTTTACTATTTTAGAATGATTTGTAAATGTATTTGTTTATTTTCTTGTTGTATAATATTAATGATAGATTTTTTTAATACCTAAAATGTATATATAAAATCCCTTTTAATAAATATTTATGAAATATTATTTATATATATATATTATTAGGGTTAGAGATTTTTCTAATTATTTTTATGATTAAATATTAAAACATTTACTATATGATAAATACTGAATTTTTCCTTGTGTATAATATATGGTTAAAAAAATTCTAAATTATTTTAGTATTTTTTAATGCTAGAATGATTTATGAATAGTAATAATATAAAGGTTCATTAAATATTTTAATAGGAATATATTTTTCTTATATACTAACTCAAATATTTTTATCCATTATATATATATATATATATATATATATATATATATATATATATATATATATATATATATATATAGAGAGAGAGAGAGAGAGAGAGAGAATTAGATAGAAAAAAAAGAAGAAGAAAAAATAGCATGGAATATATATATATATATATATATATATATATATATATATATATATATATATAGAATTAGATAGAAAAAAAAGAAGAAGAAAAAATAGCATGGAACAGTGCATAACACTGTTCCTTTTCTTCACAGGGCCGAGCCAGACACCACCCCCCCCCCCCCTTTTTCCGCGAGAAAGAAACAGAGACTGAGAGTCTTTTAAAAAAAAATCAAAACCCAATCATCACCAAATCTTCATCAAATCACTTCAAATCTTTTTCTGTGCAATCCCATATAGATTCGTCTCCGATTAATCAAGGAGTTAATCTAAAACCTATAAAAATTCAATTTAAATTCGGATTTAAAACCCTCTCAAACCCGAGTATATAAACTCGACTTCATCGATGGAAATTCTTCGAAAACCCTTAAAAAAAATCTCGAACCTTAAATCCCCGATGCCCCAGAGCTCTCTGTCTCGACCATGCGCACCCCTACCAGCCTGCACACCACCAGCTAGCCGACGGCCGACGGCAAACCGCACGGCACACCCAGAACAGAATATCGGGACTAGCAAGCAATAACAACAACAAGGTGCCCTCTTTCCTAGTAATCTTTCTTCACGCTCGCTCCATAAATTTTAGTTATGTAAACTTTAGAAAGCCAACATGACCATCTTCAAAACCCTTCAAGTGGTTTTGATTATATCGTACTAAACTGTCTAAAAATTTCCTTCAAAAATCATGAAAAACCCACGGAAACCAAATCCTGTAATTGACAGTTTTGTTGTTTTATATCCTACTTTGGAAGACCAATAACTTCCAGGTTTTAAGACATTTTAGAAATCGGTCTAAAGAGAGTTGTAGTCAATATAATCGAGATTAAAACCCGTCAATTAGATTTTTTATTTCTCTAATAAATTCCAAGTTAAATCACTTTAAAACTTCCGAGAAATCAGTTTTCAAAACTCTAAAAACTTCGATAGGAGGTCCGTCCTGACAAACCGGACGACCCCGTTGCAAACCGAGGGCATCGAAAGGTGCGTATTGACTTTGTGGACGTGTGGACTTTGACGGAATTCAAATTAGTCGTGTGTGCACGACGAATTTGTTCTGTATCCGTCAAAGAAGTCAAATTGTGATAGAACTTGCGCCATTGGACTCGAAATATTTTTTTGGTCCTGTGAGCCAAGTTTGGTCCGATTTTGAGATCGTTGACCGGATCATCGTTTTGCAGGCCCTACGATCCGATTCAACGAGTGATTTTGTGCACGACTCATTAGAATCCAAAATTAGACATACCGTTGAGTTCACCTCGAAAAACTAGATCTGTAGACATTTAGTTTGATAATTTTAGAGACCATAGATACTGGCACATATTTCGGTATAAAATGGGTACAATGACGGACATCGTTTTGACCCAAAATTATTGTTTTGCCCTGTTCCAGAATTGGACTTTTAGACGGGCATTTCATAGATATATCTTTTATACTAAATACGTTCGTGATATTTTTTCAGCTTCTAGAGCTCTTTGTGGATTTTGACTTTCATGTTGACGTGTCTGACAGTTGGATTTTGCTACACTCGTACCACCCTCAGGCAAAATTCCTTGTCATTTGCTGTCTATTTATTTTAGCTCATATTTCATGCATTTAATTATTATTTATTTGCAAAATAAACTATGATACATGGCATAATTAGATAGAATCTTAATGTTCAGTTCTATTTCCTGCTATGTACTATTTTCTTACACATTGAACTTAGATTTAAGGGACCACCCTTTGTGTGTTGCATTCATAGGCCTTGTGTCATGCCCCGCTTCCGTAGGAGAGATCGTCCTCGCTAAGGCGTGATGCCACACGAGCCTAGATTGCGCTCGTGTAAGACAGTTTCATAACGATCGATTACAGCGGCTACGACGGGGTCGTCGCCCAGAAGTCACAAGCAGAAATATTGAACATGCAGCGAAAATTTAGAAGCAAAACACAAGTTATTCAAAAGTTTTCTTTATTGATATTGAACAATAAGATTACAATGGGGCGCAAGACTATGATTACAAGTCTCTCAAGCTCATTTTTTTCTCATTTTATAAGTCACACTGCTCTCTCTCTCATTCTCAATATAAGCTTCAAGGCGACGAGTGTTAGATTCTGCAGGATGGCGATGTCCATACATTATGTCCCGTATAAATCTTGACTCCATGCGGCTGCACGCCTCGAAACACCAAGGAACTCCGTGTCTCGACACATCTAAGCGAGCTCAGCGCCATCGGGCTTCTACATGTACCTGCATATAAAAACTGTATGGGTGTCAGTACTCAACTGTACTATTAGGGTGAGCTCCTCGCCCATCCATACGAAACCGACACGTTCATTTACTTTATGCATCTTAATCCCTTTAGATTGTCTTGCTAGGCTTGCCTTATGATGAATTTTAGGACAAAGACATCTTGGCTTATACTTGGCAATACAACGACGGGGTCATGCTATACTCTATTCGAGACTTCAATGTATTTGAGGCAATGCCTCGCCGAGTAGAAACTTATGCAACTCGGCCGTGCCAAGACTTCCACTTGTTCTATGTGCCTCTAGGCTATTCTCGTGCCAACAACATCAAGGGGACGACTCGTGCTGGTCGTGCCAATAAACTTTCTCATGCCTTAAGATCGAGGCCGTGCCTCCCAAAGATCAACCCGACTTAACCAACTTACCTTAAGGCCCTTCCTGACTTAACTCGAGACGACGCCACATTCATGCCGAAGCACGTGTCCTTACTATAGCCAAATCTTAGTCTCCAGAATGGTGTTGCAATCGTGCCCATCTAATTCGTGCCGACTCAAGGTTAGCACTTGCTATAAGCATAACTTGTTAACCCAACTCGTAACCTGCTAGTATTCGACGCAATCCAAAGGCATACACGTGGATAGCCGCTCTTATGCTGACACATCTATATGAGTGGTCACTAGCAATATCAAGCTATCCTGGATCTTTTGCATTCGGTGATCATTCGCATGGCGAGGTACGAGCTCCCACCGAATGACCCGCAGCCTATATTGTAACGGTTCACTTCAATCGAGTCATACCGTCGATGAAGGCTATACAATATCTTTAATTTCTCCTAGGTCGACACGAACCCGGTGCCCCAAAATCGTTCGAGGAATTTACCCTTGCGCGCAAGTTGTCCAATGACCATGCAAGACTCAACTCAATCTATCAAGTCTTTCCTTAATCATGACCATGTTTTCCATCTTTCTATCGAGACTCCCAAGTAGCGGGACCGATCTCGCTTTATTTTTTATCGAGACTCCCAAGTAGCGGGACCGATCTTGTGAACTTTCTTATCGAGACTTATCGAGAGTCCCAAGTAGCGGGACTGATCTCGTAAACGAGACTTGTCGAGACTCCCAAGTAGCGGAACCGATCTCGTGTGCTTCCTTATCGAGACATATCGAGACTTCCAAGTAGCGGGACCGATCTCGTGAACAAGACTTATCGAGACTCCCAAGTAGCGAGACCGATCTCGCGTGCTTCCTTATCGAGACTTATCGAGACTCCCAAGTAGCGGGACCGATCTCGGCAACAACCAGTCGTGTGGACTTCCTTTGTCTATGGCATGCTTTTTACTAAACCCACCGTAGCTCGTGCCTTAGACAGACCTTATTCTCTAGGTGATGCTATCGTTCAAGTCACATACTTTATATGATGAGCCTTGTTCTCGTCGGACTATATGACTTGGCAATCGCAGGAAATAGGGGACAGTGCTTGCTATGACTTCGATAGCCCAGCACAACCCTTTTCTAACTATTCGGGCAACGACTTGACGAGCAAAGGCTATGCCAAGCCTTGTATCGAGAGAACGTGTCGTGCACGCGTTCGACTTGAACAAACAAGTTCTTTGGGTGCCTAGACTTAAGCTATAAGTCGTGCAACACGACTTAACACACGGGACAGGCGAAGGCTATGCCAAGCCTTGGACGACGGGACTGTGCATGCTTATCAAGCATATACGAGGGCAACGCGTATGACTTAGGCTAATCCCAGCTTCGTGGCGAATACCAACTATCCTTCTCCCAAGCCACGGGACAAAGGACTGAGTGTCATTTGAAAGCACGTTGAGCCGACTTCTAAGCAGACCGTAGGAACTTTTTCCATGTTCTAACACATTTCGACCCGTCGGAATTATTCCCTTAGCTATATATGTGGATGCATCTATTTTATTATCAAGCCTAACTTGTGCAAGTTGAAAACATGTGATTTATTACATGAATGCTAAGATGAGGTAAGTTCACCAAAACTACCCCACCTGAGCGAGGAGTCGCTTCGACCGAGCAGGTCTTCGAGCAGCCGTTACAAGGCTAAGTTCAAACGCCATCTGCGTTTCGATTCCTCCGATTGACTGAGCGGGACGGGGCACTACATCATACACCACTCAGAAAAGTTTCATCTTCGTAAATCACTGAGTACTTACTTATGGACCACTTTGATCTAAGGACTCTCGTACACACCCTGCCTATACGTTTCTTCAATCCGAGCCACGCTCGCACTACCATAAATCTTTCCTTTAACACGATTTCAAAATCCTTGACACTTTTCCATTCCTCGAGTCTTACTTGAATTCAACGTATCACTTGGTTGGATCATACACATATCCCAAGCGTCCCCAAAATACATGTATTTCAGCCAAGCCGTATGATAGAGAATTCGTTATTCTCACTCGAGTTGCATCGTGTACATATTCAGGCATCCCTGAAATATATGCATGTCAGCCGAATCTCGTGAGGGATATTTCTATATTCTTGATTCACTCTATCCATCCATACCAAACCTCAAGATCAATCTTTCGATTGCAACTCTTGAAACAGTGGCGTCTCGCCTAACCGCTAGGCCATTTCTCAAGGCTAAAGTCAATGTCCGGAATGGAATCATAGTTCTCCAACAATAATGTCAATACTGACCCCAATCCTAGGGTCAAACCAAGTCGATAGTACAGGGTTTTCTACCCAAGCTCGTATCACTTAGATTTCTAAACATCGAACATGATCACCTAATTCGCAACAAGGCATTCATTGTGCAGATTCGAATTCGTTCAAATCACCAATTTGTATAGTCCATTCCTTCCGATATGTCGACATGATTCACATAACCATTCTAACCAATTTATGTATTCAATCACGAGGTCGTCTAGCACAACAATTTGTCATGCCCTAATCTCACGCAAGTTCGATTATCTATGTTGGATATGAATGACCATGCCACGTTCTCGTAGGATAATCGTCCTTATTGGAGCATAACTCTTGCTTGAGTCTATACTAATTTATTCTTGATACACGGATTGGATCTACTCAATCCTCAAGTTCAATCATCAAGCACATTGAGTTATTCTCGAGTCCACCTTCACGTCAAACCACAAGTCGAAACAATCAAATTTTTACGCCATGTAACTTCGATCATCCCCGTTGTATGAATCACCATACCAGCGCTCACGCAGAGTGATCGCCCTAATCCGGTGTGACGCATGTGTGAGGATGAAGTTGCGTTCGCATAAGACAAGAAGGTCGACGTTAGGGTTATCGTCGAAGCAATCCAAACATTTTATTTTCATCCAAGCCAAGATCCCAGTTCGATAGTCTGTTCGTTATTCTTTCAACTAGAAAATCCTCGAGCCAAGTCTATCTTTTTCTCGACACATTTTAACATCCCGAGTATAGCATCCATCAGAATAATGACATCTTACACTTTCATCATTCCTTGAATCAGAGTACCTCCGAGTTATCGCACATCGATCTTTGATACGCCTCAATACCATCGATGATGTGCGTAAACTGATGCTATTGTCCGAATTAGATATACCACAATTCCATTCGACCAAATCCGAAATCATAAGTGCGATCCTCTAGGTTTCTTTGATCAAGACATATATTTTTATTCATCGTTCCAAATCCTGATTTAATATCGTTTCCTAACTCGCGTTGCGCATTCACAAGTTGTCCGAACGACATCTCGTTCGGGACATTCGAAGTCACGACCAACTAAGCATGATACGTTCTAAGACTTTGCGAGATCGTATCGCCTCGTCGACATACTCGTTGTTACCTCTAATCCTCAATTTCCACTCGAATGATTTCCAAGATGGACCATACACCACTCAGGATTCGAGCCATCCGATTTAGTCCATAATCATGTTCGCATTATTCGCTAAAATATCTTTCATATTCGTTCGACAAATCTCTAGCGTAATCGCTCACGTCATCTCGACGTACTAAGTCGTTCGTACTATTCCTCAAAATCTAAACCAATCTTCCATGTACGCCTAAGCGTTAGTCCGATAGTGTTTCTATCGATATCCACTCTATCTCCATTCCCGACCAAGCGATACTTAATATCGCTCAAAATTCGTTTGCACCATAAAGTCTAAGTGCGCGACACGCAGCACAACTTAGCCAAAAGGCTGTGTGTATAGCTATCTCGTACGGACTATACCCTGATTTTGCTCGCACATTTGCTAATGTCGATGTAGGACTCTTTTAGGCACACACGCGACTTGCTAACTTTAGCATGTGTTTTCTATCAACTCAAGTTTGACACCGTTCGGCACAAAGGCCATCACCTACCGATGCGTTCGATTGAACAATTGTATGAGCTTTTGAAAATATTTAGACTTATTGTATGGATATGCCGTGGGACATTTGAGAGAGAGTGCACACATCTTTATCAACGACGAGCTTTCAAAACTGAGAGATTCGACTTGAAGTCCAAGGACGTAAATCCGTACTCTGATACCACTATGTCACGCCCTGCTCCCGTAGGAGCGATCGTCCTCGCTAAGGCGTGATGCCGCACGAGCCTAGATTGTGCTCATGCAAGGCAGTTTCATACCGGTCGATTACAGCGGCTGCGACGGGGTCGTCGCACAGAAGTCCCAAGCAAAAATATTGAACATGCAGCAAAAATTTGAAGCAAAACACAAGTTATTCAAAAGTGCTCTTTATTGATATTGAACAATAAGACTACAATGGGGCGCAAGGCCATGATTACAAGTCTCTCAAGCTTACTTTTTTCTTATTTTACAAGTCACTCTGATCTCTCTCATTCTCAATATAAGCTTCAAGGCGACGAGTGGCAGATTCTGCAGGAGGGCAATGTCCATACATTATGTCCCGTATAAATCTTGACTCCTTGCGGTCGCATACCTCGAAACGCCAAGGAACTCTGTGCCTCGACGCATCTAAGCGAGCTCCGCGCCATCGGGCTTCTACCTATGCCTGCACATGAAAACTGTGTGGGTGTCAGTACTCAATTGTACTGGTGGAGTGAGCTCCTCGCCCACCTATACGAAACTGACACGTTCATTTACTTTGTGTAGCTTAATCCCTTTAGATTGCCTTGCTAGTCTTGCCTTAGGATCAATTTTAGGACGAAGACATCTTGGCTTATACTTGGCAACAAAATGACGGGGGCATGCTATACTCTATTCGAGACTTCAATGTATTCGAGGCAATGCCTCGCCGAGTAGAAACTTATGCAACTCGGCCGTGCCAAGACTTCCACTTGTTCTATGTGCCTCTAGGCTATTCTCATGCCAACGACGTCAAGGGGACGACTCGTGCTGGTCGTGCCAATAGACTTGCTCATGCCTTAAGATCGAGGCCGTACCTCCCAAGGATCAACCCGACTTAACCAACTTACCTTACGGCCCTTTCTGACTTAACTCGAGACGACACCACATTCATACCGAAGCACGTGTCCTTGTTATAGCCAAATCTTAGGCTCCAGAATGGTGTTGCAATCGTGCCCATCTAATTTGTGCCGACTCAAGGTTAGCGCTTGCTATGAGCATAACTTGTTAACCCAACTCGTAACCTGCTAGTACTCGACGCAATCCAAAGGCATAGATGCGGATACCCACTCTTATGCCAACACATCTACATGACTGGTCACTAGCAATGTCAAGCTATCCTGGATCTTTTGCATACGGTGACCATTCTCGTGGCGAGGTACGAGCTCCCACCGAATGACCCGTAGTTTATATTGTAACGGTTCACTTCAATCGAGTCGTGCCGTCGATGAAGGTCGTACAATATCTGTAATTCCTCCTAGGCCGACACGAACCCGGCGTCCCGGGATCGTTCGAGGAATTTACCCTTGCGCACAAGTTGTCCAATGACCATGTAAGACTCAACTCGATCTATCAAGTCCTTCCTTAATCATGACCATGCTTTCTTTTTTTCTATCGAGACTCCCAAGTAGCGGGACCGATCTCGCGTGATTCCTTATCGAGACTCCCAAGTAGCGGGACCGATCTCGTGAACTTTCTTATCGAGACTCCCAAGTAGCTGGACCGATCTCAAGAACTAGACTTGTCGAGACTCCTAAGTAGTGGAACCGATCTCGTGTGCTTCCTTATTGAAACTTATCGAGAATTCCAAGTAGTGGGACCGATCTCGTGAATGAGACTTATCGAGACTCCCAAGTAGCGGGACCGATCTCGTGTGCTTCCTTATCGAGACTTATCGAGACTCCCAAGTAGCGAGACTGATCTCGTGAACGAGATTTATTGAGACTCCCAAGTAGCGGGACCGATATCGGCGATAACCAGTCGTGTGGACTTCCTTTGTCCATGGCATGCTTTTCATTAAACCCACTGTGACTCGTGTCTTAGACAGACCATATTCTCTATGCAACGCAATCGCTCAAGTCACATACTTTATATGATGAGCCTTATTTTCATCGGACTGTGTGACTTGGCAACCGCAGGAAACAGAAACAGTGCTTGCTATGACTTCGATAGCCCAACACAGCTCTTTTCTAACTTATTCGGGCAACGACTTGACGAGCAAAGGCTACGCCAAGCTTCGCATCAAGAGAACGTGTCGTGCACGCGTTCGACTTGAACAAACAAGTTCTTTGGGTGCCTAGACATAAGCCACAAGCCGTGCAACACGACTAAACCCACGGGACAGGCGAAGGCTATGCCAAGCCTTGGATGACGGGATCGTGCATGCTTATCAAGCATATACGATGGCAACGCCTATGACTTTGGCTAATCCCAGCTTCATGGCGAATACCAACTATCCTTCTCCTAAGCCATGGGACGAAGGACTGAGTGTCATTTGAAAGCACGCTGAGCCGACTTCTAAGCAGACCGTGGGACCTTTTTCCAAGTTCTAACACATTTCGACCTGTCGGGATTATTTCTTTAGCTATGTGGATACGTCTCTTTTATTATCAAGCCTAACTTGTGCAAGTTGAAAACATACGATTTATTATGTGAAGGCCAAGATAAGGCAAGTTCACCAAAACTACCCCACCTGAGCGAGGAGTCGCCTCGATCGAGCACGCCTTCGAGCAGCCGTTGCGAGGCTAAGTTAGAACACCGTCGGTATTTCAATTTCTCCGATTGATTGAGCGGGACGGGGCACTACACCTTGACACATTCGTACCACGTTGTTGCGAGTCGCATATAGAACTTGGACATACGTGATTGGCTGGCCACTAGTACGTATAAGCCGTACAATAGGATTAACCGCTAATAGTGTTTACATGATTAGTTTGACTTAGCGGTTAATAGAGGTTATGTGTTGTGGATACAACATAGTAGGCATGGGACGAGGAGGACAATTCCTTAGCGTATGGGCTACTATACACTTTACCTTTTGTAATCCGGAAGCTTCGTTGGAGATACGGTGTGAGATGACCTTTTATTTTACTGACGGCCACTGGCGTTCTGCGGAACGTTATGCTCTTACCTACTGGGCCTCTGGTGCTCCAAGGGGGGACCATGCCGATCCTATTTAAGCTAGGGCTCATGCGTTGGTGGGTTTTCTTAAAACTGTATTCACTTAGATTGGTTAGGCACCCTTATCCGTTAGGTATGAGTACTCTTGGTTTGGGTACTTGTATCTGACCGTGGCTTGGAACTGTAACTTGTCGTGGACTAGTTTGCCATATTTTGTCCTTGTTTGGTTGTAGATGTAGCTCACTACTCCGATGAGAAGGTACTGAACCTTGTTGTGGTCCGGATATCATATTGGATTCATGACCTGGAAAGATACTTCATCGTGGGTTAGTATGTCATCTCATGTCCTTGTTTGGTTGGGGGGATGATACGCTAATTCAAGGGTAAGTATTGGACCATGTTATGATCCGATTGACTTATTATTGAGCAGTATTTATTCAGTTTATATGGCATGATCTTATGTATCTTGTTACGTCCCTCTGAGGACCTGGTGATCTCTCCAGGTGTGTATTTTTCATGATGTTTCGCAGGTGCTCTAGCCAAGATCACGGTCTTCCCTTTCTGTCGTGGATGATTGCTCTTGGATCTTTCATAACCATTTTATCTATCCATTCCTTGTACATTTTTTTTCATTTAAATGGTTGGTAGTGGATCTGTCTTCGTCCAACATCTTGTACAACAATTATTCGAAGTGATTTATGACGTATCTTTTATTCTTTCATTTTGTGGATGAGATTAGATTACTATTAGATTTACTGTATTTTACAGCTTATGTATTCATACGAGGTTTTTATATGTTGGAGTATACTTCGTATGTATACAGCTGGCATGTCTACATTCTTAGTCCTAAGTATTTTGGGACTCGAGCGTTACATGTTTTTGTGGTGGTCCATGCAGGTCAAGATAAATTGTTTGGTTGCTTTATAGTACCAAGCAAGCTTGCGTATAGGATTAGTGTCTAGGATCTCATCCACATACTTGACCTCCTTCCTCGATTCTATTTTGAACTCTCGTTTGACTCCTTGATTTGCATCTTGATTCCCTCTATCGTAACTTCTTAACCTTCTTTCGTGCTTGCTAGTGGTTAGGAAGGTACCCATACTAGATAGATATATTCTATTGTCCCCTAGTTTAACTCTTATAAGTTGGGTAGAGTGCCTCACGACCTAGTATTCCCTTCGTCCTTATGAATCATTATAGAAGATACTACTTGGATTACCTAGACTATAAATCCTTAGAGGACCATACCTCACTTTATCGACCAAAGCCTTAGACAAGAAAACTGTATGACGACTGTATCGGCACAAACCCCGGACAAGACTTAGAGTTTAAGTTACTTGAACTATTCAAATTTTCTTTCATCATTATCTCGCGTACATATATTTTAGACTAACTTGACTAATGCCGCCATTATAGCCTAGTTTTACGAGCTTGCTTTATCTATCGAGCTTGATCAAAGATAGTATTTTATTGGAGGCCTCCACTAATATATTGTCTAATCAGAATCGGTGCATGATGGTCTGATCAACCTAGTGCACTTGGTTCGCTCTTCGATTATTTTACAAGGATTGAGATATAGTTAAACTTGTCCTTTAGGATCTCATTCGCAACGGTCTTGAAAACTCCCTTTTGAAATATTAATGCGTCTTTGAAACCCATATTTATAATGTAACGCCCCAGTCCTAAAATACTTAGGACTAAGTACGTAGACATGCCAACTGTATACATCGAAGTATGCTCCAATATATGGAATCCTCGTATGTATACATAAGCTGTAAATACAGTAAAACCAAGGCTAACTAATCTCATCCATAAAATAAAGGAATAAAAGATACCATATAATCAATTATGAAATATTTTTGTACAATATGTTGGGCGAAGACAAATCTACTACCAACAAGTAAGGGAAGAAATACATGGAAAATGAAATAAGTTTGGCGAACAAAGCAAAGACGATCAAAGTGCAATCATCCTCGAAGAAATAGAGATGATCATGGCCATGGCTAGAACACCTGCAAAAACAAGAGCACACACCTGGAGAGATAACCAGGTCCTCAGAGTGACGTAACAAGATATACAATATCATGCCATATGAACTGAATATAACTGCTCAATAATAATAAGTAAGATCGGATCATAACATGGTCCAATACCTCACCATTTGGTTTACCGTACCATCTGGTTTACCGTACCATCCCCCCAACCAAACAAGGACAGGTGATGACACATTAACACACGGTGAAGTATCTTTCCAAGTCACAAATCCAATATGGTATCCGGACCCCAACAAGGTTCAATACCTTCTCATCGGAGTAGTAAGCCACACCTAAAACCAAACAAGGACAAGATGTGGCGAACTAATCCGCAATAAGTTATTACTCCAAGCCACGGTCAGATACAAGTACCCAAACCAAGAGTACTCATACCTAACGGATAAGGGTGCCTAACCAATCTAAGTGAATGCAGTTTTAAGAACATCCTTCAACGCATGGTCCCTGACTAAAATGGGATCGGCATTGTTCCCCCTTGGGGCACCAGAGGCCCAATCAATAAGAGCATAACGTTCCGCAGAACGCCAGTGGCCGTCAGTAATCATGGGTAATCTCACCCGCATCTCCGACAGAGCTCACGGGTTACAAAAGGTAAAGTGCATAGTAGCCCATACGCTAAGATCTTGTCCTCCCCGACCAATGCCTACTATGTTCTATCTACAACACAAAACCTCTATTAACCGCTAAGTCAAACTAAGCATACAACCTTTATTAGCGGTTATTCCTATCGCATGGCTTATACGTACCGATGGCCAGCCAGTCACGCATGTCCGAGTTCTACATGCGACTTGCAACTCCATGGTAAAAATGTGTAAGGCCAATAAATTCAACACACAAAGGGTGGTCTCTTAACTCTAAGTTCAATGTATAAAAAAATAGTACATAGTAGGAAATAAAACTAAACAGTAAAAATTTTATCTACTTATGTCATGTATCACAGTTTATTTTGCAAAAAATAAATAATGGATAAATGCATGAATATGAGCTAAAGTAAAATAAATAGTTAATGGCAAGGTATCTTGCCTGAGGGTGGTGCGAGAAGTAACAAAATCCAACTGTCAGAATCGTCAGCAAGAAAGTCAAAATCCATAAAGAGCTCCGGATGCTGAAACAAACATCACGAACATGTTTGGCATAAAAGATGTCTAGGAAACGTCTGTCCAAAAGTCCAATTCTAAAACAGGGGCAAAATCATAATTTTGGGTTAAAATAATGTCCGTCGTTGGGCCCGCTTTGCACCAAAAAGTGTACCAATACCTACGGTCTCTATAGTCATCAAACAACATGTCTATGGGTCCGGTTTAAGGAGACGAACCCAACCGTATGTCCAAAGTTGGATTCCGGCGGGCTGTACACAAATTTGCCCGCTGGAGCGAGTCGCGGGCCCGCCAAATAGGCGTTCCGATCGACCTTCTCAGAATCAGACCAAACATGACGTACATGATCAGAAAAAAGATTCGGTCCTGATGGCGCAAGTTTCGTGTCGATCCGACGAATGTGCACGAAATTATAGGCTAGTTTGCAAAAGGTCGATACAGGGGTATATCGACGGATACGCACTGATTTCGTCGTGCACACGCAACGAAATCGATTTCCGTCAGTTCCCACACGTCGGTAACATCCATACGCGTCTTTCAATGCATATAGTGGACAAACACGTCGTCCGGTTTGTCGGGTAGCACGACGTATCGGTTGATTTTATAATTTTTCTATAATTTTGAAAAACAGTTTTATGTCGATTTTTGGTTTAATATACTAGTCAGACGGTTCAGTTAAACTAAAACCTAATTGCTGGGATTAAATCTTGGTCATATTGATTATCCAAAGAATCAATCGAATTGAAGAACGATGGAGCGAGAGCGCAGATATCATACCCGAAACATAGGTAGTCGCAGCCTTGTTGCTGCAGCTATTTGGGCTTTCTTCTCCGCGGTCGACGCCTTCCCAGCGAACCGGCGGTCATACAGGTGGCACGGGTGGTGGGGAAAGGTTGCCCAGGGTCGGGGAGTTTGTCAAGGCTGGTTGCAGCAGCTATCAATTCTCTGGTACCAGATTGAGGTGTCCTCCGAGTAGGTATTTTCGAAGAACAAAGTTCAAATTCCCGATAGGTTTTGGGTTTTCAGAACGATTTTTTAGATTTAAAGTCGAATTTAAACTTGAATTCAACTGGTTTTTGATCTATCCGTGGGAGATTTAATCAAGATTTAGCATTATCAAATTGAAGGAAAGAATCGTTCTAAGAAAGCAAGCTTCCGCAGCCTTGGGGGATCGGGCTTGAGCTCTTACTATTCCCGGGAACAGTAAGTGCGTAGGAAAACCTTTTTTTTAATAAATAGTACATCTAGTATTATAAAATAGAATTGTTTCCAATAAATATCTAATATATAAGTAATACAAAATATTCCCATGTATATATACACTTGGTATATATACATCTATTGTACTATTATAACAAATATTTAGCATATACACAAATACATATTTTTCTAACCATATAAACATATATATAATATATGAGAAGCACATACAATATAATTACATAGAATTTAATAAATACCAAAATTTATTCTTTGTAAAACAAAATCCATGTCATAGAAAGAAAATATTTGCTACTTATAAAATTCTAATATTTTCGTAAGATTTTTGAAGCAACAATAATAATAATATTAATATTAATATTAATATTAATATTAATATTAATATTAATATTAATATTAACAATAACAATAATAATAAGCATAAAAATAATAAAATTAATGACAACAAATTAGTAAGGTTATAATAATTTGGGGAGCGTAGATATTATTACTAGTATTATTTTCACCAACCAATATAAATTTCCAAATACTTTCAAAGAAAACTAAATAAATAAATAAATAGATAAATAAATATTAAAACATTTAAAAGATAACCAAGATATGATTTGATAAATTCAATTAACAAAATGCTACAATACATAAATATAGTGACGCCTACAGCTAATGCGCTAGTCAAAGTACTTGACTGCACTAGTTGTGCCATGTTATCTAGTCAGTGTGCATAACAAAAATTAAGCATGACTAAGACCATTTTTATAGATAAATAATCAAAATAATTCAAAATGTTTTATGAATAAGGAAATTTAAAAATAACAATAAATCGCAAAAATTTCTTAAAAATTTGGGGGTTTACATACAATTCGATCCCATCTCCCTCGAACTCTTATTGTTTCGTCACCTCCTTCGAAAAACAAATGCTCGTAGACACGAAGTATTTTCTATGACTATGAGGGCTATATAGACACAATCGTTTCCATCTATGCAAAATTAAAGAACTAACTACAATCTCAAATCATATCTACTGTATCACATTATCTATTATGTCAATTAGTATTCTTTAATAATCAGGAGTCGAGATACTACATCACGATTTTGAAATTTTCTAACCTCATTAATCCTAAACCCTTGTCTTAGTTCTATAGAGTATAGATTGTAAGGCTTCTAATTTTAGGATACTAGTATTACCGATTGATTAGGATATGATGGTTTCTATTATGATGATAAATTAGTACCTCATGAACTCCCACTTCCTATCTAGATCATTTGGTATCTCCGACCGTGACATTGCTATTGGAGCACGAGACCATCTGTTACCTTCCAAAAAATTCCATATACAAGACCTAGAGGAGTCCACCTTCATTTAGGCATATCATGTCCCACTCAAACACGTCCCCTTGTACTCCATTTTTATGATGCAACTTTCAAGTCAAAAAGACTAGCTATAACCCCTACCATGATACTATTATCCTTTTTGACTTCAGTTAGAGATCCAACCTTGACTCAAATCTTTTGACCCAATATATGGTTATGATATACTCAAAGCCCACTACACACACGCCACTAGTATGCCACTCAATGGAGTTTCCCTGCGCTACTTAAACACAAAAGGCACATTTGGGCTTAAGGAACCTAGTAACCCATCCAACCGTCAATTAGCCCAACCACTTGAGTTCAAACTACTTCTAGGCTACCCTCACTTAGTAGGAATGGATCAGATTGATTTTAGGTATCCTGACCAGCTAATATAGATTAAAATTCGAGACTTAAATTAATCAAGATTGGTTCCAACGGGACTTATAAATCATTGGTTTATAACATCTATTTCTATCTGTATCATTTTGACACATCTATGTGACCTTGATATTTGAAGCACAACAATAACCATTTTCTTCCAATAAATTCCACCCTCATGAACTAGACAAGCCACTCTACACCTATGACATACCTGTCCCAAGCAAATACTCCCTCCTATGCTCCATTTCAATTACACCACATGTATAACACAATTTCCTTATAGCGACCCTGGATGTCCATTTTCGTCCTAATTGATTTTTACCATGCGATTTTGTCCCATTCCCTCAAACGACTGGATACCCATGAACTATGCCAGACTAAGAATACCCAACCTTATAGAATATGTTGTCAGTTTGGATTCCTTCTATAACTACCTCATCCATCTTTTCGAAGCTTTCAAGCAGAAAGAAGGCTTACAAAAATTCGGGATCAAGCAAACCTATCCTATAGAGTGGAAGGAAGTTTCATTCCCCCCTAAATATAAGCCTCCAACCATAATGCTATTCGACGGTAGTATATCACCGAGTCAGTATATCAATCACTTTGAGATGATAATTGACCATCTTCAGCAGAACGATGCTCTACTTACTAGAGTTTTCCTTGGATGCTTAGCCGGAGTTGCCTACGACTGGTATTAAAGTTTGCCTGAGGTTGCATAACATCCTTCGCAACATTGAAACAAATGTTCCTGGAACGATTCTATGAAGGAACTCAAGACATGACAATGTCAGCCCATACCAAAATCAAATACAGCCCCAATAAAATAGTTGAACGTTTCATTGAGCACTTTCGACGTGAAGCACTCAAAATCTTGATAAAGATAAGCATCCTGCTACTAGCAGCGGTAGCTACCAAAACAATCGTAAAGGCAAAGAAGCCTTAGCCATCAACGTAGGTCAGTCAGCATCTACAACAACTCACCTCCAAAGAGGGCAGCACTACGACCTAAGGAGGAGTACTCTTTCGACAACGATAATGTCATAAGCATCTTCGACTGCTTGATTAAAAGCAATAAACTTCAACTGCCAGAAATCAAACGGCCACATGAAGTAGGTAAGACTGACAATCCTAAATATTACATGTATCATACGTTTCTGGGACATCCAACCAGGGCGTGCTATCTGCCCAAACGAAAGATCTAGGAGTTAATTAACGCCAAAGCAATCACCCTCCGAAAGGATGAGAAGACAGTAACAGCTAATGTTGTCTTTTTACAAATCAAAAATTTTGTTCCTCAGTTAGTTCCCAATGGTGTCGTCCCGATTCTGAAGGCAACTGTAGAGATTGTCAACCTCCCGCCCACAAGAAATGAAGGTTTGATTCTACTGTCAATAGCTAAAAGAGAGATCATGTGGGTCCATCCAGACCTCGTCGGCGAATTCGAGCAGAAGACATCTGTTTCTTCTAACAAATCGAAGAAATCAGCCAAGTACAAATCATAAAACTTGGTTTCAAGTGAGCACTCCTTGCTTGACGGCCGTGTTCTTTCTTTAAAGACTACTTTCATTTTGACAGGATCTGCACCTTCTTCTATGGAGACTGCTCCGCCAATATCAGAGGTCAACTACCGGCCCAAATTCCATCGATACAGTCAACAATCTCGTGAGCTGATGATAAAGATGGGATATGACTTTCAGAAAACCCTAGGCTTGAACAATGGAAAGGGGTCTTCGATACCCCTATTTTTACAATTTCAAGACAATAGATCTCGTATTGGATTAGGATTCGAAACAGATCACACAATTCCCCATCACAAAAAGAAATCCTCTAAGAGCAAAGCACAAATGAAGACCTATAACATGGTTTCTCTTTCATCCGCTACCGAAGAAGTTTGAACGAAACTAGATCTGGTAGATTCTACCTTAGAGACTACCCAGATGTTCAAGAGAATAAAGTTGTCCCTCCTCCTCCTACTTCTGATACTCTTCCAACATCAGCTCCACCAGCTGACTCAGGTCCTTCTAAGCCACATCAACTGATAAAGGCAAGCAACAAGTTCGTTTTGACAAAAACTTGAAGAAGACCCCGTTGCATAGTCTTTAAAAGCTATAGTTTTGACATATTGGCTCAACTAGCCAATACTCCGGCAAGACTATCAATCTTCGAGCTCCTTCATCTCTCAAAGAAAACTCGAGAACCATTAAGTGAAGCTCTGATACAAGCTGATGCTGTCTTACATATCTCAAGAAGTCGGATGTAGAACCTGTGGCATACCCTCAATGTCATAGTGTGATGGAAATCATGCCGAACATTACCTTCACCCAAGATGACATACTGTTGGAGGACAATCAGCATGATTGACCCCTTTACTTTACTGGGTACGTCGACACTATAAGGGTGGATCGTATTGTCGTAGACCCCTGGTCTACACTCAGCATAATTCCTAAGTCTTTGTTGGATTCTCTAAGGATACATGAAGGTTGTGTTGGCTATGGATACTGAGGAAAACCAAAAAGACGATCTGAATGATTTTTTGGTGATTCCAGTCATAGGACACACCTCTTGTCCTTTCTCCTCTCAGATGCTAACCATCACTCTTGCTCCTCCTACTAAAAAAGGGGAGCAAAGGAAGCTTATCACTTCTGAGCCTCTTGTTATCGACCTTCATCGTAATAAGCGTACTACTATTGTTTCTCCTCCTCTTGTTATCAATCTGGAAGCATCTCCATCCAAGGTCATAATGCTGTTGTAACTATTGAGACTAAAAATATCAGTAAAGTAGTATCTCATTCACAGTATATTGATTATTATTCACAACATTATTTAGAAATTCTAAACAAATCTAACCTCTCTCCTTAGAAGCTATTCAATCTTTCCAAGATGAGATCGTGTATGAGCCTGTGCATCATTCTTTGTAGTTCCTCTACGAAACAATGATGAGCATCAGATTCTCTTCAGCAGAGAATGTAACCAAAGAACTATTCTCGACAGTGATTTTGAAAATGACGATCATGGAAGAATACAACTGCGTCGTTATAGTCAGCAATCCAATAACATCAAATGGGTTATAATTTTGGTTCTGGACTGAATGGAGGCAAAGGTAGATGCACCCCCATCCGAATAACTGCTCCTAAAGAAAAGTCATCATAATACTACAATAAGATTAGACATAGGTTAGGCTATATTATGCCGAACACAACTCCAGATAGATCTGAATCAAACGAAGAGATTCGATTTCATTCTTCCGATTCTGCTTCATTGGACTCAGACACCAGCATAGCAGAAGTTCATCAACTGATTCTATTTGTCAATATGGTGACAAGTGAATTCCCAGAAGACGAAGATAATGATGACTTTATCGATGCTTATGAGGAAGAGCCTTGGGCACAAAGGATGGATACTCAATGGGAGCTTCGTTTCGAATAGCGTGAACCACCCACTGAAGATGAGTTAATCTAAATCGACGTCGGAGATGAAACTTCTCCAAGGCCAATCTTTATCAGCAAAAGTCTTCCCAAAGCAGACAAACAAGACTTGATCCAACTCATTAGAGAATACATTGATGTATTTGCTTGGAGCTATGAAGATATATCGGGATTAGATCCTCAAGCTGCTACTCATAAACTTAACATTTTGCCAAATGCTAGACCTGTCAAATAATAACAACGATGATTCCAACATGATATGATGGATGCTATAGAAGCTGAAGTCAAGAAGATCATTGCCTGCGACTTTGGTAGGGAGAAACAACACCCCGATTGGGTGGCTAATATCGTCATGGTCATAAAAAAAATAGGAAAATTCTGAGTCTGCATCGACTTCAGGGACCTTAATACAGCCTGTCCCAAGGACGAGTTTCTTCAGCCAATCACAAATGTCATGATCGACAATACCTGCGGGTTCGAGTGAATGTCTTTGATGGATGGGTTCTCTGGATATAATCAGATCATGATGAATCCTGAAGATAAAAGCATACATCTTTTTGCACTCCTCTAGGAGTCTATTGTACACACTCATGCAATTTGGTCTTAAGAATGTTGGTGCTACCTATCAGCGGACTATGAATACTATTTTTTTGTAAGCATTTACAAAAAAAAGTCGAATGTTTATGTCGACAATATTACTGTCAATAGTCGTCTAAAGGAAGATCATATCTAGGACTTAAGAACTATCTTCGATCTAATGCGCCTACATTAACTCAAAATGAACCCTACCAAGTCATTTCTGGGAGTCTCTAGTGGAAAATTTCTTGAATTCGTTATTACCTCTAAGGGTATACACATTGACCCCGAGAAAGTCAAAGCATCCAAGAGTTACATCCTCTACGCAACCTAAAAGAGCTATGACGATTCCAAAGATGACTTGCGTATATCAGGAGATTCTTCTCAAATCTCTCTAGACGCTGTAGATCGTTCACTCAACTGATGAAGAAAGGTTTGTCTTTCGTTTGGACTGACGAATCCTAGTAAGCATTTAAAGACATTAAGAGGTACTTGACGAACCCTCAAGTCAGATTTCCTCCGATCACCAAAGTACCTTTCCTGATGTATGTTCGAGCAATGATCACTCTCTGGGTGCTCTCTTGGCCCAGAAGAATAATGAAGGCCATGGGCAAGCAATTTATTTTCTCAGCCGTATAATGATCAGTGCTGAACATTGATACAGTTCGTTAGAAAAAAAAATGTCTAGCCTTGATGTTCGCCGTCCAGAAGATGCATCATTACATCACAGGCCAGACCATTTATGTCATCTCCAAAGTCAATCCTTGTAACACCCAGATTTCTGAAATTGGGGTATTTTTGAAAATTTATTATTTTTATTATTTATTAGTGGTACTTTAGTCATAATATGATTTTTGTGATTTTTAGTTAAGTTAAACCATTTTCTAAGTCATGACTTATGACTTTGTGACTTTACTAGTAAACCCTAGTGTAAACCCTAGAGATTTCATAACCTAGAGACTAACCATGATATGTGAGCTTAGCCATAGACTTAGAACATCAAATTAGATCTTTGGCCAAAAGGTATTTTGGTAATTTTCTAGGAATTATTTGGAATTATTTGTATTTATGTGTTTTTATTATTGTCTAATTATTGTTAAGTGTCATGAGAGCCCTAACCAAGTTTAGCCTAACCTAGAGATTAGTTACTAACCTAGAATGATAAGGGGATAGATATTAGTCATGGGTTAAAGTAGGAAAAATATCTTGATATTCACTTTATTGGATATTTTCCACTAAACACTCAAAATATCACCCCTTGCCATGAAAGTCCTTGCCTTAACCTAGAAGGAAGGGCAAGGACCCCCCCCATGCTATGGCCGGCCAAGGGCACCCCCCTAGCAGCCCACACTTCTATTTAATCCCATTCCATTCATTCATGATAATTTACATGAATTTAAATCCTAGAAAATCCTATTTCTTCAAACCTTGATAACTTGATCAATTTTGATCCAAATTCACTCTAGTTTCTTGTATTGGACTCCCCTACACTAGAGGGTACTAGTTAGGGCCTGCTATCGAGGATTTTGTGAGCTTTGGGCATCACCAAGTGAAGAGGACAAACCCCCCTACCTTGGTTTCATTGGATTTTTGCACTCATAGGTAACATGCCATAAAACCTATTAATATTATGATTTCTCTTCATGGTTGCATGCATCTAGGTACCTTGGAACTGTAGGCTAAGTTTGGCGAGATTTAGGGTTGGTTTGGTGTCCGTATCGGACACGTATCTGTGTTCTAATTGCAGTGATTGATGAAATGCCACTTAGGAATAAAAGTTGTAGTTTTTCAAAACAAAATATATTTTTGGGTAGCCCTAGACTAGTAGGTTACAACCCTAACTTACTGAGCACATTTTCGTGTGTCCGTGTCCAAATTGGACAAGAACACACTGTTAAACATCACACTGTGCACACTTTAATCCCCTGCTACCCGACACTGATTTCTCTACGAATTGGACACGTGGACACGTGCCACTTGGCACAGACCTAGGGGCAATGTCTGACAAGACACCCCAAAGTCTCGTGTCGAGTCGTGTCGTGTCGAGTGAGAAAACTCACTCGCACTGGTCGAGCACATCCTGTGCACGAGTGCACAGACCTCACTACACGACCTTATAACTTAGACACGACACAACTTGGACATGGACCATGACACTGACACATACCCCTAGACCTACCCTACCTACTGACACGAGCACGAGACACAATATTGTGTGTGTCGTGTCCACGAGACACGTGCATCTCTGCACGACGCGGTGCTAAACCGCGTGTATCAGTCGAGTTACCTCGACTGATACGGGTCTCGTGTCGACTCTGTGAGACACGTGGACACCGTGCAGACACACTGACACCTAGCCTGACCCTAGGCGAACCTAGGGACGACCACGAGACACGAGGACGTGTGTCATGTCCTAAAGCTAGTTGCACACGTGCACGACACTGTATTTGTGAGTATGTGCACTGTGTTTACCCGATTGGGTTTTTAAGTGTTTGGACACGCCGTATCGTGTCGTGGTGGTCTGCCATTGACACACATGACACGTGTATGTGTGGGGCATCAGTTACCAACCTAGGGATTCGAGCCATAGCTCGGTTTTGACTGTGTAAATCGAGTTACCTACTTTCCTATGCACTGTGCACTTAATTCCAGTTTTTGGGTTTTTCCAATTTTGCAAAAACGAATTTCAAATCTATTTTGATTATGATTTGTGCATTATATGTGTATTTGAGTATATGTATAGGAAGTATATGTGTATGTGAGTGTGTGGGTGAGATTTTTAGGTGTATACATGTATATACATGTGTATATACATGTGTATATAAAGGGGTGTGTGTGTGTGTGCTTTTGTGTGTGAGTGTGGGGAGCCAATTTCTGGTTCCAGAAATTCTGGAACCCCCCCTTTACCTGTCCAGCCCTCACTCTCACAGTTCTCTATCCCTCTCTCTCATTCACTCTCCCTCACTCTAATTCTCTCTCTCTCTCTCTCTCTATATTATATATTATATATATATATATATATATATATATATATATAATATATGTTATATATATATAATGTATTAGATTATATATGGTATCTATATTAGGTACCTATATGATATATGAGTATACTTAGTCTATAGGCCTATATAGTTATGTGATGTATATATATAGTAAGATATATATATATATGTGAGTGTGATTGTATTATTATAGAGTATTCACTATATTGATATATATATGTAGTAGGACTAGAGTATATATATATATTAATCTATATATATATATATAATATATATATTATATATATATATATATATATGACTTATAATATAGTTTATATGGAAACCTATAGGTTATCTAGCCTATGGCCTAGGTTGCAAGCCTATGGCATTAGAGGCTAACTCAATTTGACCTAATGACCAAAACACTAACTAGTTGACCTTGTTGACCATGGTTGACTAAAGTCAACTATGGTCAAACCATGACCTAATTGACCTAAAAATGACTATTTAACTAGTCTGACCATGTTTGACCCAATTATCTTATTGACTAGTCTTTGTTGACTAATTACTTATCTTGCTGACTCTTGTTGACCAATACCTTAGTTGGTCTAAGTTTGACCCGATTGATCATGTTGACTAGTATTTGACTAGTTGATTAGGAATGTTGACAGAGTTGACTTTAACCTAGATTGACTAACCTTGACTTGTTTGGACCTGTTTGACTTTATTTGACTTAGTTTGATTCCCTGTGACCTAGTATGACTTTCTGTGACCCAAGTTTGACTATTAGAGTTGACCAAGAGTTGACTTTTGACAGATTGACCTAGAATCAGTAGTATGCATTGTATACTTTATTTTTACCATTGTGGATACATTGTGACTTGTATTGCTCGATTAGGAGCCATACACCTCTCCTCGGGCAGTATATCCTCTTCAGACATTCAGTTATCAGGCGAGTACATTCTCTGACCGTTTCATACTTGCCCGGATTTATATTCTTGCTCTATATACTTTACCTGATGCTGACACGATTGTTATCACGGATTGGTACTATATGGATCTTTTCATGATTTTCTCCCTTTCGGGATCAGATACAGCATGTTGTGCGTTTCACGAATCATCTGTATCTCATGCTTCTATTATCATGAATCTTCATGTATCAGCTAGTGACTCATGTACTCTCATGATCACCGAGCACTCCTAATCTTCATGAATCCTCATGTATCACCATTTATGGGCTTATCACGAATCTTACATAACTTGAACGGATCCTTGTGTATTGATTGGGGATAGGGAGTGGAAATAGTCATGTGGAATATTATCCCTCTGTACTGTCATGAATCACTTCTAGCTGTAGGCATGAATCTTCTATGCCATTCACATGTCTCTATTTTACTCTGACTCACATTCACTGCTAGTTCTCTATATACAGTAGATATTTCCTTTACAGCTACTCTTTTGCTACATGTATCTTTCTTCAGCAGTTCCTGTATTTTACTCTATTGCATGCTTTCTTCCTATCATACTATGCACTGCGTGGATGTATGTGCTCGTTCCTGTCCTGCTACGACCTGTTGAAAATTAAGAGCTGAGATAGGCCCTGGTGACTACTATATGGAGCAGGACTAGATGACACTTATGTTGTGGACCCTCAGCGGATCTACCTGCAGCTGAGGATGCTACCCCAGTAGTCTAGGCTAGTTTAGCTAGACAGTTTTCTATATTACTATTTGTCTCACATTTTGAGTTGTATTTTGAGATGTTGAGATTATAGACTCTTAGACTTATTGTATATGGGTTGACATTCTGATGTTAGCTATCCTAGACACTTGGACTTATTTCATCTATTGTACTGTTCTCTTTGAGTTTACCATCTGTCTATCTATCTATCTTTCATTCTTCTACCTAGATGTGATTGAGATTGTTTTCAGTTTGTCACCTCCATTCGGAGAGTATAAACTGTACAGGTACTTTTATATTGTTAGATGATTGACCTAGGACAGTGTTCTACCGCCGACACTGCGGCGTAGGCTAGACGTAACCACTTCTCGTGCCCTTACTCTAGGGTGCGGGTCGTGACAATCCTCTACGGGTTTAATGAAGAACTAGTACCACTCAGCTCTAGACTCGCTACATGGACGATATTGCTAGCACAGACACGTTTTTAGTGGGGCCCATGCAGTCTCGAGTTTATGTAGTGATATTCAACTAGAGTATCACTACAGCGTGATAGGATTGGAGGAACAGGCTTAGTGAGAGAGGATACTCAATCATTGTTAGGATACCTTGAGAGATTCCGGGGATGACCCTTGAGAATTTATTTGAATTACGATTTAACTCCTTTTCCCTTTTGAATTTGATTTTGGAGGATTCACTGTAGAACTTTGAATCCTGGTGTTAGTTGATGATTTGGAATTTTTGTAGTTGTTATTTTAATTTTTTTTATTAGATTACTTCTTTATTTTAAGGTACTCAATCACATTATGAGAAAACTCTTATTTGTTTCTTGCCATCTAATTCCTCTTGCTAAATTGCTTTTCATTGAAATGAACTGTCCCCTCTATTTTGCATCTTGCTCAGCCCTTCTACCAATCTATTGATTGTATCCCAAACCTGACTTACTCAACATTTCCTCAAATCAAGACTTTATGAGACTTTCTAACCTGACCTTTGATTGATCGAACCCTACTATATTCATCTAGTAGCCTATCTATCCCTAGGACTGTGTTCCTAATTTTACTGATTCCTAATTAATTTTTATTCCATGGGTTAATTTGATCTCCTTTAATTTTTGCATCAATTATCACGTCTTGAACTCCCACTTTCTATTCTAGATCATTGGACGTCCTTTACCGTGACTTAGATATTCAGAGTATAATACTAGCTGTTACCTTCCAACAACTTCACATGTAAGACCTAGACTAGCCTACCTTCATGTAGGTATTCCATGTCCTACTAAAACCCGTCTCCTTGTACTCTATTTTCTTGATATGATTTCTGGTCAAATGGCTAAACTATAACCTCTACCATGATACTAAATTTATTATTAATTCAATTAGAAATCCACCTTGGTTAAATCTTTCGACCTGGCATGTGATGGTGTTCTGCTTGAACCCTCAAATACTTAACCTCGTACCTTATCTTGATGCTTCCCATGGTAAGGATCTGGACTATGTATCTTCTTTTATCATTTCACCCTTACTATATCTTATGCTACAAATTTATCCTTAGTTTTACAAGCTTATCCTTTTTTGAGCTTGATCATGATATATTTTATTGGGTGCGCATCCACTAACATATATCTAATCAGAACCGGCGCATGATGGTCTGATCAACTATTACATTTTTGGTTTGCTTTTCAATATAATCTACGTGGATGGAGACACAGTTAAACTTGCCCTAGAATCTTATCCGCAACACCGCCTTGACATTCTCCTTGGAATTATTTCACCACCTATGAACCTCGTATTCATATCCAGTTGGATTAAATCATGACCTGGATCTTCATCATTGGATGCTCGTGCTCATATTTGATTTCATTGATTTCCCATCTTGTCCAATCTCGATTTATCCTAAAATTGATCAACTTAGATCGTGTCAAGACTAAAATCTATTTGTGATTGTTTGTACCTAAATTTTCAATTTTCTTTTTATGGAATGGGAACTTTAATGATTTCTCTTATAACCAATTTTTATATAGGATGGTAGACGGCCTATAGCCTTGATGATTGTTGTTCCCTTACCTTCGAATTAGGACACCTTAGATTGCTGTACGTTTTGATACCATAGGACAGTATTGATCTAGAATGACTAGTGCACCTAGATGAGACCGCAGACTATTCCATTTAACCTGTCCCCCTGGTACCACTATTGCATCACAATTTCTGGTTTAATTAAGGCCATAGACCTTTCCCACTCTAAATTATGATCATCATAGGCACATTACCATGACTTTTAAATTTGGAGCACAAGACTAGTTGTCTTTTTTTCAAAACTAATTTCACGTACATGACCTAGACATGACACTCTATACCCATGACCTTAGTGTCCCACTCAGGATACCATTGTGTGCTTCATTTGCTTAGTACGATTTTTCTGACCCGAGACTCCATCCTGATTACCCCATGGAGTTACTTTTGGCTTCGATTTGAATTAAGGACACCTTATGACCTAAAAACTGTCAGCCAATTTTGGACATGACCCAGTATAGGTCTACTACCCATATTTGCTTGTTGACCTTGTATGTTGCCTAGGTTGTGGCTTCGACCTCATTGTGGAGGTTTGACCTAGGAGGAGTACGCCCATCTAAATTTCGAGGACGAAATTATTTAAGGTGGGTAGACTTGTAACACCCAGATTTCTGAAATTGGGGTATTTTTGAAATTTATTATTTTTATTATTTATTAGTGGTACTTTAGTCATATATGATTTTTGTGATTTTTAGTTAAGTTAAACCATTTTCTAAGTCATGACTTATGATTTGTGACTTTACTAGTATAATCCTAGTGTAAACCCTAGAGATTTCATAACCTAGAGACTAACCAGTCATGTGAGCTTAGCCATAGGCTTAGAACACAAATTAGTGATTTTTGGCCAAAGGGTTATTATGGTAATTTTCTAGGAATTATTTGGAATTATTTGTATTTATGTGTTTTTTATTTGTCTAATTATTGTTAAGTGTCATGAGCGCCCTAACCAAGTTTAGCCTAACCTAGAGATTAGTTACTAACCTAGAATGATAAGGGGATAGACATTAGTCATGGGTTAAAGTAGAAAAAATATCTTGATATTCACTTTATTGGATATTTTCCACTAACACTCAAATATCACCCCTTGCCATGAAAGTCCTTGCCTTAACCTAGAAGAAGGGCAAGGACACCCCCCCCTGCTATGGCCGGCCAAGGGCACCCCCCTAGCAGCCCACACTTCTATTTAATTCCATTCCATTCATTCATGAATAATTACATGAATTTAAATCCTAGAAAATCCTATTTCTTCAAACCTTGATAACTTGATCAATTTTGATCCAAATTCACTATAGTTTTCTTGCATTGGACTTCCCTACACTAGAGGGTACTAGTTAGGGCCTGCTATCGAGTATTTCGTGAGCTTTGGGCATCACCAAGTGAAGAGGACAAACCCCCCCTACCTTGGTTTCAATAGATTTTTGCACTCATAGGTAACATGCCCTAAAACCTATTAATATTGTGATTTCTCTTCATGGTTGCATGCATCTAGGTACCTTGGAACTGTAGGCTAAGTTTGGCAAGATTTAGGGTTGGTTGGTGTCCGTATCGGACACGTATCTGTGTTCTAATTGCAGTGATTGATGAAATGCCACTTAGGAATAAAGTTGTAGTTTTTCAAAACAAAATATATTTTGGGTAGCCCTAGACTAGTAGGTTACAACCCTAACTTACTGAGCACGTTTTCGTGCTGTGTCCGTGTCCAAATTGCACGAACACACTGTTAAACATCACACTGTGCACACTTTAATCCCCTGCTACCCGACACTAATTTCTCCACGAATTGGACACGTGGACACGTGCCACTTGGCACAGACCTAGGGGCAATGTCTGACAAGCACCCCAAAGTCTCGTGTCGAGTCGTGTCGTGTCGAGTGAGAAAACTCACTCGCACTGGTCGAGCACATCCTGTGCACGAGTGCACAGACCTCACTGACACGACCTTGTAACTTAGACACACAACTTGGACACTGGACCATGACACTGACACATACCCTAGACCTACCCTACCTACTGACACGAGCACGAGACACAATATTGTGGTGTCGTGTCCATGAGACACGTGCATCTCTGCACGATCGGTGCTAAACCGCGTGATCAGTCGAGTTACCTCGACTGATACGGGTCTCGTGTCGACTCTGTGAGACACGTGGACACCGTGCAGACACACTGACACCTAGTCTGACCCTAGGCGAACCTAGGGACACGACCACGAGACACGAGGACGTGTGTGTCGTGTCCTAAGCTAGTTGCACACGTGTACGACACGTATTTGTGAGTATGTGCACTGTGTTTACCCGATTGGATTTTTAAGTGTTTGGACACGCCGTGTCGTGTCGTGGTGGTCTGCCATTGACACACATGACACGTATATGTGTGGGGCATCAGTTACCACCTAGGATTCGATCATAGCTCGGTTTTGACTGTTAAATCGAGTTACCTACTTTCCTATGCACTGTGCACTTAATTCCAGTTTTGGGATTTTTCCCAGTTTGCAAAAACGAATTTCAAATCTATTTTGATTATGATTTGTGCATGTATATGTGTATTTCAGTATAGTATAGGAAGTATATGTGTATGTGAGTGTGTGGTGAGATTTTTAGGTGTATACATGTAGATACATGTATACATGTGTGTATATAATAGGTGTGTGTGTGGCTTTGTGTGTGAGTGTGGGAGCCAATTCCTGGTTCCAGAAATTCTGGAACCCCCCTTTACCTGTCCAGCCCTCACTCTACAGTTCTCTATCCCTCTCTCTCATTCACTCTCCCTCACTCTAATTCTCTCTCTCTATATATTGTATTGTATTGTATATATATATATATATATATATATATATATATCTATATATATATATATATATATATATATATATATATATATATATATATATATATATATATAATGTATTAGATTATATATGGTATCTTATATAGGTACCTATATGATATGAGTATACTGTCTATAGGCCTATATAGTTATATATATATATATATATATATATATAGATATATATATATATATATATATATATATATTATTATATAGTTATGTGTATATATATATATATTATATATATATCTATATATATATTATATATATTACACATACTATATATATATCTATAGATATATATATATATATATTATATATATATAATATATATATATATGTAAGATATATATATATATGTGAGTGTGATTGTATTATTAAGAGTATTCACATATATTGATATATATGTAGTAGGTAGACTATATATATATATATATATATATATATATATATATATATATATTTAAATATAGTTTATATGGAAACCTATAGGTTATCTAGCCTATGGCCTAGGTTGCAAGCCTATGGCATTAGAGGCTAACTCAATTTGACCTAATGACCAAAAACACTAACTAGTTGACCATGGTTGACTAAAGTCAACTATTGGTCAAACATGACCTAATTGACCTAAAAATGACTAGTTTAACTAGTCTGACCATGTTTGACCAATTACCTTATTGACTAGTCTTTGTTACCTAATTATCTTGCTGACTAGTCTTGTTTGACCAATACCTTAGTTGGTCTAAGTTTGACCTAGATTTGACCCAGATTGATCATGTTGACTAGTATTTGACTAGTTGATTAGAATGTTGACCAAGAGTTGACTTTAACCTAGATTTGACTAACCTTGACTTGTTTGACCTTGTTTGACTTTATTTAACTTAGTTTGATTCCCTGTGACCTAGTATGACTTCCTGTGACCCAGTTTGACTATTAGAGTTGACCAAGAGTTGACTTTTGACCAGATTGACCTAGAATCATGTAGTATGCATTGTATACTTTATTTTTACCATTGTGGATACATTGTGACTTGTATTGCTCTGATTAGGAGCCATACACCTCTCCTCAGGCAGTATATCCTCTTCAGGCATTCAGTTATCAGGCGAGTACATTCTCTGACCGTTTCATACTTGCCCGGATTTATATTCTTGCTCTAGATTACTTTACTTGATGCTGACACGATTGTTATCACGGATTGGTACTATATGGATCTTTTCATGAGATGTTATCCCTTTCGAGAGCATCAGATACAGCATGTTGTGCGTTTCACGAATCATCATGTATCTCATGCTTCTATTATCATGAATCTTCATGTATCAGCTAGTGACTCATGTACTCTCATGATCACCGAGCCTTCATGAATTACTCATGTATCACCCATTTATAGGCTTATCACGAATCTTAACATAACTTGAACGGATCCTTGTGTATTGATTGGGGATGGGGGAGTAGAAATAGTCATGTGGATATTATCCCTGTAGCTGTAGTCATGAATCACTTCTAGTTGTAGTCATGAATCTCCTATGCCATTCACATGTCTATATTTTACTCTGACTCACTAGTCACCTGCTAGTTCTCTATATACAGTAGATATTCCTTTACAGCTATCTCTTTTGCTACATGTATCTTCCTTCAGCAGTTCCTGTATTTTACTCTATTGCATGCTTTATATTTCCTATCATATTATGCACTGCGTGAGATATATTGTGCTCGTTCCTGTCCTGACTGGACCTGTTGAAAATATTACAGAGGATGAGGATGAGGCCCTGGTGACTACCTATTATGGAGCAGGACTAGATGACACTTATGTTGTGGACCCTCAGCAGGATCTACCTGCAGCTGAGGATGCTACCCCAGTAGTCTAGGCTAGTTTAGCTAGACAGTTATTTCTGTATTACTAGTTTGTCTCACATTCTGAGTTGTATTTTGAGATGTTGAGATGTATAGACTCTTAGACTTATTGTATATTGGGTTGACATTCTGATGTTATGCTATCCTAGACACTTGGACTTATTTCATCTATTGTACTGTTCTCTTTGAGTTACCATCTGTCTATCTATCTATCTTTCATTCTTCTACCTAGATGTGATTGAGATTGTTTTCAGTTTGTCACCTCCATTCGGAGAGTATAAACTGTACAGGTACTTTTATATTGTTAGATGATTAACCTAGGACAGCGTTCTACCGCCGACACTGCGGCGTAGGCTAGACGTAACCACTTCTCGTGCCCTTACTCTAGGGTGCGGGTCGTGACAATCCTCTACGGGTTCTAATGAAGAAGCCTAGTACACTCAACTCTAGACTCGCTACATGGGCGATATTGCTAGCACAGTATGATATGATCTATGTCCCACAAAAGTCTGTTAAAGGTTAAGCCCTAGCTGACTTCTTGGCTTCTCATCAAATTCTTGAAACTTTAAAACTCTACGACAAAAATTTTGATGAAACTCTAGAGTGCAACATGACTTCAGAAGGAATGCTCGCTTGGCGTCTATTCTTTGATGATGCATTTAGAATTAGACCCAACGGTATTATTATCGGTGGAGTAGGGATTGTCCTCGTATCCCCAGAAGGGCTAACTATTCAAAGAGCCAATTCTCTGGACGAGCCATGCTCTAACAATGCCACTGAATACAATGCCTTGCTCATCAGTCTCCAGTTAGCTAAACAGCTAGATATCAACTATCTTAAAGTATATGGAGACTCTAAACTGATTGCCAACTAGGTTAGAGGTACGTATGAGGTTCGACACCAAGATCTCATCCTCTATCAAGAAGCAGCAATTAAACTGGCTAAGTTATTCAAAGGATTCTATATTAAACATGTAGGCCGAGCATACAATACCGAAGCGGATACACTTGCAAATCTAGCAGTCGTGTTAGCAGTTCCTGTAAAAAGGTAACAGTTAATCGTCATCGCTAATCGAGAATTATTCCGTGTCGGGAATAATTTAGACATTGAATTCAGTAATGCGGTTGAGATTGGCACTACTAGTGAAGACTGAAAACTCCTTTCATCGACTTCGCAGTGCATGACATCTTATCGGAAGACCCTAAATAAGCTATGACAATCTGTTATCGGTCACTCCGATTCTACTATAATTACCTGTCCAGGACTCTTTACCATTGATCCTTTGACGGTATTCTCCTACGCTGCCTTGCGGAAGATGAAGCAAAACAGATACTATGTGAAGCTCACAACGGTGTCTACAGTGCACATCAGCCCGATCCTAAGCTGCAAGATCGCATCAGACGCATAGGATATTATGGGCCTACTATGGTGGCAGATGCAATTGAATATGCAAAGAAGTGCAGAGCATGTCAGATCTATGCAGATTTCATCCACCAACCGTCTGAATTCTTGCATCCTACTGTAGCATCTTTTTCCTTTGAAGCCTGAGGCATGGATGTCATCGGTCCTATTTATTCACCATCATCTCAAGGACATCGGTTTATCTTAGCTATAATTGATTACTTCTCAAAATTGGCAGAAGTAATTCCCCAAACCGAAGTCAAAACAAGCAGTATCATCAACTTTATCAAACATCATGTCATTTATCGATTCGGAGTTCCTCGAAGAATCATACATGACAATGGACCTCATGTCACGATCCGCTACCCAAATTGTTGGGTCGGGCCGAGTCATGTCTAGCCTACGCTTGGTTAAAGCATAGTAAGCTATTCTAGGAGATAGAAAAAATGGTACTAAGTGTGCAAACAGACATATATTAAAGTATTTTTAAGAGTTCATCACAACACAGCTTCTATTGACGAAAACAAATAAGTTTTATAGTTTATTACACTTTCAACGTAAGAACTGGAGACAAGGTCCAGTAACCAAGTAAAATTTGTAACAACTCAAAGTCTAAGTCTAAAATAGGAAAGACAACTAAGCAAGGTTCCCCGCTGGGGTCTCTTCTGGAGCAAAGGCCAGGTCCTCTAAGGCAATCCCGTAGTAGGTATCACATAATATTTCCTCCTCGGATAGTGCACCTACAACGTTATCCTGTCAGGATGGGAGCAAATACTTTGTACTACAAACATAATACTGGGCATGAAATGAAAAGAGATATAAGAACAAAATCATGGCATATCACAGTTTATCAAGTTTAGATACATATTGTCATGGCAACATGTTTGTTTAATGTTTAAAATTGTAGCACGTACGTGATCGGTCAATAGGTAAATAGGATATACTGTGGTACATATCAAAATTCTGAAATGCACATACGTACATTTAACGACATCGATGTACATACATACACAAATACGGGATCAGACCCACGACAAGGTTGCATATAGAATGTGACCTTGCTCGATACATACAAACGAAGAAAGGGGACATGATCACGTACTCAACTAACAGTTTTTTCATAACCCATTTTATAACATGTGAGTGATACTGAGAGTAGTATAGAGCATGTGGAAGATACTGAGAGCAGTATAAAGTATGATATGACTTACAATTCAAAAAATGGTATTTTAACATAGTTCGTACACAGTTCATTATCATATACAGTAAATCAAGTTTGTAGGAGTACTTACCTTGAGCAAATCAAGGATAAGAATATGTAGCTATAGATGTCCGGTGTCCTGTCAAAATGATATACAGTCTTAGTCTCTAAGTTATGATTTAATATACACTAGTGGTGTGATACGGCTCCTAATAGGATACTAACTAAGTGATGCTCTAGCAGTCCAATGTTGGGTGTTACAACATCTAAACCAACACGTATTGTCTCTACACTAAGGTAGGGTAAGGTTCCGATACTAAAATATCCCAAAAAACCCACAAAACACAAAAGTCAATATTAATTAATTAATTATTCAGACTGTACATTGTGTTCCAATAATTATTAAGATAGATATACAGTCCTATTTTATATGAAATAATATACCAATATGATCCTTGTTAATTATAGTAATTTATTATAAATTGTCTGGAATTTATAATCCAGTGTAAGTATTTATTAAAAATCAGTTTACAAGTGTACATTGAAAATGAGTTCGGGTTTCGTATTTTTTAAACAGTGGCAAAATAGTAAATTAATCCTAGAAAATTTATATTAAATTATCTTAAATAACATAGTATTTTAAAATAATTTTTATGGAATTTAATGAGCATTAAAAGTTGTCTGAAAATTCAAATATCATAAAGCACAGATTCTGAAATTAAATAAATAATTATTTAATGTATTTGTCCACGTATCTGAATTTGAACCGAAGTCCAGATACGGGATCCGAGGCCATGAACCAAGTCCAACATGACTCGAATAGACCCCGAATATGTGTATGCTCACCTAAGTCCAATCAACCCATGCTAGACTTGGACTTAGAGTGGTCGTTTGCACAAAATACGTAAAATCGCAAATAAATACATAATTTAAATGTAAGTAAATGAATTTAAATTTCAGAAATTGAGAGCATACTTATTACAGTATAGGCACTATATTTATAAAATATATATTACAGTATATGCACAGTATTTATTTACATATTATAGTATAGACACTGTATTTATAGAGTACATATATAATATTACAGTATAGGCACTGTATTTAATATGGACATAATTTAAATGACATAAATTAAATGACTGAATTTAATAACATAAGTGAAATGACAAGATTAAATATATAATTTTATATAATATATTCATCCAAAAACACAAAAGAAATTAATATTATATTGATATCATTTTATCATATTTTAACTATATATATATAAATATATATATATATATATATATATATATATATATATATATATATATATATATATATATATATAATATATATATATATATATATATATATATATATATATATATGTACAATATTTATTATACAGTATTTATATAGTAATACTATATAAATACTGTATAATAAATATTGTACATATATATATATATATATATATATATATATATATATATATATATATATATAATACTGTATAATAAATACTGTATAAAAAAATATAAATATATATACACAATACTATATAAATACTGTATAATATTATATAATATTGCTTAAACCCTATTTCCTTTACTTTAATAAAATTACTATTGTTTATATATATATATATATATATATATATATATATATATATATATATATATATATACAAAATAAAACAAACTAAAAAATAACCCAACATACAACAAAGAGGGGGCTCGAACTCAGGTCTGCCCAAAGGGGGCTCAACTGCGCACGCTGACCAGTAGGCCCGCAGCGGCCCGCTGGTAAAGGAGGTTAACCCTTGTGATTTTAAGTTGAATCTAAATAATGGGCATGGGTTTAAGTCGTTGCGAGTCTGTAGGTTAGACCCGGATCCGACCCACTCTAGGTTATCTCCTTCGTGTCAGGGTTACTTGGACACGTAGAAACGTGTCCAGTTCGTTTCGGAGGGTTTCTAGACACGAATTTTCGTATCAAAAGCTACTGTTGAGTTCGCCGTGTTGTTCTTGACACATTGGTGTCATCAGAGTGTCACCATGACACGAATTCATGCCGTGTCCGAAGCTCTAGAGCTAGGGTTAGGTATTTCTCGACGTGTAGGCGTCGAGATGGGTCAAGAGTGGGGGAAAACAGTTCGTCTCGAAGAGAGGAACGATATGGTGGTGAAAATGGAAGAATTGATGGAGAATTGGGGAAGTTGACTTACCCGATCGAGCGGGCGGGCGACGGCGGTGGTGATACGGCGGTCGTGGTCGACGGCGGAGGGGGTCTTCGGGTCGGGCTCACCGTGTTTGACACGATGGTGTCCTCAGCGGTGGACGGCGAGGTCGGGGCACGGAGAACGGGGATCGTCGGAGTTGATCGCCGGAGTTGGTCGCCGGCGGTTGGCTCGTATCAGACAGTATCAGGGGGAATTTAAAATATTAAATTTGAGGATTTAATATCAATAATTAAAATTGATAAAAATTAACATTTTCTTTTTGGGATGTGTGCCTATTTATAGGAAAAATTTATTAGGGCAACCTAACCATGGTTAATTACTAACTCAACCATAGGGTTAAATATTTACCATTTTGCCATGAAGGTAAGCAATGTAGCTTTCACGGTAGTAGTTTTTAAGTTATAAAAAATTTAAATGACGTCCAAACGACTCCAAACAAATCGTAAAAAAATTCTAAAGTTAATAGAAAAATATTTAGAACCTAATGTAATCAATTTGGGGCAAATTTGGAATTGTTTTTCATTTATTAAATTTTTTTGAAAATAGGGATTATAAATCTACCCTCCTTAAAAAAAATTTGTCCTCGAAATTTAAGGTTTTGATAGGGGCTCAAAACTCGATAGTGAGTTTAGACAAATATTTTATGCACGATCAAAAAACAATGACTAGATGTGATTAAGATAATCAAAATTGTTTAGTTACGATCAAATTAGAATCAAACCTAAGTATAGAATGATCAATAGGATATGCACAATCTAATATAGGGACGATGCGATTAGACATCATTAAGAATAATCAAATGTTTGGAATGATCAAGTCCTAGAATCACGATCGTGGGGATGAAAGTCGTCTAGCCGTGCCAGATCATCTAGGCACGATCAAACATGAAGAATGATGGCTAAGTCAAATCATGGTTAGCACGGAACTAGTCATTATTAAGAATTTAAATCGAAAGTTTAGGCACGAGTGATAATGGTATCTAGATCCAAAAAATGATCATAATCCAAATTTTGACACGATCAAAGATAAGGTTAATATAACCTTGGTCAAACAGTAATTAAGCATGATGAGGAATATAATTATAGTCCAAGCACGAGCAACATGTTGATAGAGATCTAGGTCACCACTAAAAACGTGTCACGATGGGATTTAAATCAATTAAGTACGATCAAGGATTAAGAATATTGGTATGATAAAGGAGATGACCAAAGTTGAATGGTCGTGATCAAAGGGATTTAGAAATTAGCGATATTGGAACTTAAAGAATGATTTAAGGATAGGGAAAATCAAATTCCTTCTATTATGATAGAGAAATCAAAAGACAAGATTTTATAGGAAAGTCAAGATAATCATCTCACTTTGCTACTACCAAGTTTATCTGATCACATTTGCCAATCATACATTTATCTCACAAGTCCAAATATGAAAATCAAACCCTTATATGACTACTACCAAAAATTATAACCTTCAGTCATGAAGATTGAACCCTGCCATAATACTATAGACTCGATCTGTATTCCAAGGTTACTAACCCATAAAGTATGTTCTTGTTAGAGCTTCTCAAAATTTTCTACCCTCCTTAATTTGCAGTTCATTCTCCATTTAGTCATCCTGAAGTCGAAATTCCTTTGTCTTGCCTTTAACCTAGATCCGAAATTCTTGAATCAAGGATTATAAATCCTTAATCGTTATTCCAATTGATACTCTTGTATTGCTCATGTCTAACGTCACTATTACCGTATAAAATTTTATCCTTCATTATAAAATCAGTTCACAATCCTTTCAACTTACACCTTTAAACATTATCCTCATTAAATTCAGAATTCTTACAAAAATCTCTAAGGGTTCCTTTAACTCAATAACGTAGTGTTTTCCCTATTTCTAGTCATTCTTTTACCAATCGTTGTTCAATTTTATATCATCACAATATGCGGTTAAAGTCTCTTTCCCATTATTTAACTTCCTAAATTGGTATCATAACCTCAAAATAAAATATCTCGAGAATTATTAATCCTAAAATTATCCAAGTTCTCAAAAATATTTTGACCTTGGATATCCATGTCAGTTCTAAAATACATATACGAAATATTAATGTTCTAACTATTAATGTATATTCTACTGCTTTTTTTATTTATTCGAAATTCTCCTATGTTCTTTCCAAATAGTTCAACGTCAAAATAATTCTCTAGTGTAATCATTTCTAAGCCGATACTACTGATCTCTTCATGTTTCTAATTTTAGTTATAGCTTTCTTTCACAATTTTATCTGAATGTCCAATATTTTATATTCCCACCAAGATTACCATATGATAACAACTTACGTCCTTTTTGAGCTAGATGATTTACGATACCCTTTTTTTTGCCTTTTCCAAGTGAAGAAATATGAAAATTCAAAAAGTTTTCAAAGTGTAACTAACCGAAGTAGATACGAGATAATTGAGATGTAATTATGACAGGGTGAATTAAGACAAAGGAATAATAGTAAGACAAGAAAGTAATGGTAAGACAAAGAAATAATCATAGGAATTTATTCTTGCTCATCCGGTCATAATGAAGTGAACCGATTTAAGATATGATCTGATAACCATACACGTCTTCCTGAAATCATGTTGCCAGAATTTTGCCACGTCAGTAAGCATAGATGCAATAAACGATAGAGTCATAACTAAGGTAAACATCCTATAATCATGTTATCTAGAATTCTCACCACGCCAACCGGTATGGCTGTAAGAAAATCTAAATTTCATGACTAGGATAAGTATATCCAAAATCAGGCTCTATGTTTTTGTCATACCAGCTAATATAGCTGCGATAAATTCTAAACTCCATAATTAAAGCAGAAATTTTCCTTTCTTATTGTTATCCTCAAATATGTTATCAGAATACACCTTAACTCAATCCATAAAATTTATCTTGATGCAAAATAAATATAAACAATAAACATCAAGAATTAAATTTAACAAAAAATTAAGGAAGAGTAAATGGAAACAAGCGAAAACAGATTTCAATGTAAGATTTAGAGTGAGATTCTCAGGGGTCATCTCAAAGGCACTATATTAGTCAAAATTGAACACCACCGAATTTAAACAAGAGGCTAATTATAGTTAACGGTCCTATGCTGTGATTAGTTTTTTCTATGTTGCAATCCTAGTAATCCTCTAGGTGTTCTAAATGTTGTCCCAAGTGTTATCTAGTTATCTTATGTTCCTAATTGCAGGCATGCTTTGTCACGCCCCGATCCGGAATCACTCGAATCATCGTCCTCGTAAGGGGCGTAATACCGCACGAGCCCGGAGTTGCACTCGTGCAAGGCAAGATGACTAGTTCTCAAATGGTTATCTTTTGAATTCGATATTAACAAAGAAAGAAAAATAGAGTATACAAAACAATTCTCTTTATTGATATTTGAACTGAGATTATAAAGGCTTTCGATAGCCTAACAATATATGCCAGATTGGCTACAACAATCAGGTTCTCTCTTGCCCACTAAGGATTTATTGTTCCATACATCATGCCTTCTATATCTCGACCGCATCAATCCTGTTGCAAGTCCGAGTGTCAAGCGATCGCACGCTTCAATACGCTTCGGCATTCCAAGCCTCAACACGTTCAAGCGAAGCTTTGCCGCGAATCATCCATTCCCTGCACCCTGCATGAAAGCTGGTGGGGGATCAGTACGTTCGTCCTCGCATGTACTGATGCAAAGACCTTCTTTCTAAACCGACATTATAGTATTTATGTAAAATCATGCAACTTAGCTTATGATCTTGCTATGTTCTTCTTAGGGTCAATTTCATGGCATATTTGAAAGCAGTAAAGTATGTTAGCATGGCAAGCATATTATTCGAATTGAAATAGGCAAGCAGGCAAGCAATCTCGTGTTTGTTTCGTGGCTTAACTTCTTACCAAGTCGACGCACTCGCCTTTGCACCGACGCAAGGTGAATACGTCCCATTCCTTTCCTGTCATGTTATAAGTGCATCTCTGAGTAGGATCTATGTGTACTAGACACATACGTGCTTACACTTTCAATCCATCGTTCCTTAGCTATATGAAGGTCTTGGCGTATCCGTGCCAGAATGGACTAAAGGAGTTTCTTTACTTTCTTTTCTCTCTTTTCTTTTCTCGAATTTGGGTATCTCGACGTTTCACGGGTTGGGTTGCTATCCCAAACAACTGAAACATTATCGCTGTATACCATCATTTGCGACTTTTTTCCATCTATAAGCGAGTGCTAGTCGACTTAAGGATGTGCGCCTATCAAAGATAACATTCCCTCCTAGGCCAAACAGTTCCGGGGCGCTCCGGCACTTAACCGTTCGAGGGAACACCCGTGAACGAGTTATTATCACATTTAATCTCAAGTCCATCCCATTCGACCATGCGACGCCCTATTATTCAAGCAATCAAGCACTATTATTCAAACAACCAATCATAGTCTTGAGTCCGAGACTCAGACTTTATCATCTCGTATTCCTTCCATTTAACTTTCTTTGTTCTTACATTTCATACTTCGTTTCAATGTTCAATGGCATCATGCCTCAACTCAATGTTCGTCAACCGAACGACCCGAAGGTCTCGAACACCTTTCGAGGTATCATGTCATATCCGACAGTTCTGTCACATTTATGCCACAACTGTATTCTTTTGCAACGAAGCCATCTTTTATGATCTCGTGCACGTAGGCATGTTTCGACCGTATTCCCATGTTCTATAACTTAGTGTTCAATGTCCGGGGCTTGCGAGTTAGGGCGCTCGCCTATTGTCTTTCAATTTTCTAGCCTTTCTAACTCGTGCGCGAAGGCACGGAATGGTTCATGCACTAAGGCACTCGCCGTATACAGTTATCCCATTTTCTTGTAGCTTGCGTACCGAGGTGCTCACCTTTACGATATCCAATGTCCCATAATGACTCATGCATTTGATGCACGTTTCATTTCAATTGTTCTAACTAGTGTTCGACACACACTATAATTTATCTTCCGATCGGACCACACCCGTGGCGTCGATAGGTTAACTTAGCATACAATGATATATTTTGACTTATCGCATGAAGGAGTAAAAAGAAGAGTCAATCCTCCCACCTTGAGTCGATATGCCTTGTCGTTTCGTCGAGCCGATGTGGCTCGATTTCGTAACTTCATTGCACGACCACTCTCCTGACTTGGCCATTCGAGCACTTCGTGCTTCATTGAATTATACGTCCGATTTGGCTTACCGTGCCCATGTCTCAGCCCATCGTAAGGCGACGATTTGGTTTTGCGGACCCCTAACTGAATAAGACAGAATGTCGACCTCTAATATTTTTGCGTCAACTAATAACATGCACACGAAACCAAATAAAATCGATACTTGCATCGATTCGGAATTGCGCCTGGTTGATTCGATTTCTTAGAATCTTTGAGCCGTCTCAACGTACTTATCCTTCGGGGCAACGCAGCGCTTTGCATCGATTCACTCGATGCATTCTTCGGGATAAGGTAACTCTTCGCATCGACTTAGTTCGATACGTTGCTCGGGACAACGTAACTTTTATATCGATTCACATCGATACATTTTATTAGGTCAATACGACTCGTTGAGTCAACGCCTCAGCGTAATGCGCTGTGCGGAGCGGGGCATTACAGAATATACCACTCAAAACAAGGTTCATCCTCGAACCAAAACCAACTGTAGTTTCCCTTCCCGAAATTTTTTTAAATTTTTTTATTATTTATTTGATTTAAATAGTGATTTTTAGAATTTTATAATTAATTATTAGTTAATTATTACGGTAGACGACTTTAGCCATGGTTGAGTTTTGAAGTATCAGACGACTAGAAATCCTGGCACGAATAATGTAGTGGCGTGCCTTGATTAGTGTATTAGCCATGCCATGGAAGGCTGAGCCATAGTGATGCCCTAACTAGAAAAACTAGACTAAGTTGCGACTTAACCCCCACCGATGAATTATATATTTATTAATTAGATATATTGATTTTAGATGACCCCATTGTACCAATTTAGCCCGAACTGGGCCCGAACCAAATCCAAGCCCTTGTAGGTATGTAGTGAGACCAAAGACGACAATGTAGGCATATTATGTGTGTACAAATACTTCCTAAATGATTTTAAGTATTAATGTACATTTTTTAATTATTTGAATACTTGCACAAAAATTAGTATTTTTACTACTAAATATTATTTTACAATATTTGCATAATTTTCTGGACCCGGATAAAGATGAATAGTATGGATTCACCAAACCACAAGTTAGGTATTATTCTATTATTTTTGTGGTGATTAAATAAATATATATTGCTATTAGATATTATTATTGGTTAATTGAGTATTTATGGATATATAAATGCATGGGGTATGTATGTATATGGATGTGTATATGTATAGATATATATGTGTATGTATAGATAAGTATATTATATATGGGTGTATGTATATAAAGATATATGTGTGTACGTGTATGTATATATAAATATATATATATTATATATGTGTGTATGTGTATTTATATATAAATATATATTATACATATGTATATGTGATTATATATATAAATATATATAAAGGTGTACATGTGTATGTATACATATACATATATATAGGCGTATATGTGTATGTATATATATATATATATATATATATATATATATATATATATATATATATATATATATATGTAAATAAAATAAAAGAAAATAGAACCAAGTCACATGAGCAACACAGCCCATAAGACCCCCACAACAGTCCCGAGCCCACAGCTCTTCCCCAACCCAAGAATTAAAGCCCAGGCCCAGCCCAACACCCCCCAAAGTTTTTCCAAAGCAGCAAACCGAGTATCACTAAATATACACCGAGCGTATATAAAGAGATCGAACGAAGAGAGGGAGTCGTACAGAAACCCTAGCCGCGCCTTTCCCGCCTTGGCGACCCTCTGGCGCCACCCCACGCAGCCAATGGCCGGCCACGACGCACCGGAGCACGCACAAACGGCGGACACACGCGCGCGCAACAGGACACAGCCGACAGTGGCCAAGTATTTATCATTCTTTGAGGTATGATTTCTCTCTGTATATTCCTCTGATCTCCGAACCGTAAATTGTTACATAAAGCCTATTAGACCCTCTTCAAACACCTTTAAATAGATTCTTTTGTCATGCACTAGATTTTCGCAAAATCGACGCAAAGATCGATGAAAAATTGCTCTAAAACAGAGCATAACACCTACTCGAACCCCCAACTTAGGAAGGCGATTCATGTCAGGATGTTCAGAATTTTCTAAAACTTTTTGAAGACACTTTTAGACAATATATAGGGCTTCGTAACCCTTTTTATAGATTCTGATTTCATCAACCATGCATCGTGAAAACCGACTTCCAAAATCAAGAAAAAATAGTTTTCAAAAACTAGAAAATCCTTCGATACGACGTGCGTCCCGCCAATCCGGACAACGTGGTCGCGAACCAAAAGCATCGAAAGGTGCGTATCGGCTTCGGGGACGTGTGGGCTTTGACGGAATTCAAATTGGTCGTGTGTGCGCGATGAATTTGATGCGTATCCGTCGAAATTTATCGTATCGGCCTCTGTGCAAGTTTCTCAATTACTTTGTGCACGTTCGTCAGATCGAGACGAAACTTACACCAACAGGATCGTATCATTTTTCTGGTCCTGTATGCCAAGTTTGGTCTAATTCTAAGACAGTTGATTGGATCGTCATTTCGTGGGCCCTACGATCCAATTCAACGGGCAATTTCGTGCACGGCCCACCGGAATCCAAAATTGGACATACCGTTGGATTCGTATCGTCAAACCGAATCTGTAAATATGTAGTTTAACGACTTTAGAGACCATTGACTCTGGCACATTTTTTGGTGCAAAGCGGGTCCAATGGCGGACATCGTTTTTGCCCGAAATTACCGTTTTACCCCATGTATCCAGAATTGGACTAAGAACAGGCAATCCTAGCTAATTTAACTATTCTGAGAATGTTGGCAATGTCTGTTTCAGCTTTTGGAGACAGTTGTGAGACTTGGACCTTCTGATTTGTGGATTGGCGATATATTGTTGGTTCTTCGTGCAACCACCAGGCAAGATACCTTGCCTCCCTCTACAGTTCATTGCTCATGCTTATAGTTCCTTTACTTTATATATGTTATCAGTTAGTTCCCTAGTTGTTCATGATTTCCATGCTTATTTAGTCCCTATATCTTTATATATTATCAGTTAGTTATTTCAGTTCTTTTGATTAGCATGCTTTACTTTAGATAGTGTTTACTGGTTTATTAGTCGTGTTCTTTATCATTATCATGCTTGACTGGATGTTGTGGTTCTACCGGATTGGTTCCCTCTCGTACCGTGTCGTGAGTCGTATCGCGTCATAGGATGACTAAGTCATAAACTGGGTGCTATAACACCTTGTCTTGAAATCTTGAAGCTAACCTGCGAGTCCACATTAGGGGCGAGGGTTAGTAGTTATCTGTGTCTTAAGCTAACCTGCGAGTCCATACTAGGGACGAGGGTTAGTAGTATATGGTTCACACCTACGAATCCACACTAGGGGTGAGGGTGATGCTAACTTGTGAGTCCACACTAGGGACGAGGGTTAGTAGTATATGGTTCACACCTGCGAGTACACACTAGGGGCGATGGTGATGCTAGCCTGCATGTCCACACTAGGGACGAGGGTTAGTATTTGTTCAAACCTGCAAGTCCACACTAGAGGCGAGGGTTTGAGTCTTTGATTGGTTATCCGTTGACATCGTGATATCATGTTTCCTTATTTTTCTCCAGCAGTTCATTTATACGTAGTTGTTCTAGTGTTTGTGTTCATGTTCATGTTCGTAGTCATTAGTCGTATTCCTGTTTTCTTGTTTATTTTCTTGTGCATGATAAAACTGTTAGATAGGCATGTATATTATGTAGCTTGCTATGTCCTCTGAGGACCTGATGATCTCTTCAGGTTTAGCGATTGCATGGAGTTAGTTAGCAGTACGGGATGGTAGAGGATTACGATGCATGATACAGGTATTTGCTTGTGATATTTCTTTATTATTCTCTCGTGCTTTATATTCCATACCATAATATATTCTGCTTATTTTATAGACTCATATCATTCTTGGAGTCTTATCGAACAATATGCTAATAGGCTGCAGACCATGACCCATATTTGTTCATTCATGTTTCGTGCATTTATTATGGATTGAGATATAGATTTGTTTGCCATAATTTGGCAGTATACCAAAGCCTTGACAGCGTTTACGTATTCGAGTCGGGCTGGAGTCCGCTTGATGCGTAGCTGGCTTGCTTACGTGCTCGCGTCCGAAAAGCGGGTGCGGGTCGTGACACCAACTCTCCGACTAAGTGTTTTATAGATCGTATCACAATCTCGTCCCACCAATGTTGTTCAGTTTTACACTATCTTGCAAGTTTTTAAATAACATTCCAAGTCTTTCCTGTAGCTCGATTTGAATTTGTATACAACTCGATTTGGATCCGTACCTATATTCAAGGCATCCCGAAGATATATGTATTTCGACCAAGTCCAGCGGTAGCAAATTGAAATAAAGCTGACAGGTAAATTTCAATCCTATGCTTGCCATCTCGTACTCCCTATCGGACTTATCTTTAGCAATTATTCTCAAAATTTTATCGCATACATATATTCGATACATATGTGATTCATTCAATAAAGTCACTGCACGCGATGCGATTCAAAAATCGATTTCTCATTTCGTATGTTTCATACGGACTATCAACTTTATGCATCGCGTCGAGTCGTCGTGCATCCAATCGCAACGATCCTTCGCAACGCCTTGCGTTCGAAGTCGCCACCCAACTATTTTCGAAGTCTGGCTATGCAACTTATCTCGATACAATTTCCTTTGTTGACTTGCAAATGCATCAACATTCAGGACTACGCCCGCTAGGTTACTTACCTAGACATCGTGCTCAAATTCTCCCGATGCAACTTTAAATTGACATTGCACAAAGGTCACAATCTATCCGACACAACAGTTTATATCGAGGCGACGGTGCTCAAGACAACAATCGCCTTGACATGAAGTCTCTACGATGCACCTTATGTTCGATTTCCTAATGAGTAGGAATTTACTAGCCAAATTTCTAACTTATCCATCTCGCAACATCGAATATAAGTTTCATTTCACGCAAGCTAATTGGAAGGTGAATCTGAATCTAACGACATGACTCATAAGTCATTCCTATATCGTTCTATCTCGTGCATAGCACGATTCTCGCAATCGCCTATCTGAATCACCAAGTTCGTTGCTGAATTTCTCGTTCGATCGCCGACCAACATAACCATTCAAGTATTCATCCGACGAATACTCAAATCTAACTATATCATTCTCAATCAAAAGTTGTTCCAACAATTCTCGATCGCCTAGACTTATCGTCAACATGCAACATATTGTATTTGTTATCGATGCAATTTTATCTGCGATATCGCATGGGTCATCTTACGGTCTACAACATTCGATTTGATTTGGCGTTCAAGTCTTCTAGGGTCAGCTGCCTCGAAGCTACGCTCGATAATTGTGGATCATCACCGAAGGACAGTTTACTACGAACCATGTTATATCTTATTTCGGAGCCAAATCACGTTCCGACGATTTCTATGCAACTATCCAAACTTCGGACAAAACCATATCTATCGGCACAACTGATGCACAACTATCCTCCGAGTAAAGTCAAGCACTACCGTCGATAATTCTGCTATTCACGACGTATCTACTCGTATTGAGTTCAAGTCTATCTTATTTGCGGTCAACATACGAGATGCTATACGCATCTTGCAATCGTCGATGACTTATAGTCTCGCCTTGATCAATTGCAAACTTCACGATCAACCAGTTCGTTCATTCTCGTATTGATATTTACAAAATTTTGATAGCGCGAGGCACACTGCATTTTTTTATTCTCATATTGTGCTTACGTTTTCTTACATATCGATCGCGATACGTCGTATCAATTTCGATAGTGTAAGGGTCAACTTTGAATATGTTTCAAAGTCGACTTAACTCGCATCGCATACATCTAAGTTCGCAACGAACTTTTCCATACGCATCAACTCGTTTTCCGATTCGCTGCATCTCGCTATACTTTGATCGCGTAACTGAGTTACCGATTATCCAACATCGAACCCTCGAGTCATACGATCTCGCCCTCTAAGTTTCGCACGTTTCAGTCGTACTCAAATGAGTTTCACCGTAACATAACAAACTATCTCTTATGCACTATTTACCCGCATCAACCAATGTTTTCATCAAAATCGCAAGTCGTGCGATTCGATTACACTTTGCATCGGCTAACATTTCTATCGAGATCACAAGTCGTGTGATTCGATTATAATTTGTATGGCCTAACATTTCTATCAAAATCGTAAGTCGTACGATTTGATTTGCCTTGTTCAACATTTCTATCGAGATCGCAAGTCGTGCGACTCAATTGTAAGTTTGAGTTTTTCCTTTCCGTCGATTCGATTATTGCTTCAAGGCATAATCGTTCCGCTAGTCTTGGTCGTCCGACCAACTTATAATTTCCGTCCGACGTATCATTCATTGATACGAGTCTCGCCTTATCGTCCCAACCGATTTTCGAAGAACACTTGCATCAACATACCGTCATACAAATTTTCAATTGAGTCTAGGTACTCCCCCGTCCATTGCGGACAAACCTTCCGCAATTCTCATAACGCGTCAATGCAATTCATCGCACAAGTGGTATACCATATACCACTCGAAATCGAGTCATTCATCGCATACGTGGTACAGCATATACCACTCGAAAATCAAGTTATTTCTCTCGCATTATACTTAGTATAAACCAACGATCTCTTCCGACTCACGATTTTCGCAGTGATCGTGATTGATCACAACCGTAACTTTGATTAAATCAAATCCGATACAACTCGGCCAACGTTTTCATTTGCCAAGCAAGTTTAGTGTGCAGCCGAACGATTCATTTTATCGATTTATGATTTCAGTTTCCTTTATGTTGCATCTCGTGCAACAATTTATTTTTAATCTCCTTTGCACTCCATGCAACGATTAATTTGATATGCGTTGCACCATGTGCAATATTTTACTTCCGACACGCGTTGCACATCGTGCAACGACTTATTTTCGACATTCATTGCACCTTATGCACGATTTATTCCCAACTTTCAAAGTCAATACCCAAATTCGTTCAACACATTCGATATTGACTTATCACTTTCATTTTTAACGCATATTCATAATTAACTCGTTGTACTTCGCGCATCATTCTATTTCTCATTCAACATGTTACATTGCACAACAACATTTCAATCACATTTCACAATTTGTTACACTTGCAGCAACTAACATTTCACGGCTCATGCATTCAATACAACAAACATTTCACGACTTTCTTTGCAACATCAAGTAAATTCGAAGTACTTGCGACAACGTTACCCGGCTTTGTATTAGACTTATTGTATGGAACATCCAGTGCGGCATCGAGTAGAGTCAAGAGTGATTTCGATTGGTGGTGGACAACTCTTTGGAATTGAAGCAAAGCAAACGTCCTGAGGAAATTAAGCCTAGAGCTCTGATACCAATTTTTCACGCCCTGACCCGGAATCACCCGAATCATCGTCCTCGTAGGGGACGTAATACCGCATGTGCCTGGAGTTGAGCTCGTGCAAGGCAAGATGACTAGTTCTAAATGGTTATCTTTTGAATTCGATATTAACAACGAAAGGAAAACAGAGTATACGAAACAATTCTCTTTATTGATATTCGAACTGAGATTACAAAGGCTTTCGATAGCCTAACAATATATGCCAGATTGGCTACAACAGTCAGGTTCTCTCTTGCCTACAAAGGATTTCATCGTTCCATACATCATGCCTTCTATATCTCGGCCGCATCAATCATGTTGCAAGTCCGAGCATCAAGCGATCGCACGCTTCAATACGCTTCGGTATTCCAAGCCTCAACGCGTTCAAGCGAAGCTTCATCGCGAACCATCCATTCCCTGCACCCTGCATGAAAGCTGGTGGGGGATCAGTACGTTCGTCCTCGCATGTACTAATGTAAAGACCTTCTTTCCAAATCGACATTAATTGTAGTATTTATGTGAAATCATGCAACTTAGCATATGATCTTGCTATGTTCTTCTTTGGGTCGATTTCATGGCATATTCGAAAGTAGTAAAGCATGTTAGTATGGCAAGCATGTTATTCGAATTAAAATATGCAAGCAGGCAAGCAATCTCGTGTTTGTTTCGTGGCATGACTTCTTACCAAGTCGACGCACTCGCCCTTGCACCGACGCAAGGTGAATATGCCCCATGAAGAACAGTTTGGCAACTCTAGAGGGGGGGTGAATAGAGTATATATGTATAATGACCAATAAAAAATTAACTCTTTCACTAACAATGAATAGTCAGAGTAAAATGCGGAATGTAAATGAAAGACAAGAGAGCATACGCAAACACAGCAATTTTAACCTGGTTTCCCTCGTGGAGGACTAGTCCAGGCCTGAGAACTCTAGCTCAGGATTAAATCCACTATTTGTGAAATAGTAGCTTACAACCCGTGCCTTTTCTTCAGAAGAGCACGTCAACTTCTTACAGAGAATCGCAGTGGCGATTTGCTTGGAATTGTCCAAGCGATTTCTTCACTCTTGCACAAGAATCCTAAATGAGAGATGCTGAGCACTCGAGACTTAGGAGGCTTGTGGCTAGTAGATGGGAAGGGTATGGCTTATAGAGCTTGTAGGGGAGAAGAGAAGAGAAGATTGAGTGATTCAAAATGAGAGAATTCATGCCCTATTTATACTGATTTTAGGGACAGAATTCGGCCAGAATTCGGGTAAGGAAATTCAAAAATTTGGCCGTTGGACAGCTAGCAAACAGCTAACCCTAAAATTAGGGTTCCTGATTTCTAGGGGACAGAGTTCGGCCCGAACTCTGTGTGGAGGCAGAGTTCGGCCCGAACTCTGTCTCCAGAGCACAGAATGGTCCTAAGAGGGACTTGTGGGCAATTTGGTTTTGGTGGAGCTTGGGATTTTGGGTAGGCTTGTATACTAAGTTCCAAGAGCTCAGCATAACTCAGAGTACATAAATCTAGACTCAATGAAATCATAAAATACAGACTCCAGAACACACTGAGAGCTGAAGACTGAGCTGTCATCTGTCTTGAACTGAATGCAGTCGTCGTGTGTCGTATTGAATTTATACAAGTATTATTTGGTCAATATAGTCAATATTTGGTTGACTGTGACTTTGTGTCAACAATCTCCCCCATATTGATAATTGACAAAATAATATATGTATATTTCAATATTCATACCTGGACACAGTTGATTGTAATATAGCTCCATAGCTCCCCCATAAACGATGCCTGAGCTAAGCGAAAATAGCTCCCCCGTAAACCATGAGCGGTGTCGAGCTAGAAGCTATAGCTCTCCCCCGTACAAATTGCATAGTTCCTGTGATCTGATAGATGATATTTTCCAGAGCAAGAAGCACAGATATACACAGATATACGAATGCATAGAGCCAGTAATAGTATTCCAAAACAAGCACAAAATATACATATGTTTCTCCCCCTTTTGGCAGTTAGCAATATAATAAACAATGAATAGTAATGCAACCACACTAAGAGAAGAAACAGTATAATATGGAGCAAAATAAGCATTGACATAGAATGATAATAAAGATAGATAATGTCATCCACCAAACCAAGTGGCCAACTCATAAACATAGTATATAAAACCAGCTACATGAATCCATAAGAAACTAAATAACTGAAAGCAAAAATAACTAAGACCATCAGCAGTAGCAGCAGCAGCAGATAGTAGCCAGTCTCCATCATGGAGCACGAGAAGGTCCTGGAACATCTGATGGACCATGGAAGGCGCGACGAGGGTCCACAAAAGCATCATCCGGAATCATGTAACGCATAACCCACGGATCATCAATGCGATAACCCGCGCGTGCTGGATCCCGCTCAATAGGCACATGCAGATCAGGATGACGAGCAAGTGAATACCGCATATCATGCAGAGAGTTCCCAAGGGCACTGATCTGTAGAGTGGTACGGTAATCCTGCTGCGTCCAGCGATCATCCTCAATAGCAAAGCGATCGCGAAGCATAGTCTGTATAGACTCCAGGGTGGCAGGAGGAGGAGGGGCATCCTGACCGAGTGGAGGAGCGTCAGGCTCCTCATCAGCAGAGTGCTCAGATGACTCAGAAGCAGCTACAGGCTGAAGGCGTCTTGCCTTGGATAAAAAGGCAGGTGCAGGCAAGAATGGACACTCATGAATTGGAATAATGAAAGCACGAAAGACTAAAGGAAGATAGAGAGGATAAACCAATGCTCTTGGTTTCTTCCGACAGTTGATCATCCAATCCATCATAGTTCGAGGAAAGTTAAATGGAATACGATAGTGAAGATGGTATAAGGCAGAGATTTCAAGATAAGTGACTTCATCGGTTGAGCCAGCCTTGGGCAAGATGGTGTTGAACACAATGCGATGAAGTTCATAAAAGTAAGGAGTCAGATGTTTGGCCTTTAGCTTGCGAGGACTAACGTTAGGAGCACATAAGTCCTCCTTGAATCCTTCAAGGGAAGTACCGTCAACAAATTGGAGTTGACGTGCCTCCACAAGCTTGTCCCATACATCAAGATCAGGAAGAGCAAGATAGTCTCCCAACTCAGATTCATTGAAAGCAATGCTAATACCAGCAACCCGTGAGTAGATGTGGGTTGCATCGTGAGTCATATTACAATAGAACATTTGAATTGCACTATGGTAAATAACAGAATTTGAAGCAACAAGTTCATCCAAACAGAGGTCACGGAATAATGACTCATATTGAGCAAAAATAGTGAAGTTGATCGGATGACCCCCAAACACAGGACGAGTTCTAAAATCGCTAAACCATTCATTGGAGGCTTCTAGTGATACGAATAAGCGATCGTCGTAAGTGTTAGGGTCATCGGGACGTGGTGGATTGAACAACGGATGTATTGGGTGTTGTTCATCAACTTGTTCAACTGGAGGAGGAGGAACCGATGAGGAAGCACCCTCATTGCGAGTCCTTCTCACTCTTTTGAACAAACGAGATGCCATTGCCAAAGAAAATAGGAGAGCTTGAAAAAGAAAGAAGGAGAGATATATACCTGAAAATAACACCAAACAGTTGAAGAGAAAGTTGAAAAACCCCTTTTCCTAGATTTTGGGAAGAGATAGAGCTCTATAGACCAAGAACTAGGGTTAGGGTTTGGAAGAAAGAAGATGGAGAGGTGGAGAAGAAGGAACAATGAGAGGAGAGAGAAAAGAATCCCAAAAAAAATAGGGCTGAGTCTTAGGTCGGGTGAAAAGTCAACCATTGGATTAGAAAAGATCCAACGGTGGAGCCAGATCCCGATTCTGGAACCTAGGTACCGAACTCGGCCCGAACTCTGATATGGGCAGAGTTCGGCCCGAGTTCTGGCTCAATAGTCCAGAACTTAAAAAGGCAAAAGTCAGGAAGAAAATGTTCAATAATTAAACAAAATGACAGTCGGGAATAACAAAGAGTGTTGAATGAAAGAAATAGATAGAGAGGTATACAGAAAATAGAATGAACTTTTAGAAAATGTCAATTAGGCAATATTAAATTGAAACAAGCCATATAATAAATAAGGACATATACTGTGGTTCAATAGTCCAAATTTGCCATGGGTTAGCTGCAGGGGCCGGATCCCAGCTAGCGGTAGTCCTGAGGACTAGTGCACCGTGTCGCTTAGGCTTTTACGCCTTGTTGTCAGAAGGACCCTTTCGGCTTGTACCCATACCAAATTCTTTGTAAGGAATCACAATATACACGATATTTACGCAGGTGAGTTTCAATTTATGACTGCTTCATCTAAGATTCCAAGTTCACGACAAAGAAAATTGAAGCGCTCTTCGGATAGTGGCTTAGTAAAGAAGTCTGCCAGCTGATGATCAGTGTCAATAAATTCTAAGTTAATCGTGCCATTTTGCTGATGATCACGCAAAAAGTGGTGTCTGATCTCAATGTGTTTAGTGCGTGAGTGACAGACAGGGTTCTTAGTCAAATTGATGGCACTAGTATTGTCACAGAATATAGGAATATGCATGAAAGATAACTTATAGTCTTCAAGGGTTTGCTTCATCCACAGAATCTGTGCACAACAACGCCCAGCTGCTATATATTCAGCTTCTGTTGTGGATAGTGCGACAGAGTTCTGCTTCTTGCTAAACCATGAGACTAGAGCCTTTCCTAACAAATGACACGTGCCGCTCGTACTTTTACGGTCGACCTTGCATCCAGCAAAGTCAGCATCAGAGTAACCGATGAGGTCAAATGATGTTGACTTGGGATACCATAGGCCCACTGTAACCGTACCCTTAAGGTATCGAAAGATACGCTTAACCGCGGTCATGTGAGATTCCTTAGGATTTGCTTGATATCTAGCACATAGGCAAACACTAAACATGATATCGGGGCGACTAGCAGTTAAATAAAGTAAGCTGCCTATCATACCTCGATACTTATGTTGATCAACAGGTTTGCCGCTCTCATCTGGTTCGAGTTTGGTTGAAGTAGCCATTGGCGTGCTAATTGGTTTGACGTTGTCAAGGTCGAACTTCTTCAGCATGTCCTTGGTATACTTCGATTGACAGATGAAAGTTCCATTTGCCAGTTGCTTTACTTGCAGGCCAAGAAAGTAGTTGAGCTCTCCCATCATGCTCATCTCAAATTCTGTCTGCATACACTTGGCAAATTCTTGACAAAGAGTTTCATCAGTAGATCCAAAAATAATATCATCAACATAAATTTGAATTAATAGAATGGTGTCTTTGAAAGATTTGATAAACAGTGTAGTGTCAATTTTCCCTTTAGAAAAACCTTTCTCAAGCAGGAAGCTGCTTAGCCTTTCATACCAAGCTCTGGGAGCTTGTTTAAGGCCATAAAGCGCTTTCTTTAGCTTGAACATGTGGTCGGGAAATTTGTGATTTTCAAAGCCAGGGGGTTGTTTGACATAAACTTCCTCCTTAATAAAGCCATTCAAGAAAGCACTTTTAACATCCATTTGAAATAATTTAAAGTTCTGATGATTGGCAAAAGCACAAAGCATCCGAATGGATTCAAGTCTAGCAACAGGAGCATATGTCTCATCGTAGTCGATACCTTCCTCTTGGTTGTATCCTTGAGCTACTAGACGAGCTTTGTTACGTGTGACTGAACCATCTTCATTTACTTTGTTTCTAAACACCCATTTGGTACCAATTATTGAATGATTGGCCGGTTTAGGAACTAGTTCCCATACTTGGCTTCTTTCAAATTGGTTGAGTTCTTCTTGCATAGCAGAGATCCAAAATTCATCAGTAAAAGCTTCAGAAATGTTTTTAGGCTCTACTTGTGAAATGAAGGCAGTGCTAGCAACAGAGTCTCTTAATGATGATCTAGTAGTAACTCCACGTGACACTTCACCTATGACTAAATTTTCTGGATGTGAAGGTTTGAATGAGAATTTCTTAGGCAAACCCTCCAGAGAATTAGTTTCAGTTGAAGTATTCATTGGAGTAGAGGAAGTTGATGGCACAACATCATCATCAAGAGTACTTACTGCACTGTTATCTTCATCAAAAGTCACATTTGTTGACTCCTCCACAATAAGTGAGCGTTTATTGAAAACTCTATATCCCTTACTTTTGGCAGCATAACCAAGAAAGATACCATCGTCAGCTTTGGCATCAAATTTGCCTAAGTTGTCTTTGGTGTTAAGGATAAAACATCTGCAGCCAAAAACTCTGAAATAAGAAACATTTGGGGTTCTCCCAAACCAAAGCTCATAGGGTGTTTTCTTCGAAATGGGACGAATAAGCACCCTATTTAAAATGTGGCATGCTGTACTTACAGCTTCTGCCCAAAAATATTTCGGAAGAGAAAATTTATTCAACATGACTCTAGCCATATCGCCAAGAGTCCTATTCTTCCGCTCCACAACACCATTTTGTTGAGGAGTTCTAGGACAGGAAAATTCATGATCAATACCATTTGCATTACAAAAACTTTCAAAATCTGAATTTACGAATTCGCCTCCATGATCACTTCGGATTCGAGTAATCATGTAGCCTTTTTCGTTTTGAACTTTATTTACAAAAACTTTGAAAACAGAGATAGCATCGCTTTTATTAGCGAGAAAGAAAACCCAAGTAAATCTCGAAAAATCATCAATAATAACAAAAGCATATAGTTTGCCACCAAGGCTAGCTATTCTACTAGGACCAAATAAATCCATATGGAGTAATTGCAAGGGTCTAGTAGTACTTACAGAGTTGATGGAATGAAATGAGGATTTAGTTGCCTTGTTAAGTTCACATTCGGCACATACCGTGTCCTTTTTGAATGTGATGTCAGGCAATCCTCTCACTAGCTTCTTGGTAGAAAGCCTGGATATAGCATCCATGTTGGCATGACCGAGACGCTGGTGCCATAGTAGTCGTTCGTCTTTGTGTGCATATAAACATCTACCTGCATGGTTAGTATTTATAGAGAGATAGAAAATATAGATATTGTCCTCTCTTTTCCCTTCAAAAGCAATGTCTCCTGTTGACCTATCGTAGATGTAGCAACAGTTTTGTCCAAAGTTAATATCATATCCATGATCAGCAAGATGGCTAATGCTGAGCAGGTTATGCTTTAACTCGGTCACTAGGCAGACATCCTTTATAACAGGAGAAGGAGGATGACCAATGATACCGTTACCTATTATATGCCCTTTGAAATTGTTACCGAAGGATACGTATCCTTCTCTTTTCATCGATAGTGATGCAAAAAGATTTGCGTCTCCCGTCATATGTCGCGAGCATCCACTATCGAGAATCCACTTACTCTCAGTTGAGGAGGAAAGGTCCACCTACATCAAGAGTAGATGTGACCTTTGGTACCCATTTTCTTGAGGGTCCTGAAAAGTTAGTTTTTGGAAACCAAGCATATATTTTCTTGTCTACCAGTCTTCTAACTCTACACTGTGGTGAAATGTGTCCATGTTTTCCACAGTAAGTACAGATGGCATTTTTATTTATACTAGGAGCATGAGAATGATATCTATGAGCAACAGGATGAGGATGATATGGAGAATTAGCATGGTAATGATGACTATGCTTAGAGTGAGTGGCATGATGATGCTGTCTGTGTGTCATAGCATGATGATATTGACTGTGAGGAGTGGCATGCTGAAATTGTCTATATGGCATAGTGTGATGTTGTGGCATGATATGATGATTTTGCTTATGTGGCATGGCATGTTGATGAGGTATGGTATGATGACTTTGTCTATGTGTAGAGTGATATTGGTTGTGTCTTTGTGCAATATGATGAGTATGAGGAGTATTTTTACGTGCATGTGGTTTGTGAAAGTTTGTGTAAATAAATGCATGGTTATGTGCTGTATGAGGGTGACGTGGTTGACTAGCATGAGTGGTGTTGTGCTCATGTGATTGGGTTTGAGGTTTAGCCACCTGTTTTCCCAATTTGATTTCTAATCTTTTAGAAACAGCTTGTAATTCATCAACTTTAATATTCAAGCCATAGATCTTAGTCAGAGAAATCTTGTGTCTACTCTTTTCTTCAGCAAGCAATGTATTGAGAGTAGTGATTTCTTGAGTTTGTTGCTCAATGCGTGCTTCAGCATCATGTAAGCTTAATTTAAGCTTCGATACTTCATCAGTGTCATTTGTGGGAGATGTGTTTCTAACATTATTAAGAAGCAAGGAAATTCTTTGTATCTCATCTTCTAGACTTTTGATTTTGTCCTTGGCATGCTTGTATTTACCGATAATCTTTTTGTGATCATCAAGTAAATCGGTGAAGGCATCGCCAAGTTCATCAAAAGAGAAGTCATCTAAAGTTTCGTTTGATACCTTGGTGGAATTTGCCATGAGGCAAACATTTGCTTTGTCTTGAGGAGAGTTCTTTTCTTCCTCGGAGTCACTTGCTTCGCTTTCATGCCAAATGCTTGTGTTGGCATATCTTTTTGATGAGTTCTTCTTGTAGGGCTTTTCATACCGGTTGCTCTTCTTTAAGAGCGGACAGTCTCTTCTGACGTGTCCAGTCTTTTTGCAACCATAGCAAGTTGGCTCTTCTTCATCGTCTTCTTGTGGTTCCTTCTTTCTTTGATTGAAGCGAAGGAATTTCTTGAAGTTACGTACCATGAGAGCTTGGTCTTCATCATCTGAGATATCGTCTTCAGTCTCATCGTGATCAACCTTTCGTCGATGGACTTTGAGTGCTATCTCCCTGGTCTTCGGAGCAGGCTCTTCGAAGTCCTTGAGGTCAAGCTCGTGAGTCATGAGCTTGCCCATCAAAGTCTCCATAGACATACTTGTGAGATCATTTCCTTCTATGATGGCTGTCACCTTAGGGTTCCAAATCTTTGGTAACCCTCTGAGTAGCTTGCGGATCTTCTCATGGTTTGAGTACTGCTTACCGAGCGAGGATAACGGGTTGATGATGTCGAGGAATCTTGTAAACATTTGAGTGATCGTCTCATTTGGCTTCATCTTGAAGGCTTCGTACTCTTGAGTGAGACGGCTTATCTTTGATTCCTTGACTTGAGTGGTTCCTTCATGCGTCACTTCCAGAAGTCTCCATACTTCATGAGCAGTGGTGCATGTAGAGACCCTGTTAAACTCGTTCCTGTCTATAGCACAGAATAAAGCATTAATAGCCCTAGCATCTAGACTTGCCTGTTTCTTCTCCTCGACAGAATATTTGTCGTGTGGCTTCTCAGTGAGGTCACCATCGACAACTATTCTGGCGGGCTTTTTGTAACCGTCAGTTACGACAGTCCAAAGGTCAAAGTCTAGAGACTTCAGATAAAAACTCATCCTTGTTTTCCAATATGTGTAGTTAGTCCCATCAAATAGGGGAGGCCTATGAGTGGACTGACCTTCACCATGATTGGAGATCAAGGATTGTGTGGTTGCCATGGATCAGCTCTTAGGATGTTAGTCCTTATAAAGAGAACAGAGCTCTGATACCAAATGAAGAACAGTTTGGCAACTCTAGAGGGGGGGTGAATAGAGTATATATGTATAATGACCAATAAAAAATTAACTCTTTCACTAACAATGAATAGTCAGAGTAAAATGCGGAATGTAAATGAAAGACAAGAGAGCATACGCAAACACAGCAATTTTAACCTGGTTTCCCTCGTGGAGGACTAGTCCAGGCCTGAGAACTCTAGCTCAGGATTAAATCCACTATTTGTGAAATAGTAGCTTACAACCCGTGCCTTTTCTTCAGAAGAGCACGTCAACTTCTTACAGAGAATCGCAGTGGCGATTTGCTTGGAATTGTCCAAGCGATTTCTTCACTCTTGCACAAGAATCCTAAATGAGAGATGCTGAGCACTCGAGACTTAGGAGGCTTGTGGCTAGTAGATGGGAAGGGTATGGCTTATAGAGCTTGTAGGGGAGAAGAGAAGAGAAGATTGAGTGATTCAAAATGAGAGAATTCATGCCCTATTTATACTGATTTTAGGGACAGAATTCGGCCAGAATTCGGGTAAGGAAATTCAAAAATTTGGCCGTTGGACAGCTAGCAAACAGCTAACCCTAAAATTAGGGTTCCTGATTTCTAGGGGACAGAGTTCGGCCCGAACTCTGTGTGGAGGCAGAGTTCGGCCCGAACTCTGTCTCCAGAGCACAGAATGGTCCTAAGAGGGACTTGTGGGCAATTTGGTTTTGGTGGAGCTTGGGATTTTGGGTAGGCTTGTATACTAAGTTCCAAGAGCTCAGCATAACTCAGAGTACATAAATCTAGACTCAATGAAATCATAAAATACAGACTCCAGAACACACTGAGAGCTGAAGACTGAGCTGTCATCTGTCTTGAACTGAATGCAGTCGTCGTGTGTCGTATTGAATTTATACAAGTATTATTTGGTCAATATAGTCAATATTTGGTTGACTGTGACTTTGTGTCAACACCCCATTCCGTCCCTGTCATGTTATAAGTACATCTCTAAGCAGGATCTATGTGTGCGGGACACATACGTGCCTACACTTTCAACCCATCGTTCCTTAGCTAAAGGTCTTGTCGTATCCGTACCGAAATGGACTAAAGGAGTTTCTTTACTTTCTTTTCTCTCTTTTCTTTTCTAGAATTTAGGTAGCCCGGCGTTTCACGGGTTGGGTTGCTATCCCAAACAACCGAAACGTTACCGCTGCATACCATCATTTGCGGCTTTTCCCCATCTATAAACGAGTGCTAGTCGTCTTAAGGATGTGCGCCTATCAAAGATAACATTCCCCCAAACGGTTTCGGGGCGCTCCAGCACTTAACCGTTCGAGGGAACACCCGTGTACGAGTTATTATCACATTTAATCTCAATTCCATCCCATTCGATTTAATCTCAATTCCATCCCATTCGATTTAATCTCAATTCCATCCCATTCGACCATGCGATGCCCTATTATTCAAGCAATCAAGCACTATTATTCAAACAACCAAACATTGTCTTGAGTCCGAGACTCAGACTTTATCATCTCGTTTTTCTTCCATTTAACTTTCTATGTTCTTACATTTCATACTTCGTTTCAATGTTCAATGTCATCATGCCTCAACTCAATGTTCGTCAACCGAACGACCCGAAGGTCTCGAACACCTTTCGAGGCATCATGTCATATCCAACAATTCTATCACATTCATGCCACAACTGTATTCTTTCGCAATGAAGCCATCTTTTATGATTCCGTGCACGTAGGCACGTTTCGACCGTATTCCCATATTCTATAACTTAGTGTTCAATGTCCGGGGCTTACGCGTTAGAGCGCTCTCCTATTATCTTTCAATGTTCTAGTCTTTCTAACTCGTGCGCGAAGGCACGGAATTGTTCATACACTAAGGCACTCGCCGAATAAAGTTATCCCATTTTCTTGTGGCTTTCACACCGAGGTGCTCGTCTTTGCGATATCCAATGTCCCATAGCGACTCGTACATTTGATGCACGTTTCATTTCAATTGTTCTAACTAGTGTTCGACACACACTACGATTTATCTTCCGATCGGACCACGCCCATGGCGTCGATAGGTTAACTTAGCATACAATGATATATTTTGACTTATCGCATGAAGGAGTAAAAAGATGAGTCAATCCTCCCACATTGAGTCGATATGTCTTATCGTTTCGCCGAGCCGATGCAGCTCGATTTTGTAACTTTGTTGTACGACCACTCTCCTGACTTAGCCATTCAAGCACTTCGTGCTTCATTGAATTATACGTCCGATTTGGCTTACCGTGTCCATGCCTCAGCCCGTCGCAAGGTGACGATTTGGTTTTGCGGACCCCTTACTGAATAAGGCAGAATGCCAACCTCTAATATTTTCGCGTCAACGTATAACCTGCACACGAAACCAACTAAAATCAATACTTGCATCAATTCGGACTTGCGACTTGGTCGATTTGATTTTTTAGAATCTTTGAGCCGTCTCAACGTACTTATCCTTTGGGGCAACGCAGCGCTTTGCATCGATTCACTCGATGCATTCTTCGGGACAAGGCAACTCTTCGCATCGACTTAGTTCGATGCATTGCTCGGGATAACATAACTCTTGTATTGATTCGCATCGATGCATTTCATTCGGTCAACGCGACTCGTTGAGTCAACGCCTCAGCGTAATGCACCATACGGAACGGGACATTACATGCTTGGTACAATGACGTAACCAAACAACTTAGTTAAGGACCTGCATGGGCCGCCACTAAAATATGTCATGACCCGCTACCCAAATTGTTGGACCGGGCCGAGCTATGTCCAGCATACGCTTGGTTAAAGCGTAGTAAGCTATTCTAGGAGATAGAAAAAATGGTACTAAGTGTAAAAACAGACATATATTAAAGTATTTTTAAGAGTTCATCATGACACAGCTTCTATTGACGAAAATAAATAAGTTTTATAGTTTATTACACTTTCAACGTAAGAACTTGAGACAAGGTCCAGTAACCAAGTAAAAGTTGTAACAACTCAAAGTCTAAGTGTAAAATAGGAAAGACAACTAAGCAAGGTTCCCCACTGGGGCCTCTTCTGGAGCAAAGGCCAGGTCCTCTAAGGCAGTCCCGTAGTAGGTATCACATAACATTTCCTCAGATATTGCACCTACAACGTTATCCTGTCAGAACGGGAGCAAGTACTTTGTACTACAAACATAATACTGAGCACAAAATAAAAGGAGATATAATAACAGAATCATGGCATATCACAGTTTATCAAGTTTAGATACATATTGTCATGGCAACATATGTTTGTTTAAAGTTTAAAACTGTAGCACGTACGTGATCGGTCAATAGGTAAATATGATGTACTGTAGTACATATCAAAATTCTGAAATGCACATACGTACATTTAACGGCATCGGTGTACATACATACACAAACGCGAGATCAGACCTAGGACAAGGTTGCATATAGAATGTGACCTTGCTCGATACATACATACGGAAAAGGAGGACATGATCACGTACTCAACTAACAGTTTTCTCATAATCTATTTTATAACATGTAAGTGATACTGAGAGTAGTATAGAGCATATAGAAGATACTGAGAGCAGTATAAAGCATGATATGACTTGTAGTTCAAGAAACGGTATTTTAACATAGTTCGTACACAGATTATTATCATATGCAGTAAATCAAGTTTGTAGGAGTACTTGTCTCGAGCAAAGCAAGGATAAGAATATGTAGCTATAGATGTCCGGTGTCCTGTCAAAATGATATACAGTCTTCGTCTCTAAGTTATGATTTAATATTTACACTAGTGGTGTGATACGGCTCCTAATAGGATACTAGCTAAGTGATGCTCTAGCAGTCCAATGTGGGGTGTTACAACATCTAGACCAATAGATAGTGTCTCTACACCAAGGTAGGGTAAGGTCCCGATACTAAAATATCCCAAAAATCCACAAAACACACAAGTTAATATTGATTAATTAATTATTCATATTTTACATTGTGTTCCAATAATTATTAAGATAGTTATAAGTCTTATTATATATGAAATAATATACCAATTTGATCCTTGTTAATTATAGTAATTTATTATAAATTTTCTGGAATTTATAATCCAGTGTAAGTATTTATTAAAAATCAGTTTACAAGTGTACATTGAAAATGAGTTCTGGTTTTCTATTTTTAAACAGTTGCAAAACAGTAAATTAAATCCTAAAAAAATTACATTAAATTAGCTTAAATAACATAGTATTTTACAATAATTTCTATGGAATTTATTCAGCATTAAAATGTTGTCTGAAAATTCAAATATCATAAAGCACAGATTCTGAAATTAAATAAATAATTATTTAATGTATTTGTCCATGTATCTGAATTTGAACCGAAGTCCAGATACGGGACCCGAGGCCATTGTCACGCCCCAGAACCAGAATATTGGAGAGCGGGGGACAGACACAGCCAGCTACGTACATTGAAGTATAATCTACCCCGATATACGGTCACGGCTGTCTAGATGCATGAGGGTTTATCTACAAGCCAACAGTCTCTTATGGTCATGAACAAGCTTAGTGTCTCAATCTCAAGCAAGTAAGTAAATGTTACAAGATGTTAGATCATCAGACATAGAAAGTAAGGCGTCCCAAACATTACATATTCAGAAGATCATGAAGCTAGTCATACAAAATGTGATGACTAGCAAAAGTTTCAGTCATAAATGATCAACCCTAGGATTTGTCGATTATGTTACAACCCGTAGGCAGACAGTAAGTAAAGTTGTAAATGAGCTAACACTTGCTCGGCGGGTAAATGCCTCAAAAAAATATTTTTACAAGGGAGTGGGAGAGCAAAATAAGAACCCACTCGTTGTCAGGGTTGCGCCTAGTGCTCACCATCTGGCTGGATGACAGGGAGATCCTCGGGAGCTACTCCAAAATCTGGCCAAATAAAACCAGCTGGGTCAGACCCCAGAAGAGGAAGTGCCACAAGGAAGGCTTCACTTAAGAACTAAAACCAGCACATTAGCACATGGGAACATAAATGGTAATAAAAGACATGAGTTAGGGAAAACAAGGTGATAAACGATAAGATAAATAAAGGACTATTCCGGTAGACAAGTTACAACCCGTAAACCAAACAAGGACCGGGTTTGTGACCCTTCACCTGAACAGAGCTTAGTCTCCAACCAATTATCGACAAGAGTAAAGCATAAGCAAGTATGTGCTAAAGTAATTATAGACTGGCATTGCTTAGATAAGACTAGACTGGACTCCATTCATCATTCACGGCCAAACAATTAGTACGGCTTGATACTTTAACTAGCTAGGGTTATCACAAGTCTAGTTACTAGCAAGATGCAATGAGATGTTCCAACAGCCACAAGCCCTGCAGTCTTAATCCAGATTATCCGGTCACAAGTTGAGAGAGTTGGATTAGGTGACTTAGAGGTGCAACACATGACAATGTGCTGGAAATGTGTCCTACTCGACGGCAGGCTACAAGTCCAATTAAAGCACCCAGATAACGGGACTGTCTGTAGCTAGGAAATCTCTTCATGAACTACTTGATCACTTTAATCATTATCCTAGTTAGATTCAGTATGAATCCCTGACCGTGGGAATCAGCAATTCATATCCTAGACATGATGCAAGATGAGACATGTTGATTATACAAGCAAAAACACCCACAGTGTCAAGACAAGAGTTACTTAGCAAGACGTATCGAGATTATCATGTTAGGTTACTTTATCAAGTCAAGAGTGCGTCACAAAGGACCACCATCAAGAATTATCATGTCAAGTTACTTGTTACTTGTCAAGATTACTTGTCAGGAGTGCGCCTCGACAGGCCACTATCAAGATTTTACATGTCGTATCAAGTGTACTTCTTACTTATCAAGAGTGCACCAAGCCAGGTTGTGCCAAGCCAGGTTGTGGCACTGCCAGGTTGTGGCACTGCCAGGTTGCGGCACTTGCCAGGTTGCGGCACTTCCAGGTTACGGTTCTTGCCAGATTGCGGCAATGCCAGGTTGCGACACTAGCCAGGTTGCGGCACTTGCCAGGTTACGGCACTTGCCAGGTTGCGGCACTTGCCAGGTTGCGGCACTAGCCAGGTTGCGGCACTTGCCAGGTTACGGCACTAGCCAGGTTGCAGCACTAGCCAGGTTGCGGCACTAGCCAGGTTGCGGCACTTGCCAGGATGCGGCACTAGCCAGGTTGCGGCAATTGCCAGGTTGCGGCACTAGCCAGGTTGTGGCACTTTCCAGGTTGCGGCACTAGCCAGGTTACGGCATTATTCATCTTCTCCAACCAGCATAAAAATGCTTGGTTGGACCCATGAACTCAAAATAGCACAACTTTCTCATCCGAAGTCAAAATCAAGCGGTTCAAAAGCCAAAATTTGGTAGAATTGAATTTTCTACAACATGGAACCATTAGATTTTGAAAAAACTAAGTTTTTGAGATCAAAACCAAAAAAAATCAAAAAAGTTACAAACTTAGGTCTACAAGAATCCATCCACCAAATCCAAAAATGTCAAGTTCTAAAGAGGCTTAGAATCAAGTAAGGAAGAGAATGGAACAATAAAACTTGAGATCCATCATGAAGCAAGTTGCACTTGCCTAGGCTTGGTAGGTGGGAGGAGTAAATGAAGAAGATGAAGAAGTAAATGCAAATAAGGGAAGAGAGAGAAGAAGTTGACTTATATAGCAACCCCTCTCATCTCAACCCAATATAAACCAAACTAAGCCAAACCAAGCCAAGTCATGTTGAACCAAGTTGAAACAATCAAGTCAAGATTTAAACCAAGGCTAAGCTAAGCAAGATAAGTCAAAATACGGGCCACTTGACAATTGTCAAAAATTCGTATACGTATCCTAAAAAAATACGTATAACAGAAAACGGGAGTGATAAATCTACCCACCTTAAATGAATTTTGTCCTTGAAATTTAATCAAGAGGCTAGGCGTGTCGGGGCAAGCTATACTAATACTGGCAATCTACGACTAGCAATCAACCAAGCAATCATTCATACAAGCAAGAAAGTAGAAGCATATGGCATAAGGAAGACTTTATACCTTATGAGTCAAACAAGTGTGGATATCGCGAGCGGATATCATCCTCACGCTCCCACGTTGACTCACCCAAAGTGTGATGACCCCAAGCAACACGGACTGACTTAATAGTCTTGTTCTTGAGTATCTTCTCCCTTCGGCCAAATATGGATACGGGCCTTTCCTCATACGAAAGGTTGGTACCAACAACCAATTTCGAATGATCAAGGATATGGCTCAGATCCGGGATGTACCATCATAATTGGGATACATGGAATATGTCATGTACCTTACGTAACGACGGTGGAAGAGCGAGACGATAGGATACATCACCTACTCGTTCGAGAATATCAAACGGTCCTATATACCTAGGACTAAGATTTCTCGTACGCCGAATCGAATGATGTCATGGGTAGGCAAGATCCTAAGGAATACATGGTCGTCGATAGAAAATTCAAGCAGACGCCGTTGAGAATCGGCCCAATGGCGCTGACGGTCTTTTGCAACTCGAAGATGATCTCTGACTTGTCTGACCACCTCGATTGTATGCGTAATCATCTCTGGACCAAGCATTTGTCTTTTGCCGACATCATCCCACGCTAACGGGGATCTACACTTTCTGTCGTACAAGGCCTCAAAAGGTGCCATCTGGATACTGGCCTGGAAACTGTTGTTATAGGAGAACTCCACGAGATGCAGGTGATCTTCCCACGAACCCCCGAAGTCGAGTGTAGATGATCGTAACATATCTTCAAGAGTCTGAATCGTACGTTCTGACTGACCATCTGTCTGCGGAAGATAAGCTGAACTGAATTTGAGACGAGTCTCCAAGCTCTCTTGAAGACTCTGCCAAAAGTGTGATGTAAATCTTGAATCTCTGTCTGATATGATACTAACTGGCACTCTATGCAATCTGACAATCTACCTGAGGTACATCTTTGCAAGCTGATCCGTCGACTGGCCAATCCTGAAAGGGAGAAAATGAGCTGCCTTGGTGAGTTTGTCAACTATAACCCATATAGCATCTCTTCCAGCTGGGGATTAGGTAACCTAGTTACAAAATCTATGGTAATGTGCTCCCATTTCCATTCTGGGATCGTTAAAGGTTGAAGAAGTCCAGCTGGTCTCTGATATTTAGCTTTAACTTGTTGGCAAACTAAACAACGAGATACAAATCGGGCTATCTTCCTCTTCATGCCATTCCATCAGAAATGCTGGCGAATATCATGATACATCTTCGTACCGCTGGGATGAGTTGAATACTGTGAACTGTAAGATTCTACCATGATCTCCTGTCTGATACCACCACTAGGTATACAAAGACGCCTTCCATGTCGGAGTGTACCGTCTTTATGAATTCATAACTCTGGTCTTCGTCCTGCTTCACACTCTGCTCTAAGCCACTGAAGCTTAGAATCGGTTGATTGTGCCATCTTGATCCTCTCAACTATGCTGAACTGAACTTGCATGCTGGCCATCAATGCCACATTGGTAGGAAGAACTACTTCTATTCCCATCTTCTGAAGATCTGCTAATAACTCTGGCTGTGTTGTTAGAAAATAAGCTCCTGCTCTTCTGCTCAACGCGTCTGCAACTACATTGGCCTTCGCAGGATGATACTGCAAGTTGATATCATAATCCATTAGTAACTCTAGCCATCTTCTCTGACGTATATTGAGATCCTTCTGGGTAAACACATACTTAAGACTCTTGTGGTCGGTAAAAATCTTCACCCGATCTCTATACAATTAATGCCTCCACAACTTATGCGAAGACCACCGCTGCTAACTCCAAGTCATGGGTTGGTTAATTCCTCTCATGATCATGAAGCTGACGTGATGCATAAGCTACTACCTTACCATGCTGCATCAAGACGCATCCCAATCCTCTACCGGAAGCATCACAATAAACTGAAAATCCTCCAGTCCCATCTGGAAGCGTGAGAATGGGAGCAGTCATCAATCTTCGCTTCAACTTCTCGAATGAACTTTGACACTCTGCTGTCCAAGCAAACTGCACGTCCTTACGGGTCAACTGCATCAATGGTACTGAAATTCGAGCAAAATCTGACACAAATCGCCGATAATAGCCAGCCAATCCCAGGAAACTCCGGACTTCTATGACGGTGCTAGGTACTGGCCATGTCTCTATAGCCACTATCTTCTGGGGGTCAACTTCCACACCACCTCTGGTGATAATATGACCTAAGTACGAAATACGATCAAGCCAAAATTCGTACTTACTGAACTTCGCGTACAACTGGTGCTCTCTGAGAATCTGAAGAACTACACGAAGATGTTGCTCATGCTCTGCCTCATTCTTGCTATAGACTAAGATGTCATCTATGAACACTATCACGAACTGATCCCAATAAGGCATGAAGATACGATTCATGAGATCCATGAATACGGTCGGCGCATTGGTCGCTCCAAATGGCATAACAAGGAACTCCTAATATCCATATCTTAATCTGAACGCTGTCTTCGTGATGTCTTGCTCTCTGACTTTGATCTTATGGTACCCTGACTGCAAGTCAATCTTCGAGAATACTGCTGCTCCACTAAGCTGATCAAATAAATTATCTATCCTTGGTAAAGGATATCTGTTCTTGATTGTCACAGAATTCAAGGTACGATAATCTAGGGGTGAGCATCGGTTCGGTTCAGTTCAAATCGAACCGAATATGTGAAAACCGAAATAACCGTAAACCGTATTTCTCAAAACCGAAAACCGAACCGTTTTCATAAAAACCGAACAAAACCGAGCCGAATCAATTCGGTTCGGTTTTCGGTCGGTTCGGTTTTATGGGCCAATGTGCATGGCCTTCAAGTTTTTAGCAAAATGAGCCTATTTAAATAAAAAAAATTTAAAAAATATATGACATTATTGTATTTATGAATTGTTATATTACATAGAGTGAAATATATTAGTATATATAGATTGATGGTAGATAGAGAGAGTGCTCAAAGAAGCACCGACATAGAATAGGAGAAGAGAGTGCGCTCAGTTAGGGGTTAATAAACATTAGTATATGTATTGTCACGACCCGCACCCAGTGTGAGGGCACGAGAAGTAACGAACGCCCAGCCTACGCCGCAGTGTCGGCGGTAGAACGCTGTCCTGAGTCACCATATCTAACACAATCTAACCAAGCTATGAATAGAGTAAAATAATACGTAACTCAATCACAATACTAAGATGGAACAGTAGAATAATCTCAAGAAAGTCACTATAAAAGTATAGGTGTAAACCACCAAAAATATCTCAAGTACAACTCATAAAAGTCTTAAATAGAAAATACAAAGTAAAGTACTAAGTCTCAGCTAGACTATGGGCAAGTCCTCAGCGACTGTGGGATCCTCCTGTGGGCCCACGTCGCCAGTGTCATTTAAGCCAATGCCATAATAAGTAGGACAATACTCCTCATCATCACCTATAAAATTTTCAACATGCCCAGTCAGGACGGAACGAGCACATATCTCTCACAACAGTTCATATCAGGAATGGACATATAAAGCAAGCTATAGAAAACTATACATGAATCGCTGTAAAGAGAAATCAACAGGAGAGAAGATATAACTGAGGTATAAATATGGTAAATAAAGAGTATAACCTTCTACGTGAAACAGAGCATGAATTGGTTATGTAAACAGCTTGGGTTACACATGGATACAACTACGGAAAGAACATGGATAACAACTACTGGGGATAATGATCACATAACCAACTACACTCTCCCTGCCCCCAACCAATACACAAGGATCGAAGCATGTTATGTTATTGCACATGGATAATAACTACTGTATACATGGAGCTCATATGGTCATGAGTGTACATGAATAACATATGAGTGCACATGGATAAAAGTGAATACATGGAGTACATGATGAACATGATAAAGTACATGAAACATGACATACTCGATGTATCCGAGGGGATAACATCGCATAAAAAGATCCATAAGGTACCGATCCGTGTGAACATCGTGTCAGCATCAAGTACACTAGTCTATAACAAGAGTACATGTCCAAAGAAGCATGAAAAGATTAGAGAATATACTCGCCTGGCAATCCGATCTGCTGATGATGAAAAGTGACTGGACTGGAGTAATAAGATCCTAATTAAAACAACCACATGTCATAATACAGTCTAAAATATCATAAGGAATAGCTTCAATGCAATTTCTACATGATTTGGGTCAATCTAAGTCAAAGTCAACCTTGGGTCAACTTTGGTCAACCAAACTAGTCAACTAGGTCAAAGGTTGGTCAACTAGTCTACCAGTCAATTCTTAGGTCATTACCAACCAAAGGCACCCTCACATTGTACCTACACTAGGCCAAGGCTTACTGCTTCCTGAATTTCATCCCAACACATATACATAAACATATCTAAACCAATTTCCTATTTTAACTACAACACTAATCCTAAATTATATCATAATACATGTAATCTCTACCTTAACTATCCACCAATGTAAACTAACTAACTAACAATCGACTAACTGATCTTGACATCTAATTCCTAACTAACCACTGACTGGACTTGGCATTACCCATTCTCAGCAAATCCTGTAACCTGAACCCAGCATTAAAACAACCTAGTTCAACCACCAATGTCAGTTATAGGCAAACACCTTTCTCTTGATAGCCTATTTTAGGTACATCCCAAATATCCTATACTAAGACCACTCGAATATAGCTTATCCTCATTAGGTAAACTAATAGGTAGCCTCTAGGTGGAATCAAAAAGGATTTGTAGGCTCTGTTAGTACAGGGTTATATTGAGACTGAACAAACCATATCAATACAAGGAAAACTGAAATAGGAAGAGGGAAAACTGGATTAACCCGATCTTCTATGAAAACCTAAATTCAATCATAGCCTATCCTTATGATGCAAATCAATAGGTATTACTTAGATGGGGCATATAGGATTTTGTAGACTGGGAAATCACTTTGAAACTGAAACTGGAACAACACCAATATACCCAACAGTAAAGGAAGGCTGAGATTGGGATTTGAACTCAACTCAATCTATCCTATGGCTAACCCGATTTCGGGTACAGCCTAATCTCTAGAAGCAACTACTAGGTAATCTCATAGAGGGGGTTACATATGGTCTGTATCTGATTTATATATAGAAATCAAATTCAAAACTGATGAACATAATGTCAATCAAAAACTGAGCTAAAACTGGAAAAAGAAACTGGATAATCCGATACTCAAAACCAAAACTCGACTCAACCCTCTCGATGTTGCCAACTAGTAGATATCACATAGTTGTGGTCAATTAGGACCTGCGGGTTTGGTTTGCTCAGACAATCACACTCGAAACTGATGGGAAGAGGTCAATACCTGAAACAGAAAACTGGGAAATCACATCTAACCCGATACTCAACATCAACACTCAAACTCAAACTCTCGATGCTATAAACTAATAGGTAATCTCCTAGATAGGGTTAACTGGAATCTATATGTTGAGTTTTGTATAGGAATTATGCTCGAAAGAAATCAGAACAATAGGAAAAGAAAACTACAACAGTAAAATCAAATGTTGAAACCTAAGACTCGATACTCTATTGAAAACCTGATTTCATTCACAGCCTTCACCTTGATGCCAAGCTATAATGTAAACTCCTAGATAGGTTTTATAGGATTGGTAGGTTGGTTTTGTACAGAAAATACCTTCGAAACAGATGGGAACAAGTCCAAGTTACTGAACAACGAAACTGGGATTTTCAAGAAAACCCGATACACAATTCATAAACCTAACATGACTTAATCATACGAAAATCTACATAATACTCAAAGACAAAAGGTTGGTAAGGTGTCAAGGGTCTGAACGTGGTCTGTAGGTGTCACCGTGTCCAAGAAAATAGGACACGAAGTGTCCTGAACACCAATGAACCAAAACTGAAACTTAATCATCGTGCACGCGTGTCACTCATCCTAGGGCTCGACACAGAGCGAACACGTGGTTACTCATACACGTAGCCCACCTATAGGGCTACACGTCCACGTACCTGCACTTGACTCTTGCCATGTGTCCGAGTCGCACGAAGTGCGTATCGGACGCGCGTTCTTCACGCGCGCGCGACAGTGCACGCCCCGTGCCGTGTCGATTTCTCCCTCAATACTCTACGAAACCTCACCAAACTTTACGAGCACTATGACAGACGTTGCCCCTACCTACAATCCAAAAATCACATGTCGAGTCGCTGTGTCCAGCAAGAACGGACACAGCAGTAGCAGGGCACGCGCGCGGCCCTCGTACGCACGTGCGTGTCCTGTTTTGGGATACTAAATCGAGTCGATTTAATCAAGAATCTAGGTTTTGGGAATCCCTACATCTAGGGCTATCGATTCATGAAGTTAGATTACAGAAATAACATAATCAAAATCTAAGAGGAATTTCATCGAACACCCTAAAACCTAATCCGATACATGTCCGATACACCTATCAAACGGACACGAAACCTAACCAAACTTCATGGGTAGTTCTAGGGTACCTAGATGCATGCTAATATGAAGAAAATCAGAAGAAACTATGGTGTTTGGGTGTTTACCTATTGAGGGTTGAAGTATCAAAGGAACTGATTCCTCGATCGATGAAACGACCAGTTTCTACCGAGCAAACGCCTCCAACTCCTTGCTAACAATGCTCCAGCAACTTCTCCTCCTTCCCATGATCACAACGCACTTCGTTTGGGGTGAAACGGAGGTCGGATGAAAAAGTTAGGGTTTTGGAGAGCCGGAAACTAGGGTTTTGTGAAGGGGGTGTCTATTCCAATGCAATGCTTATATAGGGGATGGGGGTTTCCTGTTTTGGCCGGCCATAGGAGTCCTAATAGGGTCAAGGTTGGTCCATGGGTCCCACTCCTCTATTTAAGTTGAGTTTAAGCTCAATTAACAAAAGGCTACAAAGGCCAATTAATTAATTAGCCTAAAAATAGCCAAATGGCTTCTAAATTAAACCAAAGCCTAAAAATAAAATCTAATTAGCTAGATACTCATCATAGGTCATGGTTGGTCTCTAATGTGGGTTTTCTAAAGTTAGACCAAAGGCTAAATCAATCACAAGTCAAAAATATCTAGAAAATCACAAAATGACTAAAATGACTAAAATACCCTTATTTCAAAAAGTGGGTGCTACATGTATATTGTGGATAGTTTGATAAATTACTAAATCTAAATCGGTTTTCGGTTCGATTCGGTTTTTCGGATGAAGAACCGAAAACCGAACCGTTATTTCAAATTTTTAAATTTTTAAACCGTAAACCGAACCGATAACCGAAAAACCGAACCGTTTGTCATATTTTGGTTCGGTTCGGTTCGGTTTTCGGTTTTCAACCGTTATATGCTCACCCCTACGATAATCAACACATAATCTTGATGTACCATCCTTCTTTTTCACAAGAAGCATCGGGGCTCCCCAAGGTGATCCACTAGCACGAATAAATCCCTTGGTTCTGAGTTCTTCAATCATCTTGTATAAGATCTCTAATTCTGAAGGTGCCATCCTGTAGACTCTCTCTGACACTAGTGCCGTCCCTGGAATCAAGTTGATAGTGAACTCTATCTCTCTCTCTGGTGGCATACCTGGAAGCTCTTCGGGAAATACATCAGGAAACTCTTTTACTACTCTAGGAAATTGAACTGCTTCTGCTACTGCCATCCGCAATACTGGTGGAGAAGGTTCTACTTCGCCTCTGGAAAATGAAAACTCTGGTTCGCCTGGAATACCAAAAATAATCCTTCCAATATGGCAGTCTATTCTTGCGTATTGGTCCTTCAACCAATCCATTCCTAGGACCACATCACAGTCGGCCATCGAAAATTCTATCAATCTAGCGGGAAACTCTCTACCGCTAACTACGATTCGACATGAGGAATATACTCTATCTACCCCCACAAGACCGTTACCAGTAAGTATATTGAGTCTTACTGATAATGACTCAGGCTCCAGTCCTATCCGTGTTGCGAATCGTGCAGACATAAATGAATGTGATATACCCGAATCAAATAATACTGATGTTGAAAAAGAGTTGACGAGAATGGTACCTGCCACCACCTCACCTGATGCCAATTCTTCTGCTACGGTCAGAGCCATAGCCTGACCTTGTCCTCTTGGTGCTGGTCCCCTCTGCTGGTGACCTCTCTGCCTGCTCTGAATCTGAACCTGGGCATACTGCTGAGCCTGAGGCGGCAATGGCCTCGGAGGCTGATACTGCTGCCGCACTGGTGCTGGACCCCTAACCGATGGACTGGTTAGGTTTGATGACGATGAACTGGCTCTATTCGGACAGGACCCTATCTTGTGATCCGGTGCCCCACAGGCCAAGCACAATCTCTGTGCTCTACGATACTCTGATACTACGTGCCCTGGCTTCCCACAATGAGTGCAGCCCATTGCGGAAGACTGCTTCTGCTTCTGCGGCTGAGGATACGTCGGTGTCGAATGTTGAAAGGACGAAACTGTGGTCGCCCTCCTAGGAGCTCCAATTTTAAAGCCCTAGCTGCCAGGGCTGGTACTGATGACTGGGACATCTACCCATGAGACCTCTTCCGTCCTCCGCTTCTATCTACAATCCTCTGAAAAGTATACTCATGCCTCTTCGCTGCTCGCAAGACGGTATCAAACTTCTGGTGCTCAAACTGCTCCACTGATATGATAATCTCTAGGTAAAGCCCCTGCTGGAATCGCTGGGCTCGATCCAATTCGATTGCCACCAAGGTAGGAGCAAACCGACTGAGTCTAGAAAACTCGGCCGCATATCCATCGACCGTCCTGCCCATCTGCTTAAGATTAGTTAATCACATCTGCAGATCATACCAAGCTACTGCGTCGAAGTACTTCATCTGGAACTTGTTGCTGAACACCGCCCATGAGACAGGCGTCGATAATCCAACTGCTAACATCGCCCACCAGTTGCGGGCTAAGTCTAATAACTGCAGGCGCACAACGGCTACTTTCTTATTCTCAGTAATTTTAGTTGCTTCCAGGATAACTTCTGTGTCCTGAAGCCATGCATCAGCAGCAATAGCATCTTCAGTGCCGTCAAAGAAAGGAGGGTTCAGACGCTTGAAGCTGTTGGCCTCGTTGTTCCCTTGGTAACCAACTCTGCCCATGGCATCTTGTACTATCTGGTGCAGGGCATCGCCCCGACGATTTTGAGATGCAAGCAATTCTCTGATGAGACCCACCACGGTTCCATTATCATGCTCTGCAGGTTGGACTGGCTGAACTGGGGGCTCTGGATCCCCGGAATGTAAGACTCGGAAGGCCGTTCCAGATTGCTGGACTTGGTCTCGAGGTTGCTGCTGGTCCACTGGAGGTGCTCCACCTTGCTGATCGGTAGGACCAGGAACCATGCCACTGAAGAAAATGACATGAGGAACAATAAGGAAGGACCAAGATAGATCAAGGATAAAGCACCTTATCATGCCAAGATTCAGGAAGATTAGGAAGCACGAGTAGAAATCAAGGGCGAATGCTGATTGAGACATATATTCGGTAAAATCCCCGCACATCTTGATTTACAAGACCTGTATGGGCCACCACTTAAACCGTGTCACGCCCTAGAACCAGAATACTGGAGAGCGGGGGACAGACACAGCCAGCTACGTATATTGAAGTATAATCTACCCCGATATACGGTCACGGGTGTCTAGACGCATGAGGGTTTATCTACAAGCCAAAAGTCTCTTATGGTCATGAACAAGCCTAGTGTCTCAATCTCAAGCAAGTAAGTAAATGTTACAAGATGTTAGATCATCAGACATATACAAAGTAAGGCGTCCCAAATATTACATATTCAGATGATCATGAAGCTAGTCATACAAAATGTGAAGACTAGCAAGAGTTTCAGTCATACATGATCAACCCTAAGATTTGTCAATCATGTTACAGCCCGTAGGCAGACAGTAAGTAAAGTTGCAAACGAGCTAACACTTGCTCGGCGGGTAAACGCCTCAAAAGAATATTTTTACAAGAGAGTTGGAGAGTAAAATAAGAACCCACTCGTTGCCAGGGTTGCGCCTAGTGGTCACCATCTGGCTGGATGACAGGGAGATCTTCGGGAGCTACTCCAAAATTTGGCCATACAAACCAGCTGGGTCAGACCCCAGAAGAGCAAGTGCCACAAGGGAGGCTTCACTTAAGAACTAAAACCAGCACATTAGCACATGGAAACATAAATGGTAATAAAAGACAAGAGTTATGGAAAACAAGGTGATAAACGATAAGACAACTAAGGGATTATTCCGGTAGCCAAGTTACAACCTGTAAACCAAACAAGGACCGGGGTTGTAACCCTTCACCTGAACAGAGGTTAGTCTCCAACCAATTATCGACAAGAGTAAAGCATAAGCAAGTATGTGCTAAAGTAATCATAGACTGGCATTGCTTAGATAAGACTAGACTGGACTCCATTCATCAATCACGGCCAAACAATGAGTACGGCTTGATACTTTAACTAGCTAGGGTTATCACAAGCCTAGTTACTAGCAAGATGCAATGAGATGTTCCAGCAGCCACAAGTCCTGCAGTCTTAATCCAGGTTATCCGGTCACAAGTTGAGATAGTTGGATTAGGTGACTTAGAGGTGCAACACATAACAGTGAGCTAGAAATATGCCCCACTCGACGGCAGGCTACAAGTCCAATTAAAGCGCCCAGATAACGGGACTGCCTGTAGCTGGAAAATCTCTTCATGAACTACTTGATCACTCTAATCATTATCCTAGTCAGATTCAGTATGAATCCCTGACCGTGGAAATCAGAAATTTATATCATACATGATGCAAGATGAGACGTGTAGATTATACATGCAAAAACACCCACGGTGTCAAGACAAGAGTTACTTAGCAAGACGTATCGAGATTATCATGTTAGGTTACTTTATCAAGTCAAGAGTGCGTCACAACGGACCACCATCAAGGATTATCATGTCAAGTTACTTGTTACTTGTCAAGATTACTTGTCAGGAGTGCGCCTCGACGGGCCACTATCAAGATTTTACATGTCATATCAAGTGTACTTCTTACTTATCAAGAGTGCGCCAAGCTAGGTTGTGCCAAGCTAGGTTACGGCACTGCCAGGTTGTGGCACTAGCCAGGTTGTGGCACTGCCAGGTTGCGGCACTTGCCAGGTTGCGGCACTGCCAGGTTGCGGTACTTGCCAGGTTGCGGCACTTGCCAGGTTGCGGCACTAGCCAGGTTGCGGCACTTGCCAGGTTACGGCACTAGCCAGGTTGCGGCACTTGCCAGGTTGTGCCACTTGCCAGGTTGCGGCACTAGCCAGGTTGCGGCACTTACCAGGTCGCGGTACTTGCCAGGTTGTAGCACTTGCCAGTTGCGGCACTAGCCAGGTTGCGGCACTAGCCAGGTTACGGCACTAGCCAGGTTGTGGCACTGTTCATCTTCTCCAACCAGCATAAAAATGCTTGGTTGAACCCATGAACTCAAAATGGTATAACTTTCTCATCCGAAGTCGAAATCAAGCGGTTCAAAAGCCAAAATTGGGTAGAATTAAATTTCCTATAACATGGAACTATTAGATTTCGAAAATAACCAAGTTTTAGAGATCAAAACTAAGAAAAACTGAAAAATTTATAAACTTAGATCTACAAGAATCCATCCATCGAATCCAAAAATGTCAAGTTCTAAAGAGGCTTAGAATCAAGTAAGGAAGAGAATGGAACAATAAAACTTGAGATCCATCATGAAGCAAGTTGCACTTGCCTAGGCTTGGTAGGTGGGAGGAGTAAATGAAGAAGATGAAGAAGTAAATGCAAATAATGGAGGAGAGAGAAGAAGTTGACTTATATAGCAACCCCTCTCATCTCAACCCAATATAAACCAAACCAAGCCAAGTCATGTTGAACCAAGTTGAACCAATCAAGTCAAGATTTAAACCAAGGCTAAGCTAAGCAAGATAAGTCAAAATACGGGCCACCTGACAATTGTCAGAAATTCATATACGTATTCTGAAAAAATACGTATAACGGAAAACGAGAGTGACAGCCACGAACCAAGTCAAACATGACTTGACTAGACCCCGAATACGTGTAAGCTCTGCTAAGTCCAATCAACCCATGCTAGGCTTGGACTTAGAGTGATCGTTTGCACAAAATACGTAAAACCATAAATAAATACGGAATTTAAATATAAGTAAATAAATTTAAATTACAGAAATTGAGAGCGTATATATTACAGTATAGGCACTGTATTTATAAAATACATATTACAGTATAGGCACTGTATTTATTTACATATTACAGTATAGACACTGTATTTATAGAGTACATATATAATATTACAGTATAGGCATTGTATTTAATATGGACATAATTTAAATAACATAAATTAAATGACATAATTTAAATGACATAAATTAAATGACTGAATTTAATGACATAAGTGAAATGACAAGATTAAGTATATAATTTTATATAATATATTCATCCAAAAACAAAAACAAAAATTAATATTATATTGATATCATTTTATCATATTTTATATATATATATATATATATATATATATATATATATATATATATATATATATATATATATATATATATATATATATATATATATATATATATATATATACCAAACCAATGTATATATAAACAATAGTAATTTTATTAAAGTAAAGGAAATAGGGTTTAAGCAATATTATATAATATTATACAGTATTTATATAGTATTATACTGTATTTATTTAGTATATAATATTATAGACATTATATTTTATATATATATATATATATATATATATATATATATATATATATATATATATATATATATATATATATATCCAAATATATATATTGACAAAACAAAACAAACTAAAAAATAACCCAACATACAACAAAAAGGGGGCTCGAACTCGGGTCATCCCAAAGGGGGCTCAACTACGCACGCTGACCAGTAGGCCTACAGTAGGCCGCTGGTAAAGGGGGTAACCCTTGTGATTTTAAGTTGAATTTAAATAATGGGCATGGGTTTAAGTCGTTGCGAGTCTGAAGGTTAGACCCGGATCCGACCCGCTCTAGGTTATCTCATTCGTGTCAGGGTTACTTGGACACGTAGAAACGTGTCCAGTTTGTGTCGGGGGGTTTCTAGACACGAATTTTCGTGTCAAAAGCCACAGTTGAGTTCGCCGTGTTGTTCTTGACATATTGCTATCATCAGAGTGTCACCACGACACGAATTTGTGCCGTGTCCGAAGCTCTAGAGCTAGGGTTAGGTATTTTCGGCGTGTAGGCGTCAAGATGGGTCGAGAGTGGGAGAAAATGGTTCGTCTCGAAGAGAGGAATACAATGGTGGTGAAAAATGGAAGAATTGATAGAAAATTAGGGAAGCGACTTACCCGATCTGTCGGGCGGGCGGCGGCGGCGGTGATACGGCGGTCGTGGTCGACGGCGGAGGGGGTCGTCGGGTCGGGCTCGCCGTGCTCGACACGATAGTGTCCTCGGCGGTGGACGGCGGGGTCGGGGCGTGGAGAACGAGGGTCGTCGGAGTTGGTCGCCGGCGGATGGCTCGTATCAGACAGTATCAGGGGGGAATTTAAAATATTAAATTTGAGGATTTAATATCAATAATTAAAATTGATAAAAATTAGGATTTTTTTCTTTGGGATGTGTGCATATTTATAGGAAAATTTTATTAGGGAAACCTAACTATGGTTAATTACTAACTCAACCCTAGGGTTAAATATTTACCATTTTGCCATGAAAGTGAGAAATACAGCTTTTACGGTAGCAGTTTATAAATTATAAAAAATTCAAATGACGTCAAAACGACTCCAAACAAATCACAAAAAATTCTAAGATTAATAGAAAAATATTTAAAACCTAATGGAATCAATTTAGGGAAAATTTGGAATTGTTTTTCATTTATTAATTTTTTTGAAAATATGGGTTACACCTCAGTTCGTGAGTCAAGCATTCACTCGATTCTACAACAACACTCGGATCAACAACATTGCTTCTACAGCTTATAATTTCGTGGCTAACAGTTTAGCAGAAGTATTTAACAAAACAATTATCAAGCTACTGAATTTCTGCCAATAAATGCAACTAGAGTAAAAAGCTTAGAGAATGCCTATGGGCGTACCACACCACTGTACGTACCCCGACTGGCTGTACACCATTCTCACTGGTATATGGATGCGAAACCGTCTTACCGTTAGAGATTCGAGTTCCATCCTTGAGGATAGCTATTACCAACGAGTTAACGATAAAAATAACGATCGTCTTCGACTTTAAGAGCTTGAAACACTTGATGAGAAGTGATTGCTAGCTCAACAACACATTGAGCTATATCAAGCCCGCATCTCAAAAGCTTTCCAACCACAAGGTTAGAGTACGAACCTTTCAAAAAGGCAAACTAGTTCTTACTGTCAGACGTTCTATGACTATGACACACATGAGCAAGGGCAAGTTCGAGCCAAAGTGGGGAGGTCCATTTGTCATAAGCAAAGTTTTATCTAACGGAGCTTATCAGCTAACCAGGATGGACGGTCGAATATCTATGATGCCTATCAATGATAAATTTCTCAAGAAATATTATGTTTGAAGTATGTATTATATTTTCTGACAAATATTGTACATACACAAATCTTTGAATTATTATCCTTTATTCACTCTTTCGTGAATAAATCCACAGATAATGAGTCCTCAGAAATCCCAGCGGAGTCTAATCCAGATCTTATAGTACATCCTCAAAAGATTAACCCATAATATCCAGCATAACATATTTTCACAAATATCATCTTTTGAAACCTAATTGTTTTAAAAGATATCATATTCTTGAGCCCTAGTTGGCTTAAGGATAATCAACGGATATACGAATTTATATCCATATTACCTCTGAATTCTATTATCTGCATCAACGACACGTTATTGATAAATATTATGTCAAAAAAACAATATTACAACAAATGAGCAAACATAAAGGTTCTTTATTTCTTTCTCCATAAAAAAGAGTAAAGGACTACATTTGCAAAAGCAGAGAAAACAAAACTACATCTTAGAACGTAAAAAGGGGCAAACGTCAAAGAGGAAACATCGAAAGTAAGAAAGATATTTTTATTAACTTGTTCGGGTATGGCCATGCTGGGGCAGATACCACTCCCTCAACCATCATGCATAGGAAGGCCTCAACTGATTATGGTCATCCATAGGAGCTGGGTGATTAGAGCTCCCGGTGCCACTGCCTTCTGAAGCTGGCTCTTCCTTTACAGAAACTTCGACTTTAGCGATTATTTCTTCCTTAATAGTCATCGGTTCCTCTTTGACGAAAGGAGATAGCACTTTCTCCTTGATGGCGACCTCTGCTTTTGGCGTTACCATAGACACTGCAGAAAGGCAAAAGGATACAAAAGTTAGAATCATGAAAGAATATTCTTACAAAAATGAAGTTTTTTTAACTCTGCACAAATCTTGCAATAGCAGAGTACTAGTTCTAAATCGCGTGCATGCATGTCAGTTCTAATTCATGCGAAAATATGTCAGTTCTAATTCGCGTGGCATGACATGATAATTGAAATTCGCATGACAGTTCCTACGCGTGAATTAAAAAAAAATAGTATTTTCACATGAATCACTTCGAGTAAACAAAGGGCGCATGCATTTTTACCAACACTCTGAAAGAGGTGGCAAAGATTGTGAATAGCGCGGTGCCAATCAATAATATGAAAGAGGCGATTAACACCGGCTTTAATTCACACCAACATCGGATGGAACCAACTCTCGAACCATGCCAGTTGTACCATTCGTCTTCCCCGACCAGTTTCTTACCTTCGAGAGCGGGGTTGGCCTCTTTGCCTCTTGTTGACGGCGACACGTACTGTAGCACCCTCAACGATGGCATGCACGACGTGGCTCCGTCCACTTTCCTGCTTTTCTTAGTCGTAGATCTCTTGGAAGCCATTTGATCGGAGGGGAACTTCGAAAGATCGGGTGAAAAAAAGAAGATAGGGAGTTTGAGAGTGAAAATTTCTAAGAAACTCTCTCTGTCATCTCAAAGGGCTATTTATAGCCTAAGCTCACGCGTAACGGCAGCGTAAATCCCGCTCAAAATGTAAAGACAGTTGAGATTCTGACGTGCACAAATCACGCCTGAACGTTTCTTATTCAAAGTATTTCAAATTTAAAAATCTTTTGAAATTTGAAAACTTTGAAGGGAGTCTTGTAGAAGCTTAAAAATGTTAAGAATCAGCATCGCACCAATCACAGATGGCGCTTGAATTCATTCATCAGATGGTGCCCAATGTCCAATGGCGCCCATCGTCCATTCGTGCCACTATCAGATCGCGTATATTGCCATGTAGCAATCTTTTTCGAAAAGCTGGGTTGTCAGTCATGATGACTAACAACACAATACTCGATGAAAATCCATTCGAATCCCGAGCGCACATTAGTTGAGGAGATCTTATCAGACTCGTCATAATGATGGTTGTTTATTTCTCTGCGCCATTCGTTATTGGCGCAAAGTGATGAAGTTCTTCCTACTTAGTGTAATCAACAGTTGGCGCTAATCAACATTTGGCGCTAATCAATGGATCGTGCCACTCATGTACTGGCACTAATCAGTTAATCATTGACCAGAGGCAGTTAGATGACATGGCATGCATGCCACTAATATCGAAGAATGCACACGCAATACTGCCTACGACCAAGCGTACTTCTCTTACCGAATGCCACGCGTCATATGTAGTTAAGCTAAATGTTCGCACAAGTGGATGACTACGCGCCAACCAGTACAGAATCAGCCAGCACGCCAATTAGGATAACTACTTATCAGTTATCTCAAAACTCCATAATAGAGTTTAAAATCACTTTCCAAGCATCACTAATGATCATAATCTTCTGACAAAGTTGCAGTAGTACGTTCAACAGCTTTTCTCCTTCGACATTGCATAGTCCAAGGGATAACGTGATTGTCTTCTGAGTAGATTCCTATAGTTATACTTCCCAAGAATTCAACTGTACTCTATTCTTTCTTAGTTTGTATCAAAAGTTCTTATTTTTGCAAACATTTGTGTGTCACACTTGATTGTTTCAAATAAGGTGGGATAGGATGTGTTGATACCAGTTAAGTCATTGATAGGTAAAAATATATATACATAGTTGGGGGGGTTTACGAAGTTAAGGAACCTAGATAAGAAAAGTATATACATATGAGTAATATATCAAAGTAGGAATAGGGGGTTTAACCTTGAGTGATTATGGTAAGGAAAAAGAGTAGGGATATATATATATATATATATATATATATATATATATATATATATATATATATATATATATATATATATATATATATATATATATATATATATATTAGTAGATAGTGTATATGGATACTAAGGGTATCCTAGTATCCTATATTTTGGATATTAGTATTAGATATTTGGGTTAGCTAGATTTGACTAGTATTGACTAGTTGATAGCTAATGTTAATCAAGTTAGACTAGTTAGACTTAATGTTGACTTAGTTTGACCATTTTACCTAGAATTAGACTAGTATGACTTATTTTCAATTCCAAACATGATGTTCGAGTACATTCTGTAATAATTTCTCATTTATGGTATTTTTATGTTTCATGTATTTATTGTAGATATCCTTGATTCTCGACAAATTGGTCACACGGATTGGTATTTTCGGATCTAGTCTTCAAACCCCCTAAATTTTCAGTACGATTTTTTTTAAAATAAATAAATTTTGGTACTAGTTATATTTTGGTATTGTACGCGAGTGTGAATAAATATATGCGAGATATATATATTTATAAAAGGTTCATTTTAGACTTCTCCATTTAATTTAAATAAGTATACTTTTCAAAAGTAGTATAAGGTAAATACTCTTATTTACTTAAAATACGTCGCATTAAGATTTGCCAAAACTTTTTTTATTTATTAAAATATAGTAGTAATTTAGAAAACTATGATTATGTAAATATTTGCATACGATTTACATAAAATTTATTCATGTATATATATTTGAATTTTCAAAATTAATTATTGTCATCATTTTAATATTTCGAAATGATATTTGAAACTAAGTTTGATTTAATATTAATTAATTATGATAATATTGGAAAATATTTTATTTTATAGTAGACAGAAATTATCAAGATTTGAATTTGATTTACGGATTATAATTTAAATTAAAGATAAAAATTTGTTTTGTTTTAAATTGTGATTATGATATTATTGAGCTAGTTTTTTTAAACTAATTTAAATTAAATGGCGAATTATCTAGAGATGGATTTAAACTCTCCCCGTCCTTGTCTATATAGGAGCCCCACATCCTATATAAGGAGAGGTTCATTATACACTTTTCAATAGACTTCTCCACCATCATCTCCACAAATTTTCCATCACACCCAATGCATCGTGCATCGTGTCCGTGTCGTCTTCCGTTTCCACTACAGTTCTATTTGACATGGTTTCTCCGTGTCCGACAGTCCCGAAATCTACCCCAAACACCTATCAATCCCGTGCCTCGCAGGACACGAACACCATCTGTATCGGACATTCTTGACACCAAACCCAATGCAGCCAGACCCAATCCCTGCCCCGCCACGACCTCCCACACCCGTTGCCACTTTAGTCCATCACTACCACCACCTGAAACCCGACCGCCCCCAACTCCGACCAAACCCTAGAAATCTCACCACCACCATACAAAATTTGACAAACCAAAAACTCACCTCCACCACCGTCGATCTCCAGATCCCGTCCGCACCTTCCGCGAACGGAGCTGTCGCAGATCTCGAAAAGTGCCAGCCACTCCTCGACACGCCAGCGCTCGCGCGTAGCCACCCCACCTCCACCGTCGCGGCGTCTCGGCGCCTCCAGTGCCGCTAGTGCGTTCCTCGGAGCTCGCCGCACCAAGATGAGACCCCCGCGCCCTCCGCCGACCTCCGGTGTCGCACAGCTTCCCGGTAAGCACCCACTCTCCCGTTCCTCCTTTTCCCTTTGTGTTCTCTCTCTCTCTCTTACTTCCTTTTTCCTTCCTTTTCCCCCTCCTTTAAATTCTATGTGAACCAATTTATTACTCTGATGACTCTTACGAAAGAAGAGTAATGACTTGAGTTTGTGAATACATATACTATATTTATTATAAATTATTATAATTATTATTAATGTTGCTTTGTTGTTGTTTCAGTTGTTTTGTATAAGTTTATTATTATAGTATTAAATGACTCATTGATATAATTGATAGAAGTATATATATATATATATATATATATATATATATATATATATATATATATATATATATATATATATATATATATATATATATATATATATATATATATATATAAATATTTATATATATATATATATATATATTATTTTTACTATCATATTTATTATTATGGATTTTATTAAAATGGTTATTACTAGCTCATATTATTGGTAATTGTTTTGTCATGGTTACCGTTAGATATAAGGATCTTCTCAAAATTATTGTATAAATATATATACACAATTATATATCAATATTATATTTGAAAAATATGGTTTTAGAACCATATAAAACTAAATTATCTTTGCTAATAAGATATGGTTTTCTATCCATAAAATGTATGTTGACAAACTTAGAGTTAGTATAAAATGATTTTTACCAAAAACATATTTTTTTTACCAATAAAATCTAGTCTTAGAATATTATATTTTCTAAAGTGGTATAGATATCTTTCTCCGCAAATTCTCATCGATTGTCAAGTTTTGATCATGACTGACCATATCTTCTATTATCCCGCAAATTCGGATCCCTTCACATCGACCACGGCTATTGGACAAAACAGGACATTACACAAAATCCGGTGACACACCAGGCAGGATACCTTGTCTTATTTATTGTTTATAATTAGTTGCATATTCTTTATTTGATTACTGCATAATTATTTCATGTTTATTTTCAGTTGGATCCATGACTTGTTGTTTATACTTACTTTATTTTGCTTTCAATTATTTTTTTGCTTGTATTTTAATATGCATGCGGACCTAGTCTTAGCGGACTACCTTTTGACAGTGACCCTTGGGAGGGTGAAGACAGTTAGATGTATGGCTACCTAAATCCAAAAGCCGTAGTAACTGCGTATTACGATAGTCATATCGCGACGGTCACAAGCCTCGAGCTATGTGGACTGATGGGTCATGTGGGCCGCTAGCCTCGAGTTATGTCTGCTGATAGTATTGGTACTTGACGTGTGTATCGTGAGTTAGTCTTGGGGGAGTCAGCCTTCACCTACCCATACGTCGAGATGTCTTCTAAATTTCATACTAGATTGGTTAGGTAACCTTAGTTAATGTCATGTCACACTTCGTTCTAGTCATATCATGGGGCAGTGTCACATCACAAAATAGTGTGCTATCCCTTGTCCTTGTTTGGTTATAGGGGTAGTTTACTGTTTTGATGATGGGATATTGGGCCATGTTATGGTTGGGATACTTTACTTTTATTTTGTGATGTTATGACATAATTTATATTCAGTATTTATGGTATGTTCTTCCTGTATCTTGTTATGTCCCTCTGAGGACGTGGTGATCTCTCCAGGTGTGTACCTTTGTGATATTTTGCAGGTGCTCTAGCCAAGGCCATGTTTTACTCTCTTCCTCCGAGGTGATTGCACTTGGATCGCCGTCGCATCGCTCGACAAATTCATTTGTTATGTATTTCTTCTCTTTTTAGTTGGTAGTAGATTTGTCTCCGCCCAATGATTTGTAAATGGCAATTCATGAGTTGATTTATAAATTTTTTCTTCTTTATTTGTGGATGAGATTAGTATCGTGGTTTACTACATTTTACAGCTTATATATACATACGATGGTTCCATATATTGGAGTTTACTTTGTATGCACGCAGCTGGCATGTCGACGTACTTAGTCCTAAGTATTTTGGGACTTGGGCATTACATATTTTTGTGGTAGTCCATGCAGGTCGAGTTTGCCGTTTCAGTTACATGGTTGTACCGAGCGGGCCTGCATATAGGATTATAGTCTAGGATCTCATCCACATACTTGACCTCCTTTCTTGACTCTAAATTTTAAACTCTCATTTATCTTCCTTGATTTGCGTCTTGCTTGATACCTTTCTACCGTGAACTCTTATTTCTTGTGCTTAGTGACAGTTAGGAAGATTAATACACTAGTTATGTCCCACAAGTCAATTACATGGTTAGAAGGATTACATTGACAATTAGTATGCATTAAGGTCATATTTGAGTTATAAAGTCATTTTATTTTTTTCTTAAAGTATGATCTTAAGGATTAGTTAATTCCAAGTTGGGTAGTAGCAATATTACTAACTTCGAAGGATTGCTAGGATTTTATACTACTAGGTGGTATTCACGAAAGGACTGGTAGACTTTATAAAAGATTGAGAAAACAAATTAGTCTTTGATTTTGAAGGTTTTAGAAAATATTTATGAATTATTGGGTTATAGCTATTCATATTTTTGTGGATATGAAATTGATTTGGGAAAATTTTTAAATTTCCACCAGTGTTATATGATCTATGATTGATAAATTTATTTAGATTTGAGTTTAATATTTCGATTGTGGAAAAAAAAGGAAAAAAAAATATCTTCAAGTCTGTCTTATGATTCATGATTGATAAGATCATTTAAATTTTGAGTTTAAAGTTTGGATTGATAATATTAATTTTTGGGGAAAACGTTATTAGCAATATGATAAAGGTTTATTTTGAGATTGGTTAGAGGAATTTAAATTTAAAGTATGATTATGCTTGACGACTTAGAATGGTTAAGAAATTTTGGTAGGTTATTTTGATAATTATATTGAAAAACTTTTGAGGAACTTGGAATTATAGATTAGATCTTATATTGATAGGCAACCAAGATAGACACGAGGTCACCCTAAAGAGATAGAAGTATTCCATATTAAGTTGCCATATTACCAATGACCATGATAGTTGTATGTACACAAGTGTAGTTAAGTCATCAACCAAACCATGTGATTATATCTTCACCTCGAGTTATTCATTCTTTGCCTCAAACTCTTAAGTCTACCATCATCATCTTCTAATCGTTTGGAAATTGAAAATGATTAGAATCGTTCCTTGACCATACTCTTACTATCTTCCCTCTAGGAACCATGCCTCACAGAGTCTCTAAACTATTTATTATTGATCTATATAATTCCTTAAATGTTTAACTTGTGCTTTATCTTGATTGCTTAACCCTTGTCCTTTTATTTTCATGCCTTACCTTGATTTACTTAGACCTATAACACATTTTACTCTTCATGCAATATTAGCAACCCTTACTTTTCTTCCTTCCAATTAAATTGCTACACTCATATTTTACTATGATTCCTTCGTAGTTTATGCAAACCTTGTTCTTATATGATTCCCTTGTGCGAATTCGAATATGGAATTGAACCATGACACCCCCGATTATACATGATTAGATGAGAAAGCCCCCTAGAGGAGACTAGTAGTACCATTACATAAAATAATGGTGTGACATGAGTTGAAAAATGTTATTAGATGAAATTAAGAAATGTGATATTATGTTTTGATAAGAAGAGATTGACAAAAAGGCTAGAGATTAATTAAAGGTTGAAGATGGATTTTGATCTTTGGAGCTTAAAGGATAAATTTTTTTCTTATATCGATAAATTAGTATGAAATTCTACTAGAAGATTTTGACTTTGACTTTGACCCAAAAAAAATTGAATGAAGGATTTGAAATTCAATTTCAAGGAAATTATAACTTGAGGAAATATATGTGTATCTTGAAAAAAAATGTTAGCAAATTATAGAATTCAAAAGTTTTGGACTTATCGAGTTCCACTACGAGATATAGAAAAAAAAAATAGGGGGAATTTGTTTCAAGGAAATGAATTTTTATGGGATATAAACTTTAAGGATAGATGACGGGTCAAGCAAAGAAAAGACATTGATAATTAGAAATACAACTTCAGAAATTATGACGGATTATGTCAATGTCTAGTGCGAGTAAAAAAATGGAAGTTATAGATCAAACCTTCAAGAAATTCCCTCGAGTTACATAGACTGGTGGTAGTATGATCGAAATTAGATACTGAATAGGGGTCATATATGTGATCAAATTCTATTCTATACCCATGATTTATTTCTCCTGATCCTCTATGCAATTATTCCAAGTTGATTGTTTTTTTTTTGCGTATGACTTTTTCCTCCTCGCTGAAAAATTTCAACGAATTCTTATCGATAAACGCTTTCTATCTCTTCAACCCTACCTACCCTAGTAATTCCTAAATTTCGAAGAATATTTGTAAGTTGGGTAGGATGTAAACCCCCTAAATTTTCAGTACAATTTTTTTAAAATAAATAAATTTTGCTACTGGTTATATTTTGGTATTGTACGCGAGTGCGAATACATATATGCGAGATATATATATTTATAAAAGGTTCATTTTAGACTTCTCCATTTAATTTAAATAAGTATACTTTTCAAAAGTAGTATAAGGTAAATACACTTATTTACTTAAAATTTGTCGCATTGAGATTTGCCAATTTTTTTATTTATTTATTCAAATATAGTAATTTAGAAAACTATGATTATGTAAATATTTGCATACGACTTACATAAAATTTATTCATGTATATATATTTGAATTTTTGAAATTAATTATTATCATCATTTTAATATATCGAAAAGATATTTGAAACTAAGTTTGATTTAATATTAATTAATTATGATAATATTGGAAAATATTTTATTTTATAGTAGATAGGAATTATCTAGATTTGAATTTGATTTACGGATTATAATTTAAACTAAAGATAAAAATTCGTTTTGTTTTAAATTGTGATTACGATATTATTGAGCTAGTTTTTTTTAAAACTAATTTAAATTAAATGGCGAATTATCTAGAGAGGGATTTAAACTCTCCCCGTCCCTGTCTATATAGGAGCCCCACCTCCTATATAAGGAGAGGCTCATTATACACTTTTCAATGGACTTCTCCACCATCATCTCCACAAATTTTCCATCACACCCAATGCATCATGCATCGTGTCCATATCGTCTTCCGTTTCCACTACAGTTCTATTTGTACAAATACATGGTTTCTCCGTGTCCGACAATCTCGGACATCAACCCCAAACACCAATCAACCCCGTGCCTCGCAGGACACGAACGCCATCCGTATCGGACATTCCTGTCACCTCCATTTTTCGTTCTACGTATTTCCAGTATACGTATACGAAATCCTGACATGTATTTTTATTTTCCTGCCTGGCTAGCTAATTTCAGTTTAATCTTGATTAGGTTCATCATAGCATGTAATGGTTTAACTTGGTTTATTTTGGGATGGCTTGGTTTATTCTTTGGTTCATCATGTTAAACCCACCACCTTCCCCCTTTATAACCCACCTAACTTTTCTCTCTCCTCCACTTTCTCATTAACTCTTCTTCCTTCTCCATTAAACCCACCACCAACCAAGAACACCCCTTAGGCAAGTACAACTTTCTTCCACAAGAGAGCCCATTTTTATTGTTCCATTAGCTTCTTCTCATGTTTCTAAGACACATTAGAACTTGTCATTTTCCATTTTGAGGCTTTGATTTTTGTAGATCTAGAAATTAATTATTTTCGGATTTTGGTGGTTTTGATCTATCAAACTTCTTTGTTTTCAAGTTTTGATGGTTCCATGTTGTAGAAAATTTTATTCTACCCACTTTTGACCTTTGAAAAGTTGGATTTGGACTTGTTTTGACCAAGTTATGGACTTTTGAAGCTTTTGGTTCAAACCATGGAGTTCTTGTTGTTTTGGAGAAGACAATGAGCAGTGCGCGAGCTTTTTAGCTTGCGCCGCTTGTAGGACCGTTGAGCACCTCTAGAGGGGGGGTGAATAGAGTGCATGTGTGCAGCAGAAAATAATCACCAATAAAAAATTTAAACTATGGCAGATATGTAAGAGACAGTAAATAGAGATAGAAGATTCAAACTCAGTTGACACAGCGATATATACTGGTATCCCTCTGAGAGGACTAATCCAGTCTCGAGTACTCTTGCTCGATGTTAATCCACTATGGCACAAGCTTTAACTGAGAGCTTGCAGTCTCTTACAACACCGTGCTTGGTGACAAGCGCACGACCAGCTTCACAACACCGTGCTTGGTGACGAGCGCACGACCAGCTCCACAACAGAAAAGTTGTTGAAACTAGAACGACCTCTTTACAACTCTTGAGTAACCAAAAGACTCTAAATCAACTCTGATAGTACTGGCTTTTGGCTAAGAGATGTATAGGTGAGATTTGAAAATCTTAGATCGTTTTGAAAACACTTGAGTAGTAGAGAAGAGAAGATGAAGAATGAATTGATGATTTGAAACGAAAAGTTCTTCTCTATTTATAGGTATTTTCACCAACCGAACTCGGGCAGAACTCGGACAGAGTTCGGATGCAAATATCTCGCAAAGAGACGTTGCTCGCAGATTTGGAGGCAACAGAAGTTTGAATACAAACTGACCGAACTCGGTCAGAGTTCGGACCGAACTCGGGCCGAACTCGGCTGTGAGTTCTGTCAGGAGATATTTGAAATCCTTTTGAAAAACAGTTTTCAAAATAGTTTTTGATTATTTGTAAAATCATTTTGAAATACTATTTTCGAAATATGTTTTTGAAATATTTTTATACGAAAATACGAATGGTAAATTAAGAAGGCTTTTTGGAATGAGGACAGTTTTAACCCTAAGCCAGTATTACCATAATTGATTTTACAGAATGAATCCTAGACTCAATAAAATATAAAATACATAATAAAATGAGAAATGAGTCTCCAGTAGATTTGATGACGTTGACGCTTTGATTGATGCGGTACATCGTCCGTTGAATATGATTTCATGAATCCTGAAACGATTAGCAGCTTTTGCTATATTTTGTGTATTGACTAAAGTGTATGTTGATTATCGAAATCGGGTGTGACCATGGAATGGGCCAACACCGCTGAGTTGCGCGCGCTCTTTAGCGCAACGCAGTCTGACTCATACGCTGCCTTTTGGAAGCGTATGTCTTGCATACGCTGACTTGGGTGACAAGGAGTCGTATGGACCTCATACGCTGACCTGAGCGTATGCTGCCTGAGCGTATGCTGACCTGAGCGTATGCTGACTGAGCGTATGCTGCCTGAGCGTATGCTGACCTGAGCGTATGCTGACTGAGCGTATGCTGACCTGAGCGTATGCTGACCTAAGCGTATGCTGACTGAGCGTATGCTGACTGAGCGTATGCTGCCTGAGCGTATGCGGACCTGAGCGTATGCTGACCTGAGCGTATGCTGACTGAGCGTATGCTGTCTGAGCGTATGTTGACCTGAGCGTATGCTGACTGAGCGTATGCTGACCTGAGCATATGCTGACTGAGCGTATGCTGACCTGACCGTATGCTGACCTGAGCGTATGCTGACTTGAGCGTAGCTTGAATTGAGCGCAGCCTGATGTTTAGGCGCAACTGGACCTGACCCTACTTGCCTTGCATGATTAGTGACCCGCCGTGGTGCACTCTTGACAAGTAATTTAACATGATAATTCTTGATGGTGGTCCGTTGTGACGCACCCTTACCTTGACAAGTAATCTTGATAAGCAACCCGACATGATAACCGTGATACACTGTTGCGACGGCTAACCTGACATGCTAAGTAAATTCTTGACACCGTGGATGATTGTATCGAATATGCTTGTATAAGCAACCAGTCTTGTCTCGCATCATGTCTAGGACATGTATCCCTGATTACCACGGTTAGGGATTCATACCGAATCTGACTAGGTTAATGACTAGATTGATCAAGTAGAGCATATAGAGAGGTATTCTGGCTACAAGCAATCCCGTTATCTGGGCGCCTTCCTTGATGGACTTGTAGCCTGCCGACGAGTAGGGCACATTTTCAGCTCACTGTTATGTGGGGTACTACATGAAACGATTACTATGCACACCGTCATGTGTTGCATCCAAGTCACCTAACAAGGCATGATAACTCTCAGCTTGAACCTTACGTCTGGATAACCTGGATAGTCTGCAGGGCTTGTGGCCATAGGCGTACCTCATTGCATCTTGCTAGTAACTAAGCTTGTGATAACCCTAGTTAGTTAAGTATCAAGCCATACTCTTTGCTTGGCCGTGAATGATGGATGGAGTCCTATCTTGTTTAGTCTTGCCTAGATCCAGTACATGGATAACTCCGGACATACTTGTTTATGCTCTACGTTATCGATAATTGGTTCGAGGCTAAGTTCTGTTCAGGTGAAGGGTTACAACCCCGGTCCTTGTTTGGTTTACGGGTTGTAACTTGGGTACCGGAATAGTCCTCTAGTTATCTTATCGTTTATCATCCTGTTTTCTTTAACTCATGCCTTATGTTATTTCACCTATGATTTATGTGCTAACATGCTGGTTTTAGTTCTTAAGTGAAGCCTCCTTTGTGGCACTTGCTCTTTCTGGGGTCTGACCCAGCTGATTTTGTATGGCCAGATTTCGGAGCAGCTACCGAGGATCTTCCGACTTTCCTGCCAGATGGTGAACACTAGAAGGAATCCCGGCAACGAATGGGTTTTTATTTTGCTCTCCCACTTCCTTGTAAAAATATTCTTTTGAGGCGTTTAGCCGCCGAGCAAGTGTTAGCTCGTTTGCAACTCTACTTACTGTCTGCCTACGGGCTGTAGCATGATTGACAAATCCTAGGGTTGATCATGTATGACTTAAACTCTTGCTAGTCTTCGTATTTTGTATGACTAGCTTCATGATCATCTGAATATGTAATGTATGGGACATCTTACTTTGTATGTCTGATGATCTACCATCTTGTTATATCTACTTGTTGCTTGAGATTGAGACACAAGGCTTGTTATTGACCTTAAGAGACTGATGGCTTGTAGTAAACTCTCATGCATCTAGACAGCCGTGACCGTATTGCGATGTGAGATTCACTTCAATGTACGTAGCTGGCTGTGTCTGTCCCCCGCTCTCCAGTATTCTGGTTCTGGGGCATGACACGGTTTAAGTGGTGGCCCATGCAGGTCTTGTAAATCAAGATGTGTGAGGGTTTACCGGATAGATGTCTCAATCAGCACTCGCCCTTGATCTCTACTTATGCCTTCTGATCTTTCAGAATCCTTGACCTGATCACATGTTTATATCCTCGATCTATCATGGTCCTTTCTTATTGTTCCCTATGTCGTTTCCTTCAGCGGCATTATTTCTGGTCCTACCGATCAGCAAGGCGGAGCACCTCCAGTGGACCAGCAGCAACCTGGAGACCAAGCCCAGCACTCTGGAGTGGCCTCCCGAGTCATGTATTCCGGGGACCCCGAGCCCCCAGTTCAGCCAGTCCAGCCTGCAGAGCCTGACGATGGCACCTTGGTGGGTCTCATCAGGACATTGCTTGCATCACAAGATCGTCAGGGCGATGCCCTGTACCAGGCAGTACAAGATGCCATGGGCCGTATTGGTTATCAAGGGAACAGTGCGGCTAGCAGTTTCAAGCGCCTCAACCCTCCCTTCTTTGATGGGAGTGAAGATGCTATTGCAGCTGATGTGTGGCTCCAGGACATTGAAATTATCTTAGATACAGCCAAGACTCCAGAAGGAGAGAAGGTAGCTGTGGTACGTCTACAGTTATTGGACCTAGCCCGCACCTGGTGGGCGATGATAGCGGTTGGATTGGCAACGCCTGTTCCGTGGGCGGTATTCAGTGACAAGTTTCAGATCAAGTACTTCGATGCTGTGGCTCAGCATGACTTACAAACGAAGTTCACCAATCTCAGGCAGATGAGCAGGACGGTCGATGGATATGCGGCCGAGTTTTCAAGACTGAGTCGGTTTGCTCCCACTTTGGTGGCAACCAAGTTTGATCGAGCGTAGCGGTTCCAGCAGGGACTCCACCTAGAGATCATTCTACCAGTGGAGCAGTTTGAGCATCAGACCTTTGATGCTGTTTTACGGGCAGCTAAGAGGCATGAGTATACCTCGCAGAGAATTGTAGACAGAACTGGAGGACGGAAGCGGTCCCATGGTCAGATGATCCAGTCTTCAGCCCCAGCCCCCGCAGCTAGGGCCTTGACCATTGGAGCTCCAAGGAGGGCAGCATCAGTTACGTCGGTTCAGCATTCGACTTCGACATATCCTCAGCAGCAGAAGCGGAGGCAGTCTTCCACAATGGGTTGCACTCATTGTGGAAAGCTAGGGCATGTAGTGTCAGAATGTCGTCGAGCATAAGGATTGTGTTTGGCTTGTGGGGCACCGGATCATATGATAGGGTCCTGCCCACAGAGAGCCGGTTCATCCTCATCGGCCCAGACTAGTCCCTCAGTAAGGGGACCAGCACCAGTGCAGCAGCAGCAGTATCAGCCTCCGAGGCCATTGCCGCCTCAGGCTCAGGCATTCCAGCAGCAGCGACCACAATAGTATGCCCAGGTCCAAGCTCAGGTTCAGAACCGCCAGAGAGATTTCCAGCAGAGGGGACCAGCACCCAGAGGGACGGTCAAGCGATGGCTTTGACCGTAGAGGAGGAGTTGGCATCAGGTGAGGTGGTGGCAGGTACCATTCTCGTCAACTCTTTTCCTGTATCTGTATTATTTGATTCAGGTGCATCGCATTCATTTATGTCTGCACGATTCGCGACACGGATAGGACTGGAGCCCGAGTCACTATCAGTAAGGCTCAATATACTTAATGGTAACGGACTTGTGGGTGTAGATAGGGTGTTTTCCTCGTGTCGAATCGTAGTTAGCGGTAGAGAGTTTCCCGCTAGGTTGATAGAGTTTCCGATGGCTGATTATGATGTGGTCCTAGGAATGGATTGGTTGAGGGACCAGTATGCTAGAATAGATTGCCATGTCGGTAAGATTATTTTTAGTATTCCCGGTGAGCCAGAGTTTTCATTTTCTCGAGGCAGAGTAGAACCGTCTTCCCCAGCATTGCTGATGGCCGTAGCAGCAACAGTTCAGTTTCCCAGAGTTGTAGAAGAGTTTTCTGACATATTTCCCGAAGAGCTTCCAGACATGCCCCCAGAGAGAGAGATAGAGTTCACTATCGACTTGATTCCAGGGACGGCACCAGTGTCAGAGAGAGTCTATAGGATGGCACCATTAGAGTTGGAGGTCCTGTACAAAATGATTGAAGAACTTAGAACCAAGGGATTTATTTGTGCTAGCGGATCACCTTGGGGAGCTCCGATGCTTCTTGTGAAGAAGAAGGATGGTACGTCAAGATTATGTGTTGATTATCGTACCTTGAACTCTGTAACAATTAAGAACAGATATCCTTTACCAAGGATAGATAATTTATTTGATCAACTCAAGAGAGCGGCAGTATTCTCGAAGATTGACTTGCGGTCAGGGTACCATCAGATCAGAGTCAGAGAGCAGGACATCCCGAAGACAGCATTCAGATCTAGATATGGACATTGGGAGTTCCTTGTTATGCCATTTGGAGCGACCAATGCGCCGGCCGTACCTCATGAATCGTATCTTCATGCCCTATTTTGACCAGTTCATGATAGTGTTCATAGACGACATCTTAGTCTATAGCGAGAGCGAGGTAGAGCATGAGCAGCATCTTCGTATAGTTCTTCAGATTCTCAGGAAGCACCAGTTGTACGCGAAGTTCAGTAAGTACGAGTTTTGGTTGGATCGTATCTCGTACTTGGGTCATATCATCACCAGAGGTGGAGTGGAAGTTGATCCCCAGAAGATAGTGGCTATAGAGACATGGCCAGTACCTAGCACCGTTGCAGAAGTTCGGAGTTTCCTCAGATTGGCCGGCTATTACCGATGCTTTGTGTCAGACTTTGCTCGGATTTCAGCACCACTGACGCAGTTGACCCATAAGGATGTACAGTTTGCTTGGACAGCAGAGTGTCAGAGTTCATTTGAGAAGTTGAAGCAGAGATTGATGATGGCCCCATCCTCACTCTTTCCGACGGGACGGGGGGATTTTCAGTTTATTGCGATGCATCCGGCAAGGGATTAGGATGTGTCTTGATGCAGCATGGTAAGGTAATCGCTTATGCGTCACGTCAACTTCGTGACCATGAGAGGAATTACCCAACCCATGACCTGGAGTTAGCAGCCGTAGTTTTTGCATTGAAACTTTGGAGACATTATTTGTATGGAGATCGGGTGGAGATTTTCACCGACCACAAGAGTCTGAAGTATGTGTTTACCCAGAAGGATCTTAATATGCGTCAGAGGAGATGGCTAGAGCTACTTGTGGATTATGACATCAGCTTGCAGTATCATCCTGGGAAGGCCAACGTGGTAGCAGATGCATTGAGCAGGAGAGCCGGAGTTTATTTTCTAACGGCGCAGCCAGAGTTGTTAGCAGATCTTCAGAAGATGGGTATTGAAGTTGTTCTTCCTTCCAGTGTGGCATTGATGGCCAGTATGCAAGTTCAGTCCAGTATAGTTGAGAGGATCAAGTTAGCTCAATCTACGGACTCTAAGCTTCAGCGGCTTAGGGCAGAATGTGTGGCAAGACAGAGACCAGAGTTATGCATTCATGAAGATGGTACACTCCGACATGGAAGGCGTCTTTGTGTACCCAGTGGTGATATCAGACATGAGATCATGGCAGAAGCCCACAGTTCTCAGTATTCCATTCACCCCGGCGGTACGAAGATGTATCGTGATATTCGGCAACATTTTTGGTAGAATGGCATGAAGAGGGAGATAGCCCGGTTTGTCTCTCGTTGTTTAGTTTGCCAACAAGTTAAGGCTGAACATCAGAGATCAGCTGGACTTCTTCAACCTTTACCGATCCCAGAATGGAAATGGGAGCACATTACCATGGATTTTGTAACTGGATTACCTAGATCCCCAGCTGGGAAAGATGCCATCTGGGTTATAGTTGATCGTCTCACGAAGGTAGCTCATTTTCTTCCTTTCAGAATCGGTCAATCGACGGATCAGCTTGCAGAGATGAACCTCAGGCAGATAGTCAGATTGCATGGAGTGTCAGTCAGTATTATGTCCGACAGAGATTCAAGATTCACCTCGCACTTTTGGCGAAGTCTTCAAGAGAGTTTGGGGACTCGTCTCAAGTTCAGTTCAGCCTACCATCTGCAGACAGATGGTCAGTCAGAACGCACGATCCAGACTCTTGAAGACATGCTGCGGTCATGTACACTTGACTTCGGTGGTTCGTGGGAAGATCACCTGCATCTCGTAGAGTTCTCGTACAACAACAGTTTCCAGGCTAGTATCCAGATGGCACCTTTCGAGGCCTTGTACAGCAGGAAGTGCAGATCTCCTTTAGCTTGGGACGATATCGGTGAGAGGCAAATGCTTGGACCAGAGATGGTGACGCGGACTATTGAGGTGGTCAGACAAGTCAGAGATCATCTTCGAGTTGCCCAAGATCGCCAGCGTCATTGGGCCGATTCTCGTCGGCGTCCCCTTGAATTTTCTGTCGGCGACCATGTATTTCTTAGGATCTTGCCTACCCGTGGCGTCATTCGATTCGGCGTACGGGGAAAGCTCAGTCCTAGGTATATAGGACCGTTTGATATTCTAGAACGAGTAGGTGATGTATCCTATCGTCTCGCTCTTCCGCCGTCGTTACGTGAGGTACATGATGTCTTCCAAGTATCCCAATTACGACGGTATATCCCAGATCTGAGTCATGTCCTTGATCATTCGGAATTGGTTGTTGGTACCAACCTTTCGTATGAGGAGAGACCCGTATCCATATTGGACCGGAGGGAGAAGATACTCAAGAACAAGACTATCAAGTTAGTCCGTGTTGCTTGGGGACATCACTCTTTGGGTGAGTCAACATGGGAGCATGAGGATGATATCCGATCGCGATATCCCGACCTGTTTGACTCGTAAGGTATAATGTCTTTCTTATGCCTTATGCTTAAGTTCCTTGCTTGCATGAATGATTGCTTGATTGACTGCTAGTCCTATATTGTCTGTAATTGATATAGCTTGCTCGACATCTCTAGCCTCTTGATTAAATTCTGAGGATGGAATTCTTTTAAGGTGGGTAGAGTTATCACCCCCATTTTTCGTTCTACGTATTTCCAGTATACGTATACGGAATCCTGACATATATTTTTATTTTCCTGCCTGGCTAGCTAATTTCAGTTTAATCTTGATTAGGTTCATCATAGCATGTAATGGTTTAACTTGGTTTATTTTGGGATGGCTTGGTTTATTCTTTGGTTCATCATGTTAAACCCACCACCTTCCCCCTTTATAACCCACCTAACTTTTCTCTCTCCTCTACTTTCTCATTAACTCTTCTTCCTTCTCCATTAAACCCACCACCAACCAAGAACACCCCTTAGGTAAGTGCAACTTGCTTCCACAAGAGAGCCCATTTTTATTGTTCTATTAGCTTCTCCTCATGTTTCTAAGACACATTAGAACTTATCATTTTCTATTTTGAGGCTTTGATTTTTGTAGATCTAGAAATTAATTATTTTTGGATTTTGGTGGTTTTGATCTATCAAACTTCTTTGTTTTCAAGTTTTGATGGTTCCATGTTGTAGAGAATTTTATTCTACCCATTTTTGACCTTTGAAAAGTTGGATTTGGACTTGTTTTGACCAAGTTATGGACTTTTGAAGCTTTGGATTCAAACCATGGAGTTCTTGCTGTTTTGGAGAAGACAGTGAGCAGTGCGCGAGCTTTTTAGCTTGCGCCGCTGAGTTGCGCGCGCTCTTTAGCGCAGCGCAGTCTAACTCATACACTGTATTTTAGAAGCGTATGTCTTACATACGCTGACTTGGGTGACAAGGAGTCGTATGGACCTCATACGCTGACCTGAGCGTATGTTGCCTGAGCGTATGCTGACCTGAGCGTATGCTGACTGAGCATATGCTGCCTGAGCGTATGCTGACCTGAGCGTATGCTGACTGAGCGTATGCTGACTGAGCGTATGCTGACCTGAGCGTATGCTGACCTGAGCGTATGCTGACTAAGCGTATGCTGACTGAGCGTATGCTGCCTGAGCGTATGCTGACCTGAGCGTATGCTGACCTGAGCGTATGCTGACTGAGAGTATGCTGCCTGAGCGTATGCTGACCTGAGCGTATGCTGACTGAGCGTATGCTGACCTGAGCGTATGCTGACCTGAGCGTATGTTGACTGAGCGTATGCTGACCTGAGCGTATGCTGACTTGAGCGTAGCTTGACTTGAGCGCAGCCTGATATTTAGGCGCAACTGGACCTGACCCTACTTGCCTTGCATGATTAGTGACCCGCCGTGGTGCACTCTTGACAAGTAATTTAACATGATAATTCTTGATGGTGGTCCGTTGTGACGCACCCTTGCCTTGACAAGTAATCTTGATAAGCAACCCGACATGATAACCGTGATACGCTGTTACAACGGCTAACCTGACATGCTAAGTGAATTCTTGACACCGTGGATGATTGTATCGAATATGCTTGTATAAGCAACCAGTCTTGTCTCGCATCATGTCTAGGACATGTATCCCTGATTACCACGGTTAGGGATTCATACCGAATCTGACTAGGTTAATGACTAGATTGATCAAGTAGAGCATATAGAGAGGTATTCTGGCTACAAGCAATCCCGTTATCTGGGCGCCTTCCTTGATGGACTTGTAGCCTGCCGACGAGTAGGGCACATTTTCAGCTCACTGTTATGTGGGGTACTACATGAAACGATTACTATGCACACCGTCATGTGTTGCATCCAAGTCACCTAACAAGGCATGATAACTCTCAGCTTGAACCTTACGTCTGGATAACCTGGATAGTCTGCAGGGCTTGTGGCCATAGGCGTACCTCATTGCATCTTGCTAGAAACTAAGCTTGTGATAACCCTAGTTAGTTAAGTATCAAGCCGTACACTTTGCTTGGCCGTGAATGATGGATGGAGTCCTATCTTGTTTAGTCTTGCCTAGATCCAGTACATGGATAACTCCGGACATGCTTGTTTATGCTCTACGTTATCGATAATTAGTTCGAGGCTAAGTTCTGTTCAGGTGAAGGATTACAACCCCGGTCCTTGTTTGGTTTATGGGTTGTAACTTGGGTACCGGAATAGTCCTCTAGTTATCTTATCGTTTATCATCCTGTTTTCTTTAACTCATGCCTTATGTTATTTCACCTATGATTTATGTGCTGACATGCTGGTTTTAGTTCTTAAGTGAAGCCTCCTTTGTGGCACTTGCTCTTTCTGGGGTCTGACCTAGCTGGTTTTGTATGGCCATATTTCGGAGCAGCTACAGAGGATCTCCCGACTTTCCTGCCAGATGGTGAACACTAGAAGGAATCCCGGCAACGAGTGGGTTTTTATTTTGCTCTCCCACTCCCTTGTAAAAATATTCTTTTGAGGCATTTAGTTGCCGAGCAAGTGTTAGCTCGTTTGCAACTCTACTTACTGTCTGCCTACGGGCTGTAGCATGATTGACAAATCCTAGGGTTGATCATGTATGACTTAAACTCTTGCTAGTCTTCGTATTTTGTATGACTAGCTTCATGATCATCTGAATATGTAATGTATGGGACGCCTTACTTTGTATGTCTGATGATCTACCATCTTGTTATATCTACTTGTTGCTTGAGATTGAGACACTAGACTTGTTATTGACCTTAAGAGACTGATGGCTTGTAGTAAACCCTCATGCATCTAGACAGCCGTGATCGTATTGCGATGTGAGATTCACTTCAATGTACGTAGCTGGCTGTGTCTGTCCCCCGCTCTCCAGTATTCTGGTTCTGGGGCGTGACAATTCCCGACACCAAACCCGATGCAGTCAGACCCAATCCCTGCCCCACCACGACCTCCCGCACCCGTCGCCACTCCAGTCCATCACCACCACCACCTGAACCCTGACCGCCCCCAACTCCGACCAAACCCTAGAAATCTCACCACCACCATCAAAAATTTGACAAACCAAAAACTCACCTCCACCACCGTCGATCTCCAGATCCTGCCCGTACCTTCCGCGGACGGAGCCGCCGCAGATCTCGGGAAGTGCTGGCCACTCCTCGACACGCCAGCGCTCGCGCATAGCCACCCCGCCTCCGCCGCCATGGTGTCTCGGCGCCTCCAGTGCCGCTGGTGCGTTCCTCGGAGCTCGTTGCGCTAAGATGAGATCCCCGCACCCTCCGTCGACCTCCGTTGTCGCACGGCCTCCCGGTGAGCATCCACTCTCCCGCTCCTCCTTCTTCCCCCTTTGTGTTCTCTCTCTCTCTTTCTCTTACTTCCTTTTTCCTTCCTTTTCCCCCTCCTTTAAATTCTATGTGAACCAATTTATTACTCTGATGACTCTCACGAAAGAAGAGTAATGACTTGAGTTTGTGAATACATATATTATATTTATTATAAATTATTATAATTATAATTATTAATGTTGCTTTGTTGTTGTTTCAGTTGTTGTGTATAAGTTTATTTTTATAGCATTAAATGACTCATTGATATAATTGATAGAAGTAGAAATATATATATATATATATATATATATATATATATATATATATATATATATATATATATATATATATATATATATATATATAAATTATTTTAACTATCATATTTATTATTATGGGTTTTATTAAAATGGTTATTACTAGCTCATATTATTAGTAATTATTTTGTTATGGTTACCGTTAGATATAAGGATCTTTTCAAAATTCTTGTATAAATATATATACACAATTATATATCAATATTATATTGAAAAATATGGTTTTAGAACCATATAAAACTAAATTATCTTTGCTTATAAGATATGGTTTTATATCCATAAAATGTATGTTGACAAACTTAGAGTTAGTATAAAATGATTTTTACCAAAAAAAATATTTTTTTACCAATAAAACCTAGTCTTAAAATATTATATTTTCTAAAGTGGTATAGATATCTTTTTACGCAAATTCTTATCGATTGTCAAGTCTTGATCATGACTGACCATATCTTCTATTATCCTGCAAATTCGGATCCCTTCACATCAACCATGTCTATTGGACAAAACAGGACATTGCACAAAATCCGGTGACACATCAGGCAAGATACCTTGCCTTATTTACTGTTTATAATTAGTTGGATGTTCTTTATTTGATTACTGCATATTTATTTTCTGTTTCTTTCCAGTTGGATCCATGACTTGCTGTTTATAGTTAGTTTATTTTGCTTTCAATTATTTTTCTTGTATATATTTTAATATGCATGTGGACCTAGTCTTAGCGGACTACCTTTTGACAGTGACCCTTGGGAGGGTGAAGACAGTTAGATGTATGGGATACCCAAATCCAAAAGCCGTAGTAACTGCGTATTACGGTAGTTGTGTCGCGACAGTCACTAGCCTCGAGCTATGTGGACTGATGGATCACGTGGGCCGCTAGCCTCGAGTTATGTCGGATGATAGTATTGGTACTTGACGTGTGTGTGTCATGAGTTAGTTTTCAGTCTTCAGCAGCTTTGTCCATTGGCTTTGCGTTGTCGCCCTCCAATGGACCATGCATGTCATTGCACCAGAGTAGATCCTTCATCATCGGTTTCCAAATCGTCCAATTTTTTCCTATGAGGGTGATCATACGAGTGTTCATCTGCTCCGAAGACATGGTTGCCAGAACCTCCAAAGCTCTGATACCAGATGTTAGGAATCGGATACACCCTCTTGCGCTCCGATACCGTATCTGAGACGTTGCCGCAGCGAAAACTTAGGCCAACCCACCTGAAATAACCAACACCCATCTAACGGACACCAAGTACAGATAAAGACAAGTATATGGCGGTGACTACGTCATCTGGACAAATTCCAATCTCTATAACTCAGATTAAATTACAAGATTGACAAAAACTAATGTTGAACCCTTTGCCCTAATAGGTTCAACCCCTTCACCACATTCAAGAAGAAAAGAAAGATTACAATTGAAATCGCTCACCAACCCGTAACAATCTCCCTAACCGAAGTTGACGAACCCTCGATTAGATCTCTTCTTCCTTCTGTCTTAGATGACGAAGTTCTAAGAGCAAAGTGCGGAACTTTTTTTTAGATTTTCTGTGGACGAGCACCTCGAATCTCTACTTTTTGTTCTGTGCTTTGTGTCTCCACCCTTTTTGTTCTGTGCTTTGTGCCTCCACCCTTACCCCATATATAGGATAAAAAAAACATATTTTAGGTTATAATAGGATTTCTTAAATAGGAAGCCTCAAATAAGAATCCTACTACACCTAAAATAGCCATCAACATTGTATTTTAGATTATAATATAATCTCTTAAATAGGAAACCCTCAAATAAGAATTCTATTATATCTAAAATAGCCCAACACTAATTATGGACATCCAAATCAAATTAAATCAAATATTTAATCAGATTTGGACTCCATAAATATGCTATTACCAAATTCAGACTGGACTCCAACACAAATATGCTTGGTAATGCTTTTTTTTTGTCACAGGAAGTGAGGCCACATGAATGGCTGCTTAATGTTCTTGAACTCCATTTCTTCACATAATTAGATATTTCACATCTTTTGTACAGAATAATTGAGGATTTGAAGAGTCGTCGTCCTTTCAATTGATCATAATATTCTCATTATCATTTACCTTATGAAAACCCAGATGAAAGGAATAGATTTCTAATAATTTGTTTTCTTTGTTGTATTTATGAAGGTGATGAAGAGGTTGAGGGAGGTGATAGTTCATAGAACATGTGGCCTTGAACCTCCAGTTATTTCAATTTTTTTCTTTTGATGTAACTCTTCATTCAAGTTTCTGCTTTATGAAATTTTCATCCGGTTGGACCAGACTACAGAAATCTTTCACCAGGAGACACATCTTGTTACTCTATTGCGTTATCTCCGAGATGGCTTGCTGTATGACTGCTTTTTTACTGATAATTCCAGAAGGGATAAAAAAGAATGAAAATTGAGCCTATTTGGACCACATAATATTTTTTTTTCCTGATGGATAACTTTGCTATCAGAAGATGTTTTATGACCATATCTACTAACAAAATCATTGCATCCTTTAAACATGAGTTACTTAAATATGACCACATGCTCTAAAGAGAGATCTACACCCTTCCATTAATTAATATTATTGTTTAGTGAAAGTTTTCATATTTAATAGGCTAATTTTCACCTGTGTAAAATTTTCCCATAAAAATCAGCATTGGGGCCAAGGCCTCTAGTAGAGGCAACATAGTTAGTCGTGTGGGTAGGCGGTGATGTCACTCCCCGTTTCCGGAATGCGTATTTTTATATATGTACAACTCATGTGTATTTAGTTAGTATTTATCATATATTATTCTGTATTTAAATTCTTTTAGTTTCATGTTAATTAATTATCTGCTCTTTAAATTTTCATGTTAATTTTATTTCTGTAATTATATTTCTGCAATTTTATTACCTGCATTTTATTTGCTGCTTTAGTGTTATTGGGTTTCGGTTTGCCGGATCCCCTTAAACCCGGCCCAATACCCCACCTACCACCACCCTTCCTATTTAAAGCTTCCATCTCTTTCTCTCTCCTCATTACTTCATTCTCACCATTACTTCTTCTTCTTCCTCTCATTACTCCCCACCACCTACCAGCAGCAGGAGAAGGCAAGTGCAAACTTGCTTCTCAATCACCCATTTTTATGGTTCATTTGCCTTCTTCTCGTGATTCCAAGAGAGATTAGTTCTTAGCATTTTTGATTTCTACGGCTGGTTTTCTCTAGATCTAAGTTATAGTATTTCGGCTGTTCATGGGTTCTTGATCCACCAACTTAGCGTGTATTTCTGGCACTGGAACAAGGCTCCATGGAACTTGGAGTTTGGGAGATGTTTCACGCACACGTTCTTACGTGCTCGCGTAAACATCAGCCCAGTCACGCACACGTCTATACGTGTTTGCGTGTATTTTAGTCACGCTAACGTTCTCATGAGCGTGCGTGTATTTCAGTCACGCTCATGTCTGTGCGTGTCTGTGTGACTTTTGAGTTACGTTCACACTGTGCGTGCCTGCGTGACTTTTGAGTTACGTCCACTCTGTGCGTGCATGTATTTTTAGTCACGCTCGCATTTGAGTGCGTGTATTTTCAGTCACGCTCGCGTTGTCTGCGTGTATTTGAGTCACGCTCCTATCTTTGTACTGCGTACGTGACTTTTCATGCTCATGTCCCTGAGCTTGCGTGCGTGACTTTTCACGATCACATTGTGCGTGACTTTTGGCGTGCGTGACTTTTCACCCTCACGCTGCGCGGGCGTGCGTGAATTATTTGTCACGCTCATATGCTCACGTTGCCAGCACGTATCACTTGTCACGCATCACTTGTCACACCTCATTGTTCACGCTCACGCTTACCAGAGTGTACTACTTTTTACGCTCGCTCCTTCATGCCAGACTTGGCGTACTTTTCACGCATACGATTCTTGCGTGACTTTTGGACTTAGCTTAGACTTGTTAGCATGACTTCCTGACTTGGGAGTTTTTATTTGTTCTATATTTTATTCATTTAATGTTGGCATGATAATTTCCGATTATATCCTTACGCCTTTTTGCATGAACCCGAAAATCTTAGCGTGTTAATATTTTAATACCTATGGTTGTGTATTAGTGCCAAGTGTCTGGATTGATATATGGATATCTAGTGAGACTGGAACTTGACCTTGAGAGTTATAGACTCAACCCTATTTAATGCTAATGACTTTTATGCCTTGTCACCATTAATGACGATGGTTATCTTGACTAATTTGATCATGCGTTCCTAGTTGGAACTAAGAGACTGGCTAGTCGTCTTATTGAAACAAATGAATGAGACACGTTCATGTTATGAACTATTACAATCGACTGGCTGATCCCGAAATATTGACATACATGCACATGCAGGCTTCAATCTATTTATTTATTTATTTATCTATTTATTTATTTTCTACAAAAGAAGCATGTGTATCTTATGGTCAAGGCATGATTACCGTGGTTAGATTTGATTGTTGCATTACGCTATGTAAGACCTGCAACCTAACCGCACTGGTATCGTTGTAGAGTTGTGCATATCGTACCCCGTACGAAAGTACTCATTTGAATGACCATGATCCACGGCATGGGATTTCACTCAACGTAGGGACTATTAAGTTAAATAAAATAATGATTGCATGGAGAGAATGGATTCCCGAGTTCTTACATGGCAGCCCCCTTGGGACGAGTAGTACCCGACGGATCGGCTAGTTCCCACAGATACTGTAAATCTGCCACACGGGCAGAAAACAGTATCTGCTTTTATTATTATGGTATATTGTATATTGACGGGCGTCCTGCTAGGACTCGTCTAATTCATGCATGGCGTTCATGATTGACTGGATAGACTAGCCTTGCTCGCACATAGTAAGAACTGAGGAACCTTTATTGCATAATTCCAGGATAACTTGGGACTCATAATAGCAAGCCGTAGGATTTGATTGGCCGTTCAAGATGATTTGTTTGTGTACTGTACTACTCTGTTACCTAACTGGGATGATCAGAATGTCAGGACATAACGGGTCAACTTCTGTCCTTGTTTGGTTGGGAGGTTGGTTCGAAGTGTCGTGATGTGATGTGAATCCTAGTAGCAAGCAGAGATCTACTATTATATTCTTTTACTTACTGGTTTATGTCCTTTATATCGTCCTTCCTTGTGGTACTTGCTATTAGAGGTCTAACCTCTCTGGTTTTGCATGGCCAGATTTAGAGCCGGTTCCCGAGGATCCAGTGTACTTCTACCTCCAAGATGGTCAATACTAGGGGAATGATTGCAGGAGGACTCGAGTGGGTTCCTTACTTCACCGCTCGTTTTGTTATTTACCTTTATACTTAGCCGTTTGGCACCGACATGTTAGTCGGATTGTCTTGTACTTACTTTTACATAATTATAATTAAGTCAGACTGCAGCTGATAACAATTGTGTATACTCGCTATACCATCTGGCTATGTTTTGTAAAGCCAGATCTCAAGAACATTTTAACTGAGCATTTGGGACGCCTTACTGCTTTATCTTACATGTTCTCTATTACTGTTTCTTGCTTGAATGATTAAGACAATAGATGTGAAATGACCATAGTAAGACCTTTATATAGTATGCACCCCCTCGTCTGGTTAGACAGCATTGATCGTATTATACGGTATTCATCTACCCGTAATACGTAGCTGGCTGAGTCATTCCCCCGCTCTCCAGTATTCTGGTTCTGGGGCGTGACAAGGTTTTAGTGGTGGCCCATGCAGGTCTGATTTCAGACTTGTAGGGTATTTTGATTTATAGGATGTCTCAATCACACGTATTCCCCCTTGATCTCACGATTCGTTATTCTCAACCCTTGCTTGACATTCCGGTATCCTTTAACTTTATTGATCCTTCATGTCCGGTCGTTTGATTGTTCTCTTGTCCCTTTTCTTAGGGGCACTTCGTCCGCAGCGGTCAGAGCTGGGCAGCAACAACAAAGGCAACAAGGACAACCTGACCAGGATGGTCAGCAACCAGGGCCAGTCTCGCCTCAGGAGGCTATCCAGAAAGAAGTGATAGTAGAACCAGCGGTTGGACCGCAGTATCCAGATATTCCAGACCTACCCATTGTTCCACCTACCCCTGTGGAAGTGGACACACTAGCCCTTCTGGAGATCATGAGAGGGATGATGGCTGCTCAGCAACATCAGATGTTGGCCCAGCAGCGCATGCACACTCAGCTACAAGAGCAGAATGTGTTGCTCAACCAAGGATTGCAGACGGCTTTGGAAAGAGGAGTGAGGGCTGATTCAGGAGCATCAGCCAGGTTTTGCAAGTACAACCCCCGCCGTTTCGAGGGCACGGAGGATGCCATCCCAGCAGATGCATGGCTTAAGGATATGGAGGCTATTCTGACAGCAGCTAAGGTACCGACAGAAGAACGTGTGGATCTAGTGAAGTTGTTACTTCAGGATCTCGTACGTGATTGGTAGGAATCAGAGGAAGTAGGCATCAGACGTCCTGTGGCTTGGGACGATTTCACTGCAAGATTCAAGACCAAGTACTATGGAGTTGTGGCGCAGTTTGAGCTACAACAGAAGTTTATCAACCTTAGGCAGGCCGGCAAGACTGTAGATGCTTATGCAGCGGAGTTCTGCAGATTGAGTAGATTCGCCCCAGAGATGGTAGCAACGGAGCGCCAGAGGGCCATGAGGTTTCAGCAAGGGTTTCATCTTGAGCTCTTGCAATTGATAGAGGGGCACAATTACCAAACTTTTGACGAAATATTAACGGCGACTCGAAGGCATGAGATCACTATTCAGAGGCTTGCAGTAAGGACTGGGGGTCAGAAGAGATCCCACAGTCAGATAGAAGGAGGAGGGGGAGCAGCGCCCCGAACAACAGCACCATCCGCTGGCATTCGTATCCACGATGTGGCAATACGAGGGTCAGCACCACCCAGGCAGCAGCAGCAACAGCAACAGAGGAAGAACCAGCAACCCCCGGTGGGCTGCACTTATTGTGGGAAGATGGGACACACTAGAGAGGTGTGTCGGACCTTGAATGGACTATGTCTGATATGTGAAAATCTAGACCATCGGGTTACCACATGTCCCATGAATTCGAGGACAGAAGGACCAGGGCAGCAGTTTCCTGCTCTGCCAGCACCAGGGGCAGGCCAGTATCGAGAACCAGCAGTGGCAGTTAGGCCATTGGCGCAGCGTCCGTTAGTACCGCAGGCTCAGATGTTTCAGCAGCAGGGACCGCCGATGCAGCAACACCAGCATAAACCACCCCAGCATCATCAAGGAAGGGGCCAGCAGCAGCACCAGGCTAGGCCGCAGCATGGGAATCAGCAAGGAGGTCGAGGGCAAGCATTCACTCTGTTCTTGGAGGAGGCATTGGCATCGGGAGATGTTGTGGCAGGTAACATTCTCGTCGCCTCATATCCTGCAGTAGCATTGTTTGATTCGGGAGCATCCCATTTATTTATATCTGTACGATTTGCGACACGACTAGGAATGGAGTTCGAGGCATTGCCAGGGAGGTTGAATATACTCACTGGTAATGGGCTCGTAGGAGTTAGTAGAGTTATTTTAGCGTGTAGCGTTGTAGTTTGCGGGCAATTCTTACCCGCCCGGTTGATAGAATTTCCTGTTGGAAATTTCGACGTTATCTTAGGCATGGACTGGCTGAAAGACAGTCATGCGACAATAGATTATCGTAGAGGGAGTGTATGTTTTGATATTCCAGGCATGAAGAGATTTACCTTAGTCAGATCAGAGGCAACTCAGCAAGAGCAGGGAGTAGTAACGGCAATGGAAGAAGTTCAGATTCTGAAGGTAGTTGAAGAATTTCTAGACGTATTTCCCGAAGAACTTCCAGGTCTACCACCAGTTAGGGATATTGAGTTCAGTATAGAATTGGAACCGGGAACTAAACCAATATCAGATCGAGTTTACAGAATGGCGGATTCAGAGCAGGCCAAGGTATATCACCATATAGAGGAACTGAAGGAGAAGAAGTTCATCCAAGCTAGCGTATCACCATGGGCAGCACCAGCGGTACTTGTGGGAAAGAAGGATGGGTCATCCAGATTGTGCATTGACTACAGGAAGCTTAACACGACAACAGTGAAGAACAAGTACCCATTACCCAGGATCGACGACTTATTTGATCAGTTGAGCAAGGCTAGAGTTTTCTCCAAGATAGATCTTCGTTCAGGGTACCATCAGGTGAGGGTTCGGAAGGAAGACATTCCCAAGACAGCATTCAGGTCGAAGTATGGGCATTATGAGTTCTTAGTAATGCCGTTTGGTTTGACCAATGCTCCAGCTATATTCATGGATTTGATGAATCGTATCTTTATGCCATATTTAGACCAGTTTGTCGTTGTGTTTCTTGACGACATTCTCGTATACTCTGCTAGTGAAGAGGAGCATGAAGACCACCTTAGTAAAGTGTTGCAGGTTCTGAGAGAGAACCAGTTGTATGCCAAGCTCAGCAAGTGTGAGTTTTGGTCGGACCATATTTTATTTTTGGGTCACATCATCTCAGGAGCTGGAGTAGCAGTAGATCCCAAGAAGGTAGAAGCAGTAGAGAGTTGGCCAGTACCCAAGACCGTAGCAGATGTGCGGAGTTTCTTGGGATTGGCAGGATATTACAGAAGGTTTGTGTCAGATTTTGCAAGGCTTTCAGCGCCCATGAGCCTCTTGACCCGGAAGGATGTGCCATTTGTTTGGTCGGCAGAATGTCAGGCATCATTTGAGACTTTGAAGCAGAAGTTGATATCAGCACCTATTCTTACATTGCCAGTTGGACCCGGAGGTTTTACAGTATATTGTGATGCATCAGGTAAAGGACTTGGATGTGTCCTTATGCAACATGGGAAGGTGATAGCGTATGCATCTAGGCAGCTTCGGGACCACGAGAAGAATTACCTAACTCATGGTTTGGAGTTAGCAGCAGTAGTGTTTGCTCTGAAGCTATGGAGGCATTACTTATATGGTGACCGAGTGGAGATGTACACAGATCATAAAAGTCTAAAGTACATCTTTACTCAGAAGGAGCTAAACATGAGGTAGAGAAGATGGTTGGAGTTGATCAAGGATTATGACGTGGAGCTTCAGTATCATCCAGACAAGGCTAATGTGGTAGCAGACGCTCTCAGCAGGAGAGGCGGTACATTTATGTTGACAACACAGAAGCACATCTTAGAAGACCTTCAGGAGATGGGCATCGAAGTTATACTTCCTAGTGATGTAGGAGTTCTAACAAGTCTGCAAGTTTAATCCGACTTGGTAGGCAGGATCAAGGCAGCTCAGGCACAAGACCCAAGGATTCAGAAGCTTAGGGCAGAATGTGAGTCAGGACTCAGGAAGGAGATGAGGATTCATGAAGATGGTACACTTAGGTTTGGATCACGTCTATGTGTGCCTAGTGGAGATATCAGACAGGAGGTCATGGCAGAAGCTCACAGTTCCCAGTATTCTGTTCACCCTGGTGGGACCAAGATGTACCAAGATATCAAGCAACATTTCTGGTAGAACGGAATGAAGAGGAAGATCGCTCGATTTGTTTCCCGTTGCTTGGTATGTCAGCAAGTGAAGGCAGAACAGCAGAGGCCAGCTGGATTATTGCAACCACTTCCTATTCCGGAATGGAAGTGGGAGCATATTATAATGGACTTTGTGACCGGTTTACCGAGATCACCAAATGGTAAGGATGCTATTTGGGTAATAGTGGACCGACTTACGAAGGTAGCGCACTTTCTTCCTTTCAGAGTAGGACAATCTACAAAAAAGTTGGCAGAGTTATATATGCAACAGATAGTCAGGCAACATAGAGTTCCTATCAGTATTGTGTCAGATCGAGATACCCGCTTTACGTTACATTTCTGGAAGAGCTTACATCATAGTCTGGGTACCAAGTTAAGATTCAGCACTGCTTACCATCCGCAGACGGATGGGCAATCAGAAAGGATGATTCAGACTTTAGAAGACATGTTGCGAGCTTGCACTCTAGATTTTGGAGGGTCTTGGGAGAGTCACCTGCACTTGGTCGAGTTCTCATACAACAATAGTTATCAGGCCAGTATCCAGATGGCGTCATTCGAAGCATTATATGGTAAGAAGTGCAGGTCACCGCTTGCATGGGATGATATCGGGGAGAGGAAGATGTTAGGCCCAGAAATGATTGTTCAGACGGTTGAAGTAGTTAAGGGAATTAGAGAGCGACTTCGAGTTGTGCAGGATCGGCATCGTCATTGGGCGGACCAGCATCGTAGGCCCATTTGTTATCCTTGATCGGATAGGCGATGTTGCTTATCGTTTATCACTCCCACCTTCGTTACGAGAGGTGCATGACGTGTTTCATGTATCTCAATTATGTAGGTATGTATCGGACCCAAGCCATGTCCTCGATCACTCTGAGCTGGTTGTTGGTACCAACCTATCTTACGAGGAACTGCCTATGTCCATTTTAGACCGAAGAGAGAAGATACTCAAGAACCGAACAATTAGTCTTGTCCGTGTTGCTTGGGATCATCACTCCTTGGGAGAGTCAACGTGGGAACGTGAGGATGATATCCGATCATGGTATCCACACCTGTTTGACTCGCAAGGTATATTTCTTTCTGTATACCTTGATTGTCTTGATTTCTCATGCTTATCACTTTATGGGTAGAGCTACTTGATATCGTAGATTGATGGATTTACATATATAGTACTTACTTTTGATATGGTAAAAATGATTGCTTGCTCACTAGAATTGCTTGTATTAGTTTAGCTCTGACATTTCTATCCGGCTTGGATTTGAAATTCCAAGGACGGAATTTTTCTAAGGTGGGTAGAGATGTCACTCCCCGTTCCCGGAATGCATATTTTTATATATGTACAACTCATGTGTATTTAGTTAGTATTTATCATGTATTATTTTGTATTTAAATTCCTTTAGTTTCATGTTAATTAATTATCTGCTCTTTAAATTTTCATGTTAATTTTATTTCTGTAATTATATTTCTGCAATTTTATTACCTGTATTTTATTTGCTGCTTTAGTGTTATTGGGTTTCGGTTTGCCGGATCCCCTTAAACCCGGCCCAACACCCCACCTACCACCACCCTTCCTATTTAAAGCTTCCATCTCTTTCTCTCTCCTCATTACTTCATTCTCACCATTACTTCTTCTTCTTCCTCTTATTACTCCCCACCACCTACCAGCAGCAGGAAAAGGCAAGTGCAAACTTGCTTCTCAATCACCCATTTTTATGGTTCATTTGCCTTCTTCTCGTGATTCCAAGAGAGATTAGTTCTTAGCATTTTTGATTTCTACGGCTGGTTTTCTCTAGATCTAAGTTATAGTATTTAGGCTGTTCATGGGTTCTTGATCCACCAACTTAGCGTGTATTTCTGGCACTGGAACAAGGCTCCATGGGACTTGGAGTTTGGGAGATTTTTCACGCACACGTTCTTACGTGCTCGCGTAAACATCAGCCCAGTCACGCACACGTCTATACGTGTTTGCGTATATTTTAGTCACGCTAACGTTCTCATGAGCGTGTGTGTATTTCAGTCACGCTCATGTCTGTGCGTATCAGCGTGACTTTTGAGTTACGTTCACACTGTGCGTGCCTGCGTGACTTTTGAGTTACGTCCACTCTGTGCGTGCATGTATTTTTAGTCACGCTCGCATTTGAGTGCGTGTATTTTCAGTCACGCTCGCGTTGTCTGCGTGTATTTGAGTCACGCTCCTATCTTTGTACTGCGTACGTGACTTTTCACGCTCATGTCCCTGAGCTTGCGTGCGTGACTTTTCACGATCACATTGTGCGTGACTTTTGGCGTGCGTGACTTTTCACCCTCACGCTGCGCGGGCGTGCGTGAATTATTTGTCACGCTCATACGCTCACGTTGCCAGCACGTATCACTTGTCACGCATCACTTGTCACACCTCATTGTTCACGCTCACGCTTACCAGAGTGTACTACTTTTTACGCTCGCTCCTTCATGCCAGACTTGGCGTACTTTTCACGCATACGATTCTTGCGTGACTTTTGGACTTAGCTTAGACTTGTTAGCATGACTTCCTGACTTGGGAGTTTTTATTTGTTCTATATTTTATTTATTTAATGTTGGCATGATAATTCCCGATTATATCCTTACGCCTTTTTGCATGAACCCGAAAATCTTAGCGTGTTAATATTTTAATACCTATGGTTGTGTATTAGTGCCAAGTGTCTGGATTGGTATATGGATATCTAGTGAGACTGGAACTTGACCTTGAGAGTTATAGACTCAACCCTATTTAATGCTAATGACTTTCATGCCTTGTCACCATTAATGACGATGGTTATCTTGACTAATTTGATCATGCGTTCCTAGTCGGAACTAAGAGACTGGCTAGTCGTCTTATTGAAACAAATGAATGAGACACGTTCATGTTATGAACTATTGCAATCGACTGGCTGATCCCGAAATATTGACATACATGCACATGCAGGCTTCAATCTATTTATTTATTTATTTATCTATTTATTTATTTTCTACAAAAGAAGCATGTGTATCTTATGGCTACGAAAGTACTCATTTGAATGACCATGATCCACGGCATGGGATTTCACTCAACGTAGGGACTATTAAGTTAAATAAAATAATGATTGCATGGAGAGAATGGATTCCCGAGTTCTTACATGGCAGCCCCCTTGGGACGAGTAGTACCCGACGGGTCGGCTAGTTCCCACAGATACTGTAAATCTGCCACACGGGCAGGAAACAGTATCTGCTTTTATTATTATGGTATATTGTATATTGACGGGCGTCCTGCTAGGACTCGTCTAATTCATGCATGGCGCACATGATTGACTGGATAGACTAGCCTTGCTCGCACATAGTAAGAACTGAGGAACCTTTATTGCATAATTCCAGGATAACTTGGGACTCATAATAGCAAGCCGTAGGATTTGATTGGCCGTTCAAGATGATTTGTTTGTGTACTGTACTACTCTGTTACCTAACTGGGATAATCAGAATGTCAGGACATGACGGGTCAACTTCTGTCCTTGTTTGGTTGGGAGGTTGGTTCGAAGTGTCGTGATGTGATGTGAATCCTAGTAGCAAGCAGAGATCTACTATTATATTCTTTTACTTACTGGTTTATGTCCTTCATATCGTCCTTCCTTGTGGTACTTGCTATTAGAGGTCTAACCTCTATGGTTTTGCATGGCCAGATTTAGAGCCGGTTCCCGAGGATCCAGTGTACTTCTACCTCCAAGATGGTCAATACTAGGGGAATGATTGCAGGAGGACTCGAGTGGGTTCCTTACTTCACCGCTCGTTTTGTTATTTACCTTTATACCTATCCGTTTGGCACCGACATGTTAGTCGGATTGTCTTGTACTTACTTTTATATAATTGTAATTAAGTCAGACTGCAGCTGATAACAATTGTGTATACTCGCTATACCATCTGGCTATGTTTTGTAAAGCCAGATCTCAAGAACATTTTGACTGAGCATTTGGGACGCCTTACTGCTTTATCTTATATGTTCTCTATTACTGTTTCTTGCTTGAATGATTGAGACAATAGATGTGAAATGACCATAGTAAGACCTTTATGTAGTATGCACCCCCTCGTCTGGTTAGACAGCATTGATCGTATTATACGGTATTCATCTACCCGTAATACGTAGCTGGCTGAGTCATTCTCCCGCTCTCCAGTATTCTGGTTCTGGGGCGTGACAGGTGAGGAGCGAGGGCTTTACCTTTTTTTCGAGTTGTTTTTCATTTTTTTTCTTGCTTTAAAAAAAAACTATTTTAGGGCTAAAAGAGTGGTACTTAGAGCATCATTAGTAAGGTCCATCACATTTTCTAGATTCTAGATTTAGAATGTAGGAGCTCATTTTGTAGAATAATAAGCCTCATCTCTAGTCCCAATTTTTACAATTTCGGTCCCAACCCATCCATGGGTGCTAAGGGTTGGGCCTCCCAATTTCTAGATTCTAGATTGTAGAAACTCGTTTTGTAGAATAGTAAGTTCCAATTTGGAGCCCAACTTTCTAGATTCTAAACTTTATATTATTTTTTTACTACATTAATTTTTGATCACACAATTTTTGGGACCGGAGCTCACTTTATCATTTCCTACTATTCTCATACAAATCAAATACATTCTACATTTATCATTTTTTTGAAATTTGGGCTCTAAATTGCATTGAAGAGTCCTAACTACTAATGATGCTCTTACACATGACCATCAAATGTAAGAACAAACTTACATAGCATAGGGTTGAACTTGATTTTTTTTAATAACTAAAGTATGCTTTAGTACGAAATATTGAAGTAAAAAAATGTGATAGGTAAATTTTTTTTTAATATTATCATATCATATATATTGAGTATAAAAAAAATTTCCTTAAAATATGGCAAGTTATATGAGCACATCACATTTTGATCATGGCTAGCCCGGATTGTGGCTAGCCCAAATTTTTTTATTTTTCACTAGGCTAGTCCAATTTTTTGATCATTGGTTGTCCCAAATTCCCCCTCCCCCCAACCCATATTTTCTTCTTCATTTGCAAAATTTCTTCTCTCTCTTCCAAAACCCTCACCCCTCTCTTCTTGAGTTTTGAAGTTTTGAAGAAGAAATTACAAAATTCCAAAAAAAATTCCATTTTGAAGAATAAATTTTTCCAAAACCCTCACCCCTCCACCATCCTTCTTTTGAAGAAGAACGATGGCACCGAAGAATGGGCTAGCCATGATCAAATTTTGAGAAAATCTGAACCCTAAAAATTACCCATTATTTCTAAAAAAAATTCCATCCGAAATCCTAGAATTGTTTGTTTAAATGATCACGTGTGCATTACGTATCATTCTTTGTTTTAATTGTAAGTATTTTAATAGGAATTAAAGTCTTTTAAATCAAAACTTAGCATTCACGAATTGAGTAAATCTGTGTCGACATTGACTGCCCAACCATCTGGCAGTCCAGTCTGTATGGTGGACTGCCAGAAGAATGGACAGTCCTAAGGCAGAGCCTGTTTAACAAAGGATTGTCCATTCTTCTGGCAGTCCAACATACAGACTGGACTGACAGATAGTTGGGCAGTCCAAAGTTACACATGCTGTGAGTTAGACTGCCCATTCTTCTGACAGTCCAACATACAGTTAGGACTGCCAGAAAAATGGTCCATTGTTTCACATGCTGTGACTTAGGACTGTCCAGTTTTCTGGCAGTCCATTCAGTTTGTAGGACTGCCAAAAAATTGGGCAGTCCTTGTTTACACTAGTTGAATAACATTATTATGGTTTCCACCAATATTAGGGTTTGTGTATTATGAGGAGTCTTTGGGTGCCATCAAAATTGGAAATGAGAAGAAAATTAGGATTTAATTTTTGGGTATTTTCTTCTCATTTTCTTCTTCTCCGTCAATTGTGTCACGCCCCAGAACCAGAATACTGGAGAGCGGGGGCAGACATAGCCAGCTACGTATAACGGAATGGAATCCACACCGCTATACGGTCACGGCTGTCTAGATATGTGAGGGTTTCACTACAATCCATCAGTCTCTTAAGGTCATAAAATAGCCTATTGTCTCAATCTCAACCAACTAATAATAATCATAAGATATCAGATCACCAAATATACAATTGTAAGGCGTCCCAAACATTACATATCCAGATGATCATGAAACTAGTCGTTACAAAATGTGAGGACTAGCAAGAGTTCAGTCATACATGATCAACCCCCGGGGCTTGTCAATCATGTTACAGCCCGTAGGCAGACAGTAAATAAGTACAATCGAGCTAACACTTGCTCGTCGGCTAAACGCCTCAAAAGAATAATTTATAATATTATAGTGGGAGAACAAAAGAAATCCACTCGATGCCCTGGTTACGTCTGTTGACCACCATCGGGCTGGAAGACAGGTGGATCCTTTGCTGCTGCTCCGGTATCTGGCCATACAAAACCAGCTGGGTCAGACCCCAGGAAGAGCAAGTGCCACAAAGGAGGCCACAAAATAAGAACCAAAGCCAGCAAATTAGCATAATAATAAAATTACATAATAAGAGACAGTAATTTAAGAAAAGCATGATGGGTAATTGTAAAAGACAATCTTGCATAGAATCACTAAAAGACAGGACATATGGAAAAGCATGTCAGGATGATATACGATGAGATAACCATGGGACTATTCAGATAGCTAGGTTACAACCCGTAAACCAAACAAGGATCGGGGTTGTAACCCTTCGTCTGAACGGAACTTGGTTTCTCTCACCATTTATCGGCAAGATAAGTATAAGAAATCAGGTCAAGTAACAATCTGGAGTGACAATCATTATAGTAACAATCTGGAGTGACAATCCTTCAATCATTCTGGTACAATCTTACAATCAATCAATTCTAGACAATACTATACTGGACCAAACTCCATCCAAGCAATCACGGCCAATCATTGCCTACGGCTTTCTACATTAACTAACTAGGGTTATCACAATCCTAATTACTAGCAAGATGCAATGAGATGCTCCAAGTAGTCACAGGCCCTACAGCTATCCAGGTTATCCAGGCAATCATTATAGTGACAATCTAGAGAGTACAATGCATTATAGTGACAATAGAGTTCAATCATTTAAGTGACAATGGTGGGTGCCCCACATAACAGTGGGTTGGAAATGTGCCCTACTCGTCGGCAGGCTACAAGTCCAATCATTTGCGGCCGGGATAACGGGATCGCCTGTAACTGGAGAACATCTCTTCATGACTAGTGAATTATACTAATTATTAACCTTAGTCCAATTCCGTAGGTACTCCTGACCGTGGTACTCAGGAGTCCCTCCTAGACATGATGCAAGACGTGACTGCATTATTTGTACAAGCACAATCGCCCACGGTGTCAGGATTAATTATACAGGTCATGTCATGTCAGGTAGCCGTCACAACAGCTATTCAAGATATATCAGGTCAGGTTATCATATCAAGTGTACTAGTCAGGAGTGCGCTACGACGGGCCACTTATCAGGTCATACTCAATTATCAATTCCAAACATATCCAGTAAATTCGTGATTATCAAGTTCAGGACAAAAGGCGTAAGGATATAAAATGGACGTAAAATATCTAATAAAATATCAATATACAGGGCTATAGAAGAGCCAACCATTAAAGAAATAAGACCAAAACTCCAAGAGCCAATGGGTTAAGCAAGGGGTCAGGGGGGCAGCGTACGAAAAAGTCACGCACGCTACATGGAGCAGCTGCGTGAAAAGTCACGCACGCTCAAGAGGAGCAGCTGCGTGAAAATCACGCACGCTCAAGGAAGCAGCTGCGTGAAAAGTCACGCACGCTACAGGGAAGCAGCTGCGTGAAAAGTCACGCACGCTCAAGGAAGCAGCTGCGTGAAAAGTCACGCACGCTCAAGGAAGCAGCTGCGTGAAAAGTCACGCACGCTACAGGGAGCAGCTGCGTGAAAAGTCACGCACGCTACAGGGAAGCAGCTGTGTGAAAAGTCACGCACGCTACAGGAAAGCAGATGCATGAAAAGTCACGCACGCTACAGGGAGCAGCTGCGTGAAAAGTCACGCACGCTACAGGGAAGCAGCTGCGTGAAAAGTCACGCACGCTACAGGGAGCAGCTGCGTGAAAAGTCACGCACGCTCAAGAAAGCAGCTGCGTGAAAAGTCACGCACACTACAGGGAGCAGCTGCGTGAAAAGTCACGCACGCTACAGGGAAGCAGCTGTGTGAAAAGTCACGCACGCTACAGGGAAGCAGCTGCGTGAAAAGTCACGCACGCTACAGGGAGCAGCTGCGTGAAAAGTCACGCACGCTACAGGGAAGCAGCTGCGTGAAAAGTCACGCACGCTACAGGGAGCAGCTGCATGAAAAGTCACGCACGCTCAAGGAAGCAGCTGCGTGAAAAGTCATGCACACTGAGAGCTGCGTACGCGTAAAAACACGCACGCAGGGTCTGGGTCTTCTTCTCCATGGCTGAGAAGAAGCTCCAATGGCTCCAAAACTTCAAAACCTCATAACTTGGCTATCCGAACTCCAAATCTAGATTTCCAAAGTTCTAACCAGGGTGGAATTGAATGCTCTTCCACAAGGAAACATCAAAAACCCATAAAATTCAACTTAAGTAGCTCAAACCATACAAAATCCGAAAATAGAAATAACTTAGATCTATAACAATGGAGGCTCCAAATCACAAAAACCCAAGAACTAATGTTGATCACCATGTCCTAATCTAGCTAATGGACCAAGAAAATAGGGTTCTCATGTAGTGGCAAGATGCACTTACCTAGGGTTGGGAGAGTTGTGTAGAGGAAGGAGAAGAAGAAGAAGAAGAAGAAGAAGAAGAATAAGAAGAAGAAGAAGGAAATTAATGGTGGTGGTAATGAAGAGAGAGAGTGGTAGGTGGGGATATAAAGAGGGGGAGTTGCGGTGGGGATGAGGGGTAGCATAAGCTAAGGTGCTCCAATACATAAACCAAACCGAACCAACCCAATAAAACCGAGCCAAGCCAAAACCCAAATACGAGAAATACCGAAATTCTACAGGCTGAGAAAAAAAATAAAAATACATGCCAAAAATCCAGATACGAGTAAAATACGAAATACGAAAAAAAATACGGGAAATACGGGAAATGAGGGTGACAACTCTACCCACCTTAAAAGAATTCTGTCCTCGAAATTTAATCAAAGAGCTAGAGATTGTCACGGCAAGCTATACTAAGCACAGGCAAGCTACACTAAGCAATTCAATCATACAATCATACAATGCAAGCAAGGAAGGAAAAAACGTAAGGCATAAGCAAGACATTACACCTCACGAGTCAAACAAGTAGGAATAACGTGATCGGATATCATCCTCACACTCCCACGTTTGACTCTCCCAAGGAGCGATGAATGCAAGCAACATGAACTAAACTGATAGTCTTGCGCTTGAGGTCTCTCCCCTTGGTCAAACAGGGACACGGGCCTATCCTCATACGAAAAGGTTGGTACCAATAACCAGTTTCGAATGACCCAGGATATGGCTCGGGTCCGGGATGTACCGTTGTAATTAGGATACATGAAATACGTCATGCACCCCGCATAATGATGGTAGAAAAGCAAGATGAGAGGACACATATACCTCTCGGTCGATTCTGAACCTGAGCCTGGGCTAGGGCAAACTGCCGCGGGTTCTGTTGCTGGAAAGTCTGGGCCTGAGTCGGCAATGGCCTCGGGAACGGGAACTGCTGTTGCTGGTGAACTGGAGCTGGTACTGGTGCTAGTGCTGGTGCTGGTGCTGGTTCCCTAACCGAGGGACTAGATACTGTCGATGCTGAATCAACTCTGAAAGGGCAGGACCCCACCCTATGATCCGGTGCTCCACACAATAAACATAATCCCAACGCCTTACGACACTCCGCTACCACGTGTCCAGGCTTCCCACAATAAGAACAGCCTACGGCGGAAGACTGTGCTTGCTTCTGTTTCTGCTGAGGGTATGTCAGGGTCGAGGGGAGGTGCTCCTCCTTGCTGATCGGCAGGGTCAGGTACAGTACCGCTGAGAAAGACGACACAGGAAAACAATAAGGAAGGACCAGGACAGATCAACGATTACAAGCATGTGATCAGGACAAGAATTTTCAGGAATCAAGAGGATACGAGCAGAGATCAAGGGCGAGTACAGATTGTGACATCTATCTGGTAAACCCCCACATATCTTGATTTACAAGACCTGCATGGGCCACCACTTAAACCATGTCACGCCCCAGAACCAGAATACTAGAGAGCGGGGGCAGACATAGCCAGCTACGTATAACGGAATGGAATCCACACCGCTATACGGTCACGGCTGTCTAGATATGTGAGGGTTTCACTACAATCCATCAGTCTCTTAAGGTCATAAAATAGCCTATTGTCTCAATCTCAACCAACTAATAATAATCACAAGATATCAGATCACCAAATATATAATTATAAGGCATCCCAAACATTACATATCCAGATGATCATGAAGCTAGTCGTTACAAAATATGAGGACTAGCAAGAGTTCAGTCATACATGATCAGCCCCCGGGGCTTGTCAATCATGTTACAGCCCGTAGGCAGACAGTAAATAAGTACAATCGAGCTAACACTTGCTCGTCGGCTAAACGCCTCAAAAGAATAATTTATAATATTACAGTGGAAGAACAAAAGAAACCCAATCGATGCCCTGGTTACGCCTGGTGACCACCATCGGGCTGGAAGACAGGTAGATCCTTTGCTGCTGCTCCGGTATCTGGCCATACAAAACCAGCTGGGTCAGACCCCAGGAAGAGCAAGTGCCACAAAGAAGGCCACAAAATAAGAACCAAAGCCAGCAAATTAGCATAATAGTAAAATTACATAATAAGAGACAGTAATTTAAGAAAAGCATGATGGGTAATTGTAAAAGACAATCTTGCATAGAATTACTAAAAGACAGGACATATGGAAAAGCATGTCAGGATGATATACGATGAGATAACCATGGGACTATTCAGATAGCTAGGTTACAACCCGTAAACCAAACAAGGACCGGGGTTGTAACCCTTCGTCTGAACGGAACTTGGTTTCTCTCACCATTTATAGGCAAGATAAGTATAAGAAATCAGGTCAAGTAACAATCTGGAGTGACAATCATTATAGTGACAATCTGGAGTGACAATCCTTCAATCATTCTGGTACAATCTTACAATCAATCAATTCTAGACAATACTATACTGGACCAAACTCCATCCAAGCAATCACGGCCAATCATTGCCTACGGCTTTCTACATTAACTAACTAGGGTTATCACAATCCTAATTACTAGCAAGATGCAATGAGATGCTCCAAGTAGTCACAGGCTCTGCAGCTATCCAGGTTATCCAGGCAATCATTATAGTGACAATCTAGAGAGTATAATGCATTATAGTGACAATAGAGTTCAATCATTTAAGTGACAATGGTGGGTGCCCCACATAACAGTGGGCTGGAAATGTGCCCTACTCGTCGGCAGGCTACAAGTCCAATCACTACAACAAAAAACCCTTTTAATGACGCTCGACAAGGAGTTTTAATGACGGCTGAAACATAAGCGTTATTAAGTTGAAAAATACCTTTTTTCTATGACGGTTTGGGCTAATTCTGGGCTTTTTATAACGTTTATAAAATAAAGCGTTATTAATAGTTTAGAGCGGTGGCAAACTTGTAATTCTTTCACTGTATAAAAGCTAAGTGGGAGAGAGAAAATTCATTTCTCATCCATTTTCTAAGGGAGCAGTGCATCTCTCCTCCTCAAATCTCTTCTCCCCCAATTTTTTACTTTTCATTTTCCTTCCTTTTTGGTTTGACTCCAATTTCTCTCCCAAACTCCAGATCTACGCAAAGGTTCGATTTTTCTTCCAAATTCTCTTCGGTTAGGGCTTATATTTTGTTTATATTTCGTCGATTTCTGGGGTTTCGATGGATTTCTTCTTCGATTTCTAGGGCTTATATTTTTTCTTCTTCGATTTCAATTTCGCTTCGCGAGGAGGGGGGTGGCGGTGAAGGTGATCAGCAAGGAACGGGTCCGGCGCGAGGGCGCGGGGGGGCTGATGGAGCAGATCCAGCGCGAGATCTCCGTGATGCGCCTCGTCCGCCACCCCAACGTCGTCGAGCTCAAGGAGGTCCTCGCCACCAGGTCCAGGATCTTCTTCGTCATGGAGTACGTCCGCGGGGGCGAGCTCTTCGCCCACGTCTCCAGGGGCCGCCTCCCCGAAGACCAGGTAGCCTTTTGCAAACTTTGCTACCAAATTAGCTAAAAATGGGTTTGTTTGGGAAACTGCAGAATTCGAAAAGAAACGTAGGATTTGGTAGAAGTGGACTTCCAACTCCAAATCAGTAAAACCTTAGTGATGGCGTTCAGAAGTGTTTCTGGAGTTCGAAACATGCTATGTATTTTCGCTCAAAAATACTCTGCCGGAATTACAGAACTCAAATCCAAGTGATTTTTTTTGGTAAATAGGACTCTAAATTCTAATAATTCAAATTTTGTTGATGAACAAGAGTTGTTTCATATCCTGGTTTAAAAATCTCAAAACTCTAAGACAAGGTTCACGGTATTGATATTTGCTATTTGGGTTACAATAGAATGTGACAAAAAATTTATTTCTTATATATTGCTGAGTCATGCTAAAGACAATATTCTATATACTTGAAGCAAATAATTTTTTGTTTGTATACTCTTTCAAGTACTAATATATGTGACCTGAAACTTGATTTTTGTTACATTGTGCATATCCGAATGTTCACGACGACAATATTCTATTTACTTGAAACACTCTCTCAAAGATTTGGTCTGTAATTCTTTTGTTGAGAGTACTGAGTACCAATACATGTGACTTGAAACTTGATTTGTGTATATCCAAATGCTTTGCTGCAGTCCGTGCTCTTTCCTCTTCGACTGCCTCGTGGAGGCGGCTGGTGCCGGGGTGCAGGAAGCTGGCGGCGCCGAGGATGCTGGAGGAGGCTGCGGACTATGTGGCCGATCGCCGGAGGTAATAAGTTTACAAGTGAAAAATTTTATATAAACCCCATTTTGGTGTTTATTCAGAAATTTTTTGTATCAATGCTGATATCGACGAGTCGATATTAATCTCAATACTCTTCGCACAATGTTGAGAAAAATTAGGAAGCACTTTCATATAATGATGACAATGTCCGTCCTTTGAGATTAGGTCCACTATGGATGCCGCAGTAGATGCCTCAAGGATAAATTTACTTTTATCCATTTCTGAAAGAAACCCCATAGCTCTGTTTACTTCACCATTCTCCAACAAGCCCTTAACAATAGCATTAAGCATAACAGAATCTGAAGAGTAACCATCATTCTTCACTGACAAAAACAACTCATCAAACTCATCCAACAACCCTTCTTTAATAAGGCCGTTCATCATTATAGTGTATGTTGCAACATCTGGTGACACTGTCATTTGCAAGAATAGAGTTAAAGAGATCCTTTGCTGCATTAACCTTACCAACTTGTAACATTCCTTCAATTAAAATATTGAAGGTCGTAGCTTCCAGTTTTTCCTTCTGACATGATAGAGTGTCCAACAGATTCATGGCCTCATCAATGTGGTGGTTTTCCTTCCAGTTTTTCCTGCTGCTAGTCCCGCTGCTACATTTGAATTATGATACAAAAATGTGACTAACTTGAATTCTTTGCTTTTATTATGAAGTGATAATATTGTTGCTGCTACATGGAGACAGGGAGTGGATAGGACAGTAGAGTTTTTCCCAAACCCATACTTTCCAGATATTTACCTTAGCTGAAATATAAGGAACAGGGCATGTTTCAATTGGAAAACCAAATTCACAACCCATATTTCACTGCAAACAATTTTTTTCTATTCTATTGTCTACATACCTACAACTTTATTGTGTTCCTACCAAAAAATTTATATATTGGCAATGATGAGATACAATTTGGAGATGGTTTTGTGACTTCCATTACAATGAATTATGGTTTTGAAAAAATCTGTCCTTGCAGTTCTACTATGCACTATGAGCCAACCTTATATATTTTGATACTGCTATTTTTTTTTTACCTTTCTTTGGTCATTTTCTTGACTGTGTCTACAATTTGCAGGTGCGGTTAACTTGGTTTTACATGGCAGCTTTGCTCCTGCAGTTTTACTATGCACTCTGAGCCAACCGTGTTGTATTTTGATCAAACTAGCTTAGTTAGATCTTCCTCTAATTCAAACTAAGTTTTTTTTAATCTTTTTCAGGGTTTTGCTACGTGATGCCGACAGTTTTGATGTGCTCAAAGTTGAAGCCAATGTACTAATAGTTTTGAGGGTCTACTTATTAGTAGTAGTTGTAAATATATGTATTTGGATGTCCTATTTTGAAAAAAATGTAATGAAGATGGTGATATATATTATGTATATATTTGTAATTGGATTAAATGTACTCTATAACATTTAGATGTTTTCTTGTGAATATGGTCCAAAATGAATGTTTTGAAATTGAATTGAGCAACATTGAGCATTGTTCTATAATTTTTTGGAAAGTAATATATAAATATACAGAATTGAGCGTTATAAATGTGCTGAATTGAGTCTATACAGATTATCTATTCATAACGCTTTCAAACTACGCTGAAAATAAGTATAGCAGAAACTCATCATATTCATGACGGTTATTTTATGACGCTTTTAAAAAATATTTATAACACCCGTTTTCATGACGGTTGCTGTGAAAAAAAAAGCGTTATGGTACGTCATTAATGACGCTTTTTAGCCGTCATTAAAAGGGTTTTTTGTTGTAGTGAATCATTTGCGACCGGGATAACAGGATCGCCTGTAACTGGGGAACATTTCTTCATGACTAGTGAATTATACTAATTATTAACCTTAGTCCAATTCCGTAGGTACTCCTGACCGTGGTACTCAGGAGTCTCTCCTAGACATAATGCAAGACGTGACTGGATTATTTGTACAAGCACAATCGCCCACGGTGTCAGGATTAATTATACAGGTCATGTCATGTCAGGTAGCCGTCGTAACAGCTATTCAAGATATATCAGGTCAGGTTATCATATCAAGTGTACTAGTCAGGAGTGCGCCACGACGGGCCACTTATCAGGTCATGTTCAATTATCAATTCCAAACATATCCAGTAAATTCGTGATTATCAAGTTCAGGACAAAAGGCGTAAGGATATAAAATGGACGTAAAATATCTAATAAAATATCAATATACAGGGCTATAGAAGAGCCAAGCATTAAAGAAATAAGACCAAAACTCCAAGAGCCAATGGGTTAAGCAAGGGGTCAGGGGGACATCGTACGAAAAAGTCACGCACGCTACAGGGAGCAGCTGCGTGAAAAGTCACGCACGCTCAAGAGGAGCAGCTGCGTGAAAATCACGCACGCTCAAGGAAGCAGCTGCGTGAAAAGTCACGCACGCTACAGGGAAGCAGCTGCGTGAAAAGTCACGCACGCTCAAGGAAGCAGCTGCGTGAAAAGTCACGCCCGCTCAAGGAAGCAGCTGCGTGAAAAGTCATGCACGCTACAGGGAGCAGCTGCGTGAAAAGTCACGCACGCTACAGGGAAGCAGCTGTGTGAAAAGTCACGCACGCTACAGGGAAGCAGCTGCGTGAAAAGTCACGCACGCTACAGGGAGCAGCTGCGTGAAAAGTCATGCACGCTACAGGAAAGCAGCTGCGTGAAAAGTCACGCACGCTACAGGGAGCAGCTGCGTGAAAAGTCACGCACGCTCAAGGAAGCAGCTGCGTGAAAAGTCACGCACGCTACAGAGAGCAGCTGCGTGAAAAGTCACGCACGCTACAGGGAAGCAGCTGTGTGAAAAGTTGTTATTGCCGGGAACGCCGGGGCACAATTTTTCGATGGAAAACTGAGAAAATGAAACAGTTGTAAAGACAACGTTTCTAATGCAACTCCTTAAAGAAGGTTTTGCAACAGAGATCCAGAAGGATTCTGCAAATTACGAAATCTAAAAAGATATCGTAATATACGAATAATCTAAAGAGATTTTCGTGATCGTAGCAAACTGGCAGTAGTGCCTTCTAAAAAGAAGATACTGACAGAACTGCTAAAGGCAACAGAAGGATGACAGGCGAGAGATAGAATTGCTGGGGTGAATTATCACCGTTGCTCAAAGCTTTATTCGCCCTCTGCGAACAGCTTTCAGGAACCAGCAAGGTTGACGGAAAACCTTGGAACACTCCTGCTCTTCTGACTCCTCGGAAGACGGCGAACTCCTTTGGCAATGGTACTCTTCTCTCTCTGTTTGAAGTAACAGAACTCACGCGTACTAAAAAGTACTAGTGTTAGTGTTAAACAACACGCTCACTACTCTGTTGTGTTAAAGAACACTTAGAGTTTTCTCTCTGGAATTCTGATTACTTCTACCAACTTAGAGAGAGAGGAGAGAACCTGCATATATAGCCCACGGGGCGGTTGCCAAGCAGTTGCCTGCACTTCAGGGTAGTGGCAGAACCACTCCTGAACATGCAACAACTGCTGCAACCGTTCCCGCTCTAATATGCAGCCAGCCATACGCATATACGCACTCTACGCACACTGCGTACGCTGTGTACGCTGCGTACACTGCGCACTCTACGTACGCTGTGCATACTGTGCGCACTGGGCTGCGTACTAGGCTGCGTAACTGGGCCAGCGTAACTGGGCTCGCGTAACGGGCCGCGCAACGTGGTCGCGCAAGTGGCTCGCGCAACGAGCGCAACTTAAGCGCACTATGCGCCTAGCGACGATGCTGACGTGCTAAGTGCAAAGTACGCCAACAAAATGCCACATTACGCCTCATGAGCCCTTGAGCCCGAGTCCGAGCCCGAGCCCGAGTCCGGGTCCGAGTCCGAGTCCGAGTCCGAGTCCGAGTCGCTAAGCCCCAACGGGGCTTAGCTCCTATGGAAATAAATTTCCCAAGAGCAAAAAGCTTACAGCTTATTAATTGTTGATTAAGCCTTTATACTATTAATAATTAATCCCACATGGCACACACCCATGTGCACTACATGTGCATCTCCATAAAGAGTAAAGACTCATATATATGGAGATACACATTCCTTTCTAGCCGATGTGGGACTAAAAATCAAAACAAAAGGCTATAAACCCAACAATCCCCCACATATCTCTATATATATGAGTACGAGTGTTCCCCACAGTAACTGTCCATTATGCTTTTAGGATAGATGCCACTTAAGACTTGAATCTTCCCACGTGAGTCAAAAATCAAACTATAATACAAGAATGGACTAAGCCTTGAATTCTGCATCATAGCTGAAATTCTTTCCACTCACATAATGTAGTTACATGTGCTTCTGGCTGCACATTTAAGGTCGTGTGCCAGCCTGGTTTCAGTGTATAATATTGGGCGTCTACAAGTTTACCCTCAAGAGACGGCCTGATTTCTCTTTGTCCATACACTATAGGTGAGTTCTTTATTAAAGAGACATGGCATGAAACGTCCAACGCTTCCTTTGCGGTGCTACGCCGCTATGACATGGCCTTAAGCCGAGGACCTTACCCCGAATCACCGGAAACCTCATCGTAGTGTCATACTACCCGTAGCATAAGGACTAGCCCCTTTGTAGTACCAAACTACCCAGCATGAAGCCTTACGCTTCTGTGCGGTGTTACGCCGCTACGACATGGCTTGCAAGGCCGAGGCTTTATCCCTAGCCGGGTTTACCTCATTGTGGTGTCGTGCTACCCGTAACATGAGGAACACCTCCTCTTTGTAGTGCTGACTACATCCCTCTTTAATTCAATATACAACATTAGGCCAACTGCCTATTTGCGGTGCTACGCCGCTGTGACTTGGCTAACATAGCCGAGGCTTTACCTCCTTCGAGAACCTCATGGTGGAGTCACCGCCACATATAGCATGGAGTCACACTCCTTGTAGTGCTGTGCTACCATGCTTCCTGTAAAGCATACCAGACATTCCAAATGCCTGAGAACTCATTAAGGCATTTAAGCCAACCTCCCACAGGACCTGTTTTCCGCAGAAAACAACAGTAGACAACAGTGGTTATAGGTCCGTAACCTCTCCATGCCTAATAGAACATGTACCCACCGTTCCTGATATTCTTTCGATTAGTGGTCCTCCCTTGAACCAAAAGCTAGATGCCTAGTAGATAAATCTTTGAACTAATAGCATAAAACTTTATGGTAGGAATACAATAATCCAATATCAGAATGCCTTCAAGCCCATTTTACAAGCTGTGTCATCGACCAGCTAGGGCTTGAGGCCCTTGGTGAACGGATCCGCCAGGTTCTCCTGACTCCGAACATCAATTACTGCAATAACACCTCTCTTGATAAGATCGTATACTGCCCTGTGCTTCAACCGCACAGTCCTCTTCTTCCCGTTGAAGAGGTTATTTGATGCCACCGCCGCAGTCGCCTGGTTGTCGCAGTATATCGGTATCGCCGGTATTTGCGCCCCAACCACTGGAAGATCATACATGAGCTCCCGAAGCCATTCTGCTTCCTCGGCTGCGGTATCAAGTGCAAAGAACTCAGATTCCATGGATGACCGCGAGAGCATAGTCTGCTTCTTCGACTTCCACGATATAGCAGCTCCACCCATTGTGAAAATGTATCCACCTGTGGACCTCTCGCTCTCCACCTCTGAGCACCAACTGGCATCACTGAAGCCTTCCACTACCGACGGATCTCCGCTGTAGTACAGTGCATATGTCTGAGTTTTCTTGAGATATCTCATAACCCGTTCCACAACTTTCCAGTGTTCAACACCTGGATTGCTCGTAAAACGACTCAGCATTCCCACGGCAAAAGCTATGTCAGGCCTTGTGGCAGTAGTAGCATACATCAAACTCCCGATTACGCTTGCACACTCCAGCTGCCTGACGCTTTTCCCTGAATTAGGCTTCAGCTTCAGATCACACCTGTACGGCGTATCGATCCCTGGAAGATCCTGATACCCATAACGAGTGATCATTTTTTCAATATAATGAGACTGTGACAGCGCTAGTCCAGTGTCTGTCCGGATGATCTTGATCCCTAAGATCACATCAGCTTCCCCCAAGTCCTTCATACTGAACTTGCTTGAGATGAATTTCTTTGTCTCCGTGACACATCTAATATCCGTACCTAGGATAAGCATATCGTCTACGTACAGACAAACGATCACACCTCTTCCATCAGCGAACTTCGTGTAAACACACTTGTCCGTATCGCTGACCATGTAGCCATTTGACCTTATAACTTTGTCAAATTTCTCATGCCACATCTTGGGAGCCTGTTTAAGACCGTACAAGGATTTCACCAACTTGCAGACTTTGTCTTCAAGACCTCTGATGACAAATCCCTCTGGCTGTTGCATGTAAATCTCTTCGGTCAGCTCGCCATTTAGGAAAGCCGTATTCACATCCATCTGATGTATCACCATCTTATTTATTGCTACGAGAGCAATCAATATTCTGATGGTGGTCATCCGGGCTACTGGAGCATATGTATCAAAGTAGTCAATCCCCTGCTTCTGAGAAAACCCCTTGGCTACCAACCTAGCCTTGAACTTGTCAATAGTTCCGTCTGCTTTCATCTTCTTCTTGAAGATCCATTTGCATCCGATGGGTTTCGCTCCTTCAGGAAGATCAACCAACACCCAAGTGTTATTTGAGGTGATGGAATCAATCTCATTGTCAATCGCCTCCTTCCAGAAAACCGCGTCTCTGGTCTTCATCACCTCATCATAGGTAAGTGGATCTGCTTCCACATGATAGGTGACAAAGTCACTTCCGAAGTCCTTCGGCCTTCTCACACGCTTAGCTGACGGCTCAGCTTGTTCTGGTTCAATCGTTGTATCAACAACAACATCTTCTTGGACCACATCTTCATTGAAGACTTCAGTCTCTTGTGCACCCTCATTATTCTCCGGAACATCCGGAAGAACAATATTCTTGTGCCTTGCAAACTTGTCTTCAAAATATTCTGCATCGCGAGATTCAATGATATGATTTGACTCAATATCAAGAAATCTCCGAGCATCACTCTTCTCGGCATACCCCAAGAAGATCGTCTTTGTAGTCCTTGTCCCAAGCTTCTGAATCTTCAGATCTGGAAGCTTGACATATGCCAGACACCCCCACACTCGAATAACATTCAAGTTAGGTCTGACTTTGAACCAGAGTTCATGAGGAGTAATATCAGAAGTTGCATGAGGCACTCTATTTAGAATAAAAGTGGCCATCAATGCAGCTTCTCTCCAGTAGCACTTAGGAAGGCCAGCAGTCAACAACATTGAATTTATCATTTCTGTCAACGTCCTGTTCTTCCTCTCAGCTACTCCGTTTGATTGAGGAGAGTACGGAGCCGTAGTCTCATTGACAATTCCATGTTCCTTGCAGAACGATGCGAATTCATGAGACCTGTACTCCCCACCTCGATCACTTCTTATCCTTTTGAGTTGTTGTCCAGTCTGTCGCTCAGCTTCAGCTCTGAACTCCTTGAACTTCTCGAATGCTTCGTCTTTAGCCTTCAGCAAGTAGACGAACGCATACTTTGAGAAGTCATCGATGAAGGTTATGAAATACTTCATCCCGGCCTTTGTAGAGAACTGTTTGAAGTCACAGATATCGGAGTGAACCAACTCCAGAAGATCTGTACTTCGATTAACCCGAGGAAAGGGTTTCCTTGTGATCTTCGTTTGAGCACAAACTTCACATTTCTCTACCTTACCCCCACATTTGGAGATAAGTCCTAGACTAGACATTCTGTTTATTCGTTTACAATGAACATGTCCTAGCCTATTATGCCACAACTCAAGAGTATAAGCAGAATGAGTGACTTCATTAATAACATTAATTACATTGGACTGATTTACAAGCTGAATCTTGAACATTCCTTCGGTATAAAAAGCTTTCCCGAAATATGTTCCCTTGATAGACATCACCATCTGGCCAGCATTGATGTCCATCCTGAGGCCTGCATTGCAGAGTAGGCCTCCCGAGATCAGGTTCTTGGCGATAGCAGGAACGTGCTTCACGCCTTGAAGCGTCAGAGACTTGCCCGAAGTCAGCTTCAACACCACCGTCCCGATCCCGAGCACTTCAGCTTGTGCCTGGTTCGCCATCATAACCACTTCAGAAGTAGGTGTATAGGTGGTAAACCACTCCTTACTGGAGCATACATGGCAGGAGGCTCCAGTGTCTACCCACCAGTCAGAGTCAGTCCTTACTGCATCAACCTGTGCAATCATAGCAACTACGTCAGTGATCATAGATACCTTACTAGGCTCTCCTTGCTCTGATTGCTTGGTCTTTTCTTTACACTCATTCTTAAAGTGGCCCTTCTTGCCACACTTGAAGCAAGGCATTTCTGACTTTGGCTTCTTTTTCTTGATAGAAGTTCCCTTGACTTTTAGATTGTCAGGGTTCTTCTTCTTGCTGTGGAAAGCCGCCTGCTTTTCCTTTGGTCCCTTGGTCTGAACCAGATTGGCGTTAGCCAATTGCTTGGATAGTGTGTCCACCTTCAGTTGAGCCCGCATCTGGTCCTCAACATAGATTTCCTGTAGGAGATCTTCAAGGGTGATCTCCAACTTCTTCCTATGCATGTTTACATAGAACTTGCTCCACCCAGCGGGGAGCTTTGAGACAATCCCTCCAACAACAAACTTGTCGGGGAGGGGCATCGCCTCGTCTTCCAACTTCTGTCGTAGTTTCAGGAACTCCTTCACCTGCGGCAGCATAGACTTTTCGTCCTCAAAGAACCACTTGTGATATTTTTCAACCACAAATATTTTACTGCGGTTCTTGTCTTCTTCGTAGAGTTTTTCTAGAGACTCCCATATGTCTCTAGCGATATTCTTCTTAGAATAGGATTCTGCAAGGGAATCCTCCATAGCATTCAGGATAAGGAGCCTGCAAATGCTATTTTCTCTTCTCCATTTGGCCTGAAGTTTAGTAGCTACAGATATTGCAGCAGCAGACCCAGTATCTGGAACAGTAGGTTCCTCTTCAAGCAGCACGTGATCAACGTCTCTGAGTTGAAGAGTGAGATAAACCTTCCTCTTCCAGACTTGATAATGCTCTCCATCAAACTTTTCTAACTTACAGAAGTCAGTGTTGAGGAGTGAAGCATTAATGTTTTCCATCGTAGCAATCTTAAAGCTTTGAGATTGTTATTGCCGGGAACGCCGGGGCACAATTTTTCGATGGAAAACTGAGAAAATGAAACAGTTGTAAAGACAACGTTTCTAATGCAACTCCTTAAAGAAGGTTTTGCAATAGAGATCCAGAAGGATTCTGCAAATTACGAAATCTAAAAAGATATCGTAATACACGAATAATCTAAAGAGATTTTCGTGATCGTAGCAAACTGGCAGTAGTGCCTTCTAAAAAGAAGATACTGACAGAACTGCTAAAGGCAACAGAAGGATGACAGGCGAGAGATGGAATTGCTGGGGTGAATTATCACCGTTGCTCAAAGCTTTATTCGCCCTCTGCGAACAGCTTCCAGGAACCAGCAAGGTTGACGGAAAACCTTGGAACACTCCTGCTCTTCTGACTCCTCGGAAGACGGCGAACTCCTCTGGCAATGGTACTCTTCTCTCTCTGTTTGAAGTAACAGAACTCACGCGTACTAAAAAGTACTAGTGTTAGTGTTAAACAACACGCTCACTCTCTGTTGTGTTAAAGAACACTTAGAGTTTTCTCTCTGGAATTCTGATTACTTCTACCAACTTAGAGAGAGAGGAGAGAACCTGCATATATAGCCCACGGGGCGGTTGCCAAGCAGTTGCCTGCACTTCAGGGTAGTGGCAGAACCACTCCTGAACATGCAGCAACTGCTGCAACCGTTCCCGCTCTAATATGCAGCCAGCCATACGCACATACGCACTCTACGCACACTGCGTACGCTGCGTACGCTGCGCACACTGCGCACTCTACGTACGCTGCGTACGCTGCGCACAACCTTTATACCATTAATAATTAATCCCACATGGCACACACCCATGTGCACTACATGTGCATCTCCATAAAGAGTAAAGACTCATATATATGGAGATACACATTCCTTTCTAGCCGATGTGGGACTAAAAATCAAAACAAAAGGCTATAAACCCAACAAAAGTCACGCACGCTACATGGAAGCAGCTGCGTGAAAAGTCACGCACGCTACAGGGAGTAGCTGCGTGAAAAGTCACGCACGCTACAGGGAAGCAGCTGCGTGAAAAGTCACACACGCTACAGGGAGCAGCTGCGTGAAAAGTCACGCACGCTCAAGGAAGCAGCTGCGTGAAAAGTCACGCACGCTGAGAGCTGCGTACGCGTAAAAACACGCACGCAGGGTCTGGGTCTTCTTCTCCATGGCTGAGAAGAAGCTCCAATGGCTCCAAAACTTCAAAACCTCATAACTTAGCTATCCGAACTCCAAATCCAGATTTCCAAATTTCTAACCAGGGTGGAATTGAATGCTCTTCCACAAGGAAACATCAAAAACCCATAAAATCCAACTTAAGTAGCTCAAACCATGCAAAATCCGAAAATAGAAATAACTTAGATCTATAACAATGGAGGCTCCAAATCACAAAAATCCAAGAACTAATGTTGATCACCATGTCCTAATCTAGCTAATGGACCAAGAAAATAGGGTTCTCATGTAGTGGCAAGATGCACTTGCCTAGGGTTGGGAGAGTTGTGTAGAGGAAGGAGAAGAAGAAGAAGAAGAAGAAGAAGGAAATTAATGGTGGTGGTAATGAAGAGAGAGAGTGGTAGGTGGGGATATAAAGAGGGGGAGTTGCGGTGGGGATGAGGGGTAGCATAAGCTAAGGTGCTCCAATACATAAACCAAACCGAACCAACCCAATAAAACCGAGCCAAGCCAAAACCCAAATACGAGAAATACCGAAATTCCACAGGCTGAGAAAAAAAATAAAAATACATGCCAAAAATCCAGATACGAGTAAAATACGAAATACGGAAAAAAATACGAAAAATACGGAAAATGAGGGTGACAAATTGAAAATTGAAATTCTAAATGGGAAGAAAATTAGGGTTTAAACCCATTATACTTGGAGATAGTGATAATGAATTGAGAAAAAAAATTAGGGTTTAAACCCCATCAAAATTCTCATTTTTGTTATTTTTGTTCTTCTTCTTCCTTTTCTTATTTTTCTTGTTCTTCTTGGATGAGTTGAGGAAGAAGAACAAAATTAGAAAAATTGACTTTTATACCAAAGAGTGGGATAGCCATGATCACTTTCTTCAATGACAAACTTGTAAATAAATTAAATTTTAAAATGGACTAGCCATGATCAAATTTTGATGTGCTCATATAATTTGCCTAAAATATTGATAGATCTGGTATTTGTTTAATTTGTAGACTTGTAGTTCGATGAAATATTTATTTATTTGTGTAATGATTGTTGAGAGGGCTAGATGGTTGCAGAGTAAAACTGTAAAGATTTCAATGACTTGAGCTAAATTTATTAGACCTCTGACTTTCATCAAAAAATTAAATGCTAGTATCTCTCTCCCTCTATATATATCTATATACGGTAAATACGATTCCATTATCGGAAAGACAGACGAAACAAATAATGAGTTGTAAATGTTAAGTAAGTTTTGGTATTAATTTGGAGAGAGGGAATGAATAACAGGCACACGCCAGATTTTTGGTCCACAACACAACCACAGGGCAGGCGAGTGAGGTAGAAAAGAGAAATTGTAATGTGACTTGTGAGTTGAGAGTATTTATCATTTGTTTATTTGAAGCAAACAAATCAAGCAGCGAAGCTAGTGAGCAGTAAAATGATTTGTCAGTATCTATCATTTGTTTATTTAAAGCAAACAAATCGAGCAGCGGAAGCTATAGTGAGCAGTAAAAATGTTGGCAGTGAGTGATGGATACAATTTGGCAGGCCACACCACGCCACACCACACCCCACCACAGTATTTATAGACTTATCTTTAGGTAAAATTTTGATTTTTTTTTAATTAATTCTTCCAACTCTTTTTATTTTCCTCGTCCCTCCGTTCCATTCCGTCCGTCCATCCATCCATTTAAAAAGAAAGAAAAGAAAAGTAAAGTAAAGGGGGGGGGGGGGGAGAGAGAGAGAGAGAGAGGGAGAGAGAGGGGGGGAGAGAGAGAGAGATTAGGGCTGATGATATGACGACGGATCCACCGTGATAACCAGCCGTCGGTTGAACGTGGCCGAAGCCATAGTCACGCCGCTCTATGGAGTTCCCTTGACCGTCTCTTCTCTCCTCTCCTCTCCTAGAAGCAGCTGCTTTCCTCTCTACATACATACATACATACATACATACATGTCTGTGTACCAGATCTGATTTCATTTCTCTTTCCCCCTTTTGACTTTTTTCTTCCTATAACTAGTGTCAGCACCATCCATCCATCCATCCAATCTGGAATCTGGGTTGCATAGTTTGTTGTTGGATTTAGATTTGGGATTGAGAGATGGAGAACAACAGCAACAGCAACAGCAGCAGCAGCAGCAGCTGCCGCAACCCCCAGAGCCTTAATCGAATGATGAGCTTTGGAATATCGGATGTGGCGCTGGAGCGGGTGATGGACTACATCGATGAACCCCGGGACCGGGACGCCATCTCGCTCGTCTCACGGAGGTGGTACCATTTAGATCGCCAGACAAGGAAGCACGTGACCATCGCCCTCTGCTACTCTTCCACTCCGGATCGGCTTTGCCAGAGGTTCCCGGTCCTCAAGTCCCTCAAGCTCAAGGGGAAGCCCAGGGCCTCCATGTTCAACAACATCATACCCGACGACTGGGGAGGTTACGCCGCTCCTTGGGTGGCCCGGATAGCAGATGGATTCACGTGCCTCGAGTCCATCCACCTGCGGAGGATGATACTCAAGGATGCTGATGTCTCCCTCCTCGTCCGCTCCCGGGGAGATATTCTCAAGTCTATCAAGTTCGACAAGTGTTCCGGTTTCTCAACAGATGCACTTATTCTCATCGCCAGATCTTGCAGGTTGTATCCCCCCTCCTCTTGCTACTTTACTTTTTTTGTTAGCCCCATGCCTCTAGGGTTTATTATGCACACGCCCGTCCCGTCCCGTCCCGGCTATCAATATGCATTCGAGTTAAAAGACTAGGTTACAAGAATTATACTAGCAAGTGCAGCTGGTTGGAGAAGGAAGGGAAAAAAAAATGATACTAGGTTACAAACTAGATAGAATCAGTGGCGGCATCAAGTTCACAACAATGCTTTGAAGAAGAGGTGATTATTCAAAAATACATTGAAGAAGAGATACACAAGGTGATGAATGAATTGGGCGGTAAGGAAGATAAATGGTCTTATAGCTAGAGTTTGATGATGACTTTTAGGTTTTACTTCAGAAAAAAAAATGTTTACTGTTGTAGTTCATTAGGCAATTGAGTCGACCCTTTTGGATCTATTCTGATGGAGACTTATTATACCAGACACACACACACAGGTACACGTACTGGCCATGGTTGACTCAGCTCGGAAAAACCACCTTAAATAGAGCAAAACTGACTTTTATTTGCTTGATGAGATGCAAAGGTTAGACATTTATGTTTGTAAAGTTAGTAGCAGATTGTATATATAGGAAGAGTATTAGATTAATATACTAATTGGGCGTTCTATTTACAGTGGTAAACTTGTGATTAATGATTTGAAGCTAGATGGTGTTTAGTGTTCATGTAAAAATAAAGAAGATATACAAAGTTGTAATAACTATTGAGGAATTAAGCTTACGAAGCCATACTATGAAACTATAAGATACATTAATTGAGCAAAAGATTAAGAAAAAAAATTGAATTTCAGAGAATTAATTTGTTTTATGTTGGAGACAACTACTATTAAAGCCCTTATTGAGAAGATCAATGAATTTTTTTTAGAGATAATAGAGGAATTTGTATATGGTTTTTATTGATCTAGAGAAAACTTATAATAGGATTCCTAAGGAGATAATGTGATGAGCAACAGCCCAACAGAAAAAACAAGTTCCTTGTAGCTACATTAAGTGTATTAAAGATATGCATGATGGAGTTACAATAACCGTGCAAACCATTAGAGATACTTGTTGGCTTAGATCAAGATTCAGGATTAAGTCAACCTTTTTTTATGCTAGTTATGAGTGAAAGTATTAGGTAAATGTAACTTCAACCGGAAGTCAAAAGCGAAATGAGGGAAGAGTACATATAAATGGACATAAGATACTTAGGAGTGATAGTTTTTTTGTATTTAGGATCAATCATTCATCATGATGGAGAGATTGAAAAGAATATACAAATTAAAATATGATGGTTGAAATGGATGAGTACTTATGGAGTATTTTGTGATAGCAAAATGTTGAAGTTAAAATGAAAATTTTATAAGACTGTTGGAAGATCTAGCACGCCTTATGGAGAGGGTTCAATATTGGGCAATTAAACATGGAGAGGGTTCAATATTGGGCAATTAAGAAGTAACATGTTCAAAAAATTAGTGTAGCTCTAACGTGAATTTTAAGAAGGATGCGAGGTAGTACATTGAATAGGAGTGAGCCTATTCGTGGGAAGTAAGATGTGGTACAAGTTAGGACAAGATGAGAGAAAATCACCTTAGATGGTTTGGGCATCTGCAATGGAAACCAATAGATGCTTCGGCTAGGAGGAGCAATAATATAATAGTTGAAGGAGTCACAAGGACTACAGGTAGGTCTAAACAGAAGTTTTAAAGAAGGATTTGTTTTTTATTAATGTTATAGAGCCATAGCAAACATGGCCCTTAGCAAAACTGAATGGCACAAAAGGATTCAAACAGTTTACCCAAAAATTTGGGATAAAAGCTTTGTTGTTGTATCTGTTTTTCCACAGACTCGATTGCTTATCCTGTTTGAAGTAATATCACATGTTGGTGAAGTTAACTGATCCATTCTTTTTCCTGAGTTGCATTTGGTACCTTTGACCATGCAAGCTTGTTTGGTGAAGGTCTACCTATGGAGTCTAGGGGAATGCTATTTTGCTACTCTGTGTGGCTTCATATAGATGATTATGTATAATCCAATAATATTATCATTGTTTTTGGTCACAAAATATAGGTAGAATGGGCCGCCATTTAGTTAGCTATCTCTGTGAGTCTCCCTGTAGTCAAGTGCTGGAGTTTGTCATCAAACTGTATCTGGAGATCTTGACCACATGGCTTTACAGAATTTTATACCTATTTATATTAAATTGGGATTAAAACAGTAAAACCAATAGAAGGGTTAGTGTTTGGTACCTTTAGAATTAGTTGATAGATCTATCTCGTTCAGACTTCAGAGTAAATGTCCTCTGTTAGAAGCACAGGCTTGAGCAATCCATCATGATTGTAACTTCCATGTCTTTGTTATTAATTGGTTAGTTACAGTCAGCCTCTTGTTCATACTTCATACCCTGCTATTTTGAAAGATATCTGTGAACAATATTACAAATTGGTGCTGCATATATAATAAGACCACGTTTCTGTCTTTGCACCTATCATATTTCTTTGTCTGAGTTGGCCTACAACCTAATCTATCCTCCCAAGCGGTTTGCTCCTCTGTTATCAAGATTCTTAATCTTGTATCTAGTTTTATTTAGTTAAATGGAACTTTTAGCCACAAAAAAAAATGATCATGCTGCTAAATATGACATGTAGAATACAATTTCTTCCCTTTTTATTGCTATGCTTCAGAAAATTTAGTTGTATAATGTTTTCTTGCAACTTACAATTGTCTTTCTATATATAAATTATCCTACATCTCCTTGTGGTTTACATTATTACCACCAGACCCTTCATATTCAGATATTACAACTTGATCCCCTAGAAATAAGTAGTCGGTCATAAAAAAAAATCTACCCTTGATAATATATGAATAATGCCACAGGGCCATTCTTCAAATCTATTGTATTTCATATAGAAAGCTTCCTCGAAACTCCATATTTATTGAAGTCTTCGACTGAAGAGTGTAGATTGGACATTCAGGTTCTTACTTATTACTACTTTGGAATTTGATTGCTTCTAGTTAAGAAGGTTTCTAGTGGAGTCTGAATATCCTGTTTTTTCTTTTTCTTTTCTTTTTTGAGACCAAACTTGGGAGTAAAATCCCCCCGCGACGAATTTCACATTGATAAATTTATTCACCTAACTTGTTCTTCGGATCTGGCCATTGGTTTATGATGTTGACATGTGTAAGACGGCTCTAGTAATAGCATTTCTTTTGGGTTATATATATATATATATATATATATATATATATATATATATAATATTTTTTTAAACAAAAGGACTTTATTGAAAAGAGGAGCCTAAGCTCAAAGATGGCGCCGAGAGATAGCCCGACGCAGTGTTCTAAAAATCGGCCTAGGCGGCCGCCCACCGCACCGAAAACCTCCTAGGCGGCGGTCCTAGGCGGTTTCGGCCTAGGTGGCCCCTAGGCGGCCCTAGGCGGCCCCTAGGCGGGAAGAATGGTCATTCTCCGTCTTAATTTACACGGAGAATGGTCATTCCAGTGTTAAAACGCAGGAGAATGACCATTCTCCGTCTTAATTTACACGGAGAATGGCCATTCTCCGTGTAATTTAGCACGGAGAATGGCCATTCTCCGTGTAATTTAGCACGGAGAATGGTCATTCTCCGTGTAATTTTCACGGAGAATGACCATTCTCTGTGCTAAATTACACGGAGAATGGCCATTCTCCGTGTAAATTAAGACGGAGAATGGTCATTCTCCTGCGTTTTAACACTGGAATGGACATTCTCCGTGTTTCTAATACGGAGAATGGACATTCTCCGTCTTAATTTACACGGAGAATGGTCATTCCAGTGTTAAAACGCAGGAGAATGACCATTCTCCGTGCTAAATTACACGGAGAATGGCCATTCTCCATGTAAATTAAGACGGAGAATGGTCATTCTCCGTGTAATTTTCACAGAGAATGGCCATTCTCCATGTTAATTTACACGGAGAATGACTATTCTCCGTGCTAAATTACATGGAGAATGGCCATTCTCTGTGTAAATTAAGACGGAGAATGGTCATTCTCCTGCTTTTAACAATGGAATGACCATTCTCCGTGCTAAATTACACGGAGAATGGCCATTCTCCGTGCTAAAACACAGGAGAATGGTCATTTATATAACATCAAGTTTCAAAAAACCATATATATATACATATTAAAAAAAAACCATATATATATATATATATATATATATATATATACATATTTTGGTAGTGCCCTTAGAAAAAACCATATATATATACATATTTAAAAAAAAAAAATCGGCGCCTAGGCGCTAGTCGGCCCTCCGGCGCACCGACTCCGTCTAGCGATTTTTACAACATTGGCCCGACGACCTACAAAAGTATAAGAACCAGGCCAGAGGCCAGGTCAAAAGAAGAAACTATCCTCCCCGGGGATACCAGGGGTAACAAAAGGGATATAAAACTATCCAACCTTGATTTCCAGGGGTAAACAAAAAGGTAACGATGGCCTAAACACTAGTCCCCTAACGACCAGAGAGGTCCTTAAGCAGGACGTTGTTGGCCTCAGCAGGTAGTTCGGAGGTGTGGACGAACATCTGATCGATTCTGGAGTCATGTGCCAGGGACGCCAGAGCTTTGGCCACGCCATTAGCAGTAGGAGGAATATGTACAATGGCGATGTTCGACCCTATCAATTGTTGGATGTTGCGGATCTTGTATCTGAGAGCCCATGGAGGTTTGAATTTATTTGCAATGATGTTGGTGAGAAGTTCGGAGGAGGTTTCGATTTCACTGTATCGGATATTCTGTTCGTTATACCAGTGAATCGTCTTGAGAAGGGCATCGATTTCCAGAAGAGGGCTAGTGGTATCTGTCATGAATAGAGAGAAGGCATAGAGGAGGGAGCCTTAGTTGTCTCTGATGATGCCGCCACACGCGATCCCCGCCAAATTTCCGATCTTAGTCGCCATGTTCAGCTTCTGACCTGTCCCCGGAGCCAACCATCTCGCATTGATCCCCTGGGCGACATGAAGCAGTTCCAAGCCGTCCGTTTCCAGATTATGCGCCGAGAAGGTATGTTGAAGTTGAATGGTAACCTGTCAGATGATGTCCTGGTAGTTTCTCTGTCCATTGCCAAAAAGAACAGAGTTCCATTGTTTCCAGATCTCCCATAATCCAGATGCGAAGATAATGTTCCTGCTGATGACCGCCGGGGTGGAGAGGGAAGAGGGAGAAGAGTTCAGAAGCTATACCTGAGCAAGTTGGTCGATCGAGGAGTGCTTAGTGGGGAGATTGAACTTGGTACCGAAGTGGAGCCAAACCATCTGAGCCGTCTCTCCCAAGGTGAATAGGTGATCATTCGTTTCAGTGTCCGGGTTAGCACAACACACACATCTCGAAGCGAGGTTGATCACCATGGAGATAAGTCTGGCCTCAACAGGAATAACGTTTCTGCGAAGGCGCCAAAGAAAGGCGCCTATGTGCGGCTGAATGTACTTGTTCCAGCAGAATTTACTCCAGAAATCGATCGGGTTTCTTCTGCGGCGGTGGTCCCAGTAAGATTTAGTAGAGAACTCTTCGTGACGGTCAGGAGTCCAAACCATCCTGTCCTCATTGTTGAGAATAATTTCGTCCAGGCAAGCCTTGGCTTCTACAGTCAGGAAATTCCGAATATTGACCTCCTCCTCCAAGGATCTACGCACCATGGGTGAAGCTATCACCTGACGGATGCAAGGGTTGTAGATGAACTCGGTCGGTTTGGGGATAGATGTACCGCACCAGTTCTGACCCCAGATGGGTATGTTGCCACGGCCCAGAACCCATTGACAGTTGGAGTAAACATTGCAAAAAATCTTCATCATAGATCGCCATAGAGGGGAGGGTGAGTATGGTAGGGAGTATCCGGGAGCGGCCGGATCCCCATACTTCCTGATCATGTACTGGGCCCACACTGACTAGTCTTGAATCACCGTCCAGCATCCTTTAGCATGTAAAGCAGTCATAACCTGGTCAAGAGATCTAATGCAAAGCCCTCCCTCATCCATCGGCCGACACACATTGCTCCATGAAATCCATCTGGTCCGATGTTGATCTTTAGAGTTCCAGAGGAAGGCTGCCATCAGTTTCTCTAAATTCTTGAGAAGTTTCTTGGGGGCTTTGATAACCGATAGGGCGTGAATAGGAAGTGCAGTAAGCACACTTTTGAGGAGGGTAATCTTCTCCCCCGAATGACAGAAGTCTTCCTCTCCATCCCGAGATCTTTTTCTCGAATTTCTCAATCATGTTGAAGAAGTATTCCTGTTTAGCTCTGCCTTTAAAGAGAGGCACCCCCAGGTAATGGATCGACAGATGCGTGATCGAGAAACCCGTCCTTGTAGCAATCTCCTCCGTCCAGGCGGACATGTGATCCTTCTGGGAGACAATGAGCGCCGATTTACTCATATTTATCTCCTGACTCGAGGTGATCGAGTAGTCCTGAAGCGTCTTCAGAAGAGTGTCGATACTGTCGATGCCCCCGTTGAGGAATATGAGGCTGTCGTCCGCATATATATTAGTTCTCTTGTTTTATAACTTATGCATTTAAGTTGTTCATCTACATCTTAATTAACTGGGCTGCGGTAAATCTTAACATCAAGATAATTTCAAGCAAACATAACTATATAGAAGCAGAGGATTATTATTTCGGGGAAGGGCAGCGGATGTCTTTTTTTGTGACATCAGCACTTAGCCATACTGAAACAAACTGCCATAGTTACCGGGATCCCCTACCCCAAGGAACCGCATTCCAGATCCCTCGATCCAAAATGTGGCTGGTTCCTGTTCCCATCAAAAGTGGCGATCCAGACAAATCGTACCGCAGATCGAAGCATACCACGACCCAAGTAACTATGACTAAAACTAACGATAAGGGGGGTATTAGGAATCACATATTAAGAATTGGAGTATGTTGTAATATCTGAATATGGAGGACTCTGGTGGTACTAACAGCAAACTGCAAGGGAGGTCTAAGATAATTACTCTTTTACATATTATATTGTTAATATTAAAGGTTGTGATGTAATTGATAAATTAGAATGCTGTTCATAATCTATAACATATGATCAACAAGTATTGAAATATTTGTAATTGTGTGGCTGCTTTGTTCTTGGGGAGTGGTTATCATGTATATATTAGCATGAGGGAATTGGAGTGTTTAGAACAAGCTTTTTCAACTTGGTGGAAATATATCATGCTACGGCATGATGAGTAATTTGTTATGGACCAGAAAGGTGAAGGGTAGACCATCCAATATGGATATGCTGTTACTTGCAGAACAATTTTATAATGGAGATTTCTGATGACTTCCACAAATAAAGTTGAGTTTCAAGATGTACAAAGTCAAGAGCGCAGTTTAGAAGGTTTCATGAGTTGGGAGTATAGGAAGGCTAGAAAGATCCCAATAGAAATACAGTGTGATAAAACTAATCTAAATTATAGGAACATGTTCCCTATAAGCAATAACCATCACTAGGCATTGTTCCATATGTTAACTAGTCTTCTTTATAAGCAATAACCATCACTAGACATTATGCTTGCCCTTTCTTTTTTCTTGAGAAAGCAGCTGACAGAGATGGTGAATGATCTTTATTTTGGTGAGATATGTGCATTGCAATATATAGTCAATTGATGTAAAGGTTTAAGATTTAGCCCTAACATTGATGCACTTTCCATTAATGTAACATTTTTTTCAATAATCAATAATCAATTGATGTAAAGGTTTAACATGAAGCTAACTCTTTAAGGCCTATACTATTGTATATGAGGTTATAAACAAAAGTTAGGTATCTGCTCAAACAGTGTGTTTATCCGGTTTGTGGGTGACTGATCCAAAATCAAGCCCAAGAAACGGTTTCAGTCGCTATAGTCAAGTATTAGCCGTTGTTGACATTGTATAACCGGTAATACCAATCGATACGACCAATGCTTTCATGAAAAAAGGGAAGATAACCCAGTGATTCCTCTGTAGAATCATGTGATTCCACAATGGAATACAATTATTGTAGAGTGGCGGCCCTTCTTGGTGCTGCCAGAGGAGAGGGAAATAAGAGGGTCTTCATCATCGTGCATGATGCTGTTAGAAAGATCGAAGTTCAGAATAAACACAAGAAGGTAGATGGGGAGGAGGTTTAGAGTTACAGTCTGTAGCCTGTGCCATTGTGGTTCTACCGAAGAGGGAAAGGAGGGGTGCCACCATCATGGATTGACACTTGGTGGGGAGGAAATTGGGAGAAGAGAACAAAGAGGTAGAGGGAGTCTTGGAGTGTCTGGCATTTATTGGATTGATGGGAGGAGTCTAGAGAAAAGTTTAGTCCCACATTGGATAGGATTTCGGATATGTTCAGACATTAATATATGGGTTGGTGTTGACTACCAAACTGGGTTCCCTTTTTAAGTCAGAGTAGGGTTCTATATCGTGTCTCAACTCTGGTTGCTCTATTTTGTGTTGATAACCTTCCTGACAATTGATATCAGGGACCATGGTTCGTTTGGGCCCCCTTAAATGCTTGCTATTTACAGACTTTTTTGCCACGTTTGTCACAATTATATATTTCCCTTCTGGTTTGGCACCCAGTTGATGATTTTGTCGACTCCATGGTTTGATGTGGAGCTACATTCCTGCTACAGGCAGCGTCTGGTGGGGACACTATCTTTGATTGGTGCAGACAAGACTCGAGTGAGTGCGAGCTTGGGTTGCTTGTATGTGGACACCTCCGTACTGAGTAATCTCATATGAAAGATAGATCTTCTCAGTTGGTTTGGGCATGTGCAATGTAGACCAATGGATGCAGCAATTAGGACAGTTAAAGGAGCTACTCTAACTAGGGTAAAGCCTACATGAACATGTAATGTGGTTGTAAAGAAGGATATGGTTTCTGTAGTTAATGTTACAGAGGACTTGTGGCATGACCCTTAACAGAACTGCATTTAAAAGTATTCAAGTAGTCATCCAAGAGGGAAGGACTTTTTATTGTTGTTGTGTTTACTGCAAGACCAGAAGCGCGAAATTGGATAATAATGCAATTAGGTCATATTGAGGCTTTCATCATTTTGCTATTGGTTCCTAGGTAGCTACATATCAAAAATGAGGTCTTGTGGAATGTATTGTTCGACCATGTAGTTTTCTTCCCTTCTTTTTATAATTTTTGGATCTATTGCGTAAATGGTACATGTAGGTGAAGACTGGTTTAATTTTGTTCTGCTGTAAGGTTGTCATGATCTCTCTTCTATGTTGTCATCACCATCTTCGTTTGAGCCATGTCCATGGGGTTGGCCGTGGAAAATGATATAACATGAAAAAGCTCCATGAAGTAATTGACCGAGTTCTTATTAAAGGCTTAGACTTTGGATCAAACTTTATTTAATGGTGACCAATGCTTGCAATAGATGATCTTTCAAATAGACGTAGAGCTTCTGTACGACATTCATAAAATATCAATATTCTTACACTTTTAAGAGAGATCCATACACATCCTCAATAGCTTTGGTTTACATCTGACTATTAAATAGTGTGCTGACTTCTGTAATATGTTGTACACTAAGAATGCAATATGCAAGAATGCAGCAGGAGAGGGCTTGTGCGCCTGCCTTGCAAATTTTTTGTGCTTGATTTTACATTGACACTTCGGAAGGCTGGGGATGCCTTTTTCAATGTTAGTACTGTCTAAAATTGAAGCCTGCATCGATACACATCCTCAATAGTTTTGGTTTAGATCTGATATGTTATACACTAAGAAAGCAATATGCAAGAATGCAGCAGGAGAGGACTTGTGATCCTGCATTGCAAAATTTTGATCTTGATTTTGCATTGACACTTTGGAAGGCTGGGATGCGTTGTTCAATGTTACTACTGTCTGAAAATGAAGCCTGCACTGCTGGATATGTCTGAAACATATTCTTGACATGCCAGATTTTTAGGTAATAAATAAATTCATCCTGATCATTGGAATTAGAATATAGACATATAATGGACAGAGAGAAGGGGAAGAAAATATCTGACTGCTGATGTATCCCTTTGACATTCCCTCTGTGGGTTTGCCATCTGAATGCTCACCAGGGAAGGGAAGTCTACAATCTGGCCCTGACCAAACTCAACCTAAGCCTGATCCATTTTATAAGTTATTCAGTTAAATATCTATGTGTATGATTAAACCTGTTTCATTCAGTATACATGATTTACTTATAATAAGACTTTGTATTCCTAACTCGTAAGTTGTAACCTGTTACATAGATTAAATAGCCCATGTCTCTATTCCTTTGCAATTTTTAACAGAGTTATATATGATTGTAATTAGGCTGATACTTGAATTGTTATCTTGTCACTGTCCATTTATTTTAGTTGAGACTTGGGGGTCTTCATATTGTGCTTGTCATGTCACTTGTTTGTGCTTCTTGCCAAACATTATGATAATCAGAGTTTAGATCGATGATCAATCAATAAATTATTTTCCTTTTGACACAAATCAGCTTAATGCATTCTGTAGTTTATTCATTTTCCATATGTGCTTCTACAGATCCCTTAGGACATTATTCTTGGAAGAAAGTGCCATTGTTGAGAAGGAAGGTGAATGGCTCCATGAACTTGCTTTAAATAATTCAGTTCTTGAGACTTTAAACTTTTATATGACCGAACTCAGGGTATCATGGCAAGACCTTGAGTTGATTGCTAGGAACTGCCGGTCGTTGGTTTCCATAAAGATCGCTGAATGCGATATCTCCAATTTAGCCGGGTTTCTCCGTTCAGCAGTTGCCTTGGAAGAGTTTGGTGGGGGTTCATTTGATGATCAAACAGGAGAACTCGATAAGTACGAAAATATCTGCTTTCCTCCGAAGCTATGCCGCTTGGGTCTGAGTTTCATGGGGACAAACGAGATGCCTGTAATATTTCCACTCGCAGGTGCACTGAAGAAGTTGGACCTGCAGTATACATTTCTCACTACCAACGATCATTGTGTGCTGATTCAGCGATGTCCTAATTTAGAGACTCTTGAGGTAGAGACTGCCATTTAATCAAAGTATTCCCAATGTCTAAATTTAACCATGACACCTTCTTGATTCTGACTTTGTATATTTTGCTAGGTGCGGAATGTGATTGGCGACAGAGGATTAGAAGTTGTTGCTCAGACATGTAGGAGACTGAGAAGGCTCAGAATAGAGCGAGGAGAGGATGAACAAGGCTTGGAGGATGAACAGGGAACTGTTTCTCATAGAGGGCTATCAGCAATTGCTCAGGGTTGCCCAGAACTTGAGTACCTTGCTGTATATGTGTCCGATATAATGAATGCAGCCCTAGAATCTATTGGCAATTACAGCAAAAACCTCTGTGATTTTAGGCTCGTCTTACTTGAAAGACAAGAGAGGATATCGGAGTTGCCTCTTGACAATGGGGTTCGTGCATTATTACAGGGTTGCACCAAGTTAAGGAGGTTTGCTCTTTATCTGAGACCAGGGGGTTTGACAGATGTTGGACTTGGTTATATTGGTCAGTACAGCAGCAATATCATGTGGATGCTTTTGGGTCATGTGGGAGAATCCGATTCTGGGCTTCGCCTGTTTTCAAGAGGATGCCCAAAACTGCAGAAGCTGGAGTTGAGGGGTTGCTGCTTCAGTGAGCTTGCTTTATCCCTTGCAGTATTGCAATTGACTTCCTTGAGATACTTATGGGTGCAGGGCTACAATGCATCTCCAAATGGAAGTGATCTGTTAGCCATGGTTCGCCCCTTCTGGAACATCGAGTTCATACCACCGAGACAAGAGATTAATGCCGAGAATGATGGAGGGCAAGTTGAAATTCCAAGAGAGGATCCAGCTCAGGTATTGGCTTACTATTCCCTTGCTGGGCGAAGGGCAGATTATCCACCAGATACTGTGATTCCAATATATCCAGCTTGAGTGTACATAAGTTGGTCTCTGCAGCTCCTTTCTTAATTTGCCATCTTAGATTTCATGTGTATTTTGTTGTTACCTTGTGTATATCTACTGTCTTATCATTTTACAATTCCATAAGCCAGTGTTCTGTAATAAGCTGTATTCCTTTTTCAGTAGTTTAGAAGAATATTAGTGAGAGCTTTTCATTGATGCTTGCCGTGATGTCCAGCTTCTGTCAAATATTATTGACATTGTCTACTGAGATAGGTACACTTTTCTGCAGATTCTTCCTTGTGAATGATCTCATAACAACTTTCATGACTGCGACTTTCTTTAATTATCTTCTCGTCTGTGATTCCCAAGGGAGATGATAAGAGAATGTTACTAATTATGAAATGCAATGCAATTTTCCTCTTCTTATACAGAGTAATGTAATTAAAATTCCTGATGTTCAAACAGTCTTTTTATAATGACCAACTTGGATTTCATGTACATTTGTATAGGGTTGAGCATTATTCGGTTTTGGACCCAAACCCGAATCGAACCGAATAAGATACTCGGTTCAGTTTTAAAAAATTCGGTTCGGTTTCGGTTTTGAAAATACTAAATTTTCTTATATGGTTTTGGTTTTGAGTTTCGGTTTGGGTCCAAAACAGAAAACCAAATAAGAAAATTATAGTTTATATATATATATATATATATATATATATATATATATATATATATATATATATATATATATATTCTACTATATAATAGGAAAACTTAGATGGTGAAACTTTTGAATTTCGAAAATATCCTTACATACTTATACTAATTAAAAATAGTTCATTAATTTTAATAAGGACAACATAGTAATTAGGAAGACTACCATTTGGTCTTCCTAAAAAGTCTTCCTAAACTAATTAAAAAATATTAAAATACGTGCAAGACACGTGCACATATGCTAGTATATATAAAGTGCAAATAAACCAAAAATTAAACCGATTTATTTCGGTTCGGTTTGATTCGGTTATGGGTTATTTCGGTTCATTTTCGATTTTGTTTATTCAGTTTTGGTCCAATTCGATTTTTGATTATTCGATTCGAATTGAACCGGTCCAATGCTCACCCCTACATTTGTATGCCAAGAAAATGAGTCAAAACTATTTCAAGAGAGATTCCATTTGTCTAAGTAGGAGTATGTTGGCTTGTATGTATGAAATTCACATCGCATCTGTGGCTATGGCCCGAGAATCACTTAAATATTCTCTTCCACCTGTATTTACAATTTCAAAATTTCTTTAGTATACCCAAACAAGTTTTGAAATTTTTGAAAAGTGATAATTTCTACCCGAGGCTCTGGCGGAATCTGTGCATGCGCGCATATCGGACGGAACTCTTGTGTTTCTTTTTTTTTTGGTTTTTTGGTTCACAGGTGGGTTGAATGTCATGGTGTAGGGTGGGCCGGTTAGCCCGGTACCCGGCCCAGGCCCGGACCGGCCCGCGGTCAAATCAGCTCGGCCCGGCCCGTCCGAAGCCCGAACCGGCCCGGCCGCCCACTCCCCAACGGGTCGGGTCGGGCCTCCAACCCCCCCCCCCCCCCCCCCCCCCCCCAGCCCGAGCCCGGCCCGTAAAGAAATTTTTTTTTTTTTTTGAGAAAAAATATTTGGATGTTGTAGGATTCGAACCCAAGACCTGCCAAACTAGAGTTTTAAACCCACTTCTATAACCAGTTTCTCTTATTTGTTGGGTGTTCAAAATCTACATTAGCTTATATAATAGGTTAAGAAGATAAAAATGGAAAAAAAAAACAGCCAAAACCCGGCCCGCTCAGGCCCGACCCGTCCAGCGCCCGGGCCACTGGGCCGGGCTGGGTTTGGAAAATTCTAACCGAGCCGGGCCAGGCCAGGCCCGGCCCGCATTCACGCCCGGTCCAGGCTGGGCCCGGCCCAAGCCCGACGAGCCCGAATTTTCTGGGCCGCGGGCCGGACCGTTTAACACCCTGAGTTGAATGGGGCGTTTAATAAAATCTTTTTATTTTTTAAAAGTATAATATCATAACAATTTAACACGATATAAAGTTAATATATATATATATATATATATATATATATATATATATATATATATATATATATATATAGAGAGAGAGAGAGAGAGAGAGAGAGAGAGAGAGAGAGAGAGAGAGAGAGAGGATGCCACCCTATGGAGGGTGTCTACTTGTCACCCCCCACATGCTATCATCATGCACCCATGTGCATGATGATTGCATGGGGTATATATATATATATATATATATATATATATATATATATATATATATATATATATATATTGAGAGAGAGAGAGAGAGAGAGAGAGGATGCCACCCTATGGAGGGTGTCTACTTGTCACCCCCCACATGCTATCATCATGCACCCATGTGCATGATGATAGCATGGAGGGGGGAGGGGGGGGGGGGGGGTGACAAGTAGACACCCTCCCGTGAGGTGGCACCCTACCTCCCTTATATATATATATATATATATATATATATATATGAGGGACGGTCGAAGGCAACGGGGCTCCCGATCCCTCATATATATATATATATATATATATATATATATATATATATATATATATATATATATATGAGGGATCGGGAGCCCCGTTGCCTTCGACCGTTGTATCGAGTGGGCGCGCGCGGGGCCCACGTGGCCCGCTCGATCCAACGGTGCAGAAGGGAACAGAGTTTTATTGTTGGTGCTCTATTTCGATTTGTTTTGACAGGAGTATCGAAGTAGATTGAACAGAAGTTTGAAACATCCTCAATTGTATATGTTTTCCATATCGAAGCTTCTGCATGAGCCTTATTGCCCACCTTCTTCTTTAGGTGATTTAAATATCTATAAATAATATACTGAATACTTGAATTATTTGAAAAAAGAAATTACTAGTATAAGCTAATCAATTTATACCTTTCAAATAGATACATCCATCGATAATGGACGAGAGCACAGACACGTGCTTCGTATGCAAGATGAATCGGCAAAAACTTTATACTATCAAAAAAAAAGACAAGGAAAAACACCATTTCTAACTTGCACAATGTCAATACAATTTTCTTCTCATGTTCTATCATATGTTGCACCCTCAACTTGCTTGAACACAAATCTCTAAAGAATATAGATAACTCCGCCAGCATCTATACTTGAGGAGGAATGATCTCTCTCAAAGCAATGTATGTAACCTCTCTATGAATACGTGTGTGGTGGCCCATGCGGGTTGACAGGTCGCAAAGTGTGTGAAGTTGTGGTGGTACCTAGGATAGCCGAACCACTACAAGCCTGCAACCAATTGAGGAATAGGATTTGAGAATACATCCACAACTAGGATTATAGGCTTCCCTAGGACTCTTCAGCACGATTGCTCTCATGTTATCTTCTTTCTTGACATGACTGTTTTTGTGTTCTTCTCATCCTATAAATTGATTAAATCTTTTCCGTTGACCTCTTGAGTAATTCTCGTTGTTTCTTTTCGTTAAGTTGTTGGAATGACTTATGTATTGGTTCAAGGAAAAAATTGAGAAATAATATTTATCCTTGTATTACAGAATCGAGAGTTTTTGCAGCCAGAGTAATACTGGCGAGGCAAGACTTCAGATAACCGTATCATGGTTACATATGTTTCTCGTATTCTACTTGAACCATATTATACGCATTTTGATTGACCTCTTCTCATGTCGTAAAATGATTATTTGGAAACATTTCAAAGATTTGGCCAAGATAAGATCAAGAACTTGTATTATCTGGCGTGGCAGATGTGCACTGGAGCCATCCGTCGTATTATAGAACAAGAAAGTTATTTGCAGCCAGATGCACACTGGTGTGACAGTAGCTTTACGTGACATAATCACAGAAGTATATGGTTCTCGAGTTTTACCTAGACTACGTTCTACGCATCTCTCTTGGCCTTATATCGTTCTTGAAAAATATTTCGACAAACCTTCATGCTTTGCTTGACCCTACTATTGTTTGAAATTGGTATGGTTTGTTTGACCCAGCCTTAGGTTCTTGTTAACTTTCTACTTCCTAATGACTAACTAGACAACCCTTAGAGTTGTACTATAGAGTATAATTAAACTAGGTGACTGGTATGATTGTAATATATGGGGTAGCCAGAAACGGGTAAGTTTCTTAGAGATAGATTTTAATGAGCTTATAAGTCGTGTATTATTGCCTGAATATCTGTCACCTAGATCCTATTAGGAGTGATTGTTAGGAGCTGACTAGAGGTTCACTAATAAGGATGCAAGTAGATTATACTACGCCTACGATAGAATGGTATGACTAGTCGTAATTGATTTCTTCTATAGTGAATCCATTTATCCTTTTTTCCTAGCTTATTTTTAATTTCGAGAAGAAAATTCTTTTAATGTGGGTAGAATGTAAACACCAATGTTTTTTTAAATTATTTTTATTATTTATTTGGCTCAAAATAGTAATTTTTAGATTTTTATATATTTTTAAAACAAATATTTATTATTATATATAACCTTAGTCATGGTTAAGTTTGGGGATGAATGTTGACTATAAGTTATGGCATGGCTAGTGTAGTCATGTGTCATGACTAACATATTAGCCATGACTAACATATTAGCCATGGTAGGGATGGCCTACCATATTTATGTCCCTTGTATGGTAATAAGTCATGTTGTGGCTTAAATCATATTTTTGGCTTAATTAATTGATTATAAAGACTTTTAAATTTTTATGAGACCCGATTGTACCAAATTAGCTCAAACTTGACTCGAACCAAACACAAACCCATACAGACATGTAGTGCATCCAAATACATCAAGATAGATATATATTATATATATATGCTTTATTTAAATTAATATGTTTCTAATTTTGGAAAGTTTCTATTTAAAGAAAGTGTCCTAGGCGTAATCCTAGTTGGCATTAGTTTATATTTGACCCAAAAGTCAAACCGAATCCTAATTAGGCATGTAGTATATCTATTATATATTCATGTATATATATGAGAGATTTATATATTGAGATTGGAGTGTGTGTGTGTGTGTGTGTTTATATATATATATATATATATATATATATATATATATATATATATATATATATATATAGAAAATATATATATATATATAAATATATATATATATATATATATATATATATATATAGAGTTTGCCAATGGCCTTGTAGCCTAGTAGCTAAGACCATTGGCACTTGGGTATTAGGTCAAGGGATCGAGCCCCACGGGGGTCGGCTGGGTGTCGGTGGACACGGCCTCCGGGCCAAAGCCGGCTGGGTGTCTTCGACACGGGTATATATATATATATATATATATATATATATATATATATATATATATATATATATATATATATATATATATATATTTGAAACAATGTTCCCCTCCTACCACTTGTCCCCCCGGACCCGCTCCCCCCCACTCTCCGCCTCCATGCTCCTGTCTCCCCCCCACCGTCGACGTCTTATCGTCAACCGTCGACGTCTCCTCGCCGACCGTCGGACGCCGGAGGCTCCGCCCAAACCCTTCCTCACTTGGCCGAAGAGGACCCCTCTCCGTCCTTCAGCCGCGGGCGGAGACGGTGCTGCCGTCACCCGTATCTTCCTCGACCGAGGTTGCCGCGACACCCCCCCTCCGCATCTTCCCCTTACATCCTCGGCCCCCCTTCCCTCGACTGGACGAAAGCTCATCTCGCCCTACTAGGACGATGGTGGGTCCGCGCCCACCCGGCCTCCGCCCGTCCTCCGTCTCTCCTGGCCGTGGCCCCCCCCACTCGAAGGCCGGGCTACTCCTCCCTGCCTCCTCTCCGTCGCTGCGTCTTCCGCCTTAGGCACTCCGGCCTCCGTGGGTCGGGCCCCATCGGTCCCCCGCTCTGACGCTGCGCTTGGCGCAGCAGGCTCGCCGGTTCTGCCTCCTCCAGCCGTTTGCTCGTTCTCCTCTGGAGGCATGTCAGCTCTCGTGACTGGCGTTGGGCCTGAGGGTGTCCTGTGATCTGACCTTGGCAGCGTTTGGCCAGTTGACCTGTCGCCCAGACGAGGCTCTCGAGGGCACGTCCCTTCGTGTCCTTTTGGCCCTGTCGAGGCCCACGTGGACCGAGCCCCCCACTTGCGCTCCATGGCGCATGTTGAAGACTGTGCTCACCCCTTGGCGCTTGTCGCAGATTGTGCCAGCCACTTGGTGCAAGATGAGGGCTTCCCCTCCCCTCGGGACACGTGATGAGTCACTTGGCACACTCTGAGGGCTCCCCTCTCCTCTCGGGATACGTGCAGAGCCACGTGCGCTCCATGGCGCATGTGGAAGACTGTGCTCGCCCCTTGGCGCTTGTCGCAGATTGTGCCAGCCACTTGGCGCTAGATGAGGGCTTCCCCCTCCCCTCGGGACGCGTAAAGAGTTACTTGGCGCACTCTGAGGGCTCCCTCTCCTCTCGGGATGCGTACAGAGCCACGTGCTTGGCGCCTGGCTCGCTCTCCCCGGTCATGTCGTAGCCCACGTGGGCAGGCTTGCTAGCCCCTTGGCAAAAGCTGAGGGCAGAGCACGTTCTCCTGTGCGCACTCTGACGTCCGTCGAGGGTTGTGCGCAATCAAGCTCGTTGGGAGCTCTAGTTGGTTCCCTTCCCGCTGTCGCTGTTGCCACCCATCCTTCGAGCGTCGTGCCTGGACCTCTCCCCTCGGGAGGCGGGTCATGCCTCCAGTCCCTTGCTTGCGACTGCGCTGGTTCGGTTGACCAGACGCCCTGGCAGGGCCCACGCGGGCAGCTGCCACCAGCTCCCTCCAGTCTAGTCGTCCTTTGCCCTTCGGTCGACGTGGGTGAGGTCGGCACGAATCCCTAGGACCAGCTGGGCCGCGTTCCCTCCAGCCCTCGTGGACTTTTATCCCCCTTCCCCCCCTCAAGTGCGCCGCCGAGCGGATCTGGCGTTTCATCCCCCTTGCGTGCCTCCCTACTGCGTCCCACCCCTCGGAAGCCGCGCCACTCAGGCCTGTCGCTACCCGCCAACCTGCGCCCAGCCCTCGTGGGCCTCCCAGCAGCGCGCAAGCCAGATCCATCCTTGTGAGACCTACGGCTAGCGCCGCTCCAGCAGTCAGCCCCAGCCCCTTCTTGCCAGGGATTTCGTGCCCCACTTTGGCCCAACCGGAGACGGGCTCTGTCCTCTCCAGCGCTTTAGCGCTCGCGGTGAGCAGCGCCACCCCTATCAAGTATCGTCCTTCGTCGCACCCTTCGTCTGGTGCGGGCTCCGCCCGCATGCCGGCACTCTCGACGACAGGCGCACCCCTTTTGGCCGAAGGCCTCTTGCGCCCCCCGCCGGCGCACATCATTTCCGAAGTCGGCATCCGAGTGGGCAGCCTTACCTCCCCTCCCCCTGTGCTCCCCGCGAATCTCTCCTCCTCCTTCATTCCCGGACACCCCCCACGACCGGTATTCCCCAGATTATGGCCCCACCCGGAGCCTTATCTCCCTCTTCCATCCCTAGTACGGTGGACCCCCTAGGGCTCCCTCTTACACCGAGGTTCTCCGGCCAGATCGAGGGAAGAACCTCACTCCTCCGGCGGCAGAGATTCAGCTACCAGACGTTGTATTCTCGCCTTCGCCCGCGGGATACCCCATCCGTGTCCCCTTCGTCGCGTTGGAGATCTCCTCCCTATCCGTCCCCTTCAATGAAACATTTGTCCTTAAATTTGGATCCGGATGCCCGAAAATCACCTTAGTCACTGAAGCAGTCGCTAGGTGGGCTCTCTCTACAGTCTACCGGGTTGCTCCGCTAGACCCCAAGCACATGCTCCTTCACCTGTCATCCGAACCAGACTACTCCCTAGTCAGGACCAAGGGCACTTACAAATTTGGCACACAAACCACTAAAATTATCAAATGGTCTCCTAACTTCAACCCCAAAGTTGACTCAACAATTATTTCCACATGGATCACCCTACCCAACTTGCTTCTGGTCTGCTTCCCCGCAGCTGTCCTCAAACGGATGGCCAGCTCCTTTGGGACCATGGTAGCCATCGTAGAAGAAACCTGCAACCTCTTCAAATGCAACTACGCTAAGATCTGTGTGGAGCTAGACCTCGAGAATGATCCTCCCAAACTCATAGAAATTGAGCTCGAAGACCAAACACACCGCCAAACGCTGGTTTACGATAACAACATCATCTTCTGCAAGCACTGCCAGATGAGCGACCATTCCGAGCAGCACTGTTACAGGGCCCACCCTGAGCTTAAAAAGCCTAGACCACGCAACTCGCGCACAACGACTGGTCTACGCGACCCTCATTCTGAGAATCTGTATCAGCCCCCCAATCTTTCCTTTCTTAGGGAGGTTAATGATCTAACGTCGTCCCCCCGTCAGACCATCGGGACCAACTCCGCCATTGTTCCATTCATACCTCCCGCTATCTCCCTCAACAACTCCTTTGAACTTCTCACTTGTACCACTTCCGACATGACCCATGATAACTCCAGAGAGCCCGCCCTCGGCGTTGTCGTTCAACCAGATTCCCCTGAGCCCAGCAGCTCTGCTGAGCGACATAACTTCCCACACACCCCTCACCCAGACATCGACAGTGCTCCCACCGCGCCACCCACCATATCCACCCTCACCCTCTCTGAGTACATTACCTCCCCCCTTCCGAGGAGTCTCACTCTCCCCCTCTCACCACCTGTCGCCCACACCAACCAGAAGAAGACCAGATGAAGACCCGCCCCGAGCAGGAGCCTAATCCTCGTCCTCCACTCACTATCCCAACCTGCCCCATTTCCGAGTCGATAATCCCCTCGACGGGTGCAGGGCCCCTTAACCGGTAGGTTCTGGACAACAACCCAGCCTTAACCCCCCCTTAACCGGCAGGTTCTGGACAGCCAAGGAAGGGGATCCTCAGGACAGTGGCCACTGCAGCGAGGAAGGTACCGTCGATCCCGCCTTCACCGACAGACTCAGGCAAGCCAAGGAAGCGAGTTTCTTAGACCGCGACAACCCCCTAAGCGCACTGGAAGATCACCTTAACGAGCCAATCTGGACAGAGATCAGTAACGGGATTTTCAGTGACAACGGGGGCAACTGGGGCAACGGGTCCACTACCTCACCCACCAAGAAATCCTCCTCCAAAAAGATCAAGAACAATAACAAACAAAAGCAGCAGTCGGCCATGACTACTAGGTCCCGCATGAAGCTTAATCTCCAACCTTCATCTACCTCATCCAATGCTTAACATCATCTCCTGGAACGTCAGAGGGCTTGGGAACAAACCGACGCTGAATAAAATCCTCAGCCTCAAGAAAACCAACCGTATCGACCTCTTAATCATTATTGAACCTAAAATCCCCCAAATAAATATCAGAGCCACTCAACTCAAGCTTGGTTTCACCCACGCCATCTCTGGATGCAATGACATCTGGATATTCTTCACGCCGGAATTCAGATTTGGCATCATAAAAGATTCGCCTAAGGCCTTATCTTGTTGGGTCGAGCATCCGACCCTCAAGTCCCGCTCCATCCTATCCGTCGTCCATGGTAGTTGTGTCATCCCCGAACGTCGTCTGCTTTGGGATGACCTGTAGGTAGCCACCTTACCTTATCAGGGCCTCCCGTGGCTCTGTATCGGAGATTTCAACACGGTGTCCTGCAGAGAGGAGAAATTCGAGGGCCGATAGCCACCCCAGCCGGCGATGGATGATTTCAACAACTTCATCTTCCACGGAAACCTAACCCCATCCCCTTCCACGGCAGTGCATTCACCTAGTGCAACATGCAGGAGGGACATCGTCGACAATACTCCAGGTTGGATCGAGCGTTGGTCAACGACGGCTGGTCTGACATGGGCCTCATCACTCACCTCTCTCATTTAAACTCTACAGAATCGGATCACTCCCCCCTGCTCATCAGAATCAGCAACAACCACAATGGCACTAAGAAAGCCTTTCGCTTCCTCAACTTCTGGCATCATCATCCTCAATTCTAGAACGTCATCAATAACGCTTGGAACTCAGTATCCATCATTGATCCTTTGGTGCGGATGGCGGCCAAACTCAAAGCCACTCGTAAGGCTTTAGCGTCCTGGAGCCATCAAGCATTTGGAGACATCTTCCAGGCTATCAAGGTGGCGGAGGACGACGTCACTCGCGCCGAGCAAGAGTTCGCTATTAACAGTTCCCCGACTGCCCGCGCCTCGCTCAACCTTGCCATAGCTCTCCTCAAATCTAGGCTTAAAGTGGAAACAGATTTCTGGAGACAAAAAGCCAGATTGACCTGGGACACCGATGGAGACCGAAATACCGGTTTCTTTCATGCTTGTGTCAAAGGCCACAGAAACAAATTAAAATTACACCGGATATACGATGACAATGGCGCCCTACTGGAGGACCAAGACAGCATTCAGGCGGCTGCAAAAAACTTTTACCATAACCTTTTCTCTAAGGAGCCTGTGAAACCCGCAAATTCAGATTCTCGATTTTTGTTTACAAATTAGTTTAATTATTGCTATTATTATTATTATTATTATTATTATAAATCAGTATTAAATGTTAAATTAGGAAAATTGAATATTTTTGGAAAGATTAATATTCCTGGATTTTAATGTTGACTCGAACCTGACTTGAACCTAATTTCAGTTTTTTTCTGAAATAAAAACCTTAAGTTCATTAGTTATATTGAACCCTACAAATTTTTACTTAAGAAATTATTTTCTCTATTTACAACTTTTACTCCTCTCTTAAAAACTCTCATTCATTTCACTTTCACAGTGAAGGAGAGGTTCTGTTTTTATTTCTCCAACCTCCAGGCCGACCCCCTTCGGCTCCCAAACCGCCGAGACCCCTTCCTCTTCCCCTTCCATAACTTCCATTCCCCTCTCCCTATATAAAACCCCATCTTCTTTCCCATTTCCATCACCATCTCCAAAACCCTTTCCCCAAATCATGCCCTAGCCGGAGTTTTCGCCCGACCCAGCCGTCGCCGCAGCCCGACGACCTCCCAGGCCAAGCGGCGACCCTCATCCGCCGTCCTCGGGCCACCCGCGGCCAGTCCAACCGCCGGCCACCCAGGCCGATCCCGTCGCCATTCTTCCCGCGGCCACGGCCAGGCCGTTTCTCGACCGACCCCCTGCAGCAACCTCCCGAGCGGTCCGATCTGCTGTTCCGTTCTCGATCGCCCAAGTCAGCGATCTCTCGCCGACCTCCTGTGGGCCCCGACCCCCTGTCCGTGCTCGCCCTGACGCCGTCAACCCCCTGCCATTTTTGATCCGCTGTTTCGGTTTTCGTGGATCGCTTCCCGCCTCAGATTTAGTGCTGTCCGTGCTCTCTGTGACGCTGTCCGGAGACTTCAGAGTCTGTGATGGCGTGTTCCGAGTCCGAGGCTACTCTTCGGATTCCGTCATCAAGTTTTGGGTAATCTCTGTTAATCTCAGTAGTTGTCCCTTGGGTTTATATTGTCGATGATGAATTTGGTCCCCAATCCCGTTACGGGATTAGTTAGACGTTTTGATTTCAAGAATTTCGAAGTTCTCTTAGTATTTTGTGCTGTGACTTTCGGATTTTATTCCGTGAGTTGATTTTTGGTTTTGTGGTAATTCGTTTTGATTTCAAAATTTCCGAATATTTTTGGGAAAGGTTCTGTGTTTTTGGTTCTCGAAATTTCCGAGATTATCTCGAAAAAACTTCTGGGATTTTTGATTTAGTAGTTAAATTGGATTTTCTGATTGTTGGTATGTTGGTTCCGGGTTTTCCGAATTCGTTTTGGAAAAAATTCTGTGTGTATATTTTATATAAAAATGGATTTTTCCAGGTGTGGGACTGATATTTGGAGTTTGTGACATATTTTCCCAGTTTTGGGTTATCCCAAAAATAGAGGGAATGCTGCCGAAATGTTTATAAAATTATATAAATGGATTTCAAATCGGTTTTCGAAAATATTTATAAATTTGGATTTTTGGGCTACGAAGATCTGATGTCTGTTCCCGCAGAACCTGGAACCCAAGATCAGTAGAGCTGGATAGTAATTTATTTAGTAACCAATGTATCAAATGTAGTTGTTGTAATTAATAGTTGTTGTATTTCAGAAATTTCAAAATTGAATAAAAGATTTTTATATTCGTTTGAATTTTATCTGCATATGTTTCACTACTGAATACAGCTTACTGCCGTCGTCTCAACAACGGTGCAGGCTGGGCATGATCCGATTCGACCCAAGAAATTGGGACCGGGTCGTGATATGTTTTTAGTGGTGGCCCATGCAGGTCAGATCTGTAAATTGGTCTAGTCAACTTAGTCTAGACCATCGCGCAGTTCTGTAACTTGACCTAGGGATAGTTAAGACTTTAGGAAAATAGACTTTAGAAACAAACTAGAACACTTAGATGATATACACCATGTTACATTATAGGGCCGAAAATTATTTACTTAAATATCTATTTTTGCCTGCTTATAGATTCGTAGGATGCCTTGTTTGTGTTTGTACCTAAACCTTATCTAGATTAGGCTGATTGTACCTTTGTGTGTCCCATGACTTTCGAGATTATTTTTCCTACCATAATTTTCAGGTTCTAGTATACCTTAGGATTCATGTTCTTTTTGGAATAAGATTGAATTCTTTGGTCTTCTTCTTTATCAAACCTAAATTTTGAATTTTCATTACTTCTCTACCTTTAATTGAAATCTTGGTTCGTTCGCTATGTAGAATTTCGAATTCTCTTAGCAACCCTGATAATTTTTTATCTACCCAATATATATCTACAACCATTATCCAACTTTTTGCCTTGATCTCCTTTGCAATTGACTAACTTTCTCGGAATCAATCCTGAATCAAAATTCTTCTGGGACCATTTAAATCTCAAGGTCAATTATTACCAGAAGAATTAGTTTAGTTCATGATTCTCTTAAAGGTGTTATTTTCAATTTCAATATTGATTGTTATCTCCTGAGTTATTCCAAAGACCGAGAATATTCTCATATGTTGACTTCCTCCACTAATCTTAAAACCCTACTCTCTCTATGCAATTTCTTGATCAAATCAAGGCCTAGAAAGCTTCTATGATCATGAAGCAGGAACGGTCAGAAAATTGATCATATTTTTGAATCCATTCTATTGTTCAATTTCCTTTAGTCAAGGAGATTTTTTTTAGCTGCCCCAAAGCTATTTAATTTCTTGGCGTTACTAGACAATTTCAATTTGATTTCCTTGAATCAATGAGACTTACCTTCTCTCAAATTTTCAACTTTTCTTAGTTATGAAATTATTCTTCTCAAAATAATTTTTGTATTCCCTGAGTGATTTGTCGGGAATATTATCATTGATTTTTCTTACTTAATCCGAATCTGTGATGCTTCTATCTTATCTAGTATTTGACTCAATTATTCAAATCAAGGTTGATCGTTTCATCTTTGGAAAAGAAAAACGGAGAACAGATACTCCTCTTGATTTTAGCCCCAGTCTCTTGAATCTCAAACACATATTTTGATAAATCCCTTGATCTCAGAAGAACAGTCATCTACATTTTCTATCATGTTTAGAACTCTATACTCGTTTGAATTTTTGAAATTCCTCTGAAATTCACATGGACAAAGCTGAGGAAATATTTAGCAACCTAACATGACTCCGCACATTTACGTGATAGTCATTTATCTGAATTATGGAAAACTGTAAATTTATTGCAGCTAGTTGTGCACTGGCGAGGCATAAACTCTAAGTTGAAGTAATGACAGGTAATCGTTAGGTTTCCAAATATTATTGAGACTTTGTTCTAGGTTTGCTTAGCCATGAAATGGATGAAGTTGGAAGATTACTCGGTAAACTAAATTATTCAAGTTATGGAGTCAAAAATTCATTGCAGTCAGGTGCACACTGGCGAGGCATGAATTTGAAACAAAGTGACTTCGAAAATAATTGGAATTTCGAATATTAATAAGGCTATATTCATATCATGGTTATCTTTAATCATTCTGAGAATTTGTATCCTAGCACTTACTCCCACCTCCAGAAATGATCTATCGAATTATATTCTTGTTAATCACCTTCACTATCTTAAAATCATACAACTTGTTGATTCTTTCTGAGTCACAAACTCCTATACCTCATACCAGTTTGAATTGAAAATTGTCCCTCATTTCGGAAAATTACATTATCTTTTGTTTCTCAAATAAATTGATGTCGTATTTTATGACCTTTCTATTTTATTTCATTTTAAAACTTTAAACTCGTTATGATTATTTAAATTATACCTCGATGTTTACTCATAATTTTGATCACAGCAAAATATTCTAAACTCTATCTAGAAGATTCTAAACATGTTTACTTTTTACTTTTTATCTTTATATTTAGCAATCATGCCTCGAATCTGATTATGCCTGATTAATTAAATTTTGAACGATCTATTGAAGGAACTTATGGAGTACATAAAATATGAAACACTCGTGATTGAACTTAAACCTAGGAAGGGATAAATTAATGATGTTAATATCAAAGCAAATTGATATTTAGGATATAGGTGGTTAAATGATAAGCATGAGGATGCATTTTAGGAAGACGCATGATAAATCAGAGTTTTTTTTAAAGGTATAACTAAGCAAGGATGACAGTTGTATGAATGCCAGGATTACAATGGAAGGATTGGTTGAAATATGTAATAAGATATTTTGGCAGTTGAAGTGATACAATAAAAGCAAAATGAAGGATTTGAGCTTAATCATTTATAAGAGTTCGGGATCAAATATATAAATAAAGAATTGAAATCAGGATATATACCTGTTAGTCTAAAATCACAAGAGTGATCATCTATGAAATTTTTTTTTTATGGATCGTGACAAATCAGAATATTAAAACGCGGTGTAGGATTTTATTGGGCACCAAGGCTTGACATTGAAGTATTAAAGACTAGGAGTATCAAATCATAGAATTAAATTGAATACATATTGCATGAATATAAGATGTGTTCAAGATTGAAAATATAGAAGACAAAATTTTAAGGTGATTGGCAATTCAGGAATGGAATCGGAAATTTAGTAATCATGGAGAATTACATTATTTCTTAAGGAGGAAAGAATGTAAATTAAATAGTGGATAAAAATTGATGAATATATAGCATTAGATAAGTTTTGGGATTGTTAACCTACTTGGGCATAAGATTGTTAAGGAAGATGTCCAAACTAATTTCAGGCATGATTGTATGATTAAAACCCTGACCCTGCTCTTAAATTTCGAGGACGAAATTTTCTAAGGAGGGAAGGTTGTGAAACCCGCAAATTCAGATTCTCGATTTTTGTTTACAAATTACTTTAATTATTGCTATTATTATTATTATTATAAATCAGTATTAAATGTTAAATTAGGAAAATTGAATATTTTTGGAAAGATTAATATTCCTGGATTTTAATGTTGACTCGAACCTGACTTGAACCTAATTTCAGTTTTTTTTCTGAAATAAAAACCTTAAGTTCATTAGTTATATTGAACCCTAAAAATTTTTACTTAAGAAATTATTTTCTCTATTTACAACTTTTACTCATCTCTTAAAAACTCTCATTCATTTCACTTTCACAGTGAAGGAGAGGTTCTGTTTTTATTTCTCCAACCTCCAGGCCGACCCCCTTCGGCTCCCAAACCGCCGAGACCCCTTCCTCTTCTCCTTCCATAACTTCCCTTCCCCTCTCCCTATATAAAACCCCATCTTCTTTCCCATTTCCATCACCATCTCCAAAACCCTTTCCCCAAATCATGCCCTAGCCGGAGTTTTTGCCCGACCCAGCCGTCGCCGCAGCCCGACGATCTCCCAGGCCAAGCGGCGACCCTCATCCGCCGTCCTCGGGCCACCCGCGGCCATTCCAACCGCCGGCCACCCAGGCCGATCCCGCCGCCATTCTTTCCGCGGCCACGGCCAGGCCGTTTCTCGGCCGACCCCCTGCAGCAACCTCCCGAGCGGTCCGATCTGCTGTTCCGTTCTCGATCGCCCAAGTCAGCGATCTCTCGCCGAACTCCTGTGGGCCCCGACCCCCTGTCCGCGTTCGCCCTGACGCCGTCAATCCCCTGCCGTTTTCGATCCGCTGTTTCGATTTCCGGGGATCGCTTCCCGCCTCAGATTTAGTGCTGTCCGTGCTCTTTGTGACGCTGTCCGGAGACTTCAGAGTCTGTTACGGCGTGTTCCGAGTCCGAGGCTACTCTTCGGATTTCGTCATCAAGTTTTGGGTAATCTCTGTTAATCTCAGTAGTTGTCCCTTGGGTTTATATTATCGATGATGAATTTGGTCCCCAATCCCGTTACGGGATTCGGTTAGACGTTTTGATTTCGGGAATTCCGAAGTTCTCTTAGTATTTTGTGCTGTGACTTTCGGATTTTATTCCGTGAGTTGATTTTTGGTTCTGTAGTAATTCGTTTTGATTTCGGAATTTCCGAATATTTTCGGGAAAGGTTCTGTGTTTTTGGTTCTCGAAATTTTCGAGATTATCTCGGAAAAACTTCTGGGATTTTTGGTTTAGTAGTTAAATTGGATTTTCTGATTGTTGGTATGCTGGTTTCGGGTTTTCCGAATTCGTTTCGGAAACAAATTCTGTGTGTATATTTTATATAAAAAATGGATTTTTCCAGGTGTGGGACTGATATTTGGAGTTTGTGACACATTTTTCCAGTTTTGGGTTATCCCAAAAATAGAGGGAATGCTGCCGAAATTTTTATAAAATTATATAAATGGATTTCAAATCGGTTTTCGAAAATATTTATAAATTTAGATTTTTGGGCGACGACCGTACTGGTCCGTGGGCCCTAGCGAAATGCAAACGAAACCGGTTTTACCCGGACGTTGAGGCATTAGCTAATTTTGTGACGATTGGACCAAGTCTGAGACTCTTAATAATATTTAATTTAATTTAATTTATTAATTTTGTTCTAATTAAAGTGCAGGATATTATTTAGAGCTAACTAACCTTTTCTCTTATTTCAATTTATGTAAAAGTTTGTAAGGGCATAAGCCCAGTCTCTATTTTGGTGGTTCTGTAGTAGTGTAGATATTTTTTGATTGGATGATTTGATCGTTAGAGCGTATAAAGTATTAAATAAACATTATTTTGGATATAGAAAATTAATATTATTTTTCTCACATTAAATAACTAGGAAAATTACAAGTTATTATTTAAACAAATTTCACATTTTTCTCATTTAAAGAAAAATATTAATTTTATATATAATACAAAATACAAAGTTTTACCAAGTAAATCAATAACTACGAGTTTTTCCAAATACAAAGTTAAATTTACTTTTCTTCGTAAGTTAGAAACTCACCTCGATAAGCACTCTAAGTAGAGTTGTAAATAACCTAAAATTTGACTAGGACAAATACAAGAAATTGTAACTAGCACATATAGCATGGGAACTTTGGAAATCTAAGTCAGAAATTCTCAATTGTAGGGTTTCAAGGATTGTACTAACATCATCCCGAAATCAACATCGAATCCAGTTATAACCAAGGCAAGTACAATTCGTGTTAGTTTACCAATTATTTAATAATCGTTTTATTGCAAGTTTAAACCACGATGCAACACGAAACTCTCTCTCTGAGAGCATTGACTGATTGACTGTTGGGTACTGGAGGGGTAGTGTAATGAGTATGACCACATCCAAAATAGTATACTGACTGTGTTAGCTTACCCCTCATACACACGGGGATAAGCCATATCGTATCAATAGGATACAACTGTACAACCCAAGCCGGTCATATTCATTGCCTATTCACATCACAATGTTTTAACTGCTGGAAAACTATATATTTTAAATTATTTAAAAGTGCATAACTCTATTATTATTTCAATTGTTGGATTATCATGAATTGTACTTTGCTCCCTCCTGAATGGAGATCAACATTTTTAGGTGATTGCGTCATCGAAGATCTGATGCCTGTTCCCGCAGAACCTGGAACCCAAGATCAGTAGAGCTGGATAGTAATTTATTTAGTAACCAATGTATCAAATGTAGTTGTTGTAATTAATAGTTGTTGTATTTCAGAAATTTCAAAATTGAATAAAAGATTTTTATATTCGTTAGAATTTTATCTGCATATGTTTCACTACTGAATACAGCTTACTACCGCCGTCTCAACAACGGTACAGGCTGGGCATGATCCGATTCGACCCAAAAAATTAGGACCGGGTCGTGACAGAGCCGGTCGTGAAAGACGACGCGCTCCTGTCCGAGATCCCATCCCTCATCAGTGACAGCGAGAATGAGACCCTGTTGGCTACTCCTTCAGAGGAGGAGGTCAAGGAAGCTGTCTGGTCTATTAACGAACACAGTGCCCCTGGGCCTGATGGATTCAACGAAATCTTCTTTAGAAACTGTTGGGACATCTTAAAATCTGACTTACTGGAGGCCACCATAGCCATTTTCCAAGGGGCTAGATATCCCAATTCCATCTTTTGCGCCAACATCATCCTTATTCCCAAGAAAGACAACCCGAAAACCTTCAAAGACTTCCGACCTATCAGCTTATGCACCTTCACCAACAAGATCATAACGAAAATCACTGCCAACCGGATGTCCAATCTCCTCTCCAAGATCATCTCCAATGAGCAAAGCGGGTTTGTTAAAGGCCGAAACATCACTGACAACATCCTCCCCGCACAAGAGATGATCACATATATGAAGTTCCCGTCCAGGGGGAACGTTGCCATCAAACTGGATATGGAGAAGGCTTACGACCGTCTGGACTGGCAATTCATGATCTGGGTCCTCAAGTCTTTCGGATTCTCCGAATCCTGGATTTGTAGGAACGAAATCGTAAAGCACAATACTCTAGAGGAGGGGTGAATAGAGTTGGCAGCGAAAATATGCTAATTAAAAAATGTTAGCAACAAGATCATAGAATAATAATCACAACTAAATAATGTAAAGGCAGAGATAAGAGAGCAAATGCAAAGACAGCGATGTATACTGGTTTCCCTCTGTTGAGGACTAATCCAGTCGGTAGAACTCTTGCTACCAGTTGAATCCACTATTGGCAAAACCGCAAGTTTTTTTACGAAGTCCTTGTAACTTCTACAACGCGAGCTTTGATACGAAGAACTCGTCCAACTTCAATTATGAAGAGGTATTCTTCAATCAAGCCTTCTGATTACAATCTCTCAGAAACTTCTAGACCGCACCGCACTGGCAAATCGACTAGAGGATTGTAATTGGCTTGGGATCTGAAATTTAAAGCTCAAAAAAACTCTTTGGAAGACTGAAAGCTTTAGATAGAGAGAAGATTGAAAGTGAATGAGTGAGTTGAAATGATCGAAATCCTTCTCTATTTATAGGAATTCCAAAGACAGAATTCTGGCAGAATTTGGGCATAATTCGGGCAGAACTCGATGAGGAAATCTCCGTCAAATCCGTAACTGCAGGAGGACCAAGTTCCAGAGAATTCAAAAATCAAAACGGCCACTAACCGAACTCTGGCCGAACTCTGGCCGAACTCTATCAGGGTTAGGTTAGGTTTTTAAAATCAGTTTTTGGGGATTTTTGAAAACCTTTTTGAAGCTTTTGTTTAAATGAATGTTTTTCAAAACAAAGGACATTTTAAAAGTATTTTGAAAACATTTTAGAATAGCCTATTTGCCAGTACGACTCGGTGTACAACGTATTCCTAGACTCAATAAAATGAAAATTATATTGCTTAAAGAAATACAGACTCGAACAGGCAAACATTGCTTCGGTCTTGAACTGTGTAGATAGCTGTTCTTGATCATGTCCAAGAGTCCGATACATCCTGACTAGCTTCATATATCCAGACAGAGTTTGATCAATTATTAAAATCAGTTTGACCATATGACCAATGGGCCAACAATCTCCCCCATTTTGATAATTGACAAACTATGAATGATATAACATTTGAGCTTGAAATAAAATCAAAAATTGTTCATGTCCTGCATTTTCTCAAAATAAATGTTAGATCTTTATTTTTCTCCCCCGTTGTCATTTAGCAAAATAATTACAAAAGAGAAAAACTCCCCCGCAATCAATGCATAAATAACAAACATTGAAGAAACACAAAAAAATAATTATGATAAATGATAGAAATAGTAAAGAAAATTTAAAAGACATCACAGGCATGTATTTGTCTCAGGCAGTTTATGAAAAAAACAAAGAATTATATCACAGGCAGTTATTAAAGCAAATAAAGATGCTAAGTAAATAAACTGATGTGAACCATAAACTACGGAATCCATAAAGATGAAATGATGTCCAAAAAAACATAAAGATATCCAGTACAAGTTCTCAAAAGAAATACAGATAATAACGTCTAGAAAGATAGAAAAACTTGGAATATCGGAGCATTTTCAAGTATACAGTAGATAATGTCTAAGTCTCAAAAATCAGATAACATATCACAACTCCTCCTCCTCCTCATCATCATCAGCATGACCAGCATGTCCAGAAGGACCAGCTGCAGAAGTACCCGCGCCAGAAGGGTGAGGAGGAGCGCCAGTGTAAAACTCACCAATATAATCTCGAGGAGCACGGTCAGAACGGTACCAATCATATGCGTTACCGGGCTGAAAGTAGGCACGAACAGCCTCATCCTCACAGCGGTAACCAGAGAAAGCTGGATCTCTAGGAATGGAACCGGCAGAATGTCCAGTTTGGGCAAAACGAAGATCAGCTAAAGAATTTGCAATCGCCTGATAACGGGTGACGTCGCGGAACTCACGTTCGCGAGCCATATCCGTCATTGAGATGTGCAAATCTGAAAGGTGCTGGTGTATGCTCTCAAATGTCATAGCATACTGCTGAGGAGGTGGAGGAGGTGGAGCAGTAGCAGGAGCAGTAGGAGGAGCAGCTGCAGTCATACTGCGACGAGATAACTTGAGAAACTTGGGCTCAGGGTCTTGAGTACAAGTAGATAAATCAATGTCGAAATGCTGGAAGATGTGTGGGAGAATCATCGCATAAGAGAGATTTCTATCTCTTGTACGACAACGTCCCATCATCTGAATAATGGTCTTAGGGGCAGAAAATGGAATCCCCTTAAGAATGTGATACATAGCAGATAATTCAAGAGACGTGACATCATCCTTCGAAGTAGATTTCGGAAGGAGAGTGGAGTAAATGATACAGTGCAATTCATAATTAAACAAGTTCAAGTTGTTTGTCTTGAACTTTCCAGAGCGAACTCTATCAGGTGCACAGAGTTCCGCTTTGAAACTAGTAAGTGTCGTGCCGTCGGGGAAATCAAATTCAGTGATATCAACAAGCGGTTCACCTTCGTTGGGAATACCAAGGATTTTCGCTAAGATAACATCATTGAAATTGATATCTAATCCTCCAACACGAGTGCTTACATCAAACGTGTTTAATATAATTGCAGTAGAACAATCTAATGGCATTAGTTGCTACGGGAAAACAGAGTTTAATAAAATATTGTAACCCTAATGCCTCAAAGAAAGGTCGGTGTTCTGGAAATACAGTCCACTTGATGGGAGCGCCTGTGCATATGGATCTCATGGAAAAATCTCCATACCACAGTAGGGCTTGATCTAGGGTTTGAAAGTAAAACCCGTCGAATGCGCCATCGCTAGATTGGACTGGCGAAAAGAGGGAATCCGTGGGTGGATTCGAAGATGAACCTTCCTCACTTTGGTTGGTTGTCTTCTTCCTCTTGAAGGGGTTAAGTCCCTTAGGTGCCATTTGTGCAAAATAAGTAAATAGCACGAAAATAAATGGAGGGGAAATAAGGAGTTATACCTCCCAAGATTTGAGTATGTTGTAGAGAACGATGAACTCCGCATGAATCCAAAGTTTGGATTGATTTTACCACTTGGATTGGAAGAGAAGGGATGGTGAAGAACTAGGGTTAAGGGGTTCTCTCGCGCGGCTGCTGTTGCTGTTTGATGAAGTTTGGAAGCAATAAAGAAGAAAGGCTCTCGGGTTCTGGTTATATAACCTGATACCTTCAACCGAACTCGGGCCGAATTCGGTCCGAAGTCTGGCCGAATTCGCCTGGGGTTTGTTTGAAACACTTTCTTTTTTATTGGCTCATTTCAAATATTTAATTCAAAGATTAGTAATTTTGACATTAAAATAATATAATTAATGTTATTTTATAAATTAAATTTTGTTACACAGCGACTGTTTCAGATTAGCTGTAGAAGTACTGTCCCAGCTGGCGGAGGTTCACCGGGGAACTCTTAAGTACCGCTTCGCTTCAACCGTAGTTGTTGTAACTCCACTTCCCAGTTTTCTTAAATAAATTAAAAATTCATTTTTATACTTATTATTAATTTGGAAACATTTTGAATGAATTACATTTTTGACAATTTAACAATTAGAAGTTGTTGTAACAACTTTTATATTGTTTTTCTTATTTTAAAAACTGTTTTTAAATAATTTATGCAATTATGAAAATGAAGAGGGTTAAATTGTAAATTTCCTATTAAAATTAAGTTGCGGGTAAATATAAAAAGGAGGAGGGGTTTTCTGCTTATTTGCCATTTGGCGGAGGGGGTTATATGCAAAATTTCCATTTCGTTAATTATTAAACCGACTGTTCGAGAACAGTCAGCTGTTTAATTCTCTCTCTCTTCTCTCGATTCCTCCACCGACTCTTCGAGCACCCCGCCGACTCTTCGAGAACTTCGCCGTTCTCGAGCGTTCTTCTCCGACGACCTTCGGCGACTTGACGGCGACTCTGATGGCGGTGATGATCTGAGCGAGGCGACTTCGATCCTGACGGCGACCGTTCTGATGATGGCGTTGGCGATGAAGACGATGGCTGGGTCTAGGCGAGCTTTCCTTGACGCCTAGGCGCTGCTCTGACCGAGCCTTCCTTCCTAGATCTGACTCTTCGCTTCTTCCTCGACGAGCTTTGGGCTTCGACTTCCAGAGGGTAAACCCTAACCTAACCCTAATCTCTACTGTTGGTCAGATCTATGGCAGATCTATGGCCTAGACTCTGAGATCCTTTGATCGGTGACGAGATCTAGGGTTTAGCTAGGTTTGTGAGAGATCAATGATGTTCTCTTCTCTTCGAACAGTTCTAACTGTTCAGATCCGATGGATCTAGGGTTTCTGTGGTCCGATCTTATAGATCGACCCTTGCATGCGGTTATTTTGGGTTGCATGTTAGATCTATGATGTTTCTTTAGTTGATTCTTCGGGAACGAGTTGATCTGTGGCTATGATGATCCTTTCTGTGGTTGTGATGTTATTTCTGTTGGTTTTTACTCCAGATCTGGTAGTGGTTCCAGATCTGATTGAGTGTGGGTTTTCGATGGTGTTTCCTGTGGAGGATCCAGTGGATCTGTTTCTTTTACTTGCATGCTGTCGGTTGGCCTAGACCTAACAAACCCAGTGGTGACTCTAGGGTTGCTCGGTTCGTTAAGTCAGGGATGGGTTGTTTTTGGAATGTTTTCCTTATCCATTTCTGTGTGGATTTTTGGGGAAGATCTGATGTTCGGAATCCTTTCTTTTTGGACTGAGATCTTGTGTCTAACACTCTCGTGTCTGACACTGCATGCATGCCATAATTTTGGGATATGATGTTTGGTTCCATTTTGCTGAACTGAGATCTCATAGTCAGACACTCTCGTGTCCGACACTACATGCATATTTTATATATTTTAATTGATGATTTCTTCTTTCTCTTTTCTGTTATTTGTTGCTGGGGATCTTCTGACTGTTGGACCTCTGTCCCGACTGGACTGTGGCTGTACCTACCTGTTCGTATCCGATGTTCGTGTCGGATACGAAGTGGCGCGGACTCGTGGCTAGAACTTTGATGGACCTTGCTGTAGCCGTGTCCTCTTTCCCGTGTCCGACGTGCGTGTTGGACACCAAGGAGATGATGTGACTTGACCCTGACGTGACTGGCCTTGGATTGTGGGCCTGACCGGCGGTGGATTTTGGCAGTTTGCAGCTATTAATTGTTGGGCCGGTTGGTGTTTATTCAGGGGGCTTATTTGTATATTCTTTTGTGGGCTGTTAGTATGGGCTGGGCCATACTGAATGTGTTGTAATATTATTTAATTATAGCTGGATGACTGTAATTAATAATTGATGGGCTGGTTTGGCTGGGCTGTGTTGGGCCGGGCTTATATGCTGTAATAGTTATAGTTGGGCTGGTTAGATAGTCGGGTCTGAACTGATCCTTGGTATTGGGTTGACCGGGTGGCAGACTGTTGGGTAAGTGGGCCGAGTGGTTGTGGGCCAGCCATTGAACTTTGCCTTTGGGCAGGACTGTCTGTAGTTTATTTTTATAAATAATAAATGTTATTTTCCCATTTATTGTGAGTTGATGGAAACATCCTCTTAGAACCAATTTTATAACTAAAACAATTAGTTAACTTTTCCTTAATTACTACTGATTAGTAATGAATAATATCTTTACTTAAATAACTTTCTTTTAAATAATAAACCAAGTTTATAAAACAAACCACTTTTATATATATAAAAAGTTGCAATGCTAACTCTATATATATAATGAGTTTTTGAATTATAAACTTATAGAAACTCTTAGTGTTAAACACGTAAAACCAAGGGTTGTGTTTAGCATTTGATTTTCCCAAGAGAACAAGAAGTTAGTAGTTAAACCTAGTGTAATGTAACTTGTGAACCTCCAAATAAGACTATCTTATTTGGGCAGAATCAAGATAAAGATTTAGTTCTTAACTTTAATTAACCTAGAAGCAACTAGCATAGTTTATTAACCAACTTGTACATCACTATTGTTAACAGGAGAACATCCAGCTAGATTGCCTACCATATTGCTGGAGCCAGGCAAGTACATTCTATGGTTTTGTTCAGTGCATTTTCCTTGTTCTTTATTGCTGACACACTGCGACACGTTCATGTTCTTTCTGGCTTGTTCTTTCATGTTCTTACTTGTATCTTGGGGTGGGGAAATACTCTAGATATGTGACTAAACCCGGTTACTTATTCATGATCTTTAGCTTAGGCCTCGCACAGTACACGCGGGCCCTAAGCCGTACCATTACATGATCTTCCAGGATCCTTTCATGTTCTTTCATGATCTTACCCAAGCCGGTCACATATCTAAGTAGTATTTCAAACATATAAACACATGTTCAGGATATTGTTCTTACATTAGTTTCTCTTGATCCTGATCTTGATATTAGTCGTGATCTTTACTGCATCTTACATTGTCATGATCTTTCATGTATCTTTATAGCAGTAGTTCATGATCTTCATGTTCTTTACATACTTGTTCTTATCCTGTTCTTCCAGCATTTACTTTCTATATCATTATGTTATTGTTCATTACCTAGAACTGTGCTTTGCTCCGCTCCTGACTGGATATGTTATGATAGGTGAGATGGAGGCTTTGTGTGACACATACTATGGACATGATACTGCTTTCCTTGAGCCAGCTGGAGCTGCTTGTGACATAGAGGCTGCAGAAGCCTAGTTATCTTCCATTTAGTTGTCTTTCCTGCTTTTGAGACTTTAGTCAGACTTTAGTTACATTTCTGGATGAATGTAATAATAAAATGCTTAGACATGTATTTGAATATTCTGGGATCGTTTATAGATATGCTGTGACATTACTTCTCATTTACTTGACTTGTTAGATTTTCCCTAGTTCTGGTACAGCTTACTTCGTCGTGTCTAACGACGAAGGCTGGGCGTGTCCGACTCGGGTCCGATTATTCGGGAGCGGGTCGTGACATGTTTTTAGTGGTGGCCCATGCAGGTCCATCCTAATGGTACCTAGGACTTAGCGTACTATTGGGGGATTTGATTACACTAGGGAAACTTGATCACAGCATAGGAAAAATCGGGAATTAAGGGTATATCAGGTTATTCATGTTCTTCAGGTGCTTTATTATTATAAAAACATTGTTTGATAGGTTTTAGGGTTTGTCGTTCAACGAAGTTTTCTTTTTATGCAGGATGGTCACTACAAGGAAGACCGCAAACCAGGCTGGAGTTGCAGGCACTTCTGGAGTTGCAGGCGGTTCAGAGCAGGCCGCACCAGAGCAGCCCGCACCAGACGTCCAGGCAGATCAGCTTCCGCCAGCGCCTCCTATCTTTCCATCGCTGCCGCCGACGATGATGCTTGACGGCAACCAGGTGATGGCATTGTTTCAGCACTTTCTGGAGGCCCAGAACCATCAGGCAGCGCAGTTCAGAGCGACTGTCGTCGACGCGCTGAGGACCAGGGAGCCGGCAGCACCAGCACCAGCACCAGTAGCACCTCCAGCACCGCGAGGACCGAGACCCGGGACAGCGAAGGAGTACCAGCACCTTAGCCCGATGGACTTCTGGGGCGACGAGGGGATCATCTATGCAGATGAATGGCTGGAGAATGCAGAGAGGACTTTGACCATGGCGAACATTCCAGAGGACCAGAAGGTGTCAGTGGCTAGCATGCGACTCTTTGACTTGGCGAGAGCTTGGTACCGGGAGGACCCCCAGTTGTCAGAGCCCCGGGTGTCTTGGACAGTTTTCAAAACACTGTTCAAGGAGAAATTCTTCCCAGAGGTGGAGCGTGATGAGTTGAGGGTACAGTTCGAGGCGCTGCAGCAGGGGACGATGACGGTCGCACAGTACACTTCGGAGTTTACCAGGCTCAGCAGGTTCGCTGAGAGACTGGTTAGAGAGCCAGAGGACAGAGCATGGAGATTCAAGAAGGGTCTCAACAGGGAGCTGCGACATGCGGTGGCGATTAGCCAGGCGACTACCTACTCTAGCATCCTCAAGATCGCCCAGGCAGTTGAGAAGGAGGCGGACCCCAAGCTGAAGAGGGACCGGGATGTGGCCAGCAGCAGTTTCCAGGCACCAGCGAAGAGGGTTCAGACTCAGACCCAGACGAGGCCGCACCAGCAGCAGCATCACCGACAGGCCAGAGCTCCAGCACATCAGCATCAGAGACAGCAGCTAGCGACTCCTTGTGCCTATTGTCATCGCCCTGGACATCATATCGACGAGTGCCGCAAGAGGTTGGGACTTTGCCTCTTCTGCGGATCGGATGCACACCAGATGAGGGACTGCGCACAGGCTACAGCCAGACTAGCAGGAGGACGAGGAGGAGGACCACCGACTGCACCACCCAGAGCATTACCTGCACCACCCCAGAGAGGAGGAGCTTTGCCACCCCAGCAGCAGAGGTTTGCACAGCATCAGCAGCAGCAGAGAGGAGGAGCTCAGCAGGGACGTGCTTACGTCATGGCTGCAGTTGAGGAGGACGAGGCAGTGCCAGATGTGATCACAGGTTCTATACTTTTACATTCTTTTCCTGCCATTGCATTGTTTGATTCTGGAGCTACACATAGCTTTGTATCGTATGAGTTTCTGCATAGACACGGCTTCACACCCAAGCCCACTAGGCGGAACTGTCAGATCATGACAGGAGGCGGATCAGTTCCAGTAAGTGAGATGGTGGAATGCCCTATCACTATTGCTGGGAGAGAGATTCGAGCTCGACTTCTAGTGATGCCACTGCCTGGATTCGATGTAGTCCTCGGCATCGACTGGATGAGCGAGCAGTTTGCCGTAATTGACTGCCATGAGGGGAAGGTGATCTTCAGCCCGCCAGGAGTTCCACCGTTCGAGATCAGCAGACAAGTTGCAGAGAGGCCAGAGGGAGTCTACTTCGGAGCAGTTGCAGAAGACCAGGAGTTGCCGCATCCGCTGATTGCAGAGTATCTCGACGTCTTCCCCGAGGAGCTTCCAGGATTGCCGCCAGATCGAGATGTAGAGTTCGGCATCGACCTATTGCCTGGATCAGCACCGAAGTCCCAGCACTGTTACAAGATCAACCCGAAGGAAGCTGCGGAGTTGAAGGCGCAGATTGATGAGCTTGAGGGCAAAGGATTTATTCGATCCAGTGCTTCACCCTGGGGAGCACCGGTGCTTTTTGTGCCCAAGAAGGATGGGACGGTGAGGATGTGCATAGACTACCGTGCACTCAACAACATCACCATCAAGAATAGATATCCTTTGCCACGGATTGATGAGCTGTTTGACCAGCTTAGTGGAGCGAAGATCTTTTCTAAGATCGATCTTCGATCGGGGTACCACCAGATGAAGGTTCGGGAGCAGGATATTCCGAAGACAGCCTTCAACACTCGATACGGCCAGTATGAGTTCCTGGTGATGCCGTTCGGACTCACCAATGCCCCCGCAGTTTTTATGAACCTTATGAATAAGGTTTTCCACAAATATTTGGATAAGTTTGTCGTGGTTTTCATTGACGACATTCTGATCTATTCCAAGACGGAGGAGGAGCATGTTGAGCACTTGCGGATTATTTTGGAGATTCTGCGGAAGGAGAAACTGTATGGGAAACTCTCGAAATGTGAGTTTTTCTTGGACAGAGTGGAGTTTCTAGGGCATGTGGTGACAGGAGAGGGGATTTCTGTGGATCCCAAGAAGATTGAAGCAGTAGAAGCCTGGACACCTCCCAAGTCAGTAGCAGAGATTCGTAGTTTCCTGGGTCTAGCAGGATACTACAGGAAGTTCGTGAAGGACTTCGCCAGAATAGCAGAGCCTATGACGAAGCTTACGCGGAAGGACGAGGAGTTCATATGGAGCGACGCCTGCCAGACAGCCTTTGAAGAATTGAAGAGAAGACTGACGACTGCACCAGTTCTAGCTTTGCCATCGGGATCAGGAGGATTCGTCATCTACAGCGATGCTTCGGGGAAAGGCTTGGGATGTGTGCTGGAGCAGAACAAGAAGGTTATAGCATATGCTTCTAGACAGTTGAGGCCCCATGAGAAGAATTATCCTACACATGACTTGGAGCTTGCAGCAGTCATATTTGCCTTGAAACTGTGGAAGCATTACCTGTATGGAGAGAGAGTGGACATCTTCACGGACCACAAAAGCCTGAAGTATGTCTTTACTCAGAAGGAGCTGAATATGAGGCAGCGCAGATGGCTGGAACTCATGAAGGACTTCGACATCAGTCTGCAGTATCATCCTGGGAAGGCGAATGTGGTTGCAGACGCTCTCAGTCGGTATCCTATTGCTATGTATCTCACCCTGGACCGGCATCTCTTGGAGGATCTGGAGAGCCTTGGGATTGAGATTGTTCTCCCAGGGTATGGAGGTCAGATGATGCATATGCAGATACAGTCGGGGTTGCTAGAGAAGATCAAGGAGGCCCAGTTGCTTGATGAGGGAATCCAGGGTCTTAGAGCTCAGGCAGAGTTAGGTCTGCTCGACGATTTCACCATTGCAGAGGACGGATCCTTGAGGCACGGGAGCCAGCTGTGTGTGCCCAAGGACTTGCGGGAGGAGGTGATGCAGGAGGCCCACCAGTCACGGTATTCTATACATCCTGGATCTACCAAGATGTACAAGGATTTGCGTGAGTATGTTTGGTGGTATGGGATGAAGAGAGAGGTCGCCAGATTTGTTTCCAGATGCCTTGTGTGCCAGCAAGTCAAGGTGGAGCGCCAGAGACCAGCAGGACTACTCCAGCCTTTACCTATTCCGGAATGGAAGTGGGAGCACATTACCATGGACTTTGTCTCTGGATTGCCGCGTACTCCCAGTGGCAAGGACGCTATTTGGGTGATCGTGGACAGATTGACAAAGTTCGCTCATTTCATTCCGTTCAAGGTTGGGCTGTCGACCGAGAAGCTTGCAGACCTCTACATGCGTCAGATCGTGAGGATTCACGGGGTGCCAGTTAGCATTGTTTCAGATCGAGACAGCCGTTTCACATCACACTTCTGGAGGAGTCTACAGCAGAGCTTGGGATCACAGTTGAAGTTCAGCACGGCCTATCATCCCCAGACGGACGGACAGTCCGAGAGGACCATTCAGACCTTGGAGGACATGCTGCGGGTTTGCGCACTCGACTTCGGCGGTTCGTGGGAGGACCATTTACACCTCGTGGAGTTTGCCTATAACAACAGTTATCAGGCTAGCATTGAGATGACTCCATTTGAGGCGCTGTACGGACGGAGGTGTCGCACGCCGTTATCCTGGGACGACGTTGGCGAGAGAGCTTTACTTGGGCCAGAGATGGTGGTGGACTCAGCAGAGAAAGTCAGACTGATCCGGGAGCGTATTAGAGTTGCACAGGATCGGCAGAAGCATTGGGCGGATAGCACCAGACGGCCACTTGAGTTCGAGGTTGGAGACAGAGTGTTCTTGAAGATCTCACCGACCAGAGGCGTCATTCGGTTCGGCAGAGGCGGGAAGCTCAGTCCGAGATTCATTGGACCATTCGACGTGATAGCACGGATTGGCGAGGTGGCGTACCGACTAGCGCTTCCAGCTAGGTTGGAGGGAGTGCACGATGTTTTTCACGTATCTCAGCTTCGACGATACATTCCAGACCCCAGCCACGTGGTGGACTATTCAGAGCTGGAGGTGGGCCCGAGATTGACTTACGAGGAGCAGCCAGTAGAGATCCTCGACCGGAGGGAGAAGCGTCTGCGGAACCAGACCATTCCTCTTGTCCGCGTCATGTGGAGACACCACTCTCCGGAAGAGTCCACATGGGAGCGTGAGGATGAGATGCGTGAGCGATACCCTAGTTTGTTCACTTGAGTACTTGTATTGTATGCATTTTTTTTGAATTCAATAAACAACTCTTTGGATTCACTATTTTTTTGATTTTCTGTGTTTGCATTCCAATTTCGAGGACGAAATTTTTCAAGGGGGAGAGATTTGTAACTCCACTTCCCAGTTTTCTTAAATAAATTAAAAATTCATTTTTATACTTATTATTAATTTGGAAACATTTTGAATGAATTACATTTTTGACAATTTAACAATTAGAAGTTGTTGTAACAACTTTTATATTGTTTTTCTTATTTTAAAAACTGTTTTTAAATAATTTATGCAATTATGAAAAGGAAGAGGGTTAAATTGTAAATTTTCTATTAAAATTAAGTTGTGGGTAAATATGAAAAGGAGGAGGGGTTTTCTGCTTATTTGCCATTTGGCGGAGGGGGTTATATGCAAAATTTCCATTTCGTTAATTATTAAACCGACTGTTCGAGAACAGTCAGCTGTTTAATTCTCTCTCTCTTCTCTCGATTCCTCCACCGACTCTTCGAGCACCCCGCCGACTCTTCGAGAACTTCGCCGTTCTCGAGCGTTCTTCTCCGACGACCTTCGGCGACTTGACGGCGACTCTGATGGCGGTGATGATCTGAGCGAGGCGACTTCGATCCTGACGGCGACCGTTCTGATGATGGCGTTGGCGATGAAGACGATGGCTGGGTCTAGGCGAGCTTTCCTTGACGCCTAGGCGCTGCTCTGACCGAGCCTTCCTTCCTAGATCTGACTCTTCGCTTCTTCCTCGACGAGCTTTGGGCTTCGACTTCCAGAGGGTAAACCCTAACCTAACCCTAATCTCTACTGTTGGTCAGATCTATGGCAGATCTATGGCCTAGACTCTGAGATCCTTTGATCGGTGACGAGATCTAGGGTTTAGCTAGGTTTGTGAGAGATCAATGATGTTCTCTTCTCTTCGAACAGTTCTAACTGTTCAGATCCGATGGATCTAGGGTTTCTGTGGTCCGATCTTGTAGATCGACCCTTGCATGCGGTTATTTTGGGTTGCATGTTAGATCTATGATGTTTCTTTAGTTGATTCTTCGGGAACGAGTTGATCTGTGGCTATGATGATCCTTTCTGTGGTTGTGATGTTATTTCTGTTGGTTTTTACTCCAGATCTGGTAGTGGTTCCACATCTGATTGAGTGTGGGTTTTCGATGGTGTTTCCTGTGGAGGATCCAGTGGATCTATTTCTTTTACTTGCATGCTGTCGGTTGGCCTAGACCTAACAAACCCAGTGGTGACTCTAGGGTTGCTCGGTTCGTTAAGTCAGGGATGGGTTGTTTTTGGAATGTTTTCCTTATCCATTTCTGTGTGGATTTTTGGGGAAGATCTGATGTTCGGAATCCTTTCTTTTTGGACTGAGATCTTGTGTCTAACACTCTCGTGTCTGACACTGCATGCATCCCATAATTTTGGGATATGATGTTTGGTTCCATTTTGCTGAACTGAGATCTCATAGTCAGACACTCTCGTGTCCGACACTGCATGCATATTTTATATATTTTAATTGATGATTTCTTCTTTCTCTTTTCTGTTATTTGTTGCTGGGGATCTTCTGACTGTTGGACCTCTGTCCCGACTGGACTGTGGCTGTACCTACCTGTTCGTATCCGATGTTCGTGTCGGATACGAAGTGGCGCGGACTCGTGGCTAGAACTTTGATGGACCTTGCTGTAGCCGTGTCCTCTTTCCCGTGTCCGACGTGCGTGTTGGACACCAAGGAGATGATGTGACTTGACCCTGACGTGACTGGCCTTGGATTGTGGGCCTGACCGGCGGTGGATTTTGGCAGTTTACAGCTATTAATTGTTGGGCCGGTTGGTGTTTATTCAGGGGGCTTATTTGTATATTCTTTTGTGGGCTGTTAGTATGGGCTGGGCCATACTGAATGTGTTGTAATATTATTTAATTATAGCTGGATGACTGTAATTAATAATTAATGGGCTGGTTTGGCTGGGCTGTGTTGGGCCGGGCTTATATGCTGTAATAGTTATAGTTGGGCTGGTTAGATAGTCGGGTCTGAACTGATCCTTGGTATTGGGTTGACCGGGTGGCAGACTGTTGGGTAAGTGGGCCGAGTGGTTGTGGGCCAGCCATTGAACTTTGCCTTTGGGCAGGACTGTCTGTAGTTTATTTTTATAAATAATAAATGTTATTTTCCCATTTATTGTGAGTTGATGGAAACATCCTCTTAGAACCAATTTTATAACTAAAACAATTAGTTAACTTTTCCTTAATTACTACTGATTAGTAATGAATAATATCTTTACTTAAATAACTTTCTTTTAAATAATAAACCAAGTTTATAAAACAAACCACTTTTATATATATAAAAAGTTGCAATGCTAACTCTATATATATAATGAGTTTTTGAATTATAAACTTATAGAAACTCTTAGTGTTAAACACGTAAAACCAAGGGTTGTGTTTAGCATTTGATTTTCCCAAGAGAACAAGAAGTTAGTAGTTAAACCTAGTGTAATGTAACTTGTGAACCTCCAAATAAGACTATCTTATTTGGGCAGAATCAAGATAAAAATTTAGTTCTTAACTTTAATTAACCTAGAAGCAACTAGCATAGTTTATTAACCAACTTGTACATCACTATTGTTAACAGGAGAACATCCAGCTAGATTGCCTACCATATTGCTGGAGCCAGGCAAGTACATTCTATGGTTTTGTTCAGTGCATTTTCCTTGTTCTTTATTGCTGACACACTGCGACACGTTCATGTTCTTTCTGGCTTGTTCTTTCATGTTCTTACTTGTATCTTGGGGTGGGAAAATACTCTAGATATGTGACTAAACCCGGTTACTTATTCATGATCTTTAGCTTAGGCCTCGCACAGTACACGCGGGCCCTAAGCCGTACCATTACATGATCTTCCAGGATCCTTTCATGTTCTTTCATGATCTTACCCAAGCCGGTCACATATCTAAGTAGTATTTCAAACATATAAACACATGTTCAGGATATTGTTCTTACATTAGTTTCTCTTGATCCTGATCTTGATATTAGTCGTGATCTTTACTGCATCTTACATTGTCATGATCTTTCATGTATCTTTATAGCAGTAGTTCATGATCTTCATGTTCTTTACATACTTGTTCTTATCCTGTTCTTCCAGCATTTACTTTCCATATCATTATGTTATTGTTCATTACCTAGAACTGTGCTTTGCTCCGCTCCTGACTGGATATGTTATGATAGGTGAGATGGAGGCTTTGTGTGACACATACTATGGACATGATACTGCTTTCCTTGAGCCAGCTGGAGCTGCTTGTGACATAGAGGCTGCAGAAGCCTAGTTATCTTCCATTTAGTTGTCTTTCCTGCTTTTGAGACTTTAGTCAGACTTTAGTTATATTTCTGGATGAATGTAATAATAAAATGCTTAGACATGTATTTGAATATTCTGGGATCGTTTATAGATATGCTGTGACATTACTTCTTATTTACTTGACTTGTTAGATTTTCCCTAGTTCTGGTACAGCTTACTTCGTCGTGTCTAACGACGAAGGCTGGGCGTGTCCGACTCGGGTCCGATTATTCGGGAGCGGGTCGTGACAGTTGTGGTGACAGACAGACTCTTTATTGGCTTGTCTCTAACACAGTTTTTGCATATTGAAATAAAATCATAAAATGCAATCAATTAACATTATTGACGTCCAAAATTCCTAATTCTCGACGTAAATAATTGAAACGATCTTCTGCTAGAGGTTTTGTGAAAATGTCAACTAATTGATTCTAAGTATCTATGTATACAAGGTCAATATCTCCATTTTGATGATGATCTCTAAGAAAATGATATCGAATCTCGATATATTTTGTACGAGAATGACATACAGGATTCTTAGTCAAATTAATAGTGCTCGTGTTATCACAGAAAATAGGAATATATGTATGAAATAAATCATAGTCTTCCAAGGTTTGTTTCATCCACAAAATCTGAGTACAACAACGTCCTGCGGCGATATACTCAGCCTCTGTTGTTGATAGGGCTACAGAATTTTGCTTTTTACTAAACCATGAGACTAAAGCTTTGCCTAAGAAATGACATGTGCCACTGTTACTTTTTCTATCAACTTTGCATCCGGCAAAATCTGCATCTGAATAACCAGTAAGGTCAAAGGACTTAGTTTTGGAATACCACAAGCCAACAGAAGAAGTGCCCTTAAGGTATCGAAAGATACGCTTAACTGCGCACATATGTGATTCCTTTGGATTAACTTGAAAACGTGCACACAGGCAAACACTAAACATAATATCTGGACGACTAGCAGTTAAATAAAGTAAACTATCGATCATACCTCGATACTTACGTGTGTCGACCGGCTTGCCTTGTTCATCAATATCAAGCTTTATTGAAGTTGCCATCGGAGTGCCAATAGGTTTGACATTGTCCAGATCAAACTTCTTTAGCAAATCTTTTGTGTACTTGGCTTGATTTATGAACGTCCCATTATCAGTTTGTTTGATTTGCAGTCCGAGAAAGAATTTCAGCTCTCCCATTATGCTCATCTCAAACTCATTCTGCATACACTTAGAAAATTCTTGACACAGAGATTCATCAGTAGATCCAAATATGATGTCATCAACATAGACTTGTATTAAAAGAAGCTTACCATTAAAGGACTTAATAAAAAGTGTAGTGTCAACCTTGCCTTTTGAAAAACTGTTGTCAAGTAGGAAAGAGCTTAGACGATCATACCAAGTACGAGGGGCTTGTTTCAAACCGTATAAAGCTTTCTTCAACTTGAAAACATGATCAAGGTTTTTAAAATCTGTAAAACCTGGAGGTTGTGCTACAAAAACTTCTTCTTTTATAAAACTATTTAAAAATGCACTCTTGACATCCATTTGAAATAATTTGAAATTATGAAAACATGCAAATGCACATAACATGCGAATGGATTCTAATCTCGCAACTGGGACATAAGTCTCATCGTAGTCGATACCTTCTTCCTGATTGTATCCTTGAGCTACGAGTCGAGCCTTATTACGAGTCACTAAAACATTCTCATTTAGTTTATTTCGGAATACCCAACGGGTGCCAATGACCGGATGATCAATAGGCTTGGGAACAAGTTTCCAAACTTGATTCCATTCAAATTAGTTTAATTCCTCTTGCATAGCATCTATCCAAAAATTATCACTACATGCTTCATCAATAGTTTTGGGTTCTAACTGTAAAATGAATGCAACACTAGAAACAATATCTCTACTGGATGTACGAGTACTTACACCTTTGGTAATATCACCAATTACCAAATCCTTTGGATGATCAGCCGTAAATTTTAATCTTTTCGGCAGACTCTGAAGGTAGCTGGTTCCTGGATCTTCTCTAGGAGGATCAACTAGTGCCGAGCTTGGTTGAGAATCAGCTGTTGTTGAACTTGGTACAGTTGGATCTTCGTCATTGTCATCGATAGTCATTTGATTCAGTTCATCAAAAGTGACATTGATTGATTCTTCGATGATCATGGTTCGTTTGTTGAAGACTCTGTATCCTTTGCTCTTGGCCGCATAACCTAAAAATATACCTTTATCGGCCTTTTCGTCAAACTTTCCCAAATTGTCTTTTGTATTAAGAATAAAGCATTTACAACCAAATATTCTAAAATATGAAACTGATGGAATTCTATCAAACCATAACTCAAATGGAGTCTTCTTCGATTTGGGTCGAATTAGAACTCTATTGAGAACAAAACAAGCTGTATTGACAGCTTCAGCCCAGAAATATTTGGGTAGACTAAACTGGTTTAACATTACTCTGGCCATTTCGGATAGAGTTCTGTTCTTACGTTCCACAACTCCATTTTGTTGTGGAGTCCTAGGACAGGAGAACTCGTGTACAAAACCGTGTATGTCACAAAATTGCTCAAACTCTGCATTCTCGAATTCGCCTCCATTGTCGCTTCTAATACGAGTGATCATGTAACCTTTTTCATTCTGTACTTTCTTGCAAAAGACGACAAATTTGAATAATGCATCATTCTTGCGTGTCAAGAAGTATACCCACATGTATCTAGAGAAATCATCTACAATTACAAAAGCATAAAGTTTACCTCCGAGGCTAGCAACTCTGCTAGGACCAAATAAGTCCATATGAAGCAATTGTAGAGGTCTAGTAGTACATACTGCGTTTACTGACTTGAATGTGGATCGGGTAGCTTTGTTCTTTTCACATTGACTGCATACCGAATCCTTCTTGAATGTAATGTTCGGTAAACCGCGTACTAGCTTCTTTGTGGATAATCTTGAGATTGTGTCCATATTTGCGTGATCGAGTCTCATATGCCACAGATGACTCTCATTATTTTTAGCCATTAAGCATCTACCTGAAATGTTAGTTTCTTCCAACAAATAGAAAACATATATGTTGTCTTCCCTGATACCTTCAAAGATAGTACTACCAGTTGAGCTATCAACTATAGTACATTTGTCTTTTGCCAAAGTTGATGCCATAACCATGATCAGCTAGATGACTTATGCTGAGTAGATTATGTTTCAACCCGGTAACCAGACAGACATCCTTAATTACAGGATATGGAGACTTACCAACATCACCGATACCAATAATATACCCTTTCAAGTTATTACCGAAGGAAACATAACCTTCCTTCTTCTTCTTCTTCGACAGTGTTGCAAATAATGTAGCGTCACCGGTCATATGCCGTGAACAACCGCTGTCGAGGATCCATTTGCTTTTAGCATGTGAAGGGTGTTCCACCTACAAAACAATTTACAGATGAAACTTTTGGTACCCATTTCTTGTAGGGTCCTGAAATGTTAGCCTTTGATATCCAAGCATAAATATTTAAATCAACAAGCTTTCTGATTCTACATGCAGGTGAAATATGACCAATGAGGCCACAATAATGACATTGTGCATGTTGAGTGTTGAAAGCTGAGTGGTGTGCATGGTTGGTAGGTTTGGGTTTTCTAGTATAGAAGAAAGCATACCTATAATCCTGTTTGGGCTTAACCTTTTGGGGTAAAGGTTTGATAGGGTTAGGTCTGATAGTGTTTGGCTTGGGAATGTTCCGATTTTTCGGTAAATGTCACGTGTTAGGGAAGGAAGCAGCAGTCTCAGGCTGTTTTCCTAACCTAATTTCCAATCTTTTGGAAGTGTCATACAACTTAGTATAATCAGAAGTGAGTGTTTCCATTCTGATTTATGCACTTTGAAGACTTTTCTTCTCTTTAGAAAGTTCTTCTTTCAATTGGTCAATAACCTTGTCTTTCTGTTCAGATGACTTGGTAGTCTCGTGTAATAAGAGCTTGATAGAGGAAAGCTCACCAGACTCACTAACATTATTTCTAACCTCATCTAGTAGGTCGGTAAGTCTTCATATTTCTCCTTTGTACTCTTTGAGTACCTTCTTAGAGGTCTGATATTTGCTACGCAGTTTCCTGTAATCACTTATCAGTTCACTGAAGGCATCTCCTAGTTGCTCAAAGGTTAAGTCATCATATGTATCAACTACAGGTTCAGTAGGTACCTGATCGGATGTCATAAAGCCTACGTTTGCAGCGTCTTCTGATTGTTCATCTTCTGAGTCGCTGGCTTCACTTTCATGCCATATGCTGGTGTTGGCATATCTCCGAGATGTTAATTTCTTCAGGTTCCCTTTTTCATACATGTTGCTGTTCTTGCTTGATAATGAGTTTGTAGGACAATCCTTCTTCATGTGTCCCTTCTTCTTGCAGCCATAGCAGACAGCATCATCTTGATACCAGTTATTACTGCTGTTGTTTTCTTTGCCTCTCTTCTCATATCTCATGAATTTTTTGAATTTCCTTGCTAGGAGTGCTTGATCTTCAGCATCAGATTCACTGCTGTCTGAATCACCTTCAGCAGCTTTTCTGTGCTGAGCCTTGAAAGCGATCGTCTTCTCCTTTGGTGCAGGCTCTTCAAAATCTTGTAGCTCCAGTTCATGAGTGAGTAGCTTATCCATGAGTACTTCGAGGGACATGGTTGTGAGGTCGTTCCCTTCAATGATTGCAGTAGCCTTTGGAATCCAGTTCTTGGTAAGTGCTCGCAGGAGTTTGCGAATCTTTTCATGGTTACTGTACTCTTTGCCTAGGGAGGACGAAGGATTTACAATATCCAAGAATCTTTCGAACATCTGAGTAATTGTTTCGTTGGGCTTCATCTTGAACACCTCATACTCTTGAGTAAGTCTGCTGACCTTTGATTCTTTGACTTGAGTCGTGCCTTCATGTGTGACTTCAAGAAGCTTCCACACTTCATTAGCCGTTGTGTAGATAGACACCCTGTTAAATTCAGTTCTGTTTAAAGCACAAAATAGAGCGTTAATAGCACGTGCGTCAAGACTGGCCTTTTTCTTTTCCTCCTCTGTATATCTGTTATGGGGTTTTTCAACTAGAACTCCATCAACATTTATACGAGGTGGCTTTTGATAGCCAACAATAACAATAGACCATAAATCAAAGTCAAGAGATTTCAAGAAGAAACTCATTCGTGTTTTCCAATAGGTATAATTCGTACCATCAAACAGTGGAGGTTTGTTTGTGGCCTGGCCTTCACTTGTAAATTTTACAGTTGCCATGTGTTATGTTGTGATCTATATAACAATTAATTAAATGAATAAATAATTACAATGTTACCTTGCTTTACATGTAACACCCGCTCTGATACCAATTGTAGGAACGAAATCGTAAAGCACAATACTCTAGAGGAGGGGTGAATAGAGTTGGTAGCGGAAATATGCTAATTAAAAAATGTTAGCAACATGATCACAGAATAATAATCACAACTAAATAATATAAAGGCAGAGATATGAGAGCAAACGCAATGACAGCGATGTATACTGGTTTCCCTCTGTTGAGGACTAATCCAGTTGGTAGAACTCTTGCTACCAGTTGAATCCACTATTGGCAAAACCGTAAGTTTTCTTACGAAGTCCTTGCAACTTCTACAACATGAGCTTTGATACGAAGAACTCGTCCAACTTCAATTGTGAAGAGGTATTCTTCAATCAAGCCTTCTGATTACAATCTCTCAGAAACTTCTAGACCGCACCGCACTGGCAAATCGACTAGAGGATTGTAATTGGCTTGGAATCTGAAATTTAAAGCTCAAGAAAACTCTTTGGAAGACTGAAAGCTTTAGATAGAGAGAAGATTGAAAGTGAATAAGTGAGTTGAAATGATCGAAATCCTTCTTTATTTATAGGAATTCCAAAGACAGAATTCTGGCAAAATTCGGGCAGAATTCGTGCAGAACTCAATGAGGAAATCTCGGTCAAATCCGCAACTGCAGGAGGACCAAGTTCCAGAGAATTCAAAAATCAAAACGGCCACTAACCGAACTCTGGCCGAACTCTGGCCGAACTCTGTCAGGGTTAGGTTGGATTTTTAAAATCAGTTTTTGGGGATTTTTGAAAACCTTTTTGAAAACCTTTTTGAAGCTTTTGTTTAAATGAATGTTTTTCAAAACAAAGGACATTTTAAAAGTATTTTGAAAATATTTTAGAATAGCCTATTTGCCAGTACGACTCGGTGTACAACGTATTCCTAGACTCAATAAAATAAAAATTATATTGCTTAAAGAAATACAGACTCGAACAGGCAAACATTGCTTCGGTCTTGAACTGTGTAGATAGCTATTCTTGATCATGTCCAAGAGTCCGATACATCCTGACTAGCTTCATATATCTAGACAGAGTTTGATCAATTATTAAAATCAGTTTGACCATATGACCAATGGGCCAACAGGATTGACATCATTTTAAGATCCATCAACAATGCTTGGTTCTCCACCGTCATCAACGGCCAGGCCGCAGGGTACTTCCGATCTACCCACGGGGTTAGACAGGGGGACCCCCTCTCTTCAACCATTTTCATCAATGAGGCTGAAGCTCTAAGTAGAAGCCTCAATAGCATGCCCAGAATGCCCGGTTTCTGTTACTTCCATACCACCACAGGCTGTCCGCTTACCACTCACCTGGCGTACGTGGATGACGTCCTTATCTTATCCTCTAGAGACCTCGGATCGATCGAGGTGGTTCTTCGCACGCTCGATCGTTACACCAGATGCTCCGGACAGTACGTCAATAACAATAAGAGCGTCATCTATATCCATCACAAAACTGACAGATCCTGCTCTACGGAGCTCTCCAACATGACCTCATTCGCCACAACCTACCCGCTGTTCCTATACTTGGGCTATCCGCTGGTGTACGGAAAAGCGAACTCGGGCATATACGAGCACCTTGTAACGTCTCCAGTCCCAATACGTGGGACTAGATACGTATCATGCCAGCTGTATACATACAAGCAAATATACGACTCGTATATATACATAAGCTGTAAATGTAGAAAGCCAAGACACTAAATCTCATCCACAAAGATAAATAATGATATATAGCAACCTTGAGTTTGTCGTGTACACAATAGTTGGGCGGAGATAAAGTCCACTACCAACAAAATTAAATATGGAAAAATATACAAGGAAAGAATTTAGCAAGCGAGAGCAAGTGACGAGTCCAAGAGCAATCGTCGCAGATGAAGGAATGGCCTTAACTAGAGCACCTGCAAGAAATCACGAAACACACACCTGGAGAGATCACCAGGTCCTCAGAGGGACGTAACAAGACACATAATATCATGCCGATAAACTGAATAATAAAGCTCAACAGAAAGGTATGCATGAGTAAAGGTTCCTAACCATTCTATGTGGATTTTAATTTAGAGGACAACGTTCTACGCAGGGGCTGTCTCAAGCAAGTAATAAAGAGTGCCCAACAAGTAGCGCTCATCCGAGACACTATCGGCCGGTAACACGTAGCGCTCATCCGAGACACTATCTCCTAAATAAAAGTAGCCCCTACGCTAGTAGCTGTCCCCTCCCCCCCTAATGATACTATACGTGTGTCGTAACCATGACACACAACCACGTGTCGTTTCCACCATACTGTTTTAATATAGATAACTGTCAAGTCTTCTAATCATGCATATATTGACAGTTATTCCTACGCATGCACACGGGGGAGCAGCCCACACACAAGCGACCTCTATATGATACTCACAACTCTCACACACAACTCGTGTACCATCGTGACAAGTCAATGAGACACACTAAATTTGACGGTAGTCCCTTAACTCTAAGCTAATTTTATAAAATATAGTAATTTGCATCTACATATAATTTAGAAAGAAACAACTTGAAAATAAACACAACATGCATGGTATTGAGCAGGAAATTTAAACAGTAAAGGCAAGGTGTCTTGCCTGGTGTATCCTTTGATGTGGTGCGATGATCCGACAAGTTCTGTTTTGTACAATAGTCGAGGTCGATGGGTAAGCGTCCGAGATTCACGAGAAAAAGAAATGCACGATTAGTCCTGATCAAGGGGATAATTGGGGAGAATTTATGGAGATAGATACATATACTAATTCTAGAAAATTATTATAATACTTTCACGTAAATACTTGAAAATATTTTATATATACAATTTGGAAATTATCTTTTTATAAGTCAAAATAATTTTAAATATCTATTTGAAAATAATCTATATACCTCACAAGTTTAGGAAACTATGTTTTTATTAGTCAATTATACGTCTAGATAAATAATTGAGGAGAACAACAAAAATCATTTTTTAAAGCAAATTCTAAGTTCGTATATCAATTTATAGATAGAAAAAGGAGAAAGGAAAAAAAATACTTTTTATTAACTAGATAAGTATTCGAAAAATACTATAATACAATAAATAATTTGGAAGCTACATTTATGGGTTAACAAGTTTTAGGTAAACACTTGCTACAAATATTTGAAATATATGAGAACAGAAATTCCAATATATATCTAATGATATTAATAATAATTATGATGATAATAATAAATTAATATACACTGTGATAACAATACTAATAATAATAATAATAAAATTAATAATAATACCAAACAATACAACACACGAATAGAAACACCTAGTAATCCTAAATATGAAGTGAACACGAAAAGAAATGAAAACAGTTCATTTCTATGAAGAAAAAAAAGAAAGTAAAAGAGAGAGGAGAGAGAAGGAAAGGGCGAGAGTGGGTTTACCAAGGCGGCTCTCGATCGGAGAAGGGGCGCTGCCTAGGTGCGGAAGTGGCGGAGGCGGAGCTCCGGCAGCGGATGGGTGCTGGGCGGCGTCGAACTCGTGGTCGCACGGTTGGAGAGGTGAAAGGGGCGCGGATCTCGCCGGGAGTGGCGTACTCGCTCGTCGGTGCGGTTCCGACGGAGCTCGGAGGGGTGGCGCGCTCACGGAGGAGGCGGCGACCTGTCCGTCGCCGGCGGCGGGAAACTCCCCGGTGGCCGGCAGACGTCGGTGGCCGGGCTCGACTGAAATGACACTCCACACGACTCGAGGAGACGTCGGCCCATCGGAGGTGTGGGGACGGTGCCGACGGGGGAATCACCGGCGCAGCAGAGGAGGCCCGGTGGTGAAGGAAAGGCTGGCAGCACTGCACCGATGGCGGAGGCGGGAAGCTCGGCGCAGATACCGTGGACAGGTGAGGGGTTTTTCCATGCTTAGTTCGTGGAGACGATCTTGGGTTTTGGGAATTTGGGTGGCGGTGGTGCCGACCCGGCGGAGGCTGATGTGGTGGATGTTGATGTCGGGGTGTGGAGAGGGCGATGTGTGGTGGTCGTGATGGGGATGATGGTTGTGGTGGTAACGGCGATGATGGCAACGGGATGGTGGCGATGACGGTAGAATGGGTAGGGTTAGGTTTAGGGTCTTATTGTATGTGTCGGGGTGTCGTGTCCTGCGCGACACGAATCGGATGTCCGGGTGTCGGACACGGAGTTGGGAGAATTGTAATTGTAATGGAAAAATATAGTGGAGGGGATGAGGCACAGACACGATGCATCTGTTGGATGGAAATTGTGGTAGAGAATTATGGAGGAGTACCTGCCTATTTATAGGATGTGGGAATTTTCATTAGGATAATGATTGGGATTATTTAAATCCCAATTAGATAGATTCCATACTAATTTAAATTTATTCAAAATCTAATTCAATATAAATCAAACCTATCTTTAATTTAAAAGCCCTTTAATTTAAGGCAAATAAAATCTTTTCCAATTTAAATTATCAAAATAATTTAAATATTAAGTAAAACAAAATTTTGAATATCTTTTTCGTAAATAATAAAATATAGCATTAAATAAATTTCAAAATTCAAGTTAAATATTAACTCATGAAATAGCCTTTACAAATAACAAAACATATTAATAACAAATTTTCATTTTCGCAAATATTTGGAATACATTTCATACAATCACAATTTTTTAAATTACTACTTATTTTTAAACGACGAACAAAATAACTCTTTTATAAAATAAAATATTTATTATATTTATTTGAACCTGTACTTTCCTATAAAAAAAATTTTATAATAAAAAATATTTTTTCAAGTAAAAATATGTACACTCGCACATGTTCGTACTCGTCGAGCAATACGAAAGATGCGAACTCGTACGCGACGTATAAATACGAAAAACAAAATTAACCTAAAAAATAAAAATAAAAATTGTAGTAAAAATTTTAGGGGGTTTACATCCTACCCAACTTACAAAAATTTCGTCCTCGAAATTAAAAATAAGTGGGGGGGGGGGGGGGGGGGGGGGGGGTTAGAAGGTACGAGGGTGAGGCAACACAAATAATTGGGCGAGGCAATGAAACGACAAATATGCTTTAGAAAAATCATGATAGTACGATGGAAGTAGCTTAAGTGGGGCTTGGGGGATAGGGCTCTCCGAAGAAGATTGTATGGTAAGTGTCTAGGTTGAGGGCACAAATGAAAGGATGATAGGAATCATTCAAGTGATTTAGGGGCCACGATAGAAGATATAGGGTTGTCTAGTTTTAGAGTTGAGTCATCGTCAAACTTCAAAAAGGTCATAAAAATTGAATCTAAGGTCGAGAAAAAGGCAAGTAGCTCAAGATGGGAATAGTCATATTGGTTGGTCAGTGGTTAACTGACCCCAAGTATATATAAATATCATGGGTATAGGAGAATGGTTTGGTCTATCTATCAATCACAAGCTTTGTCTAGAATAGTTAAAAGACGAAAGCCAACAAGAGTCCAAAGGAGATGTTTTCGTATGCCAATATGTGATTCAAAGGCGGTTGTATAATTCCAAGAGAATTGCCAAGGTAATCGCGGAGGAGACTCTAGGGGCAAGTTTAACTATGTCTCCATACACGTAGTATGATATATGAAAAGCGAACCAAGTGCACTATGGTTGATCAGACCATAATACGTCGGTTCTGACTTAGACAATGTATTAGTGGGCGCCCACATTAAACATATGTCATGATCAAGCTTGATAAAGAATAAGCTTGCAAAGCTAAGCTATTTTAGCATCATAGGTAGATAAAATAATAAGTAAAGTAATGATGAAAGAATCAAATAGTCCATGATCTTATAAAATCTAAATTCTGTCCAAAATTTGGGCCCATGCAGTCGGCTTGGTTGACTAGATAAGCTAGGGTCCTCTAAGTGTTATAGTCCAAATGAACTTATCAATATGGTTCATTAGGAAAAAGGGTTTGTTAGGTAGTGAGATATTCTACCCAACTTACAAGAATTAAACTAATAGTGTGATAGGTCCAGCAATCAAGATAAAATGTAAGGTTAAGCATATAAGGAATTGAGTAGAACAAAATCATATATCGGGTCGAAAGAATCGAGTCGAAGTCGAGTCTCATATATAGTTAAAAAGTATATTGGTTTCACGGTAGGGATTAGAGTCCAGTCTTTTTGACCCGAAAGTTGTAACATGAAATTATAGTACAAGAAGACGTGTTTTAGTGGAACGTGATATACCTGCATGAAGGTGGGCTCGTGTAGGTCTTGCTTGTAAAATTCGTGAAGAGAAAAAGTCTAGTGTTGTGCTCCAAATATCAAAGTCACGGTAAAGGACACAAAAGAATTTAAAATAGAAAGTGAGAGTTCATGAGATAATGATTAACACACAAAATAAATGACCAAGTTAAAGCATGAAATAAAGATAATTTGGATTCTAGTAGATCAAGGTAAAATAAGTTAGAAATACAATTTCTGGAGATATGATAGCCACTTAGATGGAGTATGATTAAGGAACAATCTAATCATTTCTCAAGTTTTAAATAATTAGATGGTCATGACAAAAGATCTAAAATTGAGGGAAGGTCGAGTAAGTTAAAGGATATGTTCATCGGTTTGGTCGATGACTAACTATACTTGTGTATATGCAATATCATAATCATAGGTGGCATGACAATCTAATGTAGGATACTTCTGTCTCACTAGGGTGACCTTTCATGCTTCTTGGTCCTCTACCAATATGATCAAATCTAAATTTCAAGTTCCTCGAAGTTCTCAATAAAATTTTCAAGATACTCCGCCATAATTACCAATTATATTAGACTATCAATTTAATTGAAATCTCTAATCAATCTCGAAATAATCCTTGTATATCGCAAAATAAACATTTTTTTATCAAAATTTAAATATCCATAATAAAAGGCCTTAAACTCGAAATTTAAATAACTCTATAAATCATAGATCATAGGACAAAATTTGAAATTTGAATTTTTTCCTTCAAAGTCGATATCTTCCAAAAATTTAAACGATTTTTTTCCCATTATCTCTTCAAAATTTAAATAAACTTATAACTCGTACGCACAAATTTTAAAACATCAAGTTCTTTCCCTTCTAAACTTTCGTCTCTCTAGTCATCTACAAAATCATAATTTAAACTCTAAAAAAATCTCGAGATATCCAACTTAAAGTTAACCGTAAATCAAGTGTCACAATATAAAAAAAAACTCAAGATATCTTTCAAATTGATTTCATATCCCTAATAAATCATAACTATTTCACAATTTTGAAATTCATAAAAATTTTGTTTTCTCGATCTAGCTATCCTCTTGTGTATACCACCTTGTAAATTTAAAATAAAATTGAAACTATCCTTTTGATGGCGGCAATATACTACTACCCAACTTGGAATAAACTAATCCTTAAGATCAAATTTCTAGGAAACATAAATACTTTTATACACAAATAAGACCTTAATGCATACTAATTGTCAAGGTAATCCTTTTAGCCATGTGTTTGACCTATGAGCATATACGAGTGTAGTCATCTTTCTAATTGTCACTAAGCACGAAACTGAGAATTTACGGTAGAAGGAGTCAAGCAAGATGCAAATCAAGGAGGGCGAACGAGAGTTCAAAATTTAAAGTCAAGAAAGGATATCAAGTAGGTGGATGAGATTCCTAGATTCTAATCCTATATTGCAGGCCCACATCGGTACAATTACGTAACCGAAGTGACAAACTCGACCTGTATGGGCTACCACAAAAACATGTAACGCCCCCAGTCCCAATACGTGGGACTAGATACGTATCATGCCAGCTGTATACATACAAGCAAATATACGACTCGTATATATACATAAGCTGTAAATGTAGAAAGCCAAGACACTAAATCTCATCCACAAAGATAAATAATGATATATAGCAACCTTGAGTTTGTCGTTACACAATAGTTGGGCGGAGACAAAGTCCACTACCAACCAATTTAAATATGGAAAAATATACAAGAAAAGAATTTAGCAAGCGAGAGCAAGTGACGAGTCCAAGAGCAATCGTCGCAGATGAAAGAATGACCTTAACTAGAGCACCTGCAAGAAATCATGAAACACACACCTGGAGAGATCACCAGGTCCTGTAGTGCCCCGAAATTCGTGATACGTATTTTATACGTGTTCGTATTTCTGACCCGTATTTCTCTTTTTCTTGATTAGTTAGTTGTAGTTTATTTTCATATTTAGCATTGTGGTTTAATTGTCATTTATCGTTCATGGATTAATTCTGATTAATGGAGCTTGGTTTATTGAGTATTTCATGGTTCATCATGGCATTGTATTGGCTTGGTTTGGTTCGGTTCGGTAGGTTTGGCTTGGTTGGGTTTTATGTGAACCAAACCACTCCTACCTACCACCACCCTCATTTATATCCCACTCTCTCTCTCTCTCTTTCATTATTACTCATTACTCTTCTTCTTCTCCTTCATTAATTCTTCACCTACCAGAGAGAGGGAGAGAGAGGTCTAGGCAAGTACAACTTGCTTCATGGAGGAACTCCAATTTTATTGCTTCATTCTCTTCCTTACTGCATTCTAAAACACTTTAGTACTTGACATTTTAAATTTCCATGGCTAGATTCTTGTAGATCTAAGTTTATTTTTATTTTCGAAAATTCTTGGGTTTTGATCTACTTAATCCTGTTATTTCTAAGTTTTGATGGTTCCATGTTGTTAAGAATTTTATTCTGCCCCATTTTGACCTATGGAAGTTTGGATTTGGACTCTGGATGAAAGATTCATGGAGCTTGGGAGCCATGGCTTGAAGGGTTCTTCTTCTCGGAAGGATGGAGAAGAAGAACAGTTCATAGCCGACTGAACTTAGCCGCATAGCTTTATGCAGCAAGTTTTATTCCTGGCCACATAAGCCTTGTTGAGTTACTTGGCCGCATGGCCTATGCCGCAGGAACTCGATTCTCCCAGCCGCATGAAGATTTAATCCTAGCCGCATAAGGCTCAGTCCTAACTGAGCCGCATGGGCTTCTGAGTCCGGGCCGCATGACTCGATTTATTTTAGCCGCATGCGCCCTCTTACCTATGCAGTCGCATATGTGCCCGCCATACTTAACCGCATGACCCGGAGTCGTTCGAGCCGCATAGGCTCCACTGCTCCTTCAGCCGCATACGCATTCATTGCCCCTGAGCCGCATAAGCATTTCCCCCTGCTGCCGCATGGGACTTCGCCCACCCTCAGCCGCATGAACTCAACACCCTGAGCCGCATGAACTTAAACTCCCGCTAGCCGTATATGCCACTGTCATTTCCTGGCCGCATGAGACCCGGGTACTTTCTGGCCGCATAAGGCCCAGTCTTCTCCAGCCGCATGGGCTGTTCTCCTTCCAGCCGCATGTGATCATTACCTGGCCGTATATGCCTTAGCCGTATGGCTCTTCTATAGTCCTGAATATTGATATTTTATTAGATATTTTACGTCCATTTTATATCCTTACGCCTTTTGTCATGAACTTGATAATCACGAATTTACTTAATATGTTAGAATGATAATTGAACATGACATGATAACATGGCATGACTTGATAGTGGCCCGTCGTGGTGCACTCCTGACATGATAACTTGATCTGATAATTTGACCTGCTACACGTGACACGATAGTGACCCGTAGTGGTGCACTCCTGACATGATAACATGACATAACTTGATAGTAGCCCGTCGTGGCGCACTCCTGACTAGCACACTTGATATGATAAACCTGACATGATTATCTCGAATAGCTGTTGCGATAGCTACCTGACATGACATGACCTGTATAATTAATCCTGACACCGTGGTTGTTTGCATTGATTGTGCTTGTATAAACTATTGGTCCGGTTGTGTTTTACATCATGTCTAGGGAATGATCCCTGAGTACCACGGTCAGGGATTCATACTGAATTTGGCTAGGTTAATGACTAGATTGATCAAATATTTCATGGAGAATTTCCCAGTTACCTGTTGCCCCTTTGGTCCCGGCCTTATATATATATATACATGGGATTTGTTGCTATCCGTCGAGATGAGCGCACTTCCAGCCCGCCGTCGAGTGTGGTACCTTAGGACACATGTATCTTACTACAGTGTGTCTGCTATATCCTGCTATCTTTTCCTTTTCTTGCTGGGATCACTCAGGTAGTAACAAACAGGTAACCGGACTTGGAATTCTCATTGCATTTGCTAGTAACTAGGCCTGTGATAACCCTAGTTAGTTAAAGTAGCAAGCCGTACTTACTGCTTGGCCGTGATTGATTGTATGAGAATAATCTGTCTAGCCTTGTCTTGATCCTGTACAAGATTGTTACATATCCAGATTTCTTATATTTATCTTGCCGATAAATGGTGAGAGAAGCCAAGTTCCGTTCAGACGAAGGGTTACAACCCCGGTCCTTGTTTGGTTTACGGGTTGTAACCTGGTTATCTGAATAGTCCCATGGTTATCTCATCGTATATCATCCTGTCACGCTTTTCCAATATATCCTGTCTTCTATTGATTCTGTACAAGATTGACTTTTATATTCACCTGTCATGTTTTTCTTAATTACTGTCTCTTATTATGTAATTATATTCTTGTGCTAATTTGCTGGTTTTAGTTCCTAAGTGAAGCATCCTTTGTGGCACTTGCTCTTTCTGGGGTCTGACCCAGCTGGTTTTGTATGGCCAGATACCGGAGCAGCAGCAAGGGATCTACCTGCTTTTCAGCCAGATGGTGACCACTAGAGGGAATCCTGGCAATGAGTGGGTTTCTTTTGTTCTCCCACTGTAATTGTACATTATTCTTTTGAGGCGTTTAGCCGCCGAGCAAGTGTTAGCTCGTGTATATTTTACTTACTGTCTGCCTACGGGCTGTAACATGATTGGCAACTCGAGGTTGATCATGTATGACTTAACTCTTGCTAGTCCTTACATTTTGTACGACTAGCTTCATGATCATCTGGATATGTAATGTTTGGGACGCCTTACAATTGTATATTTGGTGATCTGATATCTTGTAACTATCATTACTTGTTGAGATTGAGACACTAGGCTTGTTATTGACCTTAAGAGACTGATGGCTTGTAGATAAACCCTCACATGTCTAGACAGCCGTGACCGTATGGTGGGATGGATTCCATTTCATTATACGCAGCTGGCTATGTCTGCCCCCGCTCTCCAGTATTCTGGTTCTGGGGCGTGACAGGTCCTCAGAGGGACGTAACAAGACACATAATATCATGCCGATAAACTGAATAATAAAGCTCAACAGAAAGGTATGCATGAGTAAAGGTTCCTAACCATTCTATGTGGATTTCAATTTAGAGGACAACGTTCTACGCAAGGGCTGTCTCAAGCAAGTAATAAAGAGTGGCCAACAAGTAGCGCTCATCCGAGACACTATCGGCCGGGTAACACGTAGCGCTCATCCGAGACACTATCTCCCAAATAAAAGTAGCCCCTATGCTAGTAGCTGTCCCCTCCCCCCCCAATGATACTATACGTGTGTCGTAACCATGACACACAACCACGTGTCGTTTCCACCACACTATTTTAATATAGATAACAGTCAAGTCTTCTAATCATGCATCTATTGACAGTTATTCCTACGCATGCGCATGGGGGAGCAGCCCACACACAAGCGACCTCTATATGATACTCACAACTCTCACACACAACTCGTGTACCATCGTGACAAGTCAATGAGACACACTAAATTTGACGGTAGTCCCTTAACTCTAAGCCAATTTTATAAAATATAGTAATTTACATCTACATATAATTTAGAAAGAAACAACTTGAAAATAAACACAACATGCATGGTATTGAGCAGGAAATTTAAACAGTAAAGGCAATGTGTCTTGCCTGGTGTATCGTTTGATGTGGTGCGATGATCCGACAAGTTCTGTTTTATACAATAGCCGAGGTCGATGGGTAAGCGTCCGAGATTCACGAGAAAAAGAAATGCATGATTAGTCGTGATCAAGGGGATAATTGGGGAGAATTTGTGGAGATAGATACATATACTAATTCTAGAAAATTATTATAATACTTTCACGTAAATACTTGAAAATATTTTATATATACAATTTGGAAATTATCTTTTTATTAGTCAAAATAATTTTAAATATCTATTTGAAAATAATCTATATACCTCACAAGTTTAGGAAACTACTTTTTTATTAGTCAATTATATGTCTAGATAAATAATTGAGGAGAACAACAAAAATCATTTTTTTAAAAAGCAAATTCTAAGTTCGTATATCAATTTATAGATAGAAAAAGGAGAAAGGAAAAAAAATACTTTTTATTAACTAGATAAGTATTCAAAAAATACTATAATACATTAAATAATTTGGAAGCTACATTTATGGGTTAACAAGTTTTAGGTAAACACTTGCTACAAATATTTGAAATATATGATAACAGAAATTCCAATATATATCTAATGATATTAATAATAATGATAATAATAATAATTATGATGATAATAATAAATTAATATACTCTGTGATAATAATACTAATAATAATAATAATAAAATTAATAATAATACCAAATAATACAGCACACGAATAGAAACACCTAGTAATCCTAAATATGAAGTGAACACGAAAAGAAATGAAAACAGTTCATTTCTATGAAGAAAAAAAAGAAAGTAAAAGAGAGAGGAGAGAGAAGGAAAGGGTGAGAGAGGGTTTACCAAGGCGGCTCTCGATCGGAGAAGGGGCGCTGCCTAGGCGCGGAAGTTGCGGAGGCGGAGCTCCGGCAGCGGATGGGCGCTGGGCAGCGTCGAACTCGTGGTCGCGCGGTTGGAGATGTGAAAGGGGCGCAGATCTCGCTGGGAGTGGCGTACTCGCTCGCCGGCGCAGTTCCGGCGGAGCTCGGAGGGGTGGCGCGCTCACGGAGGAGGCGGCGACCTGTCCGTCGCCGGCGGCGGAAAACTCCACGGTGGCCGGCAGACGTCGGTAGCCGGGCTCGACTGAAATGGCACTCCACACAGCTCGAGGAGACGTCAGCCCATCGGAGGTGTGGGGACGGTGCCGACGGGGGAATCACCGGCGCAGTAGAGGAGGCCCGGTGGTGAAGGGAAGGCCGGCAGCGCTGCACCGGCGATGGAGGCGGGAAGCTCGGCGCAGATGCTGTGGATAGGTGAGGGTTTTTTCCATGCTTAGTTCGTGGGGACGATCTTGGGTTTTAGGAATTTAGGTGGCGGTGGTGCCGACCCGGCGGAGGCTGATGTGGTGGATGTTGATGTCGGGGTATGGAGAGGGCGATGTGTGGTGGTCATGATGGGGATGATGGTTGTGGTGGTAACGGCGATGATGGCGACGGGATGGTGGCGATGACGGTAGAACGGGTAGGGTTAGGTTTAGGGTCTTATAGTATGTGTCGGGGTATCGTGTCCTGTGCGACACGAATCGGATGTCCGGGTGTCGGACACGGAGTTGGGAGAATTATAATTGTAATGAAAAAATATAGTAGAGGGGATGAGGCACAGACACGATGCACCTGTTGGATGGAAATTGTGGTAGAGAATTATGGAGGAGTACCTGCCTATTTATAGGATGTGGGAATTCCCATTAGGATAATGATTGGAATTATTTAAATCCCAATTAGATAGATTCCATACTAATTTAAATTTATTCAAAATCTAATTCAATATAAATCAAACCTATCTTTAATTTAAAAGCCCTTTAATTTAAGGCAAATGAAATCTTTTCCAATTTAAATTATCAAAATAATTTAAATATTAAGTAAAACAAAATTTTGAATATCTTTTTCGTAAATATTAAAATATAGCATTAAATAAATTTCGAAATTCAAGTTAAATATTAACCCATAAAATAGCCTTTAAAAATAACAAAACATATTAATAACAAATTTTCATTTTCGCAAATATTTGGAATACATTTCATAAAATCACAAATTTTCAAATTACTACTTATTTTTAAACGACGAACAAAATAACTCTTTTATAAAATAAAATATTTATTATATTTATTTGAACCTGTACTTTCCTATAAAAAAATTTTATAATAAAAAATATTTTTTCAAGTAAAAATATGTACGCTCGCACATGTTCATACTCGTCAAGCAATACGAAAGATGCGAACTCGTACGCGACGAATAAATACGAAAAACAAAATTAACCTCAAAAATAAAAATAAAAGTTGTAGTAAAAATTTTAGGGGGTTTACACACCTTGTTAACAAGATCCGCAAAATGATTGCGGGATGGCACAACGCCACTCTTTCCCCTGGGGGCAAGATGATCCTTATCAAACACGTTCTTTCTTCTATCCCGCTATACACCCTAGCTGTCTGCTCCCCGCCCAAGAAGGTCCTCCACTCTCTCGAAGCCCTATTCGCCAAGTTCTTCTGGGGTCATAGCGACGGAAAGGACAAACACCACTGGGCCAGTTGGGATACCATGGCCAAACCCACAGAAGAAGGGGGTCTGGGATTCAGCAGACTAGTCCACATCGTAGACGCATGTTCCATGAATCTGTGGTGGAAGTTGCGTTCGGAGACCTCCTTGTGGACGAGATTCATGAGAGCCAGATACTCCAGATTCTCTCATCTGACGGAGGCGGTCACCAACAACAGATCTTCGACGTCGTGGCGTCGCATAACTCGGGGACACAACCTCGTTGAACCTCTCTTCCGTCTGATGTTGGGCGACGAGAGATTATCGGCCTATCTGGAGCGGTGGCTTGGAGCAGACACCTTCCAGCCCAACGCTCGCACTCCGCAGGGATGCGACATTATGGACCTTTGGGAGGAAAGTTCCGGATGGAATTGGGAGAGGCTTAGAAATTGGCTCGGGAAGCCGGCGACCGACGATCTCCTTGCTGCGAACCTTCGGGTCACTGACACATCCGACACGTGGAGATGGTCCCCTAACCCGTGCAAGAATTTTATGCTGGCTTCCGCCAGAATAGTTGCTAGAGGTAGTGGCATGCCGAATTCCACGTACACTATGTATTGGCACTCTTGCATTCCCATCAAATGGTCCATCCTCATATGGCGTGCATTATGCCGGAAGCTAACGACGGACGATTCCATCAGATCTTTCGGATTCAGCCTCGCATCCAGATGCCATTGCTGTACGGAGCACTCTTCGGAATCGGTAGAGCACGTCTTCCTTTCTGGTGAGCCGGCGAGTCAGATCTGGTTGAATCTTCACCATAGACTGAGCCTTGTCCCCCCGACTGGGGGCTTCCACGATCTCCTGACAAGATGGGGTTGCTCCCACGGACATCAGATCATCGTAGCCACTGGTATCTTGGTCTTATGGAAGAACAGGAACAAATTTAGATATAAAGGCCGTCAACTTCCCCCTCCTCAATTGTACAGAGAGGTTATCAGACAAATTCTAAAAGATAGGAGGCACTGCTCTCGCGTCCCTAACTCTTTCTGGGAGGCCATTGCTTAGCTTATCTCCGGGTTCTCGCGCTTCTTCCGCTGTCGTCGAGAACCGGCCGGTTCCCTTTTATGGGCCATCTGCGCAGTTTGTTTTGTTTGGCTCTTGCCGCGTCGAGCGCACTTACTTGTAAAGGCTTCGACATTTTGCGCCTATTACTTCAATAAAGTTTCGTTTGGTTATATATATATATATATATATATATATATATATATATATATATATATATAAACCTAGTTGACATTAACTATCCTAACCAACCAATACCCTACCTAAAACAAACTATCCTAGTTGGTCAAAACGAACCACAAGTATCTGCTGTGTAGAGCCGATCTTAGATGCGTCAGATTTTGTCACCAACTTCTCATCAGAAGAGAATGACATCCCCAGCAGAGTCGCCATCGTGTTTGCCATTAAAAAATCAAAGACAAGTATTACAGGAACACTGAAATTGATTGTAAACTCGCTTGTACAAAGAAAAGCCTAGAAAGAAATCCTAGGATACAATCTAAGTACAATTGTTTAGTTTTGATTCTGGGGGGTGACGGTAGAGGCTCGGAAAAGTGTTATCAACTCTGCCTTACTCCTTGGACTATCTGACGCAGTCCTTAGCTCTTGAAGAAATTGCTTTTCGAAGGTTGCCAGCCTTTTGCAGCGGTGTGGCACCCTTCTATTTATAGTAGTATGTATGTTGAGCCGCATAGATGGCCTGTGGCCACATGGCTAATTAGCATGTGAAGACCCGCTCTTTGGCTGCCATCTGTCGATTTGTTGGGATTTTGTTGCAACAAATCTGGGCAGTTAAGACTTGGTCAGCCTGCCACGTGTCCTATCGCAAGAATCATTTTAAGCCGCATGAGTCTCTCAGTTTTCGATCATGTGGGGCCGCATGAGACTCATGCGACTTAAGTCGCCAATTTCCTTAGCCTACATATAGCTTAAGGATTTAAGCCACATAGATTCTGTATTTTGGCCGCATAAAGCTCATGCGGCTTGGGTCACAGTCACCCTTGGCAGCATGAAGTTCGAAAACTTTGGGGCCGCATATGTTTGATCCGCATAAGGTTCATACGGCTTAGGTGACACTCCTTTTGGCCGCATGGAAGCATATGAACCCTGCTTTTGGTGACGTCCCACGTCTTATCTTTTTGTCAAAGTGTCAGAGCTTTCATTTTTGTCAGTTTTGACAGAACTTGTCAGCTTTATCAGACGAACTGATCCTCTTGGCCGCATATATTTCTTCTGCAGCTGGTTATCGACAGGCCGCATAAGGCATTGAATCTGTCATGCGGCTTTCCTTTATGCGGACCTGTTTGGCCCAAAGTATATATGCAACAAATTGTGATCCGCATAAACCCCCTATTTTCCATGCTTCTACAAGTGTGAGACTGGCTGTTACCTTCTAACAAATTTCATATGCAAGACATAGACGACTCCACCTTCACATAGGCATATCATGTCCCACTTAAACATGTCCCCTTGTACTCTATTTTTACGATACGACTTTCAGGTCAAAAGGACTAGCTATAACCCTTACCATAAAATCGATATACTTTCCGACTTCAATTAGAGACTCAACCGCGATTCAATTATTTCGACCCAATATATGGTTTTGATCTACTCGGAGCCTACTATGCATATGCCACTAGCGTACCACTAAATTGAGAACCCATGTGCTACTTAAACTCAAAAGTCACAGAAGGTTTATATTTGCTTAAGGAAACTGGATAACCAAATCGAGTAGCAATTAGCTCAACCACTTGAGTTAGAGCCTATTCTATGTTACCCTAACCTAATAGGAGTGGTTCAAACTAATTTTTTTGGCATCTTGTCCAGCCAGTATCGATTAAAATCTAAGATTTACTCCATCAAAGTTTGATGTCCAATTAGGGAACCTATTGGGACCTAGTTAAACCTATCCATGCATATCGCCATATATGGACTATAAAACCAAACTTGATGAAATAGGTCCTTACACCTATTATGTAGTCCCTTTTACTTGGTCTATTAGTCCTCATTCCATAAATCCCTTAACTATATTCCTTCGTAGCCTATGCTATGCGAGGAATGGAGTACCATCGTACAAACTTGTTTCCGATTATGCTTAACCAAGACCTCTCATACTGCCTTGATGGAAGAAAAACAATGCATAATCCATGGTAAATAAGTATACCTAGGCTTCCTTTTGCATTTGTGACTACGATCAGAAATACCTCGTACCGTCATACATGTCCTTAAAATATGATCTTCTTGGAAGTCTTACTAATATGCTTTCTATGATTGACCAATTTCTATGAGTGGGGTAAAATTTTGAACTTAGTGTACTATATCTCTTAGAATGGGATGTCCTTCGTAACCGTTCTTTCATCCGTTGGGAGTTGTGATACGATCTTCATATTACACTTTATATCCCTTTGTTCGTGTATTAGATAACCGCGTAAAAGATCGCAACCGTGATTCTTCACATTTCGTTCTATCATAGGATCATGCCTTAGTTTCAACTTTGAAATAGAGTTCCTGAAGTGAATAGGCAAGTCATCTAAGAATTAGCAAATGATTGGGATAGATTGGTTCTGATTGAGCTAATAAAGTACTGGTTCATAATAGCCACTCCTATCCGTATCGATTGGTACCCTCTACCGTGACTTTGATATTTTGAGCACAACACGAACCATTCCCTTCGAACAAATTTCACACGCATAAACTAGACCAGTCAAGCTATACGCATGACATGCATGTTCCACACAAATACACCTTCCTATGCTCTATTTTAATTATACCCCATGCATGACACATTTTCTCTTAGAATAAACCATATATGCCCATTTTGTTTTCCTTGATTTCAACCATGCAAACATCGTCCTATTCCTTAAACTGAGTGTCATGATCCATGCAAGATGCACCACATCAATAATATATGTATTCCACCCAAGCATGCATATGCTTACACCAAACACTAACCTGCACACACTAGACACTGTGACTTAGAGATCCCGAACACTTACTTAAGCATATTTTATAGCAAGGTTTCATCACGTAGTATGGAACTCACCCTTTGACCCAGGAATTATTTTCTCTAAATTATTCAAGGATTATCTCTTAGTTAGGTGGAGAACGAAATCCTTGGAACCGATATATTTTAGTTATATTCGAACAAAAGATTCCTACCAGCCGGTTGGAAGTATGACCTAATAGGAACAAGGTTATGAAGAACAAATAGGCAACTCTAGAGGGGGGTGAATAGAGTTTATGACAATAATGTCCAATTAAAAATTAAACTCTTTCACCGACAGTAAATAATCAGAGTAAATGCGAAAATAATAAAGAGCGAGAAAACATACGCAAACACAACCGATTTTAACCTGATTTCCCTCGTGGAGGACTAGTCCAGGCCTGAGAACTCTAGCTCAGGATTAAATCCACTATTTGTGAAATAGTAGTTACATCCCGTGCCTTTTCTTCAGAAGAGCACGTCAACTTCTTACAGAGATCGCAGTGGTGATGCTTGTAATTTTCCAAGCAACTTCTTGAACTCTTGCACAAACTCCTAACTAAAAAGTACTGAGCACTTTGAGGCTTAGGGAGCTTGTGGCTAGTAGATGAGAAGGGTATGGCTTATATAAGGCTTTAGAGATAAGAGAATAGAAGATTGGATGAATGAAAATGAGAGAATTCAAGGCCTATTTATAGGTTTCTAGGTAGGCAGAATTCGGCCAGAATTCTGGGTCAAATTCAAAATTTTGGCCGTTGGACAACTAGCATCCAGCCAACCCTAAAAATTAGGGTCCTGGATTTTAGGGGACAGAATTCGGCCCGAACTCTGTGTGGAGGCAGAGTTCGGCCCGAACTCTGTGTGGAGGCAGAGTTCGGCCCGAACTCTGTCTCCAGGAGGCAGAACTTGTCCAATGGGCTACTTTGATGCTTTTGGTTTGTGGTATAGGTATAGGTTAAGTCCCAAATTGCTCAGTACGACTCATTTTACATATGTCTAGACTCAAGAAAAGTGTAAAATACAGACTCGAAACTTTGAGCACTGCAGGTACGAGCCGTCGTCTGTCTTGTACTGAGTTCAGTCTTCAAGTGTCGTATTAAAATATTACAAGTATCATATTGTCAATTGTATCAATATTTGGTTGACTGTGATTTTGTGTCAACAATCTCCCCCATATTGATAATTGACAAAATAATATTTGTATATTCAATGTTCATACCTGGACACATTAAAGAGCAGTAGCGTAGCTCCCCCGTAATCAGTACAGAGCTAGCAATAGTTCCCCCGTAAATATTGCTCGGTTCCTGTGGTCCTGATAAATGCATTCTTTCCCAAAGCACAGATACACAATGCAGAAAATATGATATGATGATGTGAATATGAATATAGCAAAATATTTCTCCCCCTTTTGGCATTTATCAAGCAACCAGAAATAATAACTGGCAAGCACACCAAAAATAATAATAATAAACTACATAAACTAATAAAACGCATAAAAATGTCTCAAGAGTCACAGAGAATTCTAACACAACCAAAGTGCAGAAAAACAACTACATCAACTAAAAATCCAAAGTGCAAAAAGTAAACTAAGATCGTCAGCAGCAGCAGCAAGTAGAAATCCACATCCATCATGGAGCTTGTGAAGGTCCAGCGTCGTCAGATGGATCAGTGAAGGAACGACGAGGGTCTACGAAAGCCGCATCCGGATCCAGGTAGCGGATAATCCAAGGGTCATTGATACGGTATCCATCGCGAGCCGGGTCCCGCTCCATAGGAATAGGCATAGAAGGATGCCGGGACATAGAGTACCGAATATCGTACAGTGAGTTGCTGATGGCACTCATCTGCAGGGTGGTACGGTAGTCAAGCTGAGTCCAGCGATCATCCTCTAAAGTGAATCAATCGCGAAGCTTAGTCTGTAGTGACTCAAGAGTAGCAGGAGGAGGAGGAGCATCCTGTCCAAGAGCGGGTGCGTCAGGCTCATTGTCAGAGTGCTCAGACGCAACAGGTGAGCCAACCGCCGCCTGGAGCCGCCGTGCCTTAGATAGGAAGACAGAGGCAGGTAGGAATTGGCACTCATCAAGTGGTACACGAAAGACATGAAAGACCATAGGAAGATAAAGAGCATAAACCAAGGATCTTGGCTTCTTCCTAGCATTAATCATCCAGTCCATCATGGTATGTGGAAGATTAAAAAGAATATGAAAATGTAGGTGATACAAAACAGAGATTTCAAAGTATGTAACCTCATCAATCGATCCCGCTTTGGGCAGAATCGTGTTAAAGACAATGCGATGAAGTTCATAGAAGTAAGGATTGAGAAACTTGGCGAGAAGCTTGCGTGGACGTGTGTTAGGGGTACACAAGTCGTCCTTAAAGCTTTCTAGGGATGATCCATCGAGGAATTGAAACTTGCGAGCTTCGACAAGTTTCTCCAATGAGTTTGGCTCCGGAATTTCAAGGTATTCGGCCAAGTCAAAATCATCAAAAAAAATATCAATGCCAGCAACACGTGAATATAGATGTGTATTATCATGAGTAAGATTGCAATAAAATATTTGGATGGCATTGAGATAAATGATGGAATTAGTAGTAACAAGTTCATCATGACATAGATCATGAAATAATGGATCATATTGTGAAAAGATGGTAAAATTTAGAGGATGACCCGCGTACACGGGACGTGATCGAAAATCACTAAACCACTCATTGGAAGCATCTAGTGATACAAATATTCGGTCATCGTACGTGTTGGGGTCGAATGGACGAGGTGGATTGAACAACGGGTGAATGGGTTGTTGGTTAGGTTGTTCAATGGGTTGTTCAACACGAGGAGGAGCATTCGAAGAGGACGCACCCTCGGTTTGAAGTCTATTTCCTCTATTAAACAACTTGGGAGCCATAAATAATGAAGAAAATTGAAGAAATTGAGATGGAGAGAAGTGTAAAAATATACCTCAATTGGTTAATGAAAGATGAAAGAGAATAGTGCAAGAATCCTTCTCCTTGAGTTTTGAGAAGAAAGATGCACTAGGATGGAAGAATTAGGGTTAGGGTTTGAAGAGGTGTTTTGAGAAGTTTGGAAGGTGGCAATGGAGGAGAGAGAGAGGGAGAACCCGGTTATAGTTGTAAGGGTTCGAATGGTCGGAGCAATTTTGGACCATTAGATCAAAATTTGATAAACGGCTGAGCCCGCTTACAGTGTTGGAAGGACGAGACCGAATTCGACCCGAACTCTGGGTTAGGCAGAGTTCGGCCCGAATTCTGGGTTCTGTGGCCAGAATAGAAAATAGGCTAAACAAGGAAGTTGAAAAATGAGTGAGACAAAAAGAATAAAAATAATGGATGGAAGCATATACAAAATTTAGAAGTCCAAAGAGAACAGTGTCACGACCCGCATCCGCTTTTTGGATATGAGACATGTCCAAGCCAGCCTACGCCGCAGAGTCGGCGGTGGAACGCTGTCAAGCCCGCAAGAAATAAATGCTCAAAGTAAATATTATTGCTCATTCACATTTCTAGATTTATTACAACATTTACAACATTTATATTTAAAGGAAAAACAAAGTTTTACAATTAAAGAAACTGATACAATGGCTATCTACTTCTAGGTTGGCCTCAGCATACCCATGTCCTCCCAGTGCTAAGAATGATCGCGGCTAAACCTAAAAAATGTTGGTTATCCAGTCAGGATTGGAACAAGTACACAAACCGACGGCAATGCAAAATACAATAGAATTAACTAGACATGAAAATAGCATATGAGATATGAAAGCTAGTAAGAAAACTGATGACATAGCATGATAGAGAAGTAAACAAGGAAAAAAACTAATAAAAGACATCTATCTAGCTAGGTGGTGTGAAATATCTGTTTCGACATGTGAACGGCTAGGGGGTAAATCCAGCTCACTGCACGTGTCGTGTGTAGCTGCTATCATACAATAATAGACATTTTGGGGATATTTCTGGGTAGTCCACATGTATACTAAGATATTTCCCCTTCCGACAACTCCGTGTGACGAGCGTGTCAACAAGCAGCAAGATATATGTATAGACATGAATGAAAAGACTACTATGAATCGGAAAGCAATCAGAAAGTGCACTTGCCTGGGGTCCTTAGCTGGAGAAACCAATAACACTATACCACTCACTGAGCCACAATCAGTCAACACATGTAGAAGTCTCCGGATGCTGAAATAAACAGTACCAACGTTCTTAGAATAGTCAAATTAGCTAGGATTGCCTGTCCTTAAGTCCAATTCTGGATACAGGGGTAAAACGGTAATTTCGGGCAAAACTGATGTCCGCCGTTGGACCCGCTTTGTACCGAAAAGTGCGCCAGAATCAATGGTCTCTAAAGTCATCAAACTACATGTCTACGGATCCAGTTTTCTGATACGAACCCAACTGTATGTCCAAAGTTGGATTCCGGTGGGCCGTGCACAAAATCGCCCGTTGAGTGGGACCGTGGGGCCCGTAAAACGGTGATTTTATCAACGGTCTCAGAATCGGACCAAACTTGGCATACTGTACCAGAAAAATGATACGGTTCTGATGGCGTAAGTTTTGTCTCGATCTGACGAGCGTGCACAAAGTAATTGGAGAATTTGCAAAGTGCACGATACGGTGAATTTCGACGGATACGCATCAAATTCGTCGCGCACACGCGACCAATTTGAATTCTGTCAAAGCCCACACGACCACGAAGCCGTTACACAGCTTTCGATGCTTACGGCTCGCGACCACGTCGCCCGGAATGGCGGGACGCACGTCTTGTGGAACAATTTTCATATTTTTAAAACAGATTTTTCGTCAACTTCACCATAATTTTAAACAGCAATTAATCAACAAGAATTAATTCTAAAAACAGCGTTTCCAACTTGGTTAGGTTGTCTAGAAGTCTGTTCAAGCGGTTTTCTAAAACTCGTGATGTTCTGGTCACAAATCGACCGCAAACATCGGACGTTGGGGCAGTTTCTATATCCTGGAAATCGGAATTTTTTCCAGTTTTGGGATTTGATTTTCTTCGCGTACATCGCGAATCAGACTAAAATAATTGAAGGGTCGCGAACTCGGTTAGGTTGTCGAAATACCTGTGAAGACGATACGCAAAACGGCACAACGTGGCGACTGAAATCTCTACGCGAAGTGGGGACTTTGTAGCCACAATTGCTGCACAGCGCTTGTGCGCGTGCGCTGTCCGTACGAACTTGGGCCGGCCGGCGGTGGTCCCCAGGACGGCGCACGGTTGCGTCGCCAACGGGTGGCCGCCCAGGCTACCGGGGTTGGGGGCGCGACACTGTTAGGGTTTGGAGTTTGCTCGAAAACTCCCCCTCCTCCTCGCGCTATATATGGTCCTCGTTCGGTTTGGAGTAGCAGTAAAGCTCGGTCTGGGCTCGGGATTTGCCTGTGGGCTTTTGTATCAGAAATTTGGCCGGGCTAGGCTGGTTTGTATTATCCCTTTCTTTTTTTTCTTTTTTTTTCTTTTTCTTTCTTTTTATTACTCATTCTATTATACCATATATATATCCCATATATATGGTGTATTTATATATCTCTAAAATCACAAAAACCTAAAGTAATTTAAATAAATAATATAATTACCAATATTTCTATTACCTATATATGGAGAAGCAAGTTTATATATATATATATATATATATATATATATATATATATATATATATATATATATATATATATATATATATATATATATATATAATTTATTTGATAATGAATTATCGAAAATAGATGAATATTAACGCTATAACTTAAGAACAATATATTAATAACAGTACAAATTAATAAAATGATACTAATAATAATAATAATAACTAACAATAATAATAAAATACAATATTCAACTATTGTAGAGTTTTGAGTGACACAATGCACTCCTACGTAATTGGCCCTCCAATAATCGTGCTGCCATTAAAATACCATTTAAATAAAATAAAAACTAATAAAATATTTCAAAATAATTGGGAAGGGGAGTTACAAATCTACCCACCTTAAAAATAATTTTGTCCTCGAAATTCTAACTTATAACTATTCCTTCAAATTCCAAAGCCTCCCATTACCTTAATCTCCTCAAATTTAATTTCTCAAAAATATTTATGGCCTTCTCTAGTCACTTGGTATTTACGAAATCTCGAGGACTTCTACCCACCTTAGGTCACACTACTCCTCGATGGTATGTCCCCAAAACTTTATAATCTACCAGCTACTTGCTAAAATAGATATCTATTGCTTTTGGCCTCGATGATCCTCTCCTACCTGTCAAATAACTCAAAATCTAACCAGCAGCAAATTTACACAAGTAGCTAAGAAATATTAATAAACACTAGTAAACATGACTATTCGTCGCTCCGAAGTAGGGAGGACAGAAAGATAAGGCAGAATAATCGGGAACAACTTGTGAATTTTCAAGAGCAATGGGGAGTATCCAATGTTACAGATAGAAAGGGAGTTTATGAACCTATAGTCTTATTCGCTAGATTGGGCAACTCTAGTTCAGTCATTGACTAAGTCTAAGAATCATTCGTTCTTTAGGGGAGCTTGCAATCTGGAATACAAAAGTTCCAATCTCGAAATTCTAAACAAGGTTCCAAAATGGAGTGGAGTTTGAGAAATCTAGATTGTGATCTTACTGGGTTTTCTATTTAGATATCAGTAGTTGCTTGGATGAACATTGGATTTCAATCTATATCGACTGAACAAGATCCCAAGATAAAAACTATGTCTACTTAGTTAGGGTATTTTAGAATAGGTTTATGTCCAAGGGTTGAGCTAGTTGTTAGTCCAGTTGGTTAGCTAGGTCCCTCAAGCCCAAAATGTGCCTTCAGTGACTTTTGTATTTAAGTAGCACATGAGGCCTCAATTGGATGGCACACTAGTGGCATGTGCGTAATGGGCTTCGAGTAGCTCACAACCATATATTGGGTCGTAGGAATGGGGTCGTGGTCAAGGCTCTAATGGAGGTTGGAAAGTGTATCAGTACTATGGTAAAAGTCATAACTAGTCCTTTTAACCTGAAAGTCGTACCCCAAAAATAGAGTACAAGAGGACGGGTTTGAGTGGGACATGATATACCTAGATGAAGGTGGACTCGTCTAGATCTTGCATATGAAATTGGTTGGAAGGTAACAGCTGGTCTCGTGCTCCGAATATTAATGACACGGCCGGGAACACAAAAGGATCTAAATGAAAAGTGGGAGTCCATGGGCACTAATTGTCATGCTAATGGATATTATTCTAATCAATTGGTAATCCTGGTATATCCTAGAATTGAGAAGGCTTACCGTCTACCCACCTTAGAGGCTAGGATATGGTTGCAAGGTTTCTGTCACAGGGCTGGCCGATAGTAGCTACACTTGCATCTACGACTATTATAGTCATGGGGATACTCTATATCTATCTATCAATTACGAGCTTTCGTCTTTCCAATCAGTGAAGACGAAAACAATAAAGAGTTCAAGAGAGATGCCACTGAACACCATTCCATGATTCAAGGGCGAATGTTTAATTCAAGAGGAATTGTCAAGGCAGTCGTGGGTGAGATCCTAGAGACCTCTATATCTCAATCCACGTAGGGTAATTTAGTTGAAGAGCGAACCAATGCATCATGGTTGATCAGACCGTAATACGATGATTCTGATTAGACAATATGTTAGCAGGCGTCCCCAATAAGCATGTCTTGAATCAAGCTCGATAAAAGAGTAAGCTTGCAAAGCTAGGCTGTAATAGCAGCGTTGGTCAAAAATAGTCAAAATCCAAGCATGCGGGATTTTTGGAAGGAGGAGTAAGTAGTTCGAGTTTTGGGATAATCGAAACCTTACCTGGTGTTCTTGCCTATGTAGTCTTCCTACTATCTTCCTGTCCATAAGGCCTTGGTCGACTAATGGGTTATGGAATTCTAATTCCTATGGTCTGGATAAACCTGTTATTGTCGGTCAATTACCTTGGTAATAGATCACAAGGATCACGGGTTGGGAGACACGTTATTCAACTGGCAGAACTTTTACTAATATTGGTTTTGGGTCTTAGGGTCACACAGGGCAGTCCCTATCCTCTATCGTATCCTAAACTTGTAATCACGTCTGAAATCATTTTACCGGGAATTATGCCTCGCCCATATAATCTTGTTGTGGCAGACTCTTGGTTCCGTGATTCAGTGAGGATAAGCTATCAGGTATTCTACCTTATATTGACACAAGGGTATCTAAGATCTAAAGAGGTCGACAAGAACATAGTTTCTGCAATGTTCCATAGACTATGATTCTTCGGGATGATTTCAATTCTGTGGGTTGTGCCTCACCAGTGCGCTGCTGGCTGCAGTGAACCCACATTCTCCACTCTCAGCTAATTGATGACAGTGTGCTGCTGTCTAACTATTATTAGTTAACTAATACTCCTTTAACTGTATCCGTAACAATTCATGAGCTTCTAGAGATCCTAACAAGTTGACTAAGAATAAAGCGTAGGTGTTTGTCCTATCAGTCACAACACTTAAATTAAAAGATTTAACATGGAGGAATTAACTAAAGACGAAAGGAATACAAACATTTGAGTATCCATTTTAGCATTCCTAGGGTTGAGGGAAAATCTCAAATCAATCCACCTCGAGATTCGTATGCAAATAACAGAATCAGAAAATTTAAACTAATTCTTTACGACAACATAGAATTTAAAACAGGTAATTCTAACTTATGATATAAGATTTACATCTAATAAAGCAAAGAAAAGTAAACAGTTCATCAAGATCAAAGCCTTAATTATAGGTAAGCCTAATTTACCAAGTGAATGGTATATCCACATCGGATCATATCGTCATATCAAAAGTAAGAGTGTACCTATAGAGATCTAGCAAGCAATCTAAGTTTAATAATTCTAAATTGTATGGCCTATCTAATAACCTTAACTACCCAATGATCAAATTAATGAGGGACTCCTATTCCTAGTCATTCTCTTAAATCATTTTATTCCTAATTGTGAATGAGCATTTCCTGGGCACAGGCTCGCAATGGTACGACTAACTTAAGTACCATCACGAGTTCGTAATCTTTTACGAAGACTGACCTGCATGGGCCACCACAAAAACTTTTCACGACCCGCACCCGCTTTTCCGGATACGAGACGTGTCCAAGCCAGCCTACGTCGCAGAGTCGGCGGTAGAACGCTGTCAAGCCCGCAAGAAATAAATGCTCAAAGTAAATATTATTGTTCATTCACATTTCTAGATTTATTACAACATTTACAACATTTATATTTAAAGGAAAAACAAAGTTTTACAATTAAATAAACTGATACAATGGCTATCTACTTCTAGGTTGGCCTCAGCATACCCATGTCCTCCCAGTGCTAAGAATGATCGCGGCTAAACCTGAAAAATGTTGGTTATCCAGTCAGGATTGGAACAAGTACACAAACCGACGGCAATGCAAAACACAATAGAATTAACAAGACATGAAAATAGCGTATGAGATATGAAAGCTAGTAAGAAAACTGATGACATAGCACGATAGAGAAGTAAACAAAGAAAAAAACTAATAAAAGACATCTATCTAGGTGATGTGAAATATCTGTTTCGACATGTGAACAGCTAGGGGGTAAATCCGGCTCACTGCACGTGTCGTGTGCAGCTGCTATCATACAATAATAGACATTTTGGGGATATTTCTGGGTAGTCCACATGTATACTAAGATATTTTCCCTCCCGACAACTCCGTGTGACGAGCGTGTCAACAAGCAGCAAGATATATGTATAGACATGAATGAAAAGACTACCATGAATCGGAAAGCAATCAGAAAGTGCACTTGCCTGGGGTCCTTAGCTGGAGAAACCAATAACACTATACCACTCACTGAGCCACAATCAGTCAACACATGTAGAAGTCTCCGGATGCTGAAATAATAGGACCAACGTTCTCAGAATAGTCAAATTAGCTAGGATTGCCTGTCCTTAAGTCCAATTCTGGACACAGAGGTAAAATGGTAATTTCGGGCAAAATCGATGTCCGCCGTTGAACCCGCTTTGTACCGAAAAGTGCGCCAGAGTCAATGGTCTCTAAAGTCGTCAAACTAAATGTCTACGGATCCAGTTTTCTGATACAAACCCAACCGTATGTCCAAAGTTGGATTCTGGTGGGCCGTGCACAAAATTGCCCGTTGAGTGGGACCGTGGGGCCCGCAAAACGGTGATTTTATCAACGGTCTCAGAATCGGACCAAATTTGGCATACAGGACCAGAAAAATGATACGATTCTGATGGCGCAAGTTTTGTCTCGATCTGACGAGCATGCACAAAGTAATTGGAGAATTTGCAAAGTGCACGATACGGTGAATTTTGATGGATACGCATCAAATTCGTCGCGCACACGCGACCAATTTGAATTTCGCCAAAGCTCACACGACCACGAAGTCGTTACGCAGCTTTCGATGCTTACGGTTCGCGACCACGTCGCCCGGAATGGCGGGACGCACGTCGTGTGGAATAATTTTCATATTTTTAAAACAGATTTTTCGTCAACTTCACCCTAATTTTAAACAGCAATTAATCAACAAGAATTAATTCTAAAAACAGCGTTTCCAACTTGGTTAGGTTGTCTAAAAGTCTGTTCAAGCGGTTTTCTAAAACTCGTGATGTTCTGGTCACAAATCGACCGCAAACATCGGACGTTGGGGCAGTTTCTATATCCTGGAAATCGGAATTTTTTCCAGTTTTGGGATTTGATTTTCTTCGCGTACATCACGAATCAGACTAAAATAATTGAAGGGTCGCGAACTCGGTTAGCTTTTCGAAATACCTGTGAAGATGATACGCAAAACGGCGTAACGTGGCGACTGAAATCTTTACGCGAAGTGGGGACTTTGCAGCCGCAATTGCTGCACAGCGCTTGTGCGCGTGCGCTGTCCGCGCGAACTTGGGCCGGCCGGCGGTGGTCCCCAGGGCGGCGCACGGTTGCGTCGTCGGCGGGTGGCCGTCCAGGCTACCGGGGTTGGGGGCGCGGCGCTGTCAGGGTTTGGAGTTTGGTCGAAAACTCCCCCTCCTCCTCGCGCTATATATGGTCCTCGTTCGGTCTGGAGTAGCAGTAAAGCTCAGTCTGGGCTCGGGATTTGCCTGTTGGCTTTTGTATCAAAAATTTGGCCGGGCTAGGCTGGTTTGTATTATCCCTTTCTTTTTTTTCTTTTTTATTTCTTTTTCTTTCTTTTTATTACTCATTCTATTATACCATATATATATCCCATATATATGGTGTATTTATATATCTCTAAAATCACAAAAACCTAAAGTAATTTAAATAAATAATATAATTACCAATATTCCTATTACCTATATATGGAGAAGCAAGTTTATATATATATATATATATATATATATATATATATATATATATATATATATATATTTTATATATATATATATAATAATAATAATAAATAAATATATATATATATATATATATATATATATATATATATATATATATATATATATATATATATATATATGTATAATTCATTTGATAATGAATTATCGAAAATAGATGAATATTAACGCTATAACTTAAGAACAATATATTAATAACAGTACAAATTAATAAAATGATACTAATAATAATAATAATAACTAACAATAATAATAAAATACAATATTCAACTATTGTAGAGTTTTGAGTGACACAATGCACTCCTACGTAATTGGCCCTCCAATAATCGTGCTGCCATTAAAATACCATTTAAATAAAATAAAAACTAATAAAATATTTCAAAATAATCGGGAAGGGGAGTTACAAATAGCAACGAGTGAAAGCTGAATCAAAATAAAGTTTTAAAAATTTGAATTTAGCGTGTGATAAATAAAAGTATAACATGTGATAAACAAGGAATTATGCCATAATTCAATATTTTGAAGATGTCATGGGATAACTGCAGGGGCCGGATCCCAGCTAGCGGTAGTCCTGAGGACTAGTGCACCGTGTCGCTTAGGCTTTTACGCCTTGTTGTCAGAAGGACCCTTTCGGCTTGTACCCATAGCAATTTCATCATAAAGAATCAAGACATAATCGATATTTACGCAGGTTACTTTAATGAATAACAGCTTCATTCAAAATTCCTAGTTCACGACAAAGAAAGTTGAAACGCTCTTCGGATAGTGGTTTTATAAAGAAATCTGCTAGCTGATGATCAGTGTCAATAAATTCTAAGTTAATAGTGCCATTTTGCTGGTGATCACGTAAAAAGTGGTGACGTATTTCAATGTGTTTCGTGCGTGAGTGACATATAGGGTTCTTAGTGAGATTGATGACACTAGTGTTATTACAGAATATAGGAATGTACATATATGAAAGGTTGTAGTCTTCAAGGGTTTTCTTCATCCACAGAATTTGTGCACAACAACGACCAGCAGCAATATATTCAGCTTCTGTTGGGGATAGTGCGACAGAATTCTGCTTCTTGCTTAAACCAAGAGACTAGAGCCTTGCCTAAAAAATGACACGTACCGCTTGTACTTTTACGGTCGACTTTGCATCCTACGAAATCAGCATCCGAATAACCAATAAGGTCAAAGGATATGGATTTGGGATACCATAAGCCCACTGTAACAGTACCCTTAAGGTATCGAAAGATACGCTTAACGGCGGACATGTGTGATTCCTTAGGACTGGCTTGATAACGAGCACACAGACAAACACTAAACATGATATCGAGACGACTAGCAGTTAAGTAAAGTAAACTACCAATCATACCTCGATACTTACGTTGGTCAACAGGTTTGCCGCTTTCATCAGGTTTCAGCTTGGTCGAAGTAGCCATAGGGGTACTGATTGGTTTGACATTGTCAAGATCAAATTTCTTCAGCATATCCTTTGTATATTTAGACTGGCTGATGAAAGTTCCTTGCAAAGTTTGTTTGACATGCAATCCAAGGAAGTAGGTGAGCTCCCCCATCATGCTCATCTCAAATTCGTTCTGCATACACTTAGAAAAATCTTGGCAAAGATTTTCATTAGTAGAACCGAATATGATATCATCTACGTAGATTTGCACTAAAAGAATAGTATTTTGAAAACTTTTGATAAACAGTGTAGTGTCAATTTTTCCTTTTGAAAAACCTTTTTCAAGCAAGAAATTGCTTAGGCATTCATACCAAGCTCGAGGGGCTTGTTTGAGGTCATATAGCGCTTTCTTGAGTTTGAAAATATGGTCGAAAAACTTGTGATTTTTAAAACCAGGGGGTTATTTTACAAAAACTTCCTCCTTAATAAATCTATTCAGAAAAGCACTACATCCATTTGAAACAGTTTAAAATTTTGAAAGTTAGCAAATGCGCAAAGCATCCGAATGGATTCCAGTCTTCTAACAGGAGCATACGTCTCATCGTAGTCGATACCTTCCTCTTGGTTGTATCCTTGAGCTACTAGACGAGCTTTGTTGCGTGTAACTGAACCATCTTTATTTACTTTGTTTCAAAAAACCCATTTAGTACCAATAATCGAATGATTTGCCAGCCTAGGAACATGTTCCCAGATTTGGCTTCTCTCGAATTGGTTGAGTTTCTCTTGCATGGCAGAAATCCAAAATTCATCATTGAAAGCTTCTAAAATATTTTTAGGCTCAATTTGTGAGATGAAGGCTGTGCTAGCAATAGAGTCTCTTAATGATGATCGAGTACTTACTCCGCGTAAAACTTTACCTATTACCAAGTTTTTTGGATGTGACGGCTTAAAAGAGAATTTCTTTGGCAAGCCCTACAGAGAATTTGTTTCAGTGGTAGTATTCATTGGAGTAGAAGTTGATGGCTCAACATCTTCGTCAAGAGTAGCTGCTGCACTATTATCCTCATCAAAAGTCAGATTGGTAGACTCCTCCATAATTAATGAGCGTTTGTTGAACACTCTATATCCCTTGCTCTTGGCAGCATAGCCAAGGAAAATACCATCGTCAGCTTTGGCATCAAATTTGCCTAAGTTATCTTTGGTGTTAAGGATAAAACATCGACAACCAAAAACTCTAAAATATGAAACGTTTGGAGTTCTTCCAAACCAAAACTCATAGGGTATTTTTTTGTAATAGGACGAATGAGCACCCTATTTAAAATATGGTACGCTGTACTGACAGCTTCAGCCCAAAAATATTTCGAAAGTGAAAATTTATTCAACATGACTCTAGCCATATCGCCAAGAGTCCTATTCTTCCGCTCCACAACACCATTTTGTTGAGGAGTTCTTGGACAAGAAAACTCATGATCAAATCCATTTGAATCACAAAACTTTTCAAAATCAGTATTTTCGAATTCGTCTCCATGATCACTTCGGATTCGAGTAATCGTGTAGTCTTTTTCGTTTTGAACCTTTTTAGCAAAAGTTTTGAAAACAGAAATGGCATCACTTTTGTTTGTAAGAAAGAAAATCCAAGTAAATCTAGAAAAGTCATCTACTATAACAAAAGCGTAGAGTTTTCCACCAAGACTGGCTACTCTACTAGGACCAAATAAATCCATATAAAGTAATTGCAAGGGTCTAGTAGTACTTACAGAGTTTATGGAATGAAATGAGGACTTGGTTGCCTTATTTAACTCACTTTCGGCACATACCGTGTCCTTTTTGAATGTGATGTCGGGCAAGCCTCTAACTAGCTTCTTAGTCGATAGCCTGGATATAGTATCCATATTGGCATGACCAAGATGCTGGTGCTACAGTAATCTCTCATCCTTGTGAGCATAAAGGCATCTTCCTGCACTGTTAGTATCTCTAGATAGATAGAAAATGTAAATGTTATCCTCTCTTATCCCTTCAAAAGCGATGTCTCCTGTTGACCTATCATAAAAATAGCATTTATTTTGTCCAAAGTTAATATCATATCCATGATCAGCAAGATGACTTATGCTGAGCAGGTTATACTTTAACTCGGTCACTAGGCAGACATCCTTTATTACAGGAGAAGGAGGATGACCAATAGTACCATTACCTATGATATACCCTTTTAGGTTGTTGCCGAAGGATACATATCCTTCTCCCTTCATTGATAGTGATGCAAAAAGATTTGCGTCTCCTGTCATATGTCGCGAGCATCCACTATCGAGAATCCACTTACTCTTAGTTGAGGAGGGAAGGTCCACCTACATCAAGAGTAGATGTGACCTTTGGTACCAAAATTCTTGAGGGTCCTGAAAAGTTAGTTTTTGGCAACCATGTATATATATTCATATCTACTAATCTTCTAACTCTACATTGTGGTAAGATGTGTCCATGTAATCCACAATAGGTATAAATAGCATTCCTATTTATGTTAGAAGCATGTTGATGATGTCTATACGTAGCATGGTAAGAGTGGTGTGGAGTAGCATGATGATGACTATATGTGGCAGCAGGATGATGATTATACCTATATGCAGTATGGTGGTGATTTTGTTTATGTGCAACATAGTGATGATTATATCTATGTGTAGCATGGTGATTATGTGTCATATTAGAATGATAATTATGAGAATAATTTCTACGTGCATATGGTTTGTGTGCTTTATGGAAGTGGGTGTACATGTAAGCATGTTTGCGTGCTGCAGGTGGATGACGTGTTTGACTAGTGTTGTGCTTTGTGTGTGTCTCATGTGATTGGGTTTGAGGTTGAGCAACCTGTTTTCCCAATCTAGTCTCTAATTTCTTAGAGGCAACTTGCAGTTCACTAATCTTACCATTCAAGCCATAAATCTTAGTAATAGAGATCTTGTGTCTATTCTTTTCTTCAGCAAGCTCAGTGTTGAGTGATGTGATCTCAAGTGTTTGCTTTTCAATTTTGGCATCATGTAGGCTTAGCTTAAGCTTCGACACCTCATTAGTGACTTCCGTGGATGAAGTGTCTCTAATATTATCAAGCAAAGAAGAGAGTTTTTGAATCTCGACTTCATAACTTTTGATCTTCTCCTTGGCATGTTTATATTTACCAATGACTTTCTTGTGGTCATTGAGTAAATCATTGAATGCATCGCCAAGTTCATCAAAAGTGAAATCATCGAGAGTTTTGCTAGTTACCTTATCGAATGTTGCCATTAGGCATACATTGGCGGTGTCTTGAGGAGAGTCCTTTTCTTCCTCGGAGTCACTAGCTTCGCTTTCATGCCAAATGCTTGTGTTGGCATATTTCCTTGAGGAGGCCTTCTAGTATGGTTTCTCATATCGGTTGCTCTTCTTTGCGAATGGACAGTCTTTTCGGACGTGTCCAGTCTTCTTGCAGCCGTACCATGTTGGCTCTTCTTCGTCATCTTCTTGTGGTTCCTTTTTTCTTTGATTGAAACAAAGGAATTTCTTGAAGTTGCGGACAAGGAGAGCTTGATCATCACCTTCCGAGTTGTCGTCATCCGTCTCTTCAGGATCAGCCCTTCGATGGTTAGCTTTAAGGACAATCTCCTTTGCCTTAGGAGCAGGCTCTTCGAAGTCTTTGAGGTCAAGCTCATGAGTCATTAGCTTTCCCATCAAAGTCTCCATGGACATTGTAGTGAGATCATTTCCTTCTATAATGGCTGTCACCTTAGGGTTCTAAATCTTTGGTAGCCCCCTAAGTAGTTTGCTGATCTTCTCATGATTTGTATATTATTTGCCGAGAGAAGACAAGGGGTTGATGATGTTGAGGAATCTTGTAAACATTTGTGTGATCGTCTCGTTTGGCTTCATCTTGAATGCCTCATATTCTTGAGTGAGACGACTTATTTTCGACTCCTTGACTTGGGTGGTTCCTACATGCGTCACTTCTAGAAGCCTCCATACTTCATGAGAGGTGGTGCATGTTGAGACCCTGTTAAACTCATTCCTGTCTATTGCACAAAATAAAGCATTAATAGCTCTTGCGTCTAGACTCGCTTGTTTCTTCTCCTCGTCAGAATATTTGTCGTAGGGTTTCTCAACGAGATCACCATTGACAACTATCCTGGAGGACTTTTTGTAACAATGGTCCACAGGTCAAAGTCTAGCGACTTGAGATAAAAGCTCATCCTTGTTTTCCAATAGGTATAGTTTGTTCCATCAAATAGGGGAGGCCTATGAGTGGACTGCCCTTCACCGTGGTTGGAAATCATGGATTGTGTGGTTGCCAGTCCATGTTGAGAGAACAGAGCTCTGATACCAATTCAAAAACAAATAGGCAACTCTAGAGGGGGGTGAATAGAGTTTATGACAATAATGTCCAATTAAAATTAAACTCTTTCACCGACAGTAAATAATCAGAGTAAATGCAGAAATAATAAAGAGCGAGAAAGCATACGCAAACACAGCCAATTTTAACCTGGTTTCCCTCGTGGAGGACTAGTCCAGGCCTGAGAACTCTAGCTCAGGATTAAATCTACTATTTATGAAATAGTAGTTACACCCCGTGCCTTTTCTTCAGAAGAGCACGTCAACTTCTTACAGAGATCGCAGTGGCAATGCTTGGAATTTTCCAAGCGACTTCTTGAACTCTTGCACAAACTCCTAACTGAAAAGTACTGAGCACTTTGAGGCTTAGGGAGCTTGTGGCTAGTAGATGAGAAGGGTATGACTTATATAAGGTTTAGAGAGAAGAGAAGAGAAGATTGGATGAATGAAAATGAGAGAATTCAAGGCCTATTTATAGGTTTCTAGGTAGGCAGAATTCGGCCAAAATTCTGGGTCAAATTCAAAATTTTGGCCGTTGGACAACTAGCATCCAGCCAACCCTAAAAATTAGGGTCCTGGATTTTACGGGACAGAATTCAGCCTGAACTCTGTGTGGAGGCAGAGTTCGGCCCGAACTCTGTCTCTAGGAGACAGAACTGGTCCAATGGGCTAATGGGCTACTTTGATGCTTTTGGTTTGTGGTATAGGTATAGGTTAAGTCCCAAATTGTTCAGTACAACTCAGTTTACATATGTCTAGACTCAAGAAAAGTGTAAAATACAGACTCAAAACTTTGAGCACTGCAGGTACGAGCCGTCGTCTGTCTTGTACTGAGTTCAGTCTTCATGTGTCGTATTGAAATATTACAAGTATCATATTGTCAATTGTACCAATATTTGGTTGACTATGATTTTGTGTCAACAGGTTAAACAATAGCAATTCTCCCATGGAAGTTAGTGATCAGGAACGACATAGAAAATTCTAGGCTCACTTAGAATCCATAACTGTAGTCAGAAAATGTCCAATATTCTCGTGCCTTTCCTTTAAAAATTGTCCTTCTCAGAAGTCTTATAACAACGATTTTCACGGTTAGCCAACTTCTCTAAGTTGGGAAGAGTCTTGCATAAGGAATATCCCCTCTCTTGTATAATATGCTGACAATTTGGATACCGTGATAACCACCATCCCCACTACCGAGTTACGATTCTGGCGAACCTACTCCCCCTTCGTATTTAATCCCAGTGTTCCTTGATATTAGATTTATTGTAATTTCGAGGATAAAATTTTTATAAGTTGGGTAAGATGTAAAAATTTAGATATAAATCTTTTATTTTATTTTATTCTAATAGTTTGTGGCATTTTATATTTATTTAAGGTGTAGTAAATAGAGGTATAAATTTCTTATAAACCAGAAACTGACAATAACCTTATTTCCTAGTATTTTTCTCTCAAAATTCGATACTAAAATATGTTATAAGGTAACCATGGAGTTTATAAATTTTAGGATCAATATTTGGTATGTTATGGCATATATATATATATATATATATATATATATATATATATATATATATATATATATATATATACATGAGTATGTTATACATATACTTATATGAGTATATGTAATTTAGATTAAAATAAATATAATATAGAATATAGTGTACCTGGTTAGTCAATGAGAGATTTTTGCACCAATAAATTCTTATATTGTTGTAGAATTAAAAATTTAGATTCTTATTGGGATTATATTTCTAAATTGCTATAAAATATGATAAGTAGCAATGTTATATAGGAAATCTATTTTTAATAATAAATAAGGGTTATATTTATTAGGTACTAAATTTTAGATTTTTAGGAAATTATTGTGAATTTATACAAGTATATATACTTATATATATACACGTGGATGTATATAAAGAATAAAGAGATAAGGAAAATAATAATAATAATAATAATAATAATAATAATAATAATAATAATAATAATAATAATAATAATAATAATAAAACTCCTCCCGAGCCAGGTGTCACGACCCGCTCCCGAATAATCGGACACGAGTCGGACATGCCCAGCCTTCGTCGTTAGACACGATAAAGTAAGTTGTACCAATATCTAGGGAGAACTATGAATCCAGATAAGAATGAAAGTAATCACAGCATCTAATATATCGAATCCCAGAATCTCAGATACAAGTCTAAATGTTATTACATTCCAGCAAATGTAAAATGTACTGATGTCTCTAATACAAGTCCAGATAAAACTAAAGAAGAAAATACTAGGCTTCCTCAGCCTCTAGGTCCAGGGCAACATCAACTGGCTCATAGGTGCCTCCAGGCTTCTGCCCATAGTAAGTGTCACAGATAGCCTCCAACTCACCTGCAACGTATCCTAGTCAGGAGCGGAGCTAAGTATATCCAAGAAAATGAACATGAACATCATGGTATGAACAAGAATACAGGAAATATATATGAATTACGAGAAATGAGAATAAGACATGAAACCTGAACATGAATACTAAAAGTAAATACATGGAACATGATATGAGTCCTGAACATGAAATACAACCTGAACCTGAAGTGTGCATATATATCGAAATACATCCAGAGTGTGTGATCGGCTTGGGTAGATTCAATGAACATCAAATGGTACGACTTTGGTCCCGCGTGCACGATGCGGGGCCTAAGCTATTCACATGAATAGTAACACGGGTTTGATCACACATCCGTAGTATTTCTCCTCCCAGACACAAGTAAACTCAAAAAAACATGATACATGACAATCTCGTGATACATCGTGTCAATCAGAAGATACAAAAATGAATATACAAGACATGAGAAAATGAACAAGTCCGAGGAGTATACTTGCCTTGCTCAGGGTGATCAAGTGTGGGATGTACTGCTGGATATCCTCCTATTTATGATTACAATTTGATAAGTTGATAATATAGGTAGATATTCTTAGTCTAGAAAGGTCAGTAACATAATCCTTGGTCTAAAAACTAGCTATCACTAAACCTACCTTGTATAAATGACATAATATCTATACATATCCTAAATCATGAAGCAAACTATCACCATTCCTACATTTGCACTTTATTAATATTTTTAAGTATTCTAAGATAATGAACATGAACCCAAGTTGAATTGGTTCAATCCACAAATTCAGAGTCTATTCTGTCTACTTAAAACATTAATATGCAATGCAAATAGTCATAGGATAGCACTGCATATTACATAGGTAAAGGTAATCTAGAAAAGTAATAGACAAATCAAAGTATAGAGGTATCCATATTCTAACATAAACTATATACATAAGTGCCTAGCTAATAGGGGTTTACAGCTCATGATAATTCAGTCCTGAACTGGGCTGATCTAATCAGTCCAGACAATGACATTCCTGAGTACACCAAAACAACTGGTGACTGTCAAGTTGTTTACAGTTCAATAAGGAAGCCTGAAAGTTCAGGTCAGTGACTGGTAGTTTAAGGTTTAATTCTCAAATAGGTTTGATACCCTATCAATCTCAGGTCACTGAGACAATATCAATCTCAGAAATCAGTCTTGAATTCTCAACATATTGATCCATTAATAATTTCATCTAGTGTCCCTTTTTGGCTAACAAGGTAATAGTCATTGGGTGGTCCTGGCATTTCACTTGAATACTAACCTAGGTCTGTAAAGGACTAACACATAATCAGATTTCATCCTTAATATGTTCCACAGGCTATTAGGTCCCTGTTCCTTGTTGGCTGAAGGAAGTATGCAAATATTCCTAGAATTGGTTAACTAAATAGCATTAGGCCTACAGACCTATAGACACCTGTTTCACAGTCAACAATTTGTGTACAGTCATCTCATTTAACCATTTGAAGATTAAATCTTGGTTTAGATAGAAGATTTACATATCAACAACTAATTTATAATCCTAAGTCCACCTATCTCATGACTTTTCAAATGGTCAACATTTCTGACACTCTAACAGGGACTATGAGAATCCTGTTCTCAGGTGCAGGTTGGCCAATATGCTTCCCTGGATTTGAGTATGACAGTTTAACAAGGTAAGGTAAGGTAAGAATTGGTTCACTGAGATAAATCAGTCTTGTCAAGACTGATATCAATCTCAGTCTCAGGCTGATACCAATCTCAGTCCTGATATCAATCTCAGACTGATATCAATATCAGTCCTATTTGTCCATATCTTAATCATCGGTCAACTAACCCAAGCCCTTCCTATTATTAATGAGAAGTACCTAAACCCTTAGTCCCCACATCAATATTCCTAACCATCACTGCTTCTATAGGTTGTAATATCAACTGTATCCTAAATTACATACATATATATATACTGACATTGTCTACAATTATTTGGTTAAGGAAATTGGCACTGTCAACTACAAAGTTAAACCTCAAACATGACTGATATAATATCAGTCCCAGGTTACTGAGACAAATCAGTATTGGCTAGGACTGGATTCAATTCAATCCAGAGGGTACTAATACAACCCAATCCTAACTAAGGCTGAGGTGACTCAGTCCCAATTTGGTGAAATCTGAACTCCCATTAATTCCTAGTATTTCAAATCCTCAATTCATCATAAAATTAACCAAGGACCACTCCCAAGTACTCCCAGTCTTAACTCATGAGTCTGGCACTCAAAGTTACTGAACTGGCAACCTAATTTATCTGAAAAACCATTTCCTAACTTATTATCCTCTACACAGAGCAATCTACTGTCATTCAACTATTCCAGGTACTGTTCTATTACTACATCCCAGGGGTTCATCTCAGATTTCAGTGAAGAGTTATAACTGAGATGCTGACAACCCTGAGATTGAACTCAATTCCACATTCTGAAAACCCAACAGTTAGCCTACGCTATCTGGTTCAAATATTAACTAAGTTACTACTCACCCTTGCCAATTTAACCTAATTCGTGATTTACAATGACTGAAATCTCTTCCTACAGTAATTAAGATCTTAACTAATAACATACAAATAACATTTAAGGTTTCAACATGAGAATTACTGAGTACATGATCCTCACTGTATTCTCAGATTTCGAATGTACTCGTTCATTAATCAGCATAGCTAAAATAGGGTGAATTTACTCCATATCACATACTTTCCATCATACAATCCAGCAGATCATTATCCTATTATAAACGTGCACTCAAAACTTTAAATATGAATAGATTAGAATTTACCTGTGTCAGATCAGTCGACACAAACCAGGAATTGGACACGAGCTTCAGACTTAAAACTCAACTATCAACACAAGATTCCAACAAAACATTACCTATAGCATTCTAGATCTATAAATTTATTCCTAATGAGATCGGAGAGAAAATTCGAGGATCAACTTACCAGTCAAACTCAGATCAACTCCTCCAGTAGATCCACAAAACTCAAATCAAATCCAATTTCTCGAAATAGGATCTTCAACAATTAGGGATCAAAAGTTTATCAATAAGAATTGTTCTCGACAATTTGACAATTTACAAAATGGAAGGAATTTCACCTATGATCTGAAGTTCAGAAATCAAACAGAACGGGACCCATCATTGATCGCAGTCCTTCGATTAATCAACATCAAGCTTAAATTTAACAATTGAACAGGAATTCAGATCTAAGAGGATAACAGAAGAACCGATCGAGCTCTAAAAAAAATGTTAAAACTCACCCGATCCACTGATTTGAACTGAAGCCGCAACAATTCCTGGAGGGAATTGATCCAACCGCTGCCGTGGTTTGTGAAGAAGATGTCCACGTCAGTGCCGGAGTCGAGCGCCTAGATGGGGTTGCTCCTCGTCAAGCCGCACGTCTCAGCCATGGCCGATCGAAACTCTTCGAAGAACAATTTGAGGAAGAAGAATGAGGAGCCAAGAAAATTCTGCTCTCAGAAATTCTAAGGAATGAAGAAAAAGAAGAGGAAGGCCTCTTATATAGACAGTTACACATTGGTGTGGGAAAGAATTTTTGGAGGAAAAAATTGGAAATGGGTTTTGTTCCTGCACATGGCATAGTTGGCCGAAAATGGGTGGAGAAGGAGGCTCTGCTCCTCTTCAACTGAATTGAAATTCAAACTGTCAATTACTCTAACATAGATAGGGCAAACATGGGCTGTTCAGGCAGCCCACTAACTTAATTGAGAAAAGCCCAACTGGTTAATTTGAGAAGAGCCCAGTTAAATGGGCTGAAAAAAAATAATAGCTTAGGAAAAATAAAATCAAGAAAAATCATTTAAGGATTTATATGAATAAAATAAAATAAAAATCTTTGAGAAGTGGAGTTACAAATCTTCCCTCCTAGAAAAATTTTGTCCTCGAAATTCCAAAAATTTTATTCAAAATTTGATTCACAAACATTTTATTGAAAGAAAATAGAATTTCAAAATACTAACATACAATCAAGTAAATAATCTAGTATAGCGCTCTCGCATCTCGTCCTCGCGCTCCCATGTAGACTCTTCCGGAGAGTGGTGTCTCCACATGATGCGAACAAGTGGAATAGTCTGGTTTCGCAGGTGCTTCTCCCTCCGATCAAGTATCTCCACTTGCTGCTCCTCGTAGGTCAAGCTCGGACCCACCTCTAACTCTGAGTAGTCTACCATATGGATCGGATCTGAAATGTAGCATCGCAGCTGGGACACGTGGAAGACGTCATGCACTCCCTCTAAGCTAGCTGGAAGCGCTAATCGATATGCCACCTCACCAATCCGTACCATCACATCGAAAGGCTCGATGTACCTCGGACTGAGCTTCCTGCCTCTGTCGAAACGAATGACGTCTCTGGTCGGCGAGATCTTCCAGAACACTCTATCTCCAACTACGAACTCCAGTGACCATCTGTTGCTCTCCGTCCAGTGCTTCTGTCGATCCTGTGCAACTCTGAGATGCTCCGTGATCAGCCTGATCTTTTTATCTGAGTCTACCACCATCTCTGGCCCAAGAAAAGCCCTCTCGCCAACGTCATCCCAAGATAAAGGTGTGCGACATCTCCGCCCAAACAGTGCCTCGAATGGGGTCATCTCAATGCTAGCCTAATAACTGTTGTTATAGACAAACTCTACTAAATGCAAGTGATCCTCCCACGAACCGCCGAAATCGAGTGCACAAACCCGCAGTATGTCCTCCAGTGTCTGAATGGTCCTCTCGGACTGCCCGTCCGTCTGTGGATGATAGGCGGTGCTGAACTTCAACTGTGAACCCAAGCTCAGCTATAGACTCCTCCAGAAGTGTGATATGAAGCGGCTGTTCCTGTCTGAAATGATGCTCACCGGTACTCTGTGGATCCGCATAATTTGTCGCATATAGAGGTCTGCAAGCTTCTCGGTCGACAGCCCAATATTGAACAGAATGAAAAAAGCAGACTTCGTCAGTCTGTCCATGATAACCCAAATAGCATCCTTGCCACTGGGTGTACGTGGTAAACCAGAGACGAAGTCCATGGTGATGTTCTCCCACTTCTATTCCGGAATAGGTAAAGGCTGGACTAATCCCACTGGTCTCTGGCGCTCTGCCTTGACTTGCTGGCACACAAGACATCTGGAAACAAATCTAGCAACCTCTCTTTTTATCCCATACCACCAAACATACTCCCGCAGATCCTTATACATCTTGGTAGATCCAGGATGAATAGAATACTGCGACTGGTGGGCCTCCTGCATCACCTCCTTCCGCAAATCCTTGGGCACACACAACTGAGTTTCGTGCCTCAGGGATCCATTGTCTATACTGGTGAAGTCGTCGAGCAATCCTGCCTCTGCCTGGCCTTTGAGACATTGGAGTCCCTTTTCTAGAAACTGGGCCTCCTTGATCTTCTCTATCAGTCATGACTGTGTTTGCATGTGCATCAGCTGTCTTCCAACTCCCGAAAGAACAATCTCAATCCCAAGGCTCTCAAGATCCTCCAAAAGATGCTGGTCCATAGTGAGAAACATAGCAACAGGATATCGACTGAGAGCATCTGCTACCACATTCGCTTTTCCAGGATGGTACTGCAGATTGATATTAAGATCCTCATGAGTTCCAACCATCTGTGCTGCCTCATATTCAGCTCCTTCTGAGTGAAAACGTACTTCAGGCTTTTGTGGTCCATGAAGATGTCCACTCTCTCTCCATACAAGTAGTGCTTCCACAGTTTCAAGGCAAAAATGACTGCTGCAAGCTCCAAGTCATGTGTAGGGTAATTCTTCTCATGAGGCCTCAACTGTCTAGAAGCATAAGCAATGACCCTCTTGTTCTGCTCAAGCACACATCCCAAGACCTTTTCTGATGCATCACTGTAGATGACGAACCCTCCAAATCCGGATGGCAAGGCTAGAACTGGCGCTGTAGTGAGTCTTCTCTTCAATTCTTCAAATGCTGACTGGTAGTCGCTCCAGATGAACTCCTTGTCCTTCCGCGTAAGCTTCGTCATCGGCTCTGCTATCCTGGCAAAATCTTTCACGAACTTCCTGTAGTATCCTGCTAGTCCCAGGAAACTACGAATCTCAGCTACTGACTTGGGAGGTGCCCATGCTTCCACTGCTTCAATCTTCTTAGGATCTACAGAAATCCCCTCTCCAGTCACCACATGCCCCAAGAACTGCACTCTGTCCAAAGAGAACTCGCACTTTGAGAGCTTTCCGTACAGCTTCTCCTTCCACGGAATCTCCAATACGATTCGCAGGTGCTCCACATGCTCCTCCTCGGTCTTCGAATATATCAAGATGTCGTCAATGAAGACTACAACAAACTTGTCCAGATACTTATAAAAAACTTTATTCATCAAGTTCATAAACACTACTAGGGCATTGATGAGTCCGAACGACATCACCAAGAACTTATACTGGCCGTAACGGGTATTGAAAGCTGTCTTCGGAATATCCTGCTCCCAAACCTTCATCCGATGATATTTCGACCGAAGGTCAATCTTGGAAAAGACCTTCGCCCCACTCAGCGGATCAAACAGCTCATCAATCCGCGATAATGGGTATCTATTCTTGATGGTTGTAGAAGCATGGAAAATATCAGAATGATGGTCTATGCGGCTCGGAACAGGAGAACCCCATACGGCTCATACAGGGGCAGTCCCATGCGGTTCAGAGAGACTCTCAGTCTCATGCAGCTCGGGGCAGGAGAATCTATGCGACTTACATAGGGACAGTCCCATACGGTTCAAAGAGTCTCCCAGCCTCATGCGGCTCGGAAATACATGCGGCTCACAAACGACCAACAGAGATATGCGGCTCGATCAATACCACGTGTCCCCGTGGGATCCCTTCACACAGCTGGCCATCAAGTAATAGCCTTATTTAATGCTCTGCTATGATTTGACAACTGACGGCTCTGACATAAAGTGCCATGATGGTCCTGTCATAATGACAGACCCTTCGGGAACAGAAGAAAATCTCTGATACGATCTGAGATTGCCACATGGCAGACTCCCATGCGGCTCAATCGAAGAACAGCTTCATGCGGTTGGCAGGAATCATCTTCCTGCGGCTCACCACAAAACCATCCCATGCGGGTCGCAAGTACTATACCTATGCGGCTCGCGGAGACGCTGTCTTATGCGGTTCATGGATATCATGCGGCTCTGGCAGGGTCCGCCATTAAGACACGTGGCAGAGATTCAATTGCCCCCATGACTTGACAGCTGGTAGCAGGGTGATTATGGGATACGTGGTATTAAAAATCAGAGATTTACTAGATTCCAATAACCATATTTAACGTTATCCTCATAATTAATGAGATCAGGTCATATCATTCATGATCAAGCCAATGGGACACGTGGTGAGAGATCCAAGCTTGACACAACCAATCATGAAGATTTAAAGCAATCAGCATTAATCACTCACAGGATTCAATACTATCCATATTTATGGCCCAGATCCTTCACGCTTAAGACTAATGGTCCAGATTGATTAAACATCAGGCCGTCGCCACTTTGAGAATGGGCAATCATCCAAACCCTAATGATGCCCCCACTCCTATAAATAAGCAAGGTGCCATTCCCTTGGGAAAAAAAAAGATAGACAGAGAGAGCTTCCCCCTAATAATCAGAGAGAAAATACACAGAGAGAGAGAGAAGTCAGAAGAGCAATACGAGGAGAGCAAGGAGAGCATTTCTTCATCAACGCCAACCATCTCGTCGCAGGAGTCAAGGCTGCATACCGATCGTCCAAGGAGTAAGGCAGGGCTGCCGTCGCCTTTCCGAGCCTCTATCGTCATCCCCCAGAATCTAAAATAAACAATTGTACTTAGACTGCTGTACCTAGGTTTTCATCCCTAGGCTTTTTTTGTACAAGCGAGTTTGTAACGTGAAGTAAAAGTCCGGTCCTCCGATAATTGTTCTGTTCTTTTATATTTTATGGCAAACATGATGGCGACTCTGCTGGGGATGAAGTTCTCCACGGCTGAGGAGTTGGTGACGCAGTCGGATGCAGCCAAACTTGGCTCCATGCAATAAAAGATGGTCGTCCGCTTCGACCAACAGGCGTTTGAAGAGATGCTCTCCGAAGGAAGCGCTGGCCCGGTCCAGAAGCGCACCCGTACGACGAAGGCTCGCAAAGAGTGGAGGCCAAAATCATTTGCTCCTCCCCAAGCCCTCGATGGAATACCCTCTATTGCTCAAGACGGCGAGAAGGACTATCCTGCGGCCCCACTTCAGATCGTAGACAACTCTGTTGTCCCCAAGTCCGACAGAAGAAAACACTATGATGCTGGACTTGCAGGGGCAGAGAGAAGCTCTATGCGATCCGAGCCGCATAAGGGTATTAGCCGCAGGGAGAAAGCTCATGCGGCTGCATCCGCCAGCCGCATGAAGAAAACTCATGCGGCCACATCTGTCGGTCGCATAGTTTATGCGGCTACAGTTGCCGACCGCATGGATGAGACTCATGCGGTCACTGAAGTCAATCGCTTGCAGAAAACCCATGCGGCCACAGTTGCCAACCGTATGCGGCCAGCATGCACGGTCGTGACTCCCAGTCGTACAAGAACAACTCATTCGACAGCAGAAGACAACCGCATGCAGACAGCCTGCACGGTTTCCAATCCTAGCCGCATAGCGTCCGTTCCACGCTCCTCTCGATCAGTCTTCGACCGTCTCTCATACGGTCCTGACCCTGATGGTTCTTTGGATGATAAGCCAGACTCTGTAGTATTCAACTTAGACTCTTCCTATTACGCACCCGCAAGTTCTAAAAAGAAGAAGTCTAGGGCAGCGCGGGCTCATCGAGCCCAGTCAGCTGCCCCAACCTCTGACTATCGGGGCATCCCGTTGACTATCACGCGGGCCTCTGATGGGAAGTTGTATAGAACCGCTCGAGTCCAGCCCCCGGCGGCAAAAGGACAAAGTGGTTCCTCTGACCTGCGTGAGGCGACCCTCCACAAGCGCAAGGAAAGAGAAGGGGCTTCGGTGTGCAAAGAGTCCTGGCTTGGATGTCACTGCACCCAAATCATCGTCAACTGCTGTTGTAACAACGCGGCAGTGACAGAAGACCGGCCGTCAGTCTTCCAAAGACTACAACATCCGAGCTCAGAGGACGAGGCACCTCCTATTGTCTCCTGTAATTCCACTCAGAAAGTACCCGTCGAGGGGAGAGGGAAGAAGACAAGCATCTCCAGCCCCAAGATATCAACCACTACAGCTAAGAAACTGTCGTCTAAACGGTTGTCCTTGTCACGCCCGATTCGGGGAATCGCTCGCTTTGCTTCGATTCACGCCGAATCGATCGTCCTTGCTAAGGCGTGATGCCGTACAAGTCTGGAGTTGCACTTGTACAAGGCTAGAACATGCACATTCATATCATTTGAAACATTTAAAATTAAGCCACAGTTGCGGAAACATTGGAACACAATATAGGAAGAAGAAATACTCATTTTATTCATAATTGTAGTCAGAATACAACTTTTCTCGATAATATTTGAAATGCCATTTCGGCTACATTTATTCATGAAAAGAAGTACAACTGATAGGCTGCCATGAAATAATTTCCCGTTCCATACATCATGCCCCTTTAGTACTTTGAAATATAAGCAGCTATCTTTGAAATCTCCGCAATACTTTGTGCGTCTTTAGGGAAAAACAACTTGAAAGGAAACAGCAGTTCAGAAAGCTTTAGTTCGGACGTGCGCCTGAGCCTTCTCCAGTACCTGTGGAGGAGGGGTCAGCACATTATAACAATGCGCTGGTGAGCCCCGTTGGCCCACTCAGCTAAACCAACATTTGATTAATGACAAGCATTTTTAAGATATGAACTTATTAGGGACAGGCAACATTCAGAGAAATTTACAATAAATGCAACATGGAATAAACCATGTTTACTTTACCATTGGCCGAATCTAGCTTTCCTGCATAAGATACAGGATAATAATAATATACTTACCGCCCCTGCATAAAATAATCATTAGCATGCATCCTGACTACATGGCCACTGGCGTTGTTAAACCATATGGACATCTCTTTGCCTTATAGGACTTCAAGGTAATGCAATGACTCCAAAGTAGGTAGCTAGCCCCTAAGGATGCCTCACAATACCCGTGCTCCCATTAGCATGCCAATGCTTCCTCCTAGGCCGAATCGGTCCCGGCGCCCCAGTACCGATTCGAGAAAACACACCACCAAACCTTGTGCACAAGTTGTCCATGACCATGCGAATGCGTGATCGACTCGATAAGCAAACAGTGCATGGTAGTTTTGAAAGTAAATAGACAACTTGTTCATTTCGCAGCATTTCATCATCATTCTAGGTATCAATTCAATCTCAATTCAATGTTCAGTGGACAAGCATAATCTCAATTGTTGTTAACAGTGTAATCGATTCATTTCAATGTTCAAGGGACTAGCATTCATTTCAATGTTCTATGAACTAGCATTCATTTCAATGTTCTATGAACTAGCATTCATTTCAATGTTCAATGTTCAATCTCTAGCTTCTTAGTGGTATTGACTTGTGGCATTTAGCAACTTGATATCGATCAACGGATGTTGCAAGACAATTATTTAGTTGGCATGAAGGAATAGCAAGAGGGACAATACCACCACAGAGATCCACACTCACCAAATTAGAGAATCGCCGAGAGAGAGAGGAACACTTGCACGCTTAGCCTTCCGTCACGCGTCAGTCTGCATTGGCACCAAAAGTTTGGTTAATAATCCATCTCGTTGTGTCCTCTTCTCTCAGAATTCTCAAGAATGAATGCTATGCAAATCGATGAAAACGGGCAAGAATCAAATCATCGAAAATCATTCAGAAAAGCATCCATCAAAACCAAGCAGCAAAACCAGCAGCAAAACATCCAGAGAAAACTCTTGGACGCATTTCAAGAGAAACCAATCCATTAGTTGGAAAGGTTCTTATGTACTTGTCCGTGATCGATTCGGTGCCGACGGTAAGTTTCCCCAATACTCGGTTCCGACCGAGTTAGCCAAGCCACAAGCCTTACATAGTGAACCGCTAGGAACGGGACACTACAGTCCTCCACCGGAGTATTCCAACACACCCGTTCAAAGATGAAATCTGCTGCAATGGGAAATCCATCATCCACATCGCTGGGGGTCGTGGGAACTGAGGGTAGAACTCCTCCGAATATCCACAACAATCCGATGTTTCAAGGAGACGAGCCCGGGGAAACAACTCTCCCATCATGTACAACAGACGCTGATGTCCTCGAGGACATCCATAACTCTCAAGACGAAGCAAGCTCTGAGGCTGGGGGTACCGTTCCCTCCGAGTCCGAACCCGAAGAGAACATTCCCACCTACCCCGATGACTTCTCGGTGCATGGGTATGACTCGGAGGGCACATCCTCCACCGTTCCTTCCATCACTCCTCATGTAAGGACGGTGTTCATGACGGACAGCAATCAAGGTGGTTCCAGCGATCGCCAACGCATCGACACTTTGGAGGCTATACTACAGGCCTTGGTCAAGTCTGTAGATAAAATCAAAGCCGCTCTTCCAACTCTGCAAAGAGGGACGTCTGGCCAAACAAGCACGGGTCCCGCGGTCAATGCGGACTCAAACTCAACGGCACCGAACCCAGGCAATAATCCTCCCGAAATAACAGCCCCTACCGCGACAGATGAGGCCCGAGAAGTAAGAAGAGAGGTTCAGGAGCTCCGAGCCATGTTCCATGCCCGAGAAAATGCTCAAGACCTCAGAATGCGGCAACCATACCCTGCTGAATGGAGGGATGTTCCATTCCCACCAAGATATAAGCCGTTCAATATCAACCCGTATGATAGCAAGACCTCAGCAAGTCGGTACATCACTTACTTCGAGGTCACCACCGACCATCTGCCCCATGATGATGCTATCATCATACGATTATTCATTGGGGCATTGGAAGGAGTCGCCTTCGACTGGTACCGCAACCTGCCAGACAACTGCATCCACTCCTTCGCTGGCTTCAAGCGCTTGTTCTTGGAGAGATTCTACGAGGTAGGATAGGACATCACAATGTCTACCCTCATGGACGTCGTCCAGGGAGAGAAAGAGCTAACGAGGAATTATATTGAGCGGTTTCGTCAAACCACAATAAAGTTACCGTCTGGTAATCCGGATTCTTCCTTGATTGAAATTTGCCAAAAGAGATTACTCCCAACAATTAGTCTCTGGATGGGCGAGAGTCAATTCAAGGACTGGAAGGCATTTATCATCAGTGCCACAAGTGCCGAAGAACGGTTGAGAAAGGCTCGCCAACTGGGGTTGCACATTTCGGAGGGAGAGAACAAGGGCAAGCGTCCCAACACCAACAACGAAAATGGGAGTAGCCCCTCCAACAATCGGGACAACAGAGGCAAGCAGGCCATGGTGGCCGATACAGCCCAGAAGCCTGAGTCACAACCAGCAGACAAATAATGGCCTCAAATCACTTATTCTTTCGAAGACGGCCACGTCAAGCCTATCTTGGACATACTCATACAAGGAGACAGAATTCAGCTTCCTCCACCGAGACGGGAGCCTCGGCCGGCAGATCTGGAGAATCCAAAATTCTGCCACTACCACCGCTACGTCCACCATGCTACACACGACTGCTACCAACTGAAACGATACATCCAAAACCTCATCGATTCGAACGCTCTGGCCATCGATTTCGAGGAGGTAACCGTAGCAGCCAACATGGTGTCCGTACAATTCGGCAGCTTCCCTCCAACGGAGACTCAAGACGGTGTCATACCCATCCCTCTGGCGACGATGGAAATAGCTAACCTTCCGTCCGCTCGTGATCAAGCTACTGGTCTAGTACCCCTCACCACATCGCGAGGAGAAATCATGTGGGTCCATCCGGACCTGGTCCACGAGGTGACTCAGTCCACGCCGCCTCCCATTCACAAGAAGAGAAGTAGAAAAGTCAGATCCTGCCGTACCATCTCGGCAGATGTGGAAGAAGTCACGGCCGTCGTTATTCGATCTGGAGCACAATCCCAACCTGTGGCTGAGAACTCGACTGATGATCATCCTCCAGCTACCACTAACGCTCCAGGGCCCCCTCAGCCTCCGACGACCGACAAGCCTAGGCCGTAGGAGACTCGCTTCGACAAATCCCTCCGGAAAGAGACACCTCAGTGGCTGGAGAGGCCTTACAACTTCGATATACTAGCGCAATTGGCCAATACACCGGCCAAATTGTCCTTATATGAACACCTGAGGCTTTCGAAGGATGTCCGCGCAGCCTTGAGCGACGCACTCCAAAATGCCGACTCATACTTGGCTCAGGTCAACCTCACGGGAGATAATCAACCTGCGGATCTCCAAGACAGTGCGTGTATGGGAGCGATGCCCAATATCGTCTTTTCTCCGCAGGACATGCTCATCAAAACCAACCTGCACGATCGCCCGTTATACTACACCGGATACATCGGCGACGTAAAAGTGGACCGGATGCACATTGATCCTGGGTCGTCCATAAGCATCATTCCGAAGGGTCTGCTACATCATCTTCGCATTCCAATGCATCGCCTGACGCCAACAAGCACCGCCATCAGCTGTTTCAATTCGGACAGGAGCTACCCAATTGGGAAGATTCGTCTGAAGTGTCAGATTGGCGATCTCCATTCAGAAGTCACCTGCTACGTCATAGATGTCGACACTTCTTACAACATCCTCCTGGGGTGCCCTTGGATACACGATTACATGATCGTGCCCTCCACGCTGCACCAATGCTTTAAATATGTCGATAAGCATGGCTTCGTAAGGACAGAATTTGCCGATATCGATCCCTTCAAGGGAGTTGAATCTTATTACTCAGACTCCTGCCTGTACGAAAAATCAAAGAAGCACCTGGGTGAAGAAGATTTGCAAGCTCATGCCAAGACAGCCACAGGATCAGAGAAACCTCTGACGATCCACCTCCAGGCTCGCAAGCCAGGCAAGTCCGTACCCCTTACGGCCACTTTGCGTAAGGACGCGATCAGTCTCTCGACACAAGAAGAACAGATGATAATCCGACTGCCGAGGTTGGGCCAAGTGCTGAGACCTACAACGGGGCCACTAACAATCAGGCTGCCAAAAATCGGTCAGCCGCAAAAGAGGAAGCTCGATCCCTCAGACAAGCCAATGACGATACGTCTTCCCAAGAAGAGTCATCACCCTGATGAAAGGCCTGGGACTTCTAGCGAACCAACCACTCCCCGCCCAGTATCGAGTACCAAGCTGGAGGTTGCTAGTCTGCCGACAACTCCATGTTCTGCTCCACCAGTTGAACCTCTGAAGATCAAGTTAACCAGGTCGTCCTCTCAGTCTTCATTTATACAGGGGGTCGCCGAAGAAGAACCAGAGCTAGCCAAGTATGTGGCTGCCCACACTGATGTTCCCTCCGCGGATGATGTAATCCCCCTAGAAAAGATACCTTATTTCATCTATAAAGGGCTATCTTTGAACTACATCGAGCTTAATAAGCTTTGTACAATGTACGCTATGGAACATGGTATAGGCACCTACCTACACACACAGGTGACAAATGTGTACACCACAATCCAGCTTATTCCAGCAGAAGATGCGTACCGCATAATCGAGGGAGGAGATCATCCGATCATCTTCGGCCGGAAAGACGATCCGCGTCCCTTCACCATAAAAGAAGTCGATCTTGGGTCAGATGCAGGGAGACTGCCTCTGTATCTTTATAGTCCCCAGGCCAAATATCTCATGCAAAAACATGGATATGATCTGGAGACTACACCAGGCTTGAACTACGGCACCGGACGGCGACTACCTTTGAAGCCTCCAGTCCCGGCTGGCAAGCCACGGGACTACTATAGCAAAACTCGATACAGACTAGGGTATGTAACTCCCACGACAACACCTGAGAGTTCGGATGAAGAGTGTGACTGGCAGTCACATTCAACCGGGTCACCAACCTCCGACTCGGATATCAGCATCGGATACATATTTAGACAGGTCATGTCAGTCAATATGGCATTCGCCGACGCTTATGAAGAAGACGAAGACATTCCTGAAATCCTCGAACTAGAGCCGTGGGCCCAACAGCTGGATGCACAATGGGAAAAGCGGTTCGAGTAGAGAGAACCTCCTACCGAAGATGAGGTTATACAGGTCGATCTCGGCAGCGAATCCTCTCCTAAGCCAATCTTTGTCAGTAAAAGCTTAACGGACGAAGAGCGAGAATCGCTGCTGAAACTTATCAGAGAATATATTAATGTGTTCGCATGGAATTATAAAGACATGTCGGGGTTAGATCCCGATATTGCTCTTCACAAGCTCAACATACGGCCAGATGCAAAGCCAGTCAAGCAGCAACAACGACGCTTCTGCCCAGGTGTCATGGACGTGATCGAAGCCGAAGTCAACAAACTGATAGCCAGCGGCTTCATTCATGAGGAGCAACATCCCGATTGGGTCGTCAATATAGTTTCGGTCCTCAAGAAGAATGGAAAAATTCGAATCTGCATCGACTTCCGCAATCTGAATGAGGCATGCCCGAAAGACGAATTCCCCCTCCCTATTACAGATATCATGATTGACAACACATGCGGCTTCGAACGTATGTCGTTCATGGATGGATTCTCAGGGTACAACCAAATCAAGATGTCTCCTGATGACGAAAAGCACACATCATTCCGAACACCGATTGGCACATACTGTTACACAGTCATACCTTTCGATTTAAAGAATGCTGGCGCCACGTATCAACGAGCCATGAGTATCATCTTCAGAGAACACCTACACAAGACGGTGGAATGCTATGTCGATGACATCGCCGTCAAGAGTCGCTGTAAGGAAGATCATCTGCAGGACCTGAGGACGGTATTCGACCTGATGCGAGCCCACAATCTAAAAATGAACCCTACGAAATCTTTCTTGGGCGTATCCAGCGAAAAATTCTTGGGATTCATCATCACCGCTCAGGGCATTCATGTAGACCCTGAGAAAACGAAGGCAATCATGGAGATGGGACCCCCGAGAAATCTTCGCGAACTCAGAGGCCTCCAAGGGAGGCTAGCTTACATCAGGAGGTTCATTTCTAACCTCTCCGGGCGATGTCGACCGTTCACGTGCCTCATGAAGAAAGGAGTCTCATTCGTATGGGACGAGGAATGTCAGCGTGCCTTCGACAGCATCAAAGAATATTTGTTAAATCCTCCAGTCTTGGTGGCCCCGGTTGCCGGAAAACTATTTCTGCTATACGTACGAGCAATGGAACACTCTCTTGGTGCTCTGTTGGCACAAAACAATGATGCAGGCCACGAACAAGCCATATACTACCTCATTCGAATGATGGTTGGACCGGAGCACCGATACACTGCGGTAGAGAAGGAATGCCTCGCCTTGGTGTTCGCTATTCAGAAGACACGACATTGTGTCACAGGACAAACCATACATGTGATCTCACGAGTCAACCCTCTCAGAGTCCTCATGACTAAGCCAGGGGCACTCAGCTCTCGCCTCGCTACATGGGCAATATTGTTGCCCCCTATCATATGGTCTTCATCCCGCAGAAGGCTGTCAAATGTCAAGCCCTGGCAGACTTCTTGGCAGGCCACCCAGGATCGGAGTCATCCAGAATATATAAAGAGATCCCAGATGAGGTCGTCGACTCGAATACAACTACTCACGATAACATATGGCGAATGTTCTTCGACGGCGCTTCAAGAACTGGACCCAAGGGAAACATCGTCGTTGGAGTCGGGGTTGTATTGATTTCTCCTACCGGGCTCGTGATCAATCGTGCCTACTCTCTCACGGAACCCTGCTCTAACAACGTGGCCGAGTACAGCGCTTTAGTCATCGGTCTCCAACTTGCAAAAGAGCTGGGGGTAGAATATCTTGAAGCATACGGCGATTCATAATAAATCGTCAATCAGATTCGGGGATCATACGAAGTCCGCCATGAAGACATGATCCCCTACCACCAAATAGCGATCAACATCATCTCATCATTTGAGGGATTCTTCATCGAGCACGTCCCCAGACTCAAAAATATCAAAGCCGACGCCTTAGCGGGCCTTGCCGCTTCCTTAGCAGTGCCAAACCACACTCATCATTCGGTTGACGTGATAGGCCACGAATTGGTCTGCCCCAAGAACAACGTTCAATTCGTGGCAAGCTATTCCGCCCAGGCGGTCGACGAAGCACCAGACTGGAGACAGCCATTCATCGACTTTGTCGTCTACGACATCCTCCCAGAGAATCCACAGGAAGCCACCTCCATCAGACGGCGTTCTCTCAGATTCTTCTACGATATAGAGACGAAAATGCTGTATCGACGATCCTATGATGGGTTGTTGCTTCAGTACTTATCAAACGTAGAAGCCAAAGAAGCCGTACGAGAAGCTCATGACGGTGTCTGTGGGGCCCACCAGCCCGGTCCTAAATTATAAGACCGTCTTCGACGAATGGGCTACTATTGGCCCACGATGGTGGCAGATGCGATCGATTATGCTAAAAAATACAAAGCCTGCCAAGTCCACACAGACTTCATTCACCAACCATCCGAATTTCTACATCCGACAGTGGCGTCCTGGCCATTCGAAGCATGGGGAATGGATATCATTGGTCCAATCACCCCACCTTCCTCCCGAGGATATCGCTTCATACTTGCGATCACTGATTACTTCTCCAAATGGGCGGAAGCTGTCCCACTCGCAGAAGTCAAGACTTCAAACGTGATCAGCTTCCTTAAGCATCACGTCATCTACCGCTTTGGACTGCCCTGAAGGATCATCCATGATAATGGTCCGTAGTTTGTAAGCCACGCATTCTATCGGTTTTGCGATAAGTACCGTATTCAGAATGTCGCTTCGATACCGTACAATCCGGCAACGAACGGGTTGGCAGAGGCATTCAATAAAACAATCATCAAACTCCTCAAGAAGATTGTCTCCTCCAACAAACGCGACTGAAACGAGAATCTCGGCGAATGCTTATGGGCTTATCGCACCACAGTTCGAACAGCCACCGGGAATACACCATTCTTCCTGGTGTACGGGAGTGAGGCAGTCCTCCCATTGGAGACTCAGATCCCCTCACTACGCATTGCCCTTACACATCAATTGACGACAGACGAAAACCACCGTCGTCGGCTACAGGAATTGGAGGCACTAGATGAAAAGCGCCTCTTGGCTCAGCAACGAATTGAGCTATACCAAGCACGCATCTCTGGAGCCTTCAACAAGAAGGTCAAAATCAGAACATTCTAAGTGGGCGATCTCGTTCTGGCAGTCCGGAGGCCGATGGTCATGACTCACAAGACCGCCGGCAAATTCCAGCCAAAGTGGGAAGGCCCATTTATCATTGAGGCAGTATTCTCCAACGGTGCTTACCGCCTCGCAAAACAAAACGGAGACTTGCTCATGTTGCCCGTCAACGACAAGTTCCTGAAGAAATACTATGTCTAAACGACATTCTCTCCAGATCATCGAGTCATGTACCCGCTGGTACCGCTGAACTCACATCAACTACATTTTAGATTATCGAGTCATATACCTGCTGGTGCTGCTGAACTCACCTCCACATTCCCTTCAGATTATCGAGTCATGTACCCGCTGGTACCGCTGAACTCACACTTTCTCAATATTCTAAATTACCGAGTTATGTGCCCGCTGGTGCCTCTGAACTCACATTCCGGTCACTCTTTCAGATAGTAAGTCACGTATGATTATACCTCTGAACTTTCTTTCTGGAAGAGATCCTCCCTCATGATCCACTACCCGCACTTCTAGTACACAAAAAGGGTAATCGATCCACAAATTTCCGAAATGGCCATGTCCTCATTACCTCTGAGTCGTTTTCACTTCCACCAAAAACAAACCGCCCCCTCGCATAGAACTTCCACGTTCTCCTACCTCTGAGTCATTCTATGTACCCCCTCTTCATTGAGCCCACTCCTGCCATGTCCTCATTACCTCTGAGTGGGAAGGCTCCGTCGAAGAAACCTTCATGCTTGCCATGTCCCCATTACCTCTGAGTAAGTATGTCCGTTCCCTTTCAACCTATTATCTGTACCTACAACCGGAGTACGACAAGGATAATAGGTCCACAAATGTCCTCTGTTGACCACAAATGTCCTCTGTTGACCACAAACGTCCTCTGTTGACCACAAATGTCCTCTGTTGACCACAAATGTCCTCAGTCGACCACAGATGCTGTACTGGATCTCCAGTACACGTCCATCCCTTCCCTATCATGCCTGAAGCCCAGCTGCTCCTTGGTATACCAAAAACTTCTATAGCTGTCTTATCGCGAAGTTGTTCTATGTATTCCTCTCCAAAACTTGTTACTCGTACCTAAAACCAAGGTACGCCCAGGGTGACAGGTCCACAAATAATCCCCTAGCAGGTCCAAATCCACGAACACCACAAGTACAAAAAAGAGAAGATGAGTTGAAGCATGCTCATTTATTCAAAATTCAAAGTGCTACGTCATTTGGGATCTAATCCCTTACAAGATGAAGACAAAAAGAAATAAAAAGACAACAAAAGAAGACAGAAGACTGATCACTACTCCGGGGCACATAATGCCATGAGACGGTCCATCAGCAAGGCAACCGACCGCTCAAGCCTCTATTTAGCTCGACGCTCCGCCTCCTGGCTCAGCACCGTCGCGTCCTCCAGATGAGCATGAGCTTGCCAGTTGTCCTCGAATTTCTTGAAAGCCCGTTCTAGGTTGACAGAAGATCGGAAAACCCTCTCGGTCTCCCGAGCGATTGACTCCTGTTCCGCACGAGCAGCCCCCAGCTCTGACTCTAAGAAGGCCAACTCCCTTTGAAGTACAAGAATCCGCTCCTTCGTGTCAGCTATTCTACGAGAAGCAGACTCTTCCCGAGCCCTACAAGCCTGACTTCGACGACCCAGCCTGTCATACGAAACGGAGAACTTGTCAAGGTCCCCCTGCACAACTGGCCTGGCAGTATCTTGAGCAAGCTTGATCCTATCCCGAGCAGCAATAAGGAAGCCCCGTGCCCGTTCAATCGCAGCAGGCAAGCCAGCCTGCCGTATCGCCAGCAATTGGGTCACAAGCTGATCAGCCTCTGCCAACTTAGGCTCCAGGAGTGCAGCCAACCCCACCCCGCCAGAAAGAGCCTTCAAAGTGTTAATCTGACCCCGAGCGCCCCGCAGAGACAGAGAAAAAGGGATCCTCCGTTCTACGGCAGCATCCACGCCCCTCTTTAAATGGCGATAGAAGCTGTCGACCACATCCTGCGTCACCTCGTCCAGAGCCTCCGAAGAAGCCGGTGTCAACGGGAGTGTAGCCGGCAACGCTGAAGAGGACGCAACAGAATCTGCCGCTCCTGCTACATGGGAAACAAACTCCGTACGGAAGGACGCATGAACAGCGGCCAACTCCTCTTCAGCACCCCGCAGAACTTGAATGCTCGGCAGGGTCGAGAGGTCAATCTCCGGAGCCGTATAAGCAGCAGAGGATGAGGCAGAGACCATCGCCAGCTCCATTCCCATCTTCCGGGAGCTGGCGAGAGGCCCTTCGACATGAGACGGCGAAGGAGAGGAAACGCTCCTTTTCCCCAGATCGCGGCGGGCCGAGCCTTCACCAAGAACATCCGCGGTGGGAAGTAAAGGGTCAGGACCTGTAGGGCCAAGACAACCATGAATCGATTTGACCCGGAAGATATGTTGATAGAGCAAATAAGCCCCCTCACTAGTCAATATTTGGCTTATCTTACCAGTAGAGGAGTGTGGAGGCTGAGGTTCGCCTACAGCCACCGCAGCCTCTTCACCAGCAGCCTCCGAGTTGAATATGATAGGCTCCTCCGTCCCAGCACCCTCGGGAGGGGATACGACGAGATCGGTGTCGCCTTACGGAAATTCAGCAACCTCGGAGGCAGGCCCGAGGGAACCTTTGTCATCCCGGACTGGGGCCTCAGCAACTTGGGAGTCCTCAGCCGCCGCTGGGAGAGCCCCCGCTGAAAGGATCACGGAACACATGCCACTAATCAAAGCAGCAAGGGCCGGATCAACCTCAGGGGCGGCAGACGGTTCATGGAAGGCCGGTTCATCAGACACCTACAAAGAAAAATGATTAAGTCGTATCCTAAGAGAAAGAAAACCACAACAAGGAAATGGCTCCGACTTTGTCTTACCTTCGGAACATCGTCTGCATCTTCACCCCTCTCCGTAATAAGTAGTCTACGAGGTCCGACCGCAGCTCTCTTCACGGAAAAGGCTACTCCTCCGCCAGTAGACTCACGCCTGCCTCGCTTACGCGAGGGACCAGGCTGTTGACACAAAGTCACAGTCAACCAAATATTGACTACATTGACCAAATAATATTTGTATTAATTCAATACGACACACGACGACTGCATTCAGTTCAAGACAGATGACAGCTCAGTCTCCGGCTCTCAGTGTGTTCTGGAGTCTGTATTTTATGATTTCATTGAGTCTAGATTTATGTACTCTGAGTCTTGCTGAGCTCTTGGAACTTAGTCTATAACCTACCCAAAATCCCAAGCTCCACTGAACCAAAAACTGCCCACTGGTCCCCTTAGAACCACTCTGTGCTCTGGAGACAGAGTTCGGGCCGAACTCTGCCTCCACACAGAGTTCGGGCCGAACTCTGTCCCCTAGAAATCAGGAACCCTAATTTTAGGGATAGCTGGTTGCTAGCTGTCCAACGGCCAAATTTTTGAATTTTCCTACCCGAATTCTGGCCGAATTCTGCCTATAAAAACACTATAAATAGGGCATGAATTCTCTCATTTCAATCCATCCAATCTTCTCTTCTCTTCTCTCTTATAAGCTCAATAAGCCATACCCTTCCCATCTACTAGCCACAAGCCTCCTAAGTCTTGAGTGCTCAGCATCTCTCAGTTAGGATTCTTGTGCAAGAGTTGAAGAAGTCGCTTGGACAATTCCAAGCAAATCGCCACTGCGATCCTCTGTTAGAAGTTGACGTGCTCTTCTGAAGAAAAGGCACGGGTTGTAAACTACTATTTCACAAATAGTGGATTTAATCCTGAGCTAGAGTTCTCAGGCCTGGACTAGTCCTCCACGAGGGAAACCAGGTTAAAATCGCTGTGTTTGCGTATGCTCTTCTGCTCTTTATTTATTTTTCGCACTTTACTCTGATTATTGATTGTTGGTGAAAGAGTTATTTTTAATTGGCTATTTTTCTATATAAACTCTATTCACCCCCCTCTAGAGTTGCCAAACTGTTCTTCAATTGGTATCAGAGCTCTGTTCTCTTTACAAGGACTAACATCCTAAGAGCTGATCCATGGCAACCACACAATCCTTGATTTCCAATCATGGTGAAGGTCAGTCCACTCATAGGCCTCCCCTATTTGATGGAACTAACTACACATATTGGAAAACAAGGATAAGCTTCTATCTTAAGTCTCTAGACTTTGACCTGTGGACTGTCGTCACTGACAGTTACAAAAAGCCCGCCAGGATAGTTGTCGATGGTGACCTCATTGAGAAACCACACGACAAATATTCTGTCGAGGAGAAGAAACAGGCAAGTCTAGATGCTAGGGCTATTAATGCTTTATTCTGTGCTATAGACAGGAATGAGTTCAACAGGGTTTCTACTTGCACCACTGCTCATGAAGTATGGAGACTTCTAGAAGTGACGCATGAAGGAACCACACAGGTCAAGGAATCTAAAATAAGCCGTCTCACTCAAGAATACGAAGCCTTCAAGATGAAGCCAAGTGAGACGATCACTCAAATGATCACAAGATTCTTCGACATCATCAATCCTCTATCTTCGCTCGGAAAGCAGTACTCAAACCACGAAAAGATTCGTAAGCTGCTCAGAGGGCTACCAAAGATTTGGAACCCTAAAGTGACAGCCATCATAGAAGGAAACGATCTCACAACAATGTCAATGGAGACCTTGATGGGTAAGCTTATGACTCACGAGCTTGACCTCAAGGACTTCGAAGAGCCTGCTCCGAAGACCAGGGAGATCGCACTCAAAGCTCATCATCGAAGAGCTAATCATGATGAGGCCGAAGAAGATAACTCGGATGATGAAGACCAAGCTCTCATGGTTCGCAACTTCAGGAAATTCCTTCGCTTCAATCGATGGAAGAAGGAATCTCAAGAAGACGATGAAGAAGAACCAACTTGTTACGGTTGCAAGAAAACTGGACATGTCCGAAAAGACTGCCCATTCCTGAAGAAGAGCAACCGCTATGAGAAGCCATACAAAAAGAACTCATCAAAGAAATATGCCAACACAGGCATCTGGCATGAGAGTGAAGCAAGTGACTCTGAGGAAGAAAAGGACTCTCCTCAAGATACAGCAAATGTGTGCCTGATGGCGACGTCTAACAAGGTATCTAACGAAACTCTGGATGACTTCTCTTTTGATGAACTTGGCGATGCTTTCACTGATTTACTCGATGATCATAAAAAGGTCATCGGTAAATATAAACATGCCAAGGACAAAATCAAAAGTCTAGAAGATGAGATACAAAGAATTTCCTTACTTCTTGATAATGTTAGAGACACATCACCCACTAATGACGTTGATGAAGTATCCAAGCTTAAATTAAGCTTGCATGATGCCGAAGCACGTATTGAGCAACAAACTCAAGAAATCACTACACTCAACACGTTGCTTGCTGAAGAAAAGAGTAGACACAAGATTTCCATGACTAAGATATATGGCTTAAATATTAAGGTTAATGAACTGCAAGCTGTTACCAAAAGATTAGAAACCAAATTGGGTAAACAGGTTGTTCAACCTCAAACCCAATCACATGAGCACAACACCACTCATGCTAGTCAACCAAGTCATTCTCATGCAGCACATAACCATGCATTCATATACACCAACTTTCACAAACCACATGCACGTAAGAACAATTCTCACTCAGTACACAAGCATCATGCACAAAGACACAATCAACATCACTCCACACATAAAAATCATCATGCCATGCCATATAGACGAGATCATCATGCAATGCCATATAGACAAGGTCCTCATATACCATATAGACAAAATCATCATGTCATGCCATATAGACAAAATCATCATGCCATGCCATCTAGACAATATCAGTATGTCACACACCATAGACAATACCATCATTCTATGTCTCAAAGACACCATCACCATGCCACTTATTCCATGCATAATCATCCTCACCATGCTAACTCTTCACATCATGTCCATCCTCATCCTGTTGCTTATAGATATTATTCTCATGCTCCTAGTATAAACAAGAATGCTATCTGTACTTATTGTGGATTACATGGACACATCTCACCACAGTGCAGAGTTAGAAGACTTGTAGATAAAAGGATATATGCTTGGTTCCCAAAGACTAACTTTTCAGGACCCTCAAGAACTCGGGTACCAAAGGTCACATCTACTCTTGATGTAGGTGGACCTTCCCTCCTCAACTGAAAGTAAGTGAATTCTCGATAGTGGATGCTCGCGACATATGACGGGAGACGCAAATCTTTTTGCATCACTATCGATGAAGAGAGAAGGATATGTATCCTTCGGTAACAATCTCAAAGGGCACATTATAGGTAATGGTATCATTGGTCATCCTCCCTCTCCTGTAATAAAGGATGTCTGCCTAGTGACCGAGTTAAAGCATAACCTGCTCAGCATTAGTCATCTTGCTGATCATGGATATGATATTAACTTTGGACAAAACAGTTGCTACATCTATGATAGGTCAACTGGAGACATTGCTTTTGAAGGGAAAAGAGAGGATAACATCTATATTTTCTATCTTTCTATAAATACTAACAATGCAGGTAGATGTTTATATGCCCACAAAGACGAACGACTACTTTGGCACCAGCGTCTTGGTCACGCCAATATGGATGCTATATCCAGGCTTTCTACCAAGAAGCTAGTGAGAGGATTGCCTGACATCACATTCAAAAAGGACACGGTATGTGCCGAATGTGAACTAAACAAGGCAACAAAATCCTCGTTTCATTCCATCAACTCTGTAAGTACCACTAGACCCTTGCAACTTCTTCATATAGATTTATTTGGTCCTAGTAGAATAGCTAGCCTTGGTGGCAAACTGTATGTATTTGTTATTGTTGATGATTTTTCGAGATTTACTTGGGTTTTCTTTCTCGCTAATAAGAGCGATGCTATTTCTGCTTTCAAAGTTTTTGTAAAGAAAGTTCAAAACGAAAAAGGCTACATGATTACTCGAATCCGAAGTGATCATGGAGGCGAATTCGTAAATTATGATTTTGAAAGTTTTTGTAATGCAAATGGTTTTGATCATGAATTTTCTTGTCCTAGAACTCCTCAACAAAATGGTGTTGTGGAGCGGAAGAATAGAACTCTCGGCGATATGGCCAGAGTCATGTTGAATAAATTTTCACTTCTGAAATACTTTTGGGCAGAAGCTGTTAGTACAGCATGCCATATTTTGAATAGGGTGCTGATTCGTCCCATTACGAAGAAAACACCCTATGAGCTTTGGTTTGGGAGAACCCCTAATGTTTCTTATTTTAAAGTTTTTGGTTGTAGATGTTTCATCCTTAACACCAAAGACAACTTAGGCAAATTTGATGCCAAAGCTGACGATGGTATCTTTCTTGGTTATGCCGCCAAGAGTAAGGGATATAGAGTTTTCAATAAACGCTCACTTATTGTGGAAGAGTCAACAAATATGACTTTTGATGAAAACAACAGTGCAGCAAGTACTCTTGATGATGACGTTGAGCCATCAACTTCTACTCCAATGAATACTTTAACCGAAACTAATTCTCTGGAGGGTTTGCCTAAGAAATTCTCTTTCAAACCTTCTCATCCAGAAAATTTAGTTATAGGAGAAGTTTCACGTGGAGTAACTACTAGATCATCAGTAAGAGACTCTGTTGCTAGCACTGCCTTCATTTCACAAGTAGAGCCTAAAAACATTTCTGAAGCTTTTAATGATGAATTTTGGATGTCTGCTATGCAAGAAGAACTCAACCAATTCGAGAGAAGCCAAGTATGGGAACTCGTTCCTAGACCGGTTAATCACTCTATAATTGGTACTAAATGGGTTTTTAGAAACAAAGTAAATGAAGATGGTTCAGTCACACGTAACAAAGCTCGTCTAGTAGCTCAAGGATACAACCAAGAGGAAGGTATCGACTACGATGAGACGTATGCTCCTGTTGCTAGACTAGAATCCATTCGGATGCTTTGTGCTTTTGCTAATTTTCAAAACTTTAAATTATTTCAAATGGATGTGAAAAGTGCTTTTCTGAATGGTTTTATTAAGGAGGAAGTTTATGTGAAACAACCTCCTGGCTTTGAAAATCACAAATTTCCCGACCACGTGTTCAAGCTAAAGAAAGCACTTTATGGCCTCAAACAAGCCCCCAGAGCTTGGTATGAAAGGCTAAGTAGCTTCTTACTTGAGAAAGGTTTTTCAAAAGGGAAAATTGACACTACACTGTTTATAAAATCTTTTAAAGACACTATTCTATTGATTCAAATTTATGTTGATGATATTATTTTTGGGTCTACTGATGAAACTCTTTGTCAAGAATTTGCCAAGTGTATGCAGACAGAATTTGAGATGAGCATGATGGGAGAGCTCAACTACTTTCTTGGCCTGCAAGTAAAGCAACTGGCAAATGGAACTTTCATCTGTCAATCGAAGTATACCAAGGACATGCTGAAGAAGTTCGACCTTGACAACGTCAAACCAATTAGCACGCCAATGGCTACTTCAACCAAACTCGAACCAGATGAGAGCGGCAAACCCGTTGATCAACGTAAGTATCGAGGTATGATAGGCAGCTTACTTTATTTAACTGCTAGTCGCCCCGATATCATGTTTAGTGTTTGCCTATGTGCTAGATATCAAGCAAATCCTAAGGAATCTCACATGACCGCGGTTAAGCGTATCTTTCGATACCTTAAGGGTACGGTTACAGTGGGCCTATGGTATCCCAAGTCAACATCATTTGACCTCATCGGTTACTCTGATGCTGACTTTGCTGGATGCAAGGTCGACCGTAAAAGTACGAGCGGCACGTGTCATTTGTTAGGAAAGGCTTTAGTCTCATGGTTTAGCAAGAAGCAGAACTCTGTCGCACTATCCACAACAGAAGCTGAATACATAGCAGCTGGGCGTTGTTGTGCACAGATTCTGTGGATGAAGCAAACCCTTGAAGACTATAAATTATCTTTTATGCATATTCCTATATTCTGTGACAATACTAGTGCCATCAATTTGACTAAGAACCCTGTCTGCCACTCACGCACTAAACACATTGAGATCAGACACCACTTTTTGCGTGATCATCAGCAAAATGGCACGATTAACTTAGAATTTATTGACACTGATCATCAGCTAGCAGATTTCTTTACTAAGCCATTATCCGAAGAGCGCTTCAATTATCTTTGTCGTGAACTCGGAATTTTGGATGAAGCAGTTATAAGTTGAGACTTACCTGCGTAAATATCGAGTATATTTTGATTCTTTTATGACAAATTTATTATGGGTACAAGCCGAAAGGGTCCTTCTGACAAAAAGGCGTAAAAGCCTAAGCGACACGGTGCACTAGTCCTCAGGACTACCGCTAGCTGGGATCCGGCCCCTGCAGCTAACCCATGGCAAATTTGAAATACTGAATTACAATATATTTCCTTATTTATTATATGGTTTGTTACGATTTATTATTGCCAAATTGATCTTCCTAAAGTTCATTCTGACCTTTGTGAATCTCTCTATGTACTTTATTGTGTTTATCAAAATTGTATCCTCCAAATCTCTTTCTGTTCAACACTTATTCATTTTTCAGCCTGAATTTTGTTCTGGACCACTGATCCAGAACTCGGGCCGAACTCTGCCCCTAACAGAGTTCGGGCCGAGTTCGGTCTCTAGGTTCCAGAATCGGGATCTGGCTCCGCCGTTGGATCTTTTCTAATCCGATGGTCACTATTCTACCCGACCAAAGACAAAGCCCTACTTTATGTCGGGATTCCTTCTCTTTCCTTTCATATTACCTCCTTCTTCACCTCTTCCATCTTCTTCCTTCCAAACCCTAACCCTAGTTCTTGATCTAGAGGGCTCTATTTCTTCTCAAAATCAAGGGAAAGGGGTTTTTCAACGTTCTCTTCAACTGTTTGACATTATTTTCAGGTATAACTCTCTATTTCTCTCCATTTCAAGTTATCCAATTTCTTGTAAATGGCTCCACGCTTGCCCAATCGCGGGAAGAGGATCCGAACCGAGGGTGCTTCCTCTTCGAATCCTCCTCCTCCGATTGAACAAGTAGTTGAACAACACCCCATTCATCCGTTGTTCAATCCGCCGAGTCCCGATGACCCTAACACATACGACGACCGTCTATTTGTATCGCTAGACGCCTCTAATGAATGGTTTAGCGATTTTAGGACTCGTCCGGTGTTTGGGGGCCATCCCATCAATTTCACAATATTTTCTCAATATGAGTCTTTATTCCATGATCTTTGTTTGGATGCTTTAGTTGCTTCAAATTCTGTCATCTACCGTAGTGCAATCCAAATGTTCTATTGCAATTTAACTTTTGATGCAACACACATCTATTCCCGGGTTGCCGGTATTGACATCGCCTTCAATGATTCTGAGTTGGGGGATTTTCTTGATCTTGTTAATCTTGATACTTGGAATAAACTTGTGGAAGCACGTCAATTTCAATTTGTTGGCGATACTTCTCTTGAAGGATTCAAGGAGGAATTATGTGCTCCTAACATAAGTCCTCGCAAACTTATGGCCAAGCATCTCAACCCCTACTTCTATGAGCTTCACCGAATGGTTTTTAACACCATCTTACCCAAGGCTGGCTCAACAGATGAAGTCACTTATCTTGAGATCTCCGCCTTATATCATCTCCACTATCGTATTCCATTCAACTTTCTACGGACTATGATGGATTGGATGATCAACTGTCGGAAGAAACCAAGAGCTTTGGTTTATCCTCTCTATCTTCCTTTCGTTTTTCGTGCCTTCATCATTCCTATCCATGATTGTCCGTTCCTGCCTGCACCTGCCTTTCTATCCAAAGCACGACGCCTTCAGCCTGTCGCTGCTTCTGAGTCATCTGAGCATTCTGCTGATGAGGAGCCTGACGCCCCTCCTTTTGGTCAGGATGCACCACCTCCACCTGCCACTCTTGAGTCCATTCAGACCATGCTCCGGGATCGTTTTACTCTTGAGGACGATCGCTGGACACAGCTGGACTATCGTACCACTCTGCAGATGAGTGCTCTCGGCAACTCTCTGCATGATATCCGGTACTCTCTGTCTCAGCATCTGCACATTCCCATGGAGAGGGATCCAGCGCGCGCGGGTTATCGCATTGATGATCCGTAGGTTATGCGTTACATGGATCCGGATGATGCTTTTGTGGACCCTCGTCGCTCCTTCCATGGTCCATCAGATGTTCCAGGACCTTCTCGTGCTCCATGATGGAGATTGGCTACTATCTGCTGCTGCTGCTACTGATGATGATCTTAGTTACTTTTGATTTCAGTTATTTAGTTTCTTATGGATTTATGTAGCTGGTTTTATGTACTCTGTTTATGAGTTGGCCACTTGGTTTGGTGGATGACATTATCTGTCTTTATTATCATTCTATGTCAGTGACTTATTTTGCTTAGTATTTTACTGTTTCTTCTCTGCTTGGTGTGGTTGCATTAATACTCATTGCTTCTTTATATTGCTAACTGCCAAAAGGGGGAGAAATAATGTATATTTTTATTGTTTTGCTTTTTGGAGATATTAGATATCATACTGGTTCTATGCATTCGTATATCTGTGTATATCTGTACTTCTTGCTCTGAAAAATATTATCTATCAGATCACAGGTACTATGCATTTTGTAAGGGGGAGAGATATAGCTTCTAGCTCGACACCGTTCATGGTTTACGGGGGAGCTATTTTCTCTTAGCTCAGGCATCGTGTATGGGGGAGCTATGGAACTATGTTACAATCAACTGTGTCCAGGTATGAATATTGAAATATACATATATTATTTTGTCAATTATCAATATGGGGGAGATTGTTGACACAAAGTCACAGTCAACCAAATATTGACTACATTGACCAAATAATATTTGTATTAATTCAATACGACACACGACGACTGCATTCAGTTCAAGACAGATGACAGCTCACTCTCCGGCTCTCAGTGTGTTCTGGAGTCTGTATTTTATGATTTCATTGAGTCTAGATTTATGTACTCTGAGTCTTGCTGAGCTCTTGGAACTTAGTCTATAACCTACCCAAAATCCCGAGCTCCACTGAACCAAAAACTGCCCACTGGTCCCCTTAGAACCACTCTGTGCTCTGGAGACAGAGTTCGGGCCGAACTCTGCCTCCACACAGAGTTCGGGCCGAACTCTGTCCCCTAGAAATCAGGAACCCTAATTTTAGGGATAGCTGGTTGCTAGCTGTCCAACGGCCAAATTTTTGAATTTTCCTACCCGAATTCTGGCCGAATTCTGCCTATAAAAACACTATAAATAGGGCATGAATTCTCTCATTTCAATCCATCCAATCTTCTCTTCTCTTCTCTCTTATAAGCTCAATAAGCCATACCCTTCCCATCTACTAGCCACAAGCCTCCTAAGTCTTGAGTGCTCAGCATCTCTCAGTTAGGATTCTTGTGCAAGAGTTGAAGAAGTCGCTTGGACAATTCCAAGCAAATCGCCACTGCGATCCTCTGTTAGAAGTTGACGTGCTCTTCTGAAGAAAAGGCACGGGTTGTAAACTACTATTTCACAAATAGTGGATTTAATCCTGAGCTAGAGTTCTCAGGCCTGGACTAGTCCTCCACGAGGGAAACCAGGTTAAAATCGCTGTGTTTGCGTATGCTCTTCTGCTCTTTATTTATTTTTCGCACTTTACTCTGATTATTGATTGTTGGTGAAAGAGTTATTTTTAATTGGCTATTTTTCTATATAAACTCTATTCACCCCCCTATAGAGTTGCCAAACTGTTCTTCACAGGCACGGCAGGCGGTAGTTCTACCCGCACCACCTCCGGTACAGGTGGCAACTGATCTACTGCCCCATCTAATATGACCGACGGTTGATCCGCCATCATCTCATCTGCCATGATGGGCGCCTGACCCGCCGTTGCCTCGCCACCAGAAGAGAGAGAGTCCTCGTCGTCCCGCTCGTTGTCTTCCTCAATTGTGTCAAAGGACTCGGAATCGGGCGTAGGAACTCTATTCTCTCCTTTCTTCTTTGCCCTCGACACAGTAGCCTTCTCCGCCAGACGAGTGCCTACGATGAAGCTAGTTCTCGGGTCAAAATCGAGAGGAGGCTGATTTGCCGTAACATGATATAAGGCCGCCATATGCAAGATTTCCACTATCACATTTGCTACAGGAACCGAGAAGCTAGTTCGAGTATGACAAGTGTTATAGTAGCTCCATGCCCTAATACTATCGAGAATGCTACCCTCAAATCCCAGGCAGGAACTGGGACGCCCGAGGAATAGTTGACTGTACCCAAATTGATGGGCAAACCTACTGGGCAAGTAGGGCTCCAAGTACACAGTGTTGCGATTGCGATAAACTAAATGCGTCGGGCGAATGTTACGCAGCCAAAAATGCATCTTCCCAGGTAAGAAATGAGGAGGTCCAATACCATCAACATGAACACTCCTCACTTCCTGGTCGGTAAAACGGGGAACGGACACGAAGGAATCATATCCGTCCACCCTCGCCAGCATCCTCCGATACGTCGGCATGGTACTACATTCCCAAGGCTGATAGTGATACCTGAAAAGAAAAGCGTCGTCTTCCGTAACGCCATCTCCCGTCCCAGGCCTCATCAAAGACTGATAATACAACAACAGCCATCCCAGCAAGTAATGATAAGGCAGCTCTATACGTTCAAAGTCCATCGCCACGTCACGAGCGATGACCTTGTACGACAAGGCGCGAAGACCATGCTGAATGCTGCACACCATAGCGGAAAGAAGAGCCAGCCTGACCCCAAAGGCCAACTTCACGGCGGGAAGAATGAAGTGACGGCCGATCCTCTCAATAGCATCTGCCCCTCCTGAGACCACACAATTGCGTAGCCATACCATTAAAAACCCTGCCAACAGTGCCTTCTCTGACAGCCGCCGAGTACTATAATAAAAATAGCTGAAGGAGTCAATCTGGCTCCCAAATTTGTCATCCTTAGACTTCGACCTCCTAGCAGTCGACACCAAGTCTTCTACTTCCCTAGGAGTTTGACGATCTCGGGAAGTAACTCGGCCAGCAGCACTGAATTTGAAAAGGTATGAGACCCAAGAGTTGGTATGGGGAGTGTCCCCTTCCGAGCTATCATTTTTCTGGATAGCCGTTCGGTGACAGGTGCTATGATGACACAATAGTTCTTGATACATAGTGACGAAGCCTGGGAATCGTCGGTCTAAATCCTGGAACTCCTCATTTGTCGGAGTGTACGCTTCGAAGGGCTCGTCTCCCCAGGGGAGCTTGGAGACAGCATACATCTCGTGAAGAGCGAGCCCCAATTCCCCTACAGGTGTGAAGAAAGTTCATGTCCGATAATTATACATCTCAAGAAGGGCCATAAACAATGGCTTATTAATGGGCAACCCGTGGCTGGTACCCCGGATAGCATCATAAAGATTGACTTCTCGCAAAAATTCCCCGTAGTTCTGCAGAATCCACGAGGTCAGGTTAGCCCACGGGGGAATGGGGTGTAACTAGCTCGGCAGTACCAATCTGCCAACAGGATAGGACCCTTTGCGAGCAAGCTGGCTCAGGAAGGTATCAGCCTGAGAGAATGAGAAGTTAGGACCGGGTGTGTTGATAAAGGTACCCGGAACTAACCCCATCACGGATCGACTGGCCGGATCCTTGATCGCGCGTACTGTCCCAGTGGTTCTGTTGTAACGGATGTTACCAACAAACATCCCCGGTCTGGTTGGAGTGAGGGGGTCTGGCATCTGCCTGTCCAAAACGATCATGTTGAACCACGCAAAAGGGAAATGATGCTTCATAATAGGGATATGAATCGGCATCCCATCCAGATTAAAATCCTAACTCTCAAAAACATCCAGCACTCGGGAGTTTTCTATGTTCAACGTATCCCCAAAGAGGAAGACCGGCCTCAGATGCTTCCCATTAGGCTTCCCGGAGCTCATCATGTCACTAAGGAATTGGAAAGATTGAACCCTGATAGCGTTTAGTCGCTCCAAAGGCTCATTAACAGGGAGCTGCTCTGACACTTGACGAACTAAATCGTCCCGTCGCACATCCATGGCAAACTGATTCGAGCCAACCAGAATTTCCTCCGCAGGATTTACTGGCAGATTCACTGAAGAAAGACAAAAGAAACAAGGTCAAAAAGATAGCCGAAACACAACTACTCGATGCTTATGCGGCTTAGTTCAGCATAGCCTTATGCGGCTCAGTTTGAAAGAGCTCATGTGGTTCAGTTCGAATGAGCTTATGCAGTTTGGTTCAAAATGAGCGTATACGGTTCAGTACGGATGAGCTTATGCGGTCTAGTTCAAATGTTCTTATGCGGTTCAGTTCGAAATAGGCTTATGCGGCTCAGTTTGAAAGAGCTCATGCGGTCCAGCCCAGATAAGCTTATGCGGCCCTGATGGTGAAGTAATTACGCGGCTGCAAACAACAACTTTCATGCGGCTCAGGCCTGGGTCATATCCCATGCGGCTCGAACATGAGTCGAATATGCAGCACACTTGGAAATACAGGCTCGCGCATAAGATATGCGGCGTAGCCATGACAGTTCATGTTGATGGTCCTACCAGCAATAGGCGGGTGAATGTCGAGGTGAAACACAGGCACGTTAGCCGGCGGAAGAGTCGCCACGTTCGCCGCCGCAGTCGATAAAGATGCGGCCTTCTTGCCCTTCGCTGCCACAGACGACGACGCGGTCTTCTTGCCCGTAGCAGCGGTAGTCTTCTTGGGAGCCATTGCCGATCGTTGATAGAAGAAGATGAAGAGGAAGTCGACAACAAGGAGTTCGAGCAAAGAGAGAAGGTAAAAAACCCTCAAAGAATAAATTACTCCTATTTATAGGCGACGGAGGCTCGTAAATCAACAAACGCCTTGATCCACACACCGCCTAAAAGAATAAAGGCAAAACGCTTCGGTCAAAGCAAAACTGGCCCTTGGGATCCTTCCCCAAAAGGTGGCGTTAATTCAAAAAACGAATCAAGGGCATTTAATACAGAAGATTTGCACACGTGGTTGGGACATGTGGCAAAAAGTCTATGCGGCCTAACAGCTCATGCGGCCAGTTAAATCCATGCGGCTGAACCATCTATGCGGTTAGCAAAGGCCATGCTTCTTATTCAAAGTATTTTAATTTTACAAATTGAAAACTTTGAAGGGGGTCTTGTAGAAGCATGGAAAATATCAGAATGATGGTCTATGCGGCTCGGAACAGGAGAACCCCATGCGGCTCATACAGGGGCAGTCCCATGCGGTTCAGAGAGACTCTTAGTCTCATACGGCTCGGGGTAGGAGAATCCATGCGGCTTACATAGGGACAGTCCCATGTGGTTCAAAGAGTCTCCCAGCCTCATGCGGCTCGGAAATACATGCGGCTCACAAACGACCAACAGAGATATGCGGCTCGATCAATACTACGTGTCCCCGTGGGATCCCTTCACACAGCTGGCCATCGAGTAATGGCCTTATTTAATGCTCTGCCATGATTTGACAACTGATGGCTCTGACATAAAGTGCCATGATGGTCCTGTCATAATGACAGACCCTTCAGGAACAGAAGAAAATCTCTGATACAATCCGAGATTGCCACATGGCAGCTCCTATGCGGCTTAATCGAAGAACAGCTTCATGCGGTTGGCAGGAATCATCTTCCTGCGGCTCACCACGAAACTATCCCATACGGCTCGCAAGTACTATACCTATACGGCTCACGGAGACGCTATCTTATACGGTTCATGGATATCATGCGGCTCTGGCAGGGTCCACCATTAAGACACGTGGCAGAGATTCAATTGCCCCCATGACTTGACAGCTGGTAGCAGGGTGATTATGGGATACATGGTATTAAAAATCAGAGATTTACCAGATCCCAATAACCATATTTAACGTTATCCTCATAATTAATGAGATCATGTCATATCATTCATGATCAAGCCAATGGGACACGTGGTGTGAGATCCAAGCTTGACACAACCAATCATGAAGATTTAAAGCAATCAGCATTAATCACTCACAGGATTCAATACTATCCACATTTATGGCCCAGATCCTTCACGCTTAAGACTAATGGTCCAGATTGATTAAACATCAGGCCGCCGTCACTTTGAGAATGGGCAATCATCCAAACCCTAATGATGCCCCCACTCTTATAAATAAGTAAGGTGTCATTCCCTTACGAAAAAAAAAAGATAGACAGAGAGAGCTTCCCCCCTAATAATCTGAGAGAAAATACACAGAGAGAGAGTGAAGTCAGAAGAGCAATACGAGGAGAACAAGGAGAGCATTTCTTCATCAATGCCAACCATCTCATCACAGGAGTCAAGGCTGCATACCGATCGTCCAAGGAGTAAGGTAGGGCTGCCGTCGCCTTCCCGAGCCTCTATCGTCACCCCCCAGAATCTAAAATAAACAATTGTACTTAGACTGATGTACCTAGGTTTTTGTCCACTACACCAAAACATCTGTATTGTAACGGTCTGGTCATGTTACAAAAATTAATTCTAACGGGTAACGGCCGTGAGTATATAGGCGTGGGTAATATTCCTAACTGTCCTTCTAACGGATCAAGTCCGTTAGTATTTGAACTTTTCTAACGGCTATACCCGTTAGTAATAATTTTTCTAACAGGCATATAATATATGTTACATATGAATACTAACGGGCTATCACCGTTAGTATATTTTAAAAATATGAAAAAAATAATTTCAGAATTTAAATACTAACGGGATTGGGTCGTTGGTATATTTAAAAAAAATAGAAAAAAAATTAGAATTGAAGGTACACCTATATTCAGCACCGGCACCCACCTGCATTTTACACACTAGCAGCTGCTACACTGAACCATGCTACTGTATTACACTGGTACAGGTCATGACTTCTCGTAAATTCTAGGTAAGTAATTTGAACCCAACAATATTGTTAATTAGCAAATAAACCTATACTAAATAATTAGCAAATAAACCTATACTAAATAATTAGCAAGAACAACCATGGTCATGTTTTTCACCATAACTACACTGTTACATACACTAACTAATAGTCATTGAACCACAACAAGCATATATAATAGCAATTAGAAGACTGAACTTGTATGAGATAAGTAAACTTTCATGTCTAAGCTTATGACCTAGAGAACCCTTCATTACCATAACAAAAAAAATCACATAGAAACACCCAACAAGTAATTTCTAGACAAGTATTTTAAACCCAACAGTTCTTTGGATGTACATGACTATGCAGGTAAACATTTTAGGGTGGTATTCATTAAGGAAGGAGGGAGATGGGTTGTGAATGACACACTAGCATGGGTTGTGAATGACTCGTGGTGTAACCGTGTATCGAGCATGGGTTGTGAATGACACACTAGACCAAGCCCTATCATAGGATGCAATGAGAGTTTACACCAATGTGCATTGATAGAGGCACAGGGGCATAGGCTTAACCAGTCCAATTACCTAGAGTATGCAGCAGGTGTTCAGCCGTAGCCTATACTGCAGTCCCTACTTAGTGGGCTAGATGACACATGGGGAGGTCACAATCCCTGAATATAGGGCATATACTAGACCATAGGCCTGGAGGCAACCTACCTCTGACTGTAGGAAAAATGCACACCCCAGGGATGACCATCCTCCTCTTGTGATCGACACTAACACAAGTATAGGTGTAGGAACCAGGGCCCTGCTATCAATGAACTATAGGGGACAGTTATGTAGAGAATTTGACTAAGGGTTAAGGTGTGGTTTATCATCCTTTGTGTGTGTAATTTTGAATTATATGCCAGAGTATGAGCCTGTAGGTGTTACCTGGACTTAATGTCCCAGGGGATGCTTTGGATGCATGTAACAAATCTACATACATTATCCTAGGATCATTATAGGAACCTCTAACCCTCTCAACAGGTACACTGCCTTGAGTCATTTCCCAGTTTTTAGTTACAAAAGAATTAGATCTAGAGTATGTCCAGGTGCCTGACCAGGTTGATAACTGCCCCTGACATATATATGTTTAACACCTACATTAAGTTCTGACCACTTATTTTGTGTTACATTATTTATATTATACTGCAAGTGTTTCCTCTTTCCTGATGCATACTAAATATTGTGCAACTGAAGACAGTAAGAGGAAACTTGGGTGATCACGTGATGCCATGATAGAATGCTTAGAACCACAGTTCATACATGTATAGGTTAACAAGTACAAGTATGTACAGGGGTTATAGGCATGTTGGTATAGTGCACAACATAGGGGAAGAGATGGAGCTATGAGCATGTTGGTATACCACCAATAATAATTACAAGCTTTTCCTACATCAAATAGAATTATAACCACCACTAGTAACCCCTCGTTAGGTTGAAACTGGTTTCTTGAGTTGTTTCTTAGATCAAGAATCTAGATTTTAGCTTAAAGAGGCAGAAACTTGAACCCCATTACCTTTGCAACTGTCCAATGTTTCAAGGATTTAGGCTCCCAAGGCAGCAGGCTATATAACCTCCTAGGAACTCCAGAAGGAATGCTATCTGGGACTCCATAGGATACTGCTGTCCACACCATAACCATCAGAGGAATCCCATAGTCCGTAATATGAAACTTCTAAACCAACCTACATTCATCAATAAAAAGCTTAGTACAAAACAAAACAAAACAAAAAAGGATTTACGAGCCTTAGTGATGAACAAACCTGTGCCATATGCCCACGACCTCGCCTCCCTGCTTTTCAGAGAAGTAAACAACACACCGATTGAAAATATGATCCCGAGCAAACCATTTGTGTACAGCCATTCGAACCGATATATTGGTAGGCTTGGGTCCTCGCCTTTAGGGACACCAAATTCACTCACCATTCCCTACGGTTGAATAAATATCGGAAATGAAGTTGTCAATCTACTGTGTGTGATCCATAGTTGGTTAGTTCAAATTAACAATGCAGCACCTTAATGGCTTACTGGATGAAAAGTACTGTGATCAGCATCCCGAAAAGCTCCCCTGCAATCCTTGTGAATCTGCTGATAATCATGCAGGCATTGAAAATTGTAAGAAAGAACAGCATAAAAGCAGTCCAGATGCAGACCCTGCGAACAACGCACAAGCAAGTCAATATATGGAGCTAAACGAGCATAGGGAAGACGCAAGCGGCCTCCTGCCTAATGGCCATACCATCCGGTCCAAGCGAGAAACAAATTTGCACCGAGCTCTTTTCGTTCTTTCGCAAACTCGTACATGTAAGAGTACATTATCACCGTAGACTCAGCGACTCCTACAATCAACATGGGCTGACCACCAAATATTGAATGTAGGATCCTACATAGAGCAGTAGAAGTTAAAGCGTCCACTGTGCTCAGAGCTCCATCTAGAAGAAGAAATCAATAGAAAACCAAAATCATCATCGAAGCCTTGAATAGCAATAGGTTCTAAGCACAGTCATAATTACTCCTTGTCGTTCTGATACTTCCCGGACCTGTCCGCGTCTATGGCGAAGCTGAGGATGAAGTTGAAATCGATCTCGGGATTGATTGGGACATCGTCAAAGGATATCAGAATGTCGAGGGCTCCTATGTACTCCATCATTACCTTCCCATCTGTGTACAAGTTAGTAGATCCATGTTAGTTGTGGTGACACTACTGTTTGATCATGTGTATTGTGTAACAACTTTGGATGTCGCATCGTGTCTGACACGTAACAGATATACATTTGGATACCCCCAAATAGGTATCAAATCCGTGTCACCGTGTCCAAATGGCATCGTGTTGTATTCGTGTTCCTGCATCGTAGACAACAGAAGGAAGTACATGCATGTCCAGAACCAGAGTTTTATAAGGACTCAAAAGTAGGCCACTATCATAGAACCAAGGCTGTAACATTTTACAACCACAGTTCAAGAAGAATTGTGCATTATCCACGATATATAGGATTATATCACACTAAAGAAAACTGAAAATTTCTAATACACCGCCAAAATTTAGCACTAGAGCTATATGTGTTGGGTGATTTCAGACAGGTATTCACAGTATCGGTGTTGGTATCGGACACTTGAATCTGGTATGAAATCATATATTTTGTTTTTTCACTGGAAACTTGTATCTGGTATGAATTCCTCATTAAAAAAAAACCTCACTTAGGGCTGTAAAATGGAGATGGTCCAAATTCATGATTGTGAGCTGAAATCAAAAGATTGTGAATATGAGACATGGATGGTTGGTTCATTGAACTGTCTGAAATCACCCAAATGAGATATTCATACAATATATAAAAAACCAAATAAGACATGATTGTGAGCTGAAATCAAAAGATTGTGAATATGAGACATGGATGGTTGGTTCATTGAACTGTTGCTACTTGGTTGTTGACACCACTTACCTGAGTAGCCTTAAAGATGTACTTGGTTGTGAATATGTGAATGGATTGCCTCAGTGAATTCATAATCTGAAATGACGTGGAGCTGTCGAGGCCCGTCGATATCTCATCCATGAAGAGTGCTCTTGATGGTCCAACAAGCATCTCTCCTGTAATCAATAGTATAATTCAAAGATCCACAGAGGTCATTTACTCGGTTCCACAAGGAACTCAGAATAAAGTAATAAATTGAAGAATATGTGCACAACATGTCGATATACCTGTTGTGACACGCTTCCTTTGTCCTCCGGAGGTGCCTCTCCGCATCTCATCTCCAACCATCGTATCGGCACAGATGTCCAGCCCCAATATCTGTTGACATAGAATTAGTATTCAGCTATCGAAAAAGGAAATAAAACTTTGAATTAGTTTTATTAGCCTACAGTAATGCTCTTTATGCAAATAAAACTAATATCCTCTTTGTGCTTTGTGACAGGAATGCTCTTTGTACAGTAATGCTCTTTGTGCCTGCTGAAACCCTGGTAACTGTCAACAAGCACAAAGAGCATTCCTGTCACCCTGTTCCAGTTTCTCATACCGAACAAGCCAGAAACTGAATCCCCAGAAGGAAAGGATTATATTTTCTAGATGAATGGAATATGTAAGCTATGTATTATAAACTTCAAAATTACAATAAGAACCAACAAACATACAGCCATGCATTGGGCAGCTTACTACAAGGATCCAGGTAAAATCGAACAAGTACAAGGATCCATATTATTCGTATGGAGATGCAATGAATGCCATCATAGTTGGTTGATGTGCTAAAACTCAGTGTGTATGTGTGTGTGTGTCTGTGTGCAATGTATTTGTGAGTTAGACTGCTGATGAAAGAATCAAAAGCAAAGATTGCTGATGAAGTATCCCCACTGAAGTATCTGGTGCATGAAGTAAATAAAATTTTGTAAACGTATGTTGAATTAGTTTTATTAGCCTACAGTATTCGCTGGCCTCAAAGAGCACTTAGAATCATAAGGATATAAACAATAAAGGATATGATAAAAAGATCAAAACCTTAAGCAAGTCGAGCTGATAATTAGTCCTACATCGAGTAAGAAGTGGAGGAAGAATCATGAAGTAATAACTTGTGGTCTTCTAACTTGCAATGCAAATAAAAATTAGGACATGAAGTTAAAAAAAATGTAAGTATTAATAAAACCTTTTCCCTCCTCTTTTATCCGGACTTGGGACCGGCAATGCAAAGATAAACAATGCATTGGCAGAGTTAAAAAGGTTTTTTTTTAATCCAAATTAACAAAGATGACAAGAAAAAAATGTAGACATAATTAGAACCTCCAAAAAAGCATTCACATATAGAACTGGTAAACATAATCAAAATAATTAAAACTTTATAAACATGCAGTTTAAGGTTCAACTACATAAACTAAACAAAACCAACAAAAGACAACTATGTTAAACAAGTTTCAGCCCATAACAAACCTGCATAAGATAACTAGAACTAAAAGTAAGATAGAGATCATCAAACATACTCCAACCAGCAATCTAGCCAAATTAGAAATCCTCCATCGACCAAACCGACAAAAGTTTGATTTTCCCCTTATGGAGGGTCAAATAAAGGAGCATCGGGATCAATCACTTCCTCAACATAAACTTTCTTCTCTCCATATCCAACTTTCTTGAAATGACACATATTTGATGTAGCATCTGTGATGACATATTCTTTTGCCAATTTTTTACCGAACTTATCACACAAGATAACTTGGGGGTTTCTTGTAGGAGGAGGCGGTAAACAAGGAGAATGAGATATGCCAGCCGTAGCGAAAACAGTATCGATGTTTTGAGATAAATGAAGATTGCGAGGCACTGAACCAGAGCCAGGGTCACTTACTGGTGAATTTACAACTGTCGGTGTCTTTGTTGTAAATTTTGATAATATAGCCTGCATAAGACCCTCAAAATTATCCATGCGCGAGCCAACAAGTGAGATCATTTCATCTTTGAATGATGCTAGTTCTTGGGATGATTTCTTATGTTGTTCAATTTTTGATTTTGCCACTCCCAAATGAGTTAGCTTTTTCCTCGAGATATTGGAACCCATGGCACGAACTCGTCCCTTTTTATCCTTCCCAAATACTTCTACCAACTCATCATTGTCCAAATCTTCAAAAGTTCTTTTGTTCTTGTTTCTTTCTTTAGCAGCCAATACATTTTCCTGTAAAATTATTGTTTGAGACGATATTAAAAAACCTTAAGCTAAGAATGTAAAATACATAGAAATTGAGAAGTTACTTACATATTTTTCTTTCACACTATCCAATACTTTACCACATTTTTGTTTGTGTGCTTCTAACCAAGTATCTACCCGCGAAAGAGATATTTCAGAATTTTCTTCCTGCTGCAAAAGGAACAACATAAGTTAACTAATTATCTACCTACTAGGACAATCAAACAAAGAAAGAAGTCATTAAATAAAGTATAAGTTGAAGTCTCTAAGATGGTAAAACTTGGAACTTTTGGAGAATATTTGGAGTAAGTCATACAAGATATATATAATCCTAAATATCGACCTCCAAAATAGCATAAGAAAGGAAGCAAACCATTATATATTTCTTTTGGGCATATGTACAACGTCCAAGACAATGAGAAAACTCCAGCTTACTACGATTTCTTGCATTTCGCTCGCACTCCTCCTTCTTTTTTTGACCATTCTTATTTTCTACAAACTTCCTCCAAATATCAGGATCAACACCTTTTGGTACCTCAGTAATATTTTTCCTCAGATAATGCTCCCGCAAAGTGTGTTTGTAAGTCCTAAACTTTTGCGACCATGAAGGCTCAAGCAACGGACGAGCCACTTCTGGTGGAACATCAAGCTCATAATCACCCTAATAAAGAAACATTAATCACAATATTAAACGTAACCAATTTAACAAATTAAGCAAAATATTAGGCATTAAGTATAATTTTAAACAGAGAGAATATTTCCAAGAAGTTTACCATAAGTGCATTCCAAACGTCATCTTTAAAATTTTTTGGCACTTTGCTAAAGTCGGTGTAGCTAATTGGAATATAGCTTTTTATATAACCTCCGGTGTCGGTGCTCCAATCTTTTGCATATTTCCCCACAATAGAGCCATCAACTTGTATTATGATTTTCTTTTTCTCCTTTGGGCCTCCACCCCCTGATGATACAGATGATGGCAAATTTGATGCAGGTTGTGATGAATTTGGGGTAGAATTACCTACACTTGATGACATAGTGTCAAACATGTGTCAAACCTGCTAGAAATTAGAAAAGTTTAGTTGTAACTGAGATGACAGTGTCAAACATGCTAGAAATTAGTATAATCTGAAATATGCCTTTGAATTCATTTCCTTAACTACAAATAAAATTTTCCTGATGTATTTCATTAAAGAGTGGTAACTGGAAAAAGAAATCTAAAAGTTGTATACTTGTATGTAGCAAGGAACATTAGAGCATGCTATTTGGATTTTAGAATACTGAAATTGTTTTCAATTTTCCTTATCTTGAACATACGAAGAAACAATAATACCAATCGGAAGGCCTTTTTTGTTTCCAGGGAGTATCTTTTGAGCGTACGAGGATTGGGACTAAAAAGTGTTGAGTGTGTGCTTCTTTTGACTCTTCACCATCTAGCTTTCCCAGTATGTTCTGTTCTTTAGTACTCCATCAATTTAAGAGGAAAGTTTATATTTTGCTTTACATAGACATATACTAGACACTAACACACACAAACCATAAGGATATGACCACTACGAATAGAGTACATATAGAACGATAATCGCATACATGAATTTTGATCCCAAAAAATTAGGGTATTTCTCACCTCAAATTACACGAAAAGAAGAGAGGGTTTAATGCTGCTGGAACCAAAGAGTTACTCTTCGCAGTGGACGCCAAGTCGTCGGAGCAGTCGATGACCCTCCTCAAGCGGACGCCGGTCGTCGGAGCAGTCGATGACCCTCCTCAAGTGGACGTCGGTCGTCGAAGTCGAGCCGACGATGACCCTCCTCAAGTGGACGCCGGTCGTCGAAGTCGAGCCGACGACTTGTCGACTGCTGATTGAGAGAGAGAGAGAGAGTTTTTGAGCCGACAACCCCAAAAAATTTGTGAATGGGTCGGTGTGAGAGAGAGAGAGGGGGGGCCAGCAATCGGTCTATATCATAATATTTTGGGGAGAAAGGGAACAATGGGGGCGCCAAAAAAATTTCGGCTAACACCTAGCTATTGGGGCTGGCAGAATTTTAATAATGACAAAAAAAAATATCTATATTTGTAACAGACTACAGTTATTTCTAACGGCCTATTCTTGTTGGTAATTTCTAATAGGTTACTACCGTTAGAAATTAAAAAAATAGCCTGTTAGTATTTGGACAATTTGGTGTAGTGGTCCCTAGGCTTTCTTTGTACAAGCGAGTTTGTAACGTGAAGTAAAAGTCCGGTCCTCCGATAATTGTTCTGTTCTTTTATATTTCATGGAAAACAATGGTGATGTTATTGAGTATACGGTAATCGATACACATCCTCACAGTCCCATCCTTCTTGGGCACGAAGAGTACCGGTGCTCTCCAGGGTGAAGCATTGGACCGAATAAAACCCTTGTCTTCCAACTCATCAATCTGAGCCTTCAACTTTACAGCTTCCTTCGGGTTGATCTTGTAACAATGCTGGGACTTTGGTGCTGATCCGGGCACTAGGTCGATACTGAACTCCACATCTCGATCTGGCGACAATCCTGGCAACTCCTCGGGGAAGACGTCGAGAAACTCTGCAATCAGCGGATGCGACAACTCCTGGGCTTCTGCAACTGCTCCTAAGTAGACTCCCTCTGGCCTCTCTGCGATCCGTCTTCTGACCTCGAACGACGGAACTCCAGGAAGGCTGAAAGTAACATTCCCTTCATGGCAGTCTATTACGACAAACTGCTCGCTCATCCAGTCGATGCCGAGGACTACATCGAATCCAGGCAATGGCATCACTAGAAGTCGAGCCCTAAGTTCCCGTCCAGCTATAGTGATAGGGCAATCCACCATCTCACTAACTGGTACTACCCCTCCTCCTATCATAATCCGACAGTTTCTCCTAGTGGGCTTGGGTGTAAAGTCGTGTCTATGCAGAAACTCATATGATACAAAGCTATGTGTGGCTCCAGAATCAAAGAATGCAATAGCAAAAAATGAATATATGATAACAAAACATGTGATAACATCTAGAGCTGCCTCCTCCTACTCAACTGCGGCCATGACGTAAGCACGTCCCCGCTGTGGTCCTTTCCTCTGCTGCTGCTGGTGCTGTGAAAATCTCTGCTGCTGAGGTGGTAGAGCTAGTCCTCCTCTCTGGGGTACAACAGGCAGTGCTCTGGGTGGTACAGGTGGTGGTCCTCCAGCTTCTCGGGGTCCTCCTGCTAGTCTGGCTGTAGCCTGCTGGCAGTCTCTCATCTGGTGTGCGTCTGACACGCAGAACAGGCAGAGTCCGAGCCTCTTGCGACAGACCTCCACGTGGTGTCCTGGCCGATGACAATATATACAAGTGACCCCCTGCTGTCTCTGATGCTGAACTGCTGGAACTCTGGCAGGACGGTGCTGAACTGCTGCCAACTGAGCTGGCCTCGTCTGAGTCTATATCTGTACTCTCTTCGCCGGTACCTGGTAACTGCTGCTGCCAATGTCTCTATCCCTCTTGGGCCTCGGGTCCATCTCCTTCTCAACTGCCTGAGCGATCTTGAGGATGCTCGAGTAAGTAGTCGCCTGGCTGATCGCCACTGCGTACCGTAGCTCTCCGGTCAGGCCCTTCTTGAACCTCCAAGCCCTCTCCTCCGGCGTGCCGACTAAGTTCTCTGCGAACTTGCTGAGTCGGGTAAACTCTGAAGTATATTCTGCCACTGACATAGTCCCCTGCTGCAAGGCCTCGAACTACATCTGAAGCTCATCTCTCTCAATGTCTGGGAAAAACTTCTCCTTTAACAGATTTTTGAAATCTGTCCAAATAACCTGGGGTACTGCTAACTGGGGCTCCTCGCGGTACCAGGCTCTGGCAAGGTCAAACAGTCGCATATTTGCCACCTCCACTTTCAAGTCATCAGGGATCCTCGCCATCTTCAGCGTCCGCTCCGTATTTTCCAGCCACTCATCTGCATAGACGATTCCCTTGTTGCCCCAAAAGTCCATCGGCCAGAGGTTCTGATAATCCCTGGCCGTCATCGGTCTCGGTGCTGCTGGTGCTGGAGGTGCTACCGGTGCTGGTGCTGCCGTCTCTCGAGTCCTGAGTGCGTCGACGATGGTCGCTCTGAACTGTGGTGCATAGTAGTTCTGGGCCTCCATGAACTGCTGGAACATGGCCATAACCTGGGCACCGTTAAACATCATCGTCGAGGGCAACGGAAGAATGATAGGAGGCTGTGGCAGAAGATGATCTACTGGAGCATCTGGTTTGGGCTGTTCCGAACTGCCTGTAACTGTTGGCTGATCCGCGGTCTTCCTCGTAGTGACCATCCTGCAATAGAAAGAAAACTTCGTTGATTGACAAATCCTAAAACCTAATAAATAATGTTTTTATAATATCAATGCACCTGATAAACCTGATTTACCCTTATTTCCTGATTTTCCTATGCTGTGATCAAGTTTCCCTAGTGTAATCAAGTCCCCCAATAGTACGCTGTCTTAGGTACCATTAGGATAGACCTGCATGGGCCACCACTAAAAATATGTCACGACCAGCTCCCGAATAATCGAACACGAGTCGGACATGCCCAGCCTTCGTCGTTAGACACGATGAAGTAAGCTGTACCAATATCTAGGGTGAACTATGAATCCAGATAAGAATGAAAGTAATTACATCATCTAATATATCGAATCCCAGAATCTCAGATACAAGTCTAAATGTTATTACATTCCAGCAAATGTAAAATGTACTGATGTCTCTAATATAAGTCCAGATAAAACTAAAGAAGAAAATACTAGGCTTCTTCAGCCTCTAGGTCCTGGGCAACATCAACTGGCTCATAGGTGCCTCCAGGCTTCTGCCCATAGTAAGTGTCACAGATAGCCTCCAACTCACCTGCAACATATCCTAGTCAGGAGCGGAGCTATAAATTTCTACTAAACAACATAGATTAATTTGACATTACATATTAGCAAACTAATGCAACATTGAAGTAGGAAGAAACTAAGAGTTTATGCATTTCAAATAAAAAATTGAGATACATCTAGAAATTAAGGATCAACGATACACTAAAAATTGAGATACATCTAAAAATTAAAATACATCCAAAATCAGTATATACTGATACACGTACTGATACGCACCCAAAAATGTGGTGAGGATGACATCAATTTGTATAAGAAATTGAAAAAAGTAAAACAATAATCTCAATATCAAAATTCATCAAAACCAAAATTTTCACAAAATTAAGTAAAAACAAAATGTATGTAAAAGAATCAAATTTTTCATATGCCAACAAGGATACATACCTTTTCGAAAGGCTAGTCCCAAAAACAAAAGGAAGAAAGGAGAGAAACAAAAGAAACCAAAACTTTGTACAATAGGAAACAACACAATTTAGTGCCCTATTCCAGAAGGAAAATAATCATCTCTGTATCAAATCCATCAAACCAAGAATTTCACAAATAAACGTCCTAAAAATTCAAATTTTCCGAACTAAATCGGAACCTCCCAACTAACCCTTACACTGAAAATTCATAACACAAATACCAACTACAAGGCCCGAAAAAAAAACTTATGCATAGAAAATAGGAGAAGATGGCAATTTCAAAAAACCTACAGGAACAAAATCATCTCCATCGAATCAAACTCTACAAATAAACAATAAACCTTACAAATTTTGAAGTTCAAAAGTACTTGAACTCCCCAACCAAAAAGAAGTTAAAATTTTGAATTTTGAAGTTCCAAAAGTACTATGAGTACACTACAAAAACCCTAAGTGATAGTTGCAATGCACAGAGAAATACCCTAAGTTGATGAACGAAGTTGCCACCAAAAAAACCCTAACGTGAAGAACGAACGAAGTTGGCACAAAAAAATCTAGGCATAAAATTGAATTTCATAGAGAGAAAAAATTAAAGACATTATACCGTACGGTGAAGATCGAAGTTGCCGCATTGTGAAGAACGATTAGGATTTTCTCCAGCACGAAGTTGTCGAAGCCTAAGGTTTTCTCCAGAGCAGTTTCTGAGAGGAGGAAAGAGGGGTTTCTGTGGAGGGGAAGAGAGGAGGGGTTTCTGAGAGGGGGAGAGAGGAAGAGGGGGAGAGATGAGGGGTTTCTGAGAGGGGAGAGACGAGGGGTTTCTGAGAGGGGGGGGAGGGGTTTCTGAGAGGGAAGTCGAGAGTTTCGAAGAGAGCGGAGGAGAGAAGTTGAAATTTTCGTTCTTATGCCTCAAAATTATTTGAGACAGAACCGTCATTAATTTTAAGAACATTGAAATAATTACCATGATAGCGGACGAAAAAACTACGACAACTTTCCCGCATATGCATTAGTTAACAGTTATTATCAAAACGTCAATATAAAAGATGCTCTTTCTTGACGGATCCTTTGAAACCGTCAACATACATGCTATAAAATTGCTAAAGTAACAAAAAAATGTCATCTCTTGACGTAAGCCTAAAAACGTCAAGATAATCCCTATTGTTGACGGTTTTCGACGACCGTCAACTTATAAACCGTCAAGAATCGTCATTTTTCTTGTAGTGTGGAAAGAAGATACAATTGGTAACAGAAGCATGCAAATCATACCATGTATAGTTTTGTATGTTGTAGTGTAGTTGTCTTGATTTATCGAAAAGGATTGTTGTTAAATGTTGATATCCAAAGTCCTCAAGCTGTAACAAGGTATAATATTTCTTAGTTTATGTCACGACCCGCACCCTAGAGTGAGGGCACGAGACGTGGGTACGTCCAGCCTACGCCGCAGTGTCGACGGTAGAATGCTGTCCTAGGTCAAACATCTAACAATATAAAGGTACCTGTATAGTATATACTCTCCAAATGGAGGTGACATAACAGATACAGTCTCAATCACAACTAAGGTAGAGCAAGATAAAAGATAGGTAAAATATGAAATCCAAAAGAGATACAGCAGATAGAAGTCTAAGTGTCTAAGATACACAAACCCAGAAAACATCTCAAAGCTCAATACAGTAATCCATAGAATAAATACAACTCAATACAACTGAAATAACTAACTATACAACCTCTACTGTGTCTCCTCTAGGCTAGCAGGCAACCTCCAGGCTATCTGTAAAATTTATCAACAGGTCCAGTCAGGACAGGAACGAGCACATCTCATCTAGAAAACCCAAGTAAATGACAGAGAACTATAAAGCAGTTATAGATAGTTGTATTGATGAAAATGGCAGTTTATATTCAGGTGATGGTAAGAAAGGCAGATAAAGTGCAAGAAAAGTAAATAACTAAACAAGAGAAGAATCATAGCAATGAAGACTGTAAAAAATAGAACTAGCTGAACCAGGGTAACATGATATAAGTCCAGACAGTAAATGTAAACAAGTGTAAGACCAACATAAATCCAGACAACATGAATCTGATACCAGGTGATTCCAGTACAAGATGAGTCCGGTATGAGATGATTCCAGTCAGTGATCAAAGATTCCAGGGTGAGTTCAGCCTATACTCTAGCAGTGTGTTTTAAAATACCGAGATCGATATGTAAACGACTGTAGGTAATCAGGCACATCTCTCACTGATCAGGCGAGAGATGGCTATGCTTCCAGTAGATTCCAGTTGGAAGATTCCAGATTGGGGTATGTCTACATGTCTTACTCTAGTATTTCCCCTCCCAGCAAGTGAATCCAGAATTTTGACACAATGATTCAAGATGAGTCCAGCCAAAATATAATGATACTAGTAAATGATTCCAGTAAATGATTCCAGTTAAATGATTCCAGTAGGTGATTCCAGTAATAGAGATGATACCAGTAATAGAGACCAGAAAATAAAAGTGTGTCGTATACATGAATCCAGAAATATCCACACGTGTTGTAACAGAGAATCGTATACAACTAACTAGAACTGAAGTACAGTAATTGACAAATAAATGGGAGAACTATCAGAGAATGTACTCGTCTGATGTCTGAATGTCCAAAGTGAATATATTGTCCGATGAGAGGTGTTTGGCTCCTAATCAGAACAGCACAAGTCACAACAAGTCCAAAATGATAATATGAAGTTCTACTATATATTCTACATGATTCTAGGTCAATCTAGACCAAAGTCAACTCTTGGTCAACTTGGTCAACCCTGAAAGTCAAACCTAGGTCAACTATGGTCAAACTAGGTCTAACAAGTCTAAATTAGGTCAAACAAGTTATTCTAGGTCTAAACAAACTAAGTATATGCAAATCAAGTATCCAAGATAGCTACTAACTCATAACCTAAGTCACTTGCTAAACCAAGCACAAAATTAAACCATAAGTTAACAAGGCACACAAACTTAGTCATATAATGTATATATATTATTCACATTCACGTATTCATATACATAGATATATATAGGAAAGCTATATATATAGGCACATACATATATATATAGAGAAAGAGAGGTAAAAGAGTAAGTGAGTATGTGTGTGTTTGGCATGTGTGTGAAAGGATATGTGTTAATATTCTAAAATTTAGTGATAGGTAGGTGTATGTGACATTGGATACATGAAGTCAAAGGGTGTATGAATGCATGTGTGTAAAAGGTTATAGGTTAACTCAGTTTATAGAAATACATACATACATACTTACCTTGTATACATGCATACATACATATCATGTATATTACATTTACATGATACATACATGTATACTTGTATTATATTATACTTACATTCATGCATATTAGATACTTGTATTTATATTAACATATTGCAAACATTCATTTCATTCATGCATCTATGCATTACCTACATGTTTTATACATATGCATACATTGTATATTCATATCATTTCATACATTAACATAGAGACATACAAACATACACACATAATATATTTCATACCTTGCATTACCTACATATCATGTTATATATTATCATTCATTCCTTTCATATATTACATTCTATATTACCTATTTACATGTATTTCCTCCATTCATTCATGCTTGCATCATATACTCTACATTACCATACATGTTATCATTATATATTGCATTACAATATTTATACATTATGCATTCATATCTATCATTACATATATATCTTACATTCATATCTAGCATTCATTATATACTTTCATGCATACATTGTATATCATTCTTTCATTCATGTATTGCTTATATGCATTATATTAATAGCATTCCTACACGTTTACATTCAACCATATATATACATTAATGTAAAGAGAATATATATCATATATATCATTTTATTCATCTAACATATCATGCATTACATACTCTATATTTATTTAATATCCATACTACATAGGCTCATAGGTTACACAAAATGCATATATCGTATAGTCACTCTTCTACTTAAAACTAATACTGTACCAATTGGGCATTCATTAAATTCTAGAATTAAGGTATGTTATAGATCTTTGTGTTAGCTTTCCGAAACTTTAAAGGATCGCATTTTCATGTTCGGAAGCTCCCGGAATCGCGAAAATACCGAAACACGTTCGTCTTTCGTACAGCTGATACTCAAATAATTCTACATAAAGTTACATAAAGAATTTGGCTTATTAAAATATATATATTTGGAAAGCTAACTTCAATACGTTCTTTTTAAAAAAAAATGGGAGATAAATCGGAGTTCTAAGCTAAAAGTTATGATATTTCTAAGTTGCTTTGGTTAATAAAAATGTGGATAAAAATTATGACGAATTTAGGTAGTTTGAGACAAAAGAAACACAAGTATATAACATAATATATCAAGAACTCACTCTCTACACTAATATATATATATATGAGACACTATAGAACACATCTCCAATACAAAAATATGAGATTAAACATGTAATAATTCATTCATACATAACAACAACACATAGTGTGTCCAAATTTGAGATTTTCCCACATGGACACAACCACAACACAAAGGACACTCCTATGACCTCCAAATGGACACGAAATGGACACAAATGGAGATACAACTATGGGGGTCATTCCTATGGGTTCAAAATAGACCTATGTGCATGAGGAAATGAAAAGGAGAAGGGATTTATACCTCCCGGTAGATCGAATCGAAGAAAAGCCTTCCCGGAGCGACACCGACACGTAGAGATTCCAAAAGGACACGAACGAGCTCCGAATCCTCCCAAACTTGGGTAGCTTCCTCCTTGGCTAGAATGGAGAAGGAAAGAAGAAGATTTAGTGGCGAAATGGAAGGATTTGGTGAAGAAATTGCTAGGGATTGCTCTCTAGAAATTTGGGAAAGAACAAGAGAGAGAGAGTGTGGATGAGAATAATGAAATGAACTTGAGCCTATCCTCTCCCAAAGTGGCTGGCCATATGGGGCTATTTGTCCTATTATGTAAGGTCCAAAATGCCCCCACTAACCTATTCTATTAGTATTAGGAAAGGGCTAATTGGTTGGGGCTAAATTAGTCATTCTAAAGTCTCTAATCACACTAACCTTATCCATAATAATTAGTCTAACCTCTAACTAAAATTAATATCATGTGGACTAAAATTAATATCATGTGGGCCATGCCTAACTAGTGTGTGGGTCCACTAAAGTCAACACTACCCCCGGGTCCCCGTTTCAAGTCGGATTAAGCTGAAATTCGAACCCGACTCAAATAATCTCAAAACAATATCATAAATAATAAAATAAATTTCAAAAATATTTCAAAAATACAAAATGACAAAAATACCCCTGTTCCTGAAAACTGGGGGTGACAAATTTCCTCGAAATTAAAACCAAATAATAGTAAAATGTCAAAATCACAAGTCATAATTTTAAATAGTTTAAAAATGATTAAAAATCACCAAAAATCATAATATAAAATAATAATCAATAAATAATAATTATAATTACAAAATTTCAAAATTACTCTCATCTGAAAAATTGGGTGTTACAATCCTATCCACCTTATAAAAATTTCGTCCTCAAAATTAAGATGATCGCACCCCCTTCTATGTCAAACATAGTCAAGGGTCAATCACTAGTCAATTTCTCAACATCCAAGTACTTGGTCATCAACTGGTCAACTTCTTAGGGTTTTACCTATGCTAGCTATCTAGGTGTTGGCAACTAAAATTTAGCAAAAGAGAAACTCTATAATAGACTAGCTCTTAACTTCCCAATCCTATCAAGTCACCTATAACTAAATACCTACAAGCTAAGCACATGAATACCAAATACCACATATATATATATATATATATATATATATATATATATATATATATATATATATATATATATATATATATATGCTCAAGAACAACGACCCATCACATATATCCTAAGTATATCATCTATATATATATATACATGACTGATCAACCAAAGGTTAAGGCAGACTAAACTTATAAGGGTCTGAAACAATGCTTAGAACTAGGCTAAGGATGAATGGTCTGAATCAAGGGGACATGGTATCTAGTGAAGGGTCTGCACACTGCCTATAAAGGTGATCAACACAAAGGAACTCAACACGAAGAGAACTTAACTAAAATGGAAAACTGAACCAAGTATAGGCTAAACAACATGTTTATAACCCTATACAACAATGGCCTATAGATACCAACTAACCTATATTCCATATGCCAATATCATCTGCAATCTATCTATGCAAATAGACCTCTCGATCTTAGGTGAAACTACAACTATACTCAAAGGCAGGCTCTGGTCATGGGTGCCTCACTGGAAAAGGTAAGGGAAAGTAGTAATAATCATCAATGCTGTAAGGCATACTAACATCCTATGTGTAACTGGTTGGTATTATAGATAACAGAAGAATTATCTGCAATGGGTTACTATTCTAACACCAATGCTAACTATCACCTCTAGGGTAAAGACATTCTACAAGTCATCATACCATTATACTATGAAGGAACTACCTATGAATAAGCTCTACAAAACTAAATATCCCTGCTCAAGATACAATCTGTTAATCATATGCGTCTGTCCAAAATCATGTTGTCCAGAGTCTTCATCATGCTAGTGAGCAAGGCTACGATAATCACAGAGTCCTTGACTAAGGTACGTACCTCTAGGTTCATGGGATTTAAAATTTTCGTACTGCCGCATGCGACGGCGAAAACCTTAAATTCTCATACCCGAAAATACATCCAAAATCTGACTACATGTCCTCACTATGCCAACTAACACGACTATCGAGAATTCTAGATCCCATGATTTAGGCGACCTAGCCCATATGATTTTCTCAGAAGAAAAACAAACACAACAAAAGAGTAACATGACAAAATTAATCAATCAACAAGGAACATATGGAATCGGATTTCAAAGTAATTATAAAAGACAATTGCGAGAATGGAATTGAGAAGAACGAAACTTGCAGCAAGATCTCCAACGGTCTGTGCATCCTCGACTGTCCTGACGATAGATCGCCCTGCTGGTTTCCTCCAGCCTGATGCTGATACTGCACAAATCTCTGCTGCTAATGCTGCATGAATCGCTGCTGCTGAGAGAAATCAAAAACGAAAGGAAAAGTCTCTGTACAGACGGAGGTGCACCTCCAATGTAGCAGAAACGCCAACCTGAGTCGGCACAACAGAAGCTGCGGTCTCGAGGCCCTGATAAACAGGACGAGAGGTGGCCAGCCTCTCGATAGTATCCCCCCGAACCGAAGCGATGAGATTGTGTCTTCATAACCATCATGAAGACAGATCAAAACAAGAAGCAATTTCTGAGAATGAAGCAAAAATTCAAAGGAGAACAGTTTATATTCAAGGGAAGTCAATAAGCAACAATTTTAGACAAAAGGAATCGGATTAAGAGTTTTTCCTAATGTGATTGAGTACCTCCAAAAATATCATAATCCTACTGCAGGCTGTAGTGATACTCTAGTTCGAATACCACTACATAAACTCGACCTGCATGGGCCACCACTAAAAATGTGTCACGACCCGCACCCTAGAGTGAGGGCACGAGACGTGGGTACGTCCAGCCTACGCCGCAGTGTCGGCGGTAGAACGTTTTCCCAGGTCAAACATCTAACAATATAAAGGTACCTGTACAGTATATACTCTCCGAATGGAGGTGACTTAACAGATACAGTCTCAATCACAACTAAGGTAGAGCAAGATAAAAGATAGGTAAAACATGAAATCTAAAAGAGATACAGCAGATAAAAGTCTAAGTGTCTAAGATACACGAACCCAGAAAACATCTCAAAGCTCAATACAGTAATCCATAGAATAAATACAACTCAATACAACTGAAATAACTAACTATACAACCTCTACTGTGTCTCCTCTAGGCTAGCAGGCAACCTCCAGGCTATCTGTAAAATTTATCAACAGGTCCAGTCAGGACAGGAACGAGCACATCTCATCTAGAAAACCCAAGTAAATGACAGAGAACTATAAAGCAGTTATAGACAGTTGTATTGATGAAAATGGCAGTTTATATTCAAGTGATGGTAAGAAAGGCAGATAAAGTGCAAGGAAAGTAAATAACTAAACAAGAGAAGAATCATAGCAATGAAGACTGTAAAAAATAGAACTAGCTGAACCAGGGTAACATGATATAAGTCCAGACAGTAAATGTAAACAAGTGTAAGACCAACGTAAATCCAGACAACATGAATCTGATACCAGGTGATTCCAGTACAAGATGAGTCCGGTATGAGATGATTCCAGTCAGTGATCAAAGATTCCAGGGTGAGTCCAGCCTATACTCTAGCAGTATGTTTTAAAATACCGAGATCGACATGTAAACAGCTGTAGGTAATCAGGCACATCTCTCACTGATCAGGCGAGAGATGGCTATGCTTCCAGTAGATTCTAGTTGGGAGATTCCAGATTGGTTGGATTGGAAAGGAATATGATTGCACATTGTAAAATCTTGATATGATTGGCTCTAAATTAGACCCTTGATCGAATGTTAGAAATGTTATGCTTGGGTAGAGAGCTTAACCAAGTTGTCTCTGATATTGAGTATTGTGGCCTGGAGATACTGATTGTGGCAAGGTGAATAAAGCAATAAGTCAAAGGAAAGGATGCTAAGTCGGATTGAAAAAGAGAGTTATATTGTGGCTGATCGAATCGCACTAACATGGAAGTTGGCTGAAGTACATATGTTTTGGGGACGCCTAAAATATGTGTATGGATCCAGCCGAAGTGATTGGTTGCGACTGAGATAACATTATGGGAAGAATTTATCGCACTAGCGCGGACTTGGCTGAAATGCATATGTTTTGGGGACGCCTAAAATATGTGCATGGATCCAAATGAAGTGATGTGTTGCGACAAAGATAGAATGCAAGGAAAATGTTGGTGAATCAATGAGGAGTTGCAAGTATTTCAAAAAGAAAAAGATGGATTGAATCGTTGATGTATTAAATGATACAATTGGATAGCTATTTTGAGACGACTGAGTGTGCTGAAATGAATATTGAATTGAAGCTGAATGAATAATTCGTTGTGATTAAGTGAATCTAGTAGAAGAGTTGTTTCCTTAAGTTTCGAGGACGAAACTTTTTCTGAGTGGTATATTATGTAATGCCCCGCTCCGCACGAGGCATTTGGTTGGCTTATTGGATGGGATCAGAATATTGGACCGTGACTTATGTTGGGAATCGGGAGAATTGAGACTGATACAGTCTCTCTTAGCTGGCTAGACGAAATGGATATTGGAACGTGGCTCGCTGGAGGAGCTACGCTTAGTAGAATTTTGGGTGAGTGGAACTGTCCTTCCTCCTCCTTACTCCTTCATGCTTAATAGATGAAGTATTGAAATGCTATGAACTGCCCCTAAATGTCCCTTATGTTAGTTGCTGAATAATAGAGATGCTTTTGTTGAGAATTATTGAAATGTATAACACATTGAACTGTTAATGTGATTCGCTGCCTGAGAATGAATTGATAACATTGCCCCTTTTGCTTAACACTGCTGGAACAAGTAGACACTTGAATAATGAGATGCCTTATGAATGATAGAATAAGAAATGAACTGGCTATGCTATCGAACCAATGAACTGAATGAAACACTAGAATCATGTACTCTCTATAACTGTTGCAAGAATATGAAATGTTGCCTGTCCCTTATAAGAAATAAAATGAATGAATGTTAAGTTCCTCTTAAGAAAGGAATGATATGAGATACGTTGCAATGAAGCAATGAATGAGAAATGATAAAGCTGGGATCGTTGAGATCACCAAATGAAATGATGGTAATGATAAAAGAATAAGTCATTGAATATGACTAATGATGCACTGTTGCCTTTACTTTCCTTAATACATTTTACCATGCAATTTTGTTCACAATCGAGTCGGACACGCATTCGCATGGTCATGGACAACTTGTATACAAGGTTTGAGTAATAATTTCCTCGAACGGTTCCTAGGGCCCTGGGGACCGATTCGGCCTAGGAGGAAATAATGATGAGTGCTATGGGAGCACGGATAAGGCGGGGTGGCATAGAGGCTCGCCACCTACTATGCTGACCGCATTATCTTAAAATGAAATGAAATGAGAAGAGTCCATATGGTTTAACAACACCAATGACCATGTAGTCAGGATGCACACTAATGAATGTTTTGTGCAGGCAGAGTAAGTATATCAGATAACCTGTATTTGATGCAGGTACGAGAAGTCGGCTATCGGTAAGAAATCACATAATTGTGATATTGTATAAGTTGGTTTAACTTGCCTGCTTAACATGTTCAATTCATTATGCTAGAAAGATGCCTTGCTATAAATAGTGCTCAAACATAACATCCATGCTAAGTGATGCTTGAAGTGAGAACTGTTAGAACATGTTTAAGATGTTAATGTTAACGATGCCTCAATGATGCCTTTTCATGATAACACCTAGTATGCCTCAATGATGCCTTTGCATGATAACACCAAGAATGATAAATGATATGTCCACATGAATGCTATTAAGAATATGTTTACATGCTTCACTCTGATTATTGCCCATGAACTGTAAACTGATGCTAGGCCCCAAATAGAAAGATCACTCTAATAAATGTATGCTTAAATGATCACTTAAATGTTGGTTTATGCGAGTGGGTTGGATTCTGCTCGCCAGTACATAGATGATGTGCTGACCCACGTTTTGTGGGCAGGTGCTTGTGCTTGGAATGTTCTACACACGAAGATTGGCTAGATTGGTCCCGCGGCATCGAAGATTTGTTGGGCATACAGAAGCTCTCCTTGTACAAGATGATGTCTTCTGTTTATAAAGGGCATAATGTATGGAACATTGAAATCAGTTGTACCAGTGAGATTGTAAGCCAAGTTAGTATATCGAGTTGTAATCCAATGTCTCCAAGTATCAAATGTAAGCTGTATAGTATTGTTCAGTTGGCTTTCAATGTAAAGTGAGATTTGTTGTAAAAACATTGTACTTCAATACAAGTCTTGTACTTTTCTTCATTTATCAATAAAGAGAATAAAGTTCTATATGTCTCTGTGTGGTTTCAAGTTGTCCTTTTATCTCCGCTGCTATAAAGAAGTAAAGAACTTCTATTCAATGTGAAAGATTGTCCTCGTTAACTTCAATTTATCTGCTCATGCCGCTGCGATGTGTTCCTATTTGAAGAAATCGATTATGTACCATCTTTGCCTTGTACAAGTGCAAAACCAGACTTGTACGGCATCACGCCCAAGCGAGGACGATCGATTCCAAGAGATAAAATATGTTAATAAATGACTCTACGAATCGGGGCGTGACATTAACTAACTTTAGAAATTTCTAGAAGTAAATTGGCTAACCATCTCTATAATCACATGCTACTTAATCCTAAATCTTGAAACTTCTAAATGCTAATTAACCAATCCACCTTTCTATACCTAAAGCTCGCAGCTGATGATGACCCAATACTTTATATAAGGATGAGACAAAGAGAAGACAAATAACTGAGCTTGGTTGGCCTAATAAGAATATTAGAATTCCTATAGCTGTTAATAGTAACTAATTCCATTCTCCTAAATAAAAGCTTATTTGAAAATTATACTCTTAATAAACTTAATAAAAATAACTAGTTTTGGAGAAACGAATTTAAATCAGGATTTAGGGGTTACACAATCTCAATGGGGGAAAGATAGTTCCTGTTTACCAGCTCTAAGGCATCTTTGTTCCTTCTCCACGGGTGCAGCGCAGGAAGAAACTGATGGGGACAATAAATAAAAGTATGCTTTCCCTCCATTTTGAAGACAAAATGCCTTACTATTTCTCATACATATCGGACAAGATAGTAACATGAGTACTCCACCCCGATAACATCTCGTATGCTAGAAAATCGTTGATGGTCCACATGAGTAACACTTTGATCTCAAAGTTCTGCTCCATCAATATATCATACATCTGAATGTGAGATTACCACATTGTTTCAACTTATCCACCAATGGCTGCAAGAAGATATCGATGTTCTTCTTTAGATTTTTTAGACCGGGTATGATAAATGTCAAGAACAAGTAAGGAGTCTTCATGCACATCCACAGTGGTAGATTGTAAGGGGTCAAAATTTGTAGTGCGTGCCACGACCCGCACAGTGCCTTATGATGGCTAGTTGGTTCGATGAAGCCTTATTGGATTTGGGAATATGCGGAAGGATCGCTTGGAAGGCTATGCGATCGTGGCAGAAATCGTCTTATAAAAAAGAGTAGTGTTGATTCATTCAAAGATGCTTTAGCTTCATGCTTAATAAAAAGGATTGGTATTCTATGTTGCTTGTTGAGTTGCTAAATATTATCTTGCATGGAACCCAAAAAAATAATAAAAGATGATTAATCATATGACCCGAAAACTGTTTCGAATCATTTTATGAATTGTATGCTTGCGTGCTTTGCAATGAAATACATGACAGATGAAGCAAAAGTCCCAAATACTTGGGCGGTGAGTATATCGAGTCTCACTCGATGAACATATAGTAACACATATGCTAAGTCCCAAGAATTGGGCGGTGAGTGCATTAAGTTTCGGTTGGAAAGGTGTATGGTATCAAAGAGGTGGAATGATTAAGTCTCTAGCTTGGGCAGATATGTCCCCGGATTGGACATTTGATATTAGTGAGCTTGCCTCAAGGCAATTGTGGCTAGATGGATGAGAATGGTGGCTTATTTACTTAGTTTTCCTTATCATGCATTATATGTTTTCTTCATAGATAAGTTACATATACTTATATGGTCCTGGACAACTTGTGCATAAGGTAGTTCCTCGAACGGTAATTCGAGGCCATGGACCCGATTCGTCCTAGGGGGAACAGAGGATGGTGTCGACATACTGATACCGAAATTTTGGGACTTTCTGTAGGGCTTGCTACCTTCCACTAAAAGGGCGTCAAAATTCCATGGTGCTGAAGTAGTAGCACGATGATTCGGAAACCTCCCATAGGCTCGCAACCCATCTGGAGTTAGTCGTTTACCATTTTAAGTCCAAGATGGCATGTCGCCAGTAACCTTTATATAGATAGGTCAAGTGCTAATGATGTCTTATGCAAGCAGAGTAAGTTATTACTCAATTACAGGAAATAATATCGGCTGTTGGTAAGAATCACCTAAATGGTGATAATTATGATATTGTTTCTAACAATGTCTTATACAGGCAGAGTAAGTATTATAAATACACAGGGATGACTACATGATCATGGATAAGAATCACCAAAGGGTGATAATATGTATGCTTTACATTATGCTGGCTATGAATAATATGCATGCTTTACTTCTGTCGGATATGAACTACTAATCGACCCTAAGGCAATAAGAAAAACTACTTTTAATAATGTTCCTATAACATGATTACTTAGTGTTGTCTTCTTAGGTGAGTTGGACCCAGCATCGCTCACCAATACATAGATGAATGTACTGACCCACGTTTGTGGACATCATTACTGGTGCTCGTGCATGGAAAAAATCGTTTGATCAGTGCTTGTCATCGATAAATCGGATGGGTGTGCAGAAGCTCTTCTTGCAAGACGATACCTTTTGCTATACAGGACATAATGTATGGAATAGTATAACTCAGTTGTACCAGTAAGATTGTAAGCAAGTCGGCATGTTCGGTTGTAAGCTTAGGAAGTAAATTCAGTTGGCTATTCGAAAGTCTTGTAATCTGTTGTAAACCTTGTATTCAGCCGCAAGTCTTGTAATCAATTACAATTATCAATAAAGAGATACATTTTTTCATAACTTGTTGTGACTTCAATTTATCTGCTTGGTTTACTGTGATGTCGTTGTTTTCTAAGAAATACCGAGAACTGTAATAGTTTTGCCTTGTACAAGTACAATCAAAACTTGTACGGCATCACGCCTAGTGGCTAGTTTTCTATCTTCCGGGATCAAGGCATGACAAAAATCGTCGGCCAATAAGAGTACTGAGATCCTGACTGTCTGAAAGGACTGAATCCATCAGAACATAAAGTCAATCGAATATTTCTAGGCTCCGCAGTAAATTCAGGATGACACAGGTCAAAATGCTTCCATACGTCTCTATCAGAAGGATGAGATAATTCTTCTTCATCTATCTTCCATTCCTTACTATGCCATGTCTTGTTTTGTGCTATATTTTCGAACATATGCATCATATGTAGCCTCTTTGTGATCGACAAAAAATGCATGTACTTAATTGGGACAAACCCTTGCTCGGGCAGTTGAGTTTCTTTTGCCCTGAATTGGCTTGTACCGGTTCTCATGATAGAAAATGCATCTGTTGTTATCATTGTTCTCCTTATAGTACAATATGTATCTATTTTTTGTAGTATAATTCGAGTTTCTGTATCATCATCTTCGACTTGTAGAAGTTTTCAGTCAAGTCATTCGATCCTTTTGACAATAGCTCTAACAAACTAAATTATCTGTCCTAGCGTTCATATGGTAAGTTAGAATCAAACTTAAGATTCAACAGCCTCATCACCATTGATAGAACTGAATGAGAATCACAACCCGGATATAACGGAGTATCAGCATGCTTGAACATATCATAAAACTTTTTTGCATCAAGATTCGGATCCTTCGGATCAAAACTTGGACCGGACGCATCAAATACCAACTAACGTGCCAAGTTTCATTGTCGATATTCGAAGTGATCTTCGAGAGTGGACTTTCCTACCTCCGTATTGATGGAGGACTAATATTGTGAAAACAAAGGTTCTCCTTGAGCCACTCATTATAGTTCGGTACGAAACCCTTCTTATAGAGTTGTTCTCTCATGAGATCCGCCTCTTTGAATGGTATATTATTACATTTGTTACAATGGCACTTTATGAGCCTTCCATCGATGAAATAAGGTTGGGTACTGGCGTATATAAGAAATTCCTCGACGTCTGCCTTGAAATCATCCGTCAAACCAATCTTGCTCTCATGTTGTCGATTGTACATCCACGAACGATCAACAAAGTATTGACTCATTATTCAAACCAATTATGCACATACGTAATGCATATATACAAACAATATGGATTAAATACAAGTATCAAAAATAAATGGTGCATACTCTAAGAATGGTGTCATAGGTATAATTGGAACTTCGTGTTATGTGCCTAATTCTAAACCAATTCTGAAGGCTTGACCCAATTACCATTGGACCTTCGTGTTATGTGCAAATAATCCCTACTCTAAGAATGGTGTCATAGGTATCTTCGGCATTATAGAAGCTATTACTAAATAATCATGAATATACTTGACTTCTAGGATGATTTACAGCTTCCAAATCCGAAATGGTCTAATTATTGACTATTTCTAAGTACTAGACTTGCTAATTTATTCTAGGTTAAATTGGTGCTAACCGTATCGATTTTAGGGCCGACGAATAAATTGATACCAATACGGATTTTGAAACATAACCTATTCATTTTCGATATTCTAGGATACGCTCAAGCATGCGTATTAAGAATTACGTAGGTGTCATGCCCCAGTACCGGAACACGGGGATGAACATGGCCAACTACATCGTATGAGGTACGAAGACGTAAGACAGCGGTCACGGCTGTCAAGAGACAAAGGGGTGTATACTACAATCAAGTCGCCTAGGGTCATACATTACATCTATGTCTTAATCTTCAAAATAAGAAAGCAGCAATTAATGAATACACAGGATAAAGCAGTAAGGCATCCCCGACACTTCATCAAAATGATCATAAGAAGCTAGCTTTATAAGTCAGCTAGCCCAGAGAGTCATAAGTACATAATTATATTCAGCTGCGGTCTGATTTAATTACAATTAGTCATGGAAACTAAATATCTAGATAACCGACTAAACAGGTGCCGGTAGCTAAACGCCAGAACAAAACTGATGATACTAGAGTGGTGGAGAAGAAACCCACTCGAGTCTTCCGACGGCCACGCTCTTAATATGCACCATTGTCGTCAGGGAAGAAGATTGGATCCTCGGGCTCTACTACGGGATCTGGCCAAACAAAACCAGCGGGGTCAATCCCGAATAGAAAGTACCGCAAGGAAGCACATAAGAGAGAGACAAAACCCAAGCATAATAATTAGTAATAAGACTTGGCTCCTGAGTTATAGGCTTATAACGTATCATCGAGACCATACGGCACCATTACAACCAGACAAGGACAAACGGTGCCAATATTGTACCGAGATAAGATAACTACTATAACCCTGGTCAAATTATGGACTTCTGGTTGTAACTTTGGACCATAGCCTGTCATAGCACAATAGCCCAACCCAACAACCGAATAAGGACATGAGTTGGACCACGCACCATGACAGTCCATGTTTCTCGGCTACTGACAGAAGATACAAATCACAAGCAAGTTATTTTACGACCGGTCAAGCATTCCTACAGCTTTCTATATTTGGTGGGGTTATTGTCACGCCCCGCTCCCGTAGGAGCGATCGTCCTCGCTAAGGCGTGATGCCGCACGAGCCTAGATTGCGCTCGTGCATGGCAGTTCCATAACGGCCGATTACCTCGGCGGCGACGGGGTCGTCGCACAGAAGTCCCAAGCAGAAACATTGAATACATTGCAGCGGAATTTAAAGAAGAACACATGAACACAAGTCATTCAAAAGAAGCTCTTTTATTGATATTGAAAACAAGATTACATTTGTGGGCGCAAGGCCAAATTACAAGTCTCTCGTGCTCACTTTTCTCCCTTTTACAAAGTCAATCTCTACTCTCTCTCTTGATTACAATGCTTGAGTCAGCGAAAGCTTCGGAAGGCAATGTCCATACATTATGCCCTGTATAAGTCTTCAGATCACGCGGCCGCATGCTTCGACTCGCCAAGGAACTCCGTACCTCGACGCATCCAAGCGAGCTCCACGCCACGAGCTTCTACCTGTGCCTGCACATGAAATACTGTGTGGTTGTCAGTACCACTGTACTGGTGGAGTGAGCTTCTCGCCCACCCATACATAACCGACACGTTTCATTTACTTTGTACAGCTTAAACCCTTTCAATTGTCTTTCTAGTCTTGCCTTAGGATGCATTTTAAACAAGACGTCTCGGTCTATACTTAGCGATGCAACGACAAGGTCGTGCAACGACGAGGTCGTGCTATAATGCCAACATGTGTTTCGATCGAGGCAGTGCCTCATCGTTTAGGTACTTGACCAACTTGAACTCGGGACGGCAGGGTCGTGCTATACTCTATTTGCGACTTAGACATATTCGAGACAATGCTATGCTGAGGAGCAACTTACGCGCACTCGGCCGTGCCAAGACCTTTACTTAAACTTCAGCGCCACCAGACCAATTCTCGTGCCAACGATTCATGTGCCAAGGACGGCAATGGGATGACTCGTGCAGGCCGTGCCTCTAGACCTTACTTAGACTTGTTCGTGCTTCCAGATGAGGCCGTGCCTCGCAAGTTATCGAGACTTATCATGCTACCGCCTTGCGGCCTTCCTGATAGACCTATTTGCTAACTTAGACAAGACTTGTGGACCATAGTATCACTTTCATGAACATCTCGACGCCATCTATCGTGCCAAGCACGGTGCCTATGCTGCAGCCCAGTCTTAGGCCCAGACCTTGCGTTACCGACTAGACCTGCATTCAAGTACTAGACCCAAATCCAAAGGCATACACGCGGTGTGCCGCTATTGCCGACACATCTACATGAGGGGTCACTAGCAATTTCAAGCTATCTTGGACTGGCTCGTGGGATATCCACCTGTACCAACACAGGTAGCTAGCCCGGTGGGGTAGAACTCTCCCATGCGGTCATCCAATATCCTACTTTGAGCCACACTCGCTTCTCCCGGGCCGAATGATCCCAGCGCCCCGGTGATCACTCGAGAAGACTACACCTTGTCGACAAGTTGTCCAATGACCATGCAAGTCTAAACTCGATCTGCCAGTCTTTTCTTAACATGAACATGCTTTTCCTCCTTTCTATCAAGACTTAACGAGACTCCCAAGCCGCGGGACCGATCTCGTGTGCGGGACATATCAAGACTTAGCGAGACTCCCAAGCTAGGGGACCGATCTCGTGTGCGGGACATATCAAGACTAAGCAAGACTCCCAAGTAGCGGGACCGATCTCGTATGCGGGACATATCATGACTTAGCGAGACTCCCAAGCCAGGGGACCGATCTCGTGTGCGGGACATATCAAGACTTAGCGAGACTCCCAAGTAGCGGGACCGATCTCGTGTGTGGGACATATCATGACTCAGCGAGACTTCCAAGTAGCGGGACCGGTCTCTGCGATAACCTGTCGCGTGGACTTTCTTTGTTCGTGGCAAGCTTTTCACTAAACCGACCGTAACTCGTGCCTTAGACAGGCTTGGTTCTATAGGCGACGCTAACGCTTAAGTCATAGACTTATATGACGAGCCTTGTTCTCAAGGGACTACGCGACATGACAACCGCAGATAGAGCAGGACAGTGCTAGTAATGGCTTCGATAGCCCAACGTAACACTTGTCTAACTTGTTCGGGCAACGACTCGACGAGCGAAGGCTACGCCGAGCTCTGCGTCGAGGGAAACGTGCTATGCACGGGGTCGACTTGAACAACCAAGTTCGTGCCTAGACTTAAGCCAACGAGCCGTGCAAGACGACTTAACTTGTGGGACGTGCGAAGGCTATGCCAAGCCTTGCGGGACAAGACCGTGCATGCTTTATCAAGCATTCATGCGGGTGACGCCTATGACTTAGGCTAATTTCCAGTGTCGGGACAAAACGACGGGACCGTGCATGCTTTTCAAGCATTCACGCAGGCGATGCCTATTACTTAGGATATTTCAAGTGTCGGGGCAACTTAACAACTTAAGCCAACGTCCTTCCCCCAAGCCACGGGAACGACGGATCGTGTGTCATTTGAAAGCACGCTGAGCCGACTTCTATGCAGACCGTGGGACCATTTTCCATGTTCTAAGATATTCCGATGGGGCAGATTATTCCCTTAGCTATGTTGGTGCGTAGCTTTTATATTAGCCTACTTGTGCAAGTTGAAAACATGCGTATTATTAAGTGAAGGCTACGATGAGGCAAGTTCACCGAAACTACCCCACCTGAGCGAGGAGTCGCCTCGGACGAGCGAGCCTTTCGAGCAGCCGTTGCAAGGCTAAGTTCCAACGCCGTCGGCGTTCCGATTCCCTCCGATTGACTTTGCGGGACGGGACACTACAACATACACCACTCAGAACAAGTCTCGTCCTCGAGACTTTCCTGAAGGCAAGCCATCCTATCATTTCTATGGCCAAGACTTAATCGTACACATTTCGCCTACGCGTTCCTCAATTCCGAGCCACGCTCTCATGACTATCAATCTTTCCGTTAACATTTCAAGTTCTCGGCACTCTCCCATCTTTCAAGTCTTGCTTGAACTCATCGTATCACTTAGCATGGATCGTGCACGCATTTCGGGCGTCCCCAAAATACATGCATTCAGCCAAGCCGTATGATAGAGAATTTGTCATTCTCACTCGAGTCGCATCGTGCACATACCCAGGCGTCCCAGAAATATATGCATGTCAGCCGAATCTCGTGAGCAGGGTTTTCTATATTCATGATTCACGCTATCCATCCATGCCAATCCTCAAGATCAATCATTTCGATTGCTAACACTTGCAACAGGGACATTTCGCCTAACCGCTAGGCCAATCTTTACGAGGCTAAGTCAATGTCAGGATTGGAATCATAGTTTCCCAACAATAATGCCAACACTGACCCCAATCCTAGGGTCAAACCAAAGTCGGTAGTACAAGATTTTCTACCCAAGCTCGCATCACTCAGATTTCTAAACATCGAGCATGATCACCTATTTCGCATCAAGACATTCGTTGCGCAGCGCAATGAATCCGAATCCATTCAAATCATCCATTCTAACCAATTCATGTATTCGATCACGAGGTCATCTAGCTCGACAATACGTTGTGCCCCAATCTCACGCGAGTCCGATTATCTATGGTGGTTCGTGAATCACCATGTAACGCTTCCGCAGAATAATCATTCTCATCGGGGCGTAACTCTTGTTTGAGTCTAGACTAATTCGTTCTCGATTCGCGGATTGGGCCTACTCAATCCTCAAGTTCAATTCTTCAAGCACACAATTCATTCTCGCATCACCTTCGCGTCAAACCACAAGTCGAAGCATATAGATTGCCACGCCATGCTAGTTTGATCACCCCCGCTGTATGAATCACCATACCAGCGCTCACGCGGAGTGATCGCCCTAATCGGTGCGACGCATGTGCGAGGCTGGAGTGGCGCTCGCATAAGAGAAGAATGTCGACGTTGGGGTTATCGTCGAAGTAAATCCAAGCATTTTATTTTCGTTTAATCCAAGTTCGATAGTCCGACCGTCATTCATTCAACTAGAAAATCCTCGAGCCAAGTTTATCTCTTCCTCGATACATTTCAATATCCCGAGTATAGCATCCATCAAAACAATGACATTTGCACGATCGTCATTCGCCGAGTCAGAGTACCCCCGAGTTATCGTATATCGATCTTTGATACGCCTCAATATCATCGACGATATGCGTAACCTGACGATCTTCCTTTGCAACCAATTTCGAGTCGTACGACTGATGCTATTGTCTGAACTGGATGTTCCACAATCTCCTCGATATTCAAGATCAAGTTTGATCGCTATTCCTCGAGCTCGTTTCAAGATCGTTGTTCGAAACTCAAGTCACATTTCATTTGCATCAATCCGATATCGTACGCGCGATCCTCTAAGTTTTCTCGATCAAGACCATTCATTTTCATTCATCGTTCCGAATCATTTTCTAACTCGCGTTGACTATTCAGAAGTTGTCCGAACGAGATGCTCGTTTGGGACATTCGAAGTCACGAATAACTGAGCGTGACGCGTTCTAAGGCTTTACGCGATCGCATCGCCTCGCCGACATACTCGTACTCCTCAATCTTGCTTGAATGATTTCCAAGACAAACCATACACCACTCGGATTCGAGCCATCCGATCTAGCCTACAATCACGTTCGCGTCATTTGCTAAGACATCCTTCGGATTCATTCGACGAATCCCTAGCGTAATCGCTCACGTCGCATCGACGTACTAAGTTGTTTGGACTATTTCCTCGAAATCCAAGTCAATCCACCATGTATGCCTAAGCGTTAACTCGATAGCGTTCCTATCGATAGACACTCTAAGTGCAGCTTCGCTTCCGATCGAGCGGTACTTGGTATCGCTCGTGACTCATTTGCACCAAAAGTCGAGGTGCGCGATACGCGACGCAACTTAGCCAAAAGGCCGTGCGCATGGCTATCCCGTGCAAACTATATTTGAGTTTGCGCGCTCAATTGCTAGGGTCAATGCAAGACTAGTCGGGCCCGCACGCGACATGTTAACTTAGCATGTGTTCTCTATCGAGTCATGTTGATACCGTTCGACACAAAGGCCTACCGATGCGTTCGATTGAACGCTTGTACGAGCTTTTGAAATTATTTAGACTTATTGTATGGACATGCTGAGGGACATTCGAGAGAGAGCGCACACTTATTTTTCCAACAACGAGCTTTCAAAACTGAGAAATTCGATAAGAAGTCCAAGGACGTAAAGCCGTGCTCTGATACCATTATGTCACGCCCTGCTCCCGTAGGAGCGATCGTCCTCGCTAAGGCGTGATGCCGCACGAGCCTAGATTGCGCTCGTGCAAGGCAGTTCCATAACGGCCGATTACCTCGACGGCGACGGGGTCGTCGCACAGAAGTCCCAAACAGAAACATTGAATACATTGCAGCGGAATTTAAAGAAGAACACATGAACACAAGTCATTCAAAAGAAGCTCTTTTATTGATATTGAACACAAGATTACATTTGTGGGCGCAAGGCCAAATTACAAGTCTCTCGTGCTCACTTTTCTCTCTTTTACAAAGTCACTCTCTGATCTCTCTCTTGATTACAATGCTTGAGTCAGCGAAAGCTTCGGAAGGCGATGTCCATACATTATGCCCTGTATAAGTCTTTGTAGGATGTGGAAAATTATGACACGCTGTCATACGCTCAAGGCCATACGCTTATCAAAAGCCATACGCTTAGTGGATATTTTATTATTTCTTCTTAAAGTGGCAGCACAGCATATATTAAATGAAGGATGAATCTGACACGTCGTCTTTTGTGCAAAGATAGTTGTCATGAAAAGAGCAACCGTCGTATATGTATTCGAAGAGTTGGTTTTATCTTTTACGAGGACAGCTCAGCAGATCATTAATGCAAAGCCATCATTACTGTCAGTTTTGACAGTCTGTCAGCCGTCATATCTGCAGTCACGACGCTCGAGAAAATCTTTTGACAGTTATTTTGAAGATATGGCGTATCAGAGAAGATTGATGATGGCCACGTGGCCATTTTTTTCAGTGAGCGTATGAAGTCTATACGACTCCTTCATTCTTCAGTGAGCGTATGAAGTCTATACGACTCCTTCCTTCTTCAGTGAGCGTATGAAGTCTATACGACTCCTTCCTCATCAAGTGAGCGTATGACTCCTTTCTTCTCCAGTAAGCGTATCAGCTTTATTTTGTTTCTACATCATCCAAGTCAGCGTATAACTCTCCTTCAGCGAGGCAGCGTATTACAGCAACTATATCCAGGATTACAGTCAACACACGTTCTCACGTGTCCTGTACCAGTTATCCACTTCTCTAGAAGTTATGCAACGTGGCATCCAGGCCATCAATCTCTCCTGAACATGCTCCACTACTTTCAACCGCACGCTAATGTGTCTCCATCAGAATTAGCCACGCGTCCCTGCTGTTATGCACACGTCAAGTAACTACCTGAGCGTATGCTTAAGGACAGTTATCCTGAACTCTATAAAAAAGAGTTTCTTCATCTTCATCAGACACTACAGATAATTTCAGAGAGAACAGAGAGATTGTCCAGTTGCTGTCCAAGTTCTTCAAAGTTCGAGTATTCTTCATCGCATCGTCCAAGGGATAAAGTAATCTTCTAGATTAGATTCCTACAGTTGTAATTTTCTCAGATACAAAATAAATAAAGTGAATTTATTTATGGAAAACAGTCTTCAGATCACGCGGCCGCACGCTTCGACTCGCCAAGGAACTCCGTGCCTCGACGCATCCAAGCGAGCTCCGCGCCACGAGCTTCTACCTGTGCCTGCACATGAAATACTGTGTGGTTGTCAGTACCACTGTACTGGTGGAGTGAGCTTCTCGCCCACCCAAACATAACCGACACGTTTCATTTACTTTGTGCAGCTTAAACCCTTTCAATTGTCTTTCTAGTCTTACCTTAGGATGCATTTTAAACAAGACGTCTCGGTCTATACTTAGCGATGCAACGACAAGGTTGTGCAACGACGAGGTCGTGCTATAATGCCAATGTGTGTTTCGATCGAGGCAGTGCCTTATCGCTTAGGTACTTGACCAACTTGAACTCGGGACGGCAGGGTCGTGCTATACTCTATTTGCGACTTAGACATATTCGAGACAATGCTATGCTGAGGAGCAACTTATGCGCACTCGGCCGTGCCAAGACCTTTACTTAAACTTCAGCGCCACTAGACCAATTCTCGTGCCAACGATTCAAGTGCCAAGGACGACAATGGGATGACTCGTGCAGGCCGTACCTCTAGACCTTACTTAGACTTCGTGCTTCCAGATGAGGCCGCGCCTCGCAAGTTATCAAGACTTATCATGCTACCGCCTTGCGGCCTTCCTGTTAGACCCATTTGATAACTTAGACAAGACTTGTGGACCATAGTATCACTTTCATGAACATCTCGACGCCATCTATCATGCCAAGCACGGTGCCTATGCTGCAGCCCAGTCTTAGGCCCAGACCTTGCGTTACCGACTAGACCTGCATTCAAGCACTAGACCCAAATCCAAAGGCATACACGCGGTGTGCCGCTATTGCCGGCACATCTACATGAGGGGTCACTAGCAATTTCAAGCTATCTTGGACTGGCTCGTAGGATATCCACCTGTACCAACACAGGTAGCTAGCCCGGTGGGGTAGAACTCTCCCATGCGGTCATCCAATATCCTACTTTGAGCCACACTCGCTTCTCCCGGGCCGAATGATCCCAGCGCCCCGGTGATCACTCGAGAAGACTACACCTTGTCGACAAGTTGTCCAATGACCATGCAAGTCTAAACTCGATCTACCAGTCTTTTCTTAACATGAACATGCTTTTCCTCCTTTCTATCAAGACTTAACGAGACTCCCAAGCCGCGGGACCGATCTCGTGTGCGGGACATATCAAGACTTAGCGAGACTCCCAAGCCAGGGGACCGATCTCGTGTGCGGGACATATCAAGACTAAGCAAGACTCCCAAGTAGCGGGACCGATCTCGTATGCGGGACATATCATGACTTAGCGAGACTCCCAAGCCAGGGGACCGATCTCGTGTGCGGGACATATCAAGACTTAGCGAGACTCCCAAGTAGCGGGACCGATCTCGTGTGCGGGACATATCATGACTTAGCGAGACTTCCAAGTAGCGGGACCGGTCTCTGCGACAACCAGTCGCGTGGACTTCCTTTGTTCGCGGCAAGCTTTTCACTAAACCGACCGTAACTCGTGCCTTAGACAGGCTTGGTTCTATAGGCGACGCTAACGCTTAAGTCATAGACTTATATGACGAGCCTTGTTCTCAAGGGACTACGCGACATGACAACCGCAGATAGAGCAGGACAGTGCTAGTAATGGCTTCGATAGCCCAACGCAACACTTGTCTAACTTGTTCGGGCAACGACTCGACGAGCGAAGGCTACGCCGAGCTCTGCGTCGAGGGAAACGTGCTATGCACGGGGTCGACTTGAACAACCAAGTTCGTGCCTAGACTTAAGCCAACGAGCCGTGCAAGACGACTTAACTTGCGGGACGTGCGAAGGCTATGCCAAGCCTTGCGGGACAAGACCGTGCATGCTTTATCAAGCATTCATGCGGGTGACGCCTATGACTTAGGCTAATTTCCAGTGTCGGGACAAAACGACGGGACCGTGCATGCTTTTCAAGCATTCACGCAGGCGATGCCTATTACTTAGGATATTTCAAGTGTCGGGGCAACTTAACAACTTAAGCCAACGTCCTTCCCCCAAGCCACGGGAACGACGGATCGTGTGTCATTTGAAAGCACGTTGAGCCGACTTCTATGCAGACCGTGGGACCATTTTCCATGTTCTAAGATATTCCGATGGGGCAGATTATTCCCTTAGCTATGTTGGTGCGTAGCTTTTATATTAGCCTACTTGTGCAAGTTGAAAACATGCGTATTATTAAGTGAAGGCTACGATGAGGCAAGTTCACCGAAACTACCCCACCTGAGCGAGGAGTCGCCTCGGACGAGCGAGCCTTTCGAGCAGCCGTTGCAAGGCTAAGTTCCAACGCCGTCGGCGTTCCGATTCCCTCCGATTGACTTTGTGGGATGGGACACTACAACATACACCACTCAGAACAAGTCTCATCCTCGAGACTTTCCTGAAGGCAAGCCATCCTATCATTTCTATGGCCAAGACTTAATCGTACACATTTCGCCTACGCGTTCCTCAATTCCGAGCCACGCTCTCATGACTATCAATCTTTCCGTTAACATTTCAAGTTCTCGGCACTCTCCCATCTTTCAAGTCTTGCTTGAACTCATCGTATCACTTAGCATGGATCGTGCACGCATTTCGGGCGTCCCTAAAATACATGCATTCAGCCAAGCCGTATGATAGAGAATTTGTCATTCTCACTCGAGTCGCATCGTGCACATACCCAGGCGTCCCAGAAATATATGCATGTCAGCCGAATCTCGTGAGCAGGGTTTTCTATATTCATGATTCACGCTATCCATCCATGCCAATCCTCAAGATCAATCATTTCGATTGCTAACACTTGCAACAGGGACATTTCGCCTAACCGCTAGGCCAATCTTTACGAGGCTAAGTCAATGTCAGGATTGGAATCATAGTTCCCCAACAATAATGCCAACACTGACCCCAATCCTAGGGTCAAACCAAAGTCGGTAGTACGAGATTTTCTACCCAAGCTCGCATCACTCAGATTTCTAAATATCGAGCATGATCACCTATTTCGCATCAAGACATTCGTTGCGCAGCGCAATGAATCCGAATCCATTCAAATCATCCATTCTAACCAATTCATGTATTCGATCACGAGGTCATCTAGCTCGACAATACGTTGTGCCCCAATCTCACGCGAGTCCGATTATCTATGGTGGTTCGTGAATCACCATGTAACGCTTCCGCAGAATAATCATTCTCATCGGGGCGTAACTCTTGTTTGAGTCTAGACTAATTCGTTCTCGATTCGCGGATTGGGCCTACTCAATCCTCAAGTTCAATTCTTCAAGCACACAATTCATTCTCGCGTCACCTTCGCGTCAAACCACAAGTCGAAGCATATAGATTGCCACGCCATGCTAGTTTGATCACCCCCGCTGTATGAATCACCATACCAGCGCTCACGCGGAGTGATCGCCCTAATCGGTGCGACGCATGTGCGAGGCTGGAGTGGCGCTCGCATAAGAGAAGAATGTCGACGTTGGGGTTATCGTCGAAGTAAATCCAAGCATTTTATTTTCGTTTAATCCAAGTTCGATAGTCCGACCGTCATTCATTCAACTAGAAAATCCTCGAGCCAAGTTTATCTCTTCCTCGATACATTTCAATATCCCGAGTATAGCATCCATCAAAACAATGACATTTGCACGATCGTCATTCGCCGAGTCAGAGTACCCCCGAGTTATCGCATATCGATCTTTGATACGCCTCAATATCATCGACGATATGCGTAACCTGACGATCTTCCTTTGCAACCAATTTCGAGTCGTACGACTGATGCTATTGTCTGAACTGGATGTTCCACAATCTCCTCGATATTCAAGATCAAGTTTGATCGCTATTCCTCGAGCTCGTTTCAAGATCGTTGTTCGAAACTCAAGTCACATTTCATTTGCATCAATCCGATATCGTACGCGCGATCCTCTAAGTTTTCTCGATCAAGACCATTCATTTTCATTCATCGTTCCGAATCATTTTCTAACTCGCGTTGACTATTCACAAGTTGTCCGAACGAGATGCTCGTTTGGGACATTCGAAGTCACGAATAACTGAGCGTGACGCGTTCTAAGGCTTTACGCGATCGCATCGCCTCGCCGACATACTCATACTCCTCAATCTTGCTTGAATGATTTCTAAGACAAACCATACACCACTCGGATTCGAGCCATCCGATCTAGCCTACAATCACGTTCGCGTCATTTGCTAAGACATCCTTCGGATTCATTCGACGAATCCCTAGCGTAATCGCTCACGTCGCATCGACGTACTAAGTTGTTTGGACTATTTCCTCGAAATCCAAGTCAATCCACCATGTATGCCTAAGCGTTAACTCGATAGCGTTCCTATCGATAGACACTCTAAGTGCAGCTTCGCTTCCGATCGAGCGGTACTTGGTATCGCTCGTGACTCATTTGCACCAAAAGTCGAGGTGCGCGATACGCGACGCAACTTAGCCAAAAGGCCGTGCGCATGGCTATCCCGTGCAAACTATATTTGAGTTTGCGCGCTCAATTGCTAGGGTCAATGCAAGACTAGTCGGGCCCGCACGCGACATGTTAACTTAGCATGTGTTCTCTATCGAGTCATGTTGATACCGTTCGACACAAAGGCCTACCGATGCGTTTGATTGAACGCTTGTACGAGCTTTTGAAATTATTTAGACTTATTGTATGGACATGCTGAGGGACATTCGAGAGAGAGCGCACACTTATTTTTCCAACAACGAGCTTTCAAAACTGAGAAATTCGATAAGAAGTCCAAGGACGTAAAGCCGTGCTCTGATACCATTATGTCACGCCCTGCTCCCGTAGGAGCGATCGTCCTCGCTAAGGCGTGATGCCGCACGAGCCTAGATTGCGCTCGTGCAAGGCAGTTCCATAACGGCCGATTACCTCGACGGCGACGGGGTCGTCGCACAGAAGTCCCAAACAGAAACATTGAATACATTGCAGCGGAATTTAAAGAAGAACACATGAACACAAGTCATTCAAAAGAAGCTCTTTTATTGATATTGAACACAAGATTACATTTGTGGGCGCAAGGCCAAATTACAAGTCTCTCGTGCTCACTTTTCTCTCTTTTACAAAGTCACTCTCTGATCTCTCTCTTGATTACAATGCTTGAGTCAGCGAAAGCTTCGGAAGGCGATGTCCATACATTATGCCCTGTATAAGTCTTTGTAGGATGTGGAAAATTATGACACGCTGTCATACGCTCAAGGCCATACGCTTATCAAAAGCCATACACTTAGTGGATATTTTATTATTTCTTCTTAAAGTGGCAGCACAGCATATATTAAATGAAGGATGAATCTGACACGTCGTCTTTTGTGCAAAGATAGTTGTCATGAAAAGAGCAACCGTCGTATATGTATTCGAAGAGTTGGTTTTGTCTTTTACGAGGATAGCTCAGCAGATCATTAATGCAAAGCCATCATTACTGTCAGTTTTGACAGTCTGTCAGCCGTCATATCTGCAGTCACGACGCTCGAGAAAATCTTTTGACAGTTATTTTGAAGATATGGCGTATCAGAGAAGATTGATGATGGCCACGTGGCCATTTCTTCAGTGAGCGTATGAAGTTATACGACTCCTTCCTTCTTCAGTGAGCGTATGAAGTCTATACGACTCCTTCCTCATCAAGTGAGCGTATGATTCATTTCTTCTCCAGTAAGCGTATCAGCTTTATTTTGTTTCTACATCATCCAAGTCAGCGTATAACTCTCCTTCAACGAGGCAGCGTATTACAGCAACTATATCCAGGATTACAGTCAACACACGTTCTCACGTGTCCTGTACCAGTTATCCACTTCTCTAGAAGTTATGCAACGTGGCATCCAGGCCATCAATCTCTCCTGAACATGCTCCACTACTTTCAACCGCACGCTAATGTGTCTCCATCAGAATTAGCCACGCGTCCCTGCTGTTATGCACACGTCAAGTAACTACCTGAGCGTATGCTTAAGGACAGTTATCCTGAACTCTATAAAAAAGAGTTTCTTCATCTTCATCAGACACTACAGACAATTTCAGAGAGAACAGAGAGATTGCCCAGTTGCTGTCCAAGTTCTTCAAAGTTCGAGTATTCTTCATCGCATCATCCAAGGGATAAAGTAATCGTCTTCTAGATTAGATTCCTACAGTTGTAATTTTCTCAGATACAAAATAAATAAAGTGAATTTATTTATGGAAAACAAATTGGCGACTCTGCTGGGGAAAGCTGTCTCCTCCAACGAGATAGCAACAACTCAATGCGATACTTCGTCGATCGGCTTGACGAAGAAGACGATGGTTGTACAATTCGACCAATCGGCTTATGAAGAAATGCTCAAGGCGAAGGAGGGCCGCACTGCTTCCTCCGCTCTTCCTGCTGCCAAGAAGAAGGGACGCTCCGTCTATGTTCCTAAGTCTTCTGCAGCAGTCCGAGACGCTTCTGTCACTTCTCATGCTGACAAGAACACGTCTTCAACTTCCATGAAGCACACTTCGGCTTCTCGGAATACGGCAACAGTGGCTTCTCCTAGTCACACTGACAAAGTTGGTTCTTTAACCAAGTCAGCGTGTACAAGGAAAACCATCTCTGGACATGTCAAGGTCCCTTCTCCCTCTATTCTTACGACAGCAGTCGGCTCTTTAGCCATTGATGACTCTGAGCGTATGGCATTCAAAGGGCAGCGTACGGCAAAGACAGCATACAAAAGCCAACATCAGGCAGCGTACGCTGAGCCAAAGCCAGCGTATGCTAATAAAAAGGCAGCGTATGACCAGAAGTCCAAACTGAAGTCAGCGTATGCTAACAGATATAGTCCTTTGACTGTTTCTCAAAATCAGGCTGGGGGTTCTCTTCCACAGAATATACAAATGATTCCCCCTCAACTTGCACATCTTGTGCCAACCAAGGAGAAAGACTCTTTAGTCAACTCCTCTACTCCTAAGGTCTTTACCTCTGGAGTTAATTTGACTAGTACTCTTACTAGATCAAACAATGGAAAACGCCTTTTGGCTAATTCCTCCAAAGATGGATTATTACCGACTCCTAGTCGGAATAATACTCATCTTCCTTCTCTCAAAATTTCTCGGTCTGAGAAAGGCAAATTACAAGTATCCAAGACTGATATCAAAGTCAAATCTCCTATGGATCTTCGTAATAAGCTTAATCAGAATCGGTTCGGTTCCACTGAGACAAGTATATTAGACCCTGATGCAGAATATGCCAAGAACTATGTGGCTCAAATTAATCAGTCTTTATACACTCAGGAACCAAGAAGACAGAAGAACAAAAGACAAGTTTCTACACAGAAACTATCTTCAAGTACTTTCCAATCTGTTCCTACAGATCTCCGGGAATATTTACAAAATAAACAGAGAATTGACACTCCATCAGGCTATGATATTGCTCATATTTGCCATGAAAAGCATGGTTGCAATTTCCAACCTCGAGTTGTAATTCAATGTTGTTGTTCACCAAAAAGACAATCTGTTTTCGAACGGATTCAATATGAACCAATGTTGGATGAAGATGAACCTCTTTGTGCTTCTGTCAACATGACCTCCAGAAATATTGGGGGTAGCATACGGTCTGATGCTATATCAGACTCTGAAGATGGTGTTTATCTCGGCACCCGATCCAGGACCGGAGCCTTGACCAGAGCCTCTTCTTCTTCTCATCCAAGTGGTAATCCGGAGATCACAGAAGACTTCCTTGGAGAGTCCAATTTTCCAGTATTGACTCCCGTAAAAAGCCCTGGGAAAGATACTGATTCACACAGTGATAATTCAGAACAGACTGTTTCATCATCTATTCCTCGAATGATTACCACTTACATGGCAGAGGGCGATCATGAACCTTCAACTAGCACCGAAGCTCACGAACAAAGGATTTCTTCCTTAGAACAACAGTTGCGAGCTATGGCGGATACGTTGAATGCTATGCACACTCTTATGCAAGCTCAGCATCAAACTCAGCAAGTCCAACAGACAGCTCCTCCAGTTATATTAAATACTCCTATTGTTCCAAATCCGGAACCCTCTACTATTTCGGGGGTACAATCTAATATTCCTGAACAACCCACTCCAAGTCAGTCTGGAGCTGGGGGTGGTACATATGCTGCAGTCCCTCCTCCTAATTACACTCAACAAGTTACAACTCCCCAGTCTTCTGGAATTGTTTCTGAAGAGTTAAAGAATCTCCGAACACAATTCGAGGCATTCAAACAGAAGGATGGTTTGCAAAGGTTAGGTATCAAGCAACCTTACCCGATAGAATGGAAGCAGGTATCGTATCCACCAAAATACAAACCTCCGACCATCTCTTTCTACGATGGGACAACCTCCCCAAGTCAGTTCATTAATCATTTTGAAGTAATGACTGATCAACTGCAACCAAGTGACGCCCTCCTTACTCGGGTGTTCATTGGATGTCTCAAAGGAACGGCTTATGAATGGTATAGAAGTCTCCCTGATGGGTGCATTACCTTATTTGCCGGTTTCAAGCAAATGTTTCTTGAACGATTCTATGAAGGGCTCAACGACATGACCATGTCAGCTCTCATAAGAATTAAACAGAAAAATAATGAAACCACCGAGGACTTCATTGAAAGATTCAAAAGAGAAGCCCTCAAAATGCCTCTCGGAACTCCCGATGCTGTTACCATCGACACTTGTAAGTCGAATCTCTTACCAATTATCAGCACATGGACAGGGTCTACTCAGTTCCAAGATTGGCCTTCTTTCATTGTCAGTGCCAAGGCTGTTGAAGTCAGTGCTGAGACCTTCAAGGGTCTGGGGGTACAAATGGCTCCTAAGGAATCAAATCAGAGCGCTAGCAATAGTACTCGACCCAACAATCGCAAAGGGAAAGAAGCTCTTGAAGTCAATCTCCAAAACAGTAGTCAAGAGGTAAAGACTACCCAAGCTACTCCAGCTCCAACAAATCAACAACAGAGATCTCCTCGGCCGAAGGAAGAATATTCTTTCGACGATGATGATGTTCAGGGTATCTTTGAATGCTTACTCAAAGGAAAAAGGGAGAAAATCCGATCTTCTTTTATAAAAGACCCCAGAATCCTCCTAACTTGGAAGAAGATGACATAAACGATGATACTGGAAGGTTACAACTGCGTCGCTACAGTCAACAATCCAAAAATATCATCAAGAATATGGGTTATGACTTTAGAACCAGTCTCAATAATGGAAAAGGAAGAAGAATGCCTGTTCGAATTCCTCCATTAAAATACGGAAGGACAAATTGTGGTTTAGGTTACATTGCTCCTACTTTCTTTATCAACATAGTCCATGAAGATTCAAAGTCCGATGAAGACGAACGATCTGAGTCTTCTGATTCTCTCTCTTGGGATTCTGACACGAGTATTGGCGATCTTCATCGTTCTATCTTGTCCGTCAATATGGTCTCTGTTGATGGCCCGCAGGAAAATGATGAAGATGAGGATGATTTTGAAATATCACCCGAATCGGAACAATGGGCTCAAAGATTAGATAATCAATGGGAATTCAGGTTCGAGCAGAGGGAACCTCCTACCGAAGATAAACTGATCTAAATTGATGTTGGTGAAGAAGGTTCTCCTAAACCAATATTCATCAGTGAAAGTCTTTCAGAAACAGATAAGCAAGACATGATCAAGCTTATTCGTGATTATATCGATGTCTTTGCCTGGAGTTACGAAGATATGCCAGTTCTAGATTCGAAGATTGCAATGCACAAACTCAATATCATGCCAAATGTTAAACCGGTCAAACAACAACAGCGATGATTTCGTCCAGACATTATGGATGCAATTGAAGCTGAAGTCAACAAGCTTATGGCTTCTGGATTTATTCGAGAGGAAAAACATCCTGAATGGGTGGCTAACATCGTTCCTGTCCTTAAAAAGACTGGCAAGATCCGAGTCTGTATAGACTTTCGCGATCTCAATGCGGCTTGTCCTAAAGACGAGTTTCCTCTTCCAATTACTGATATCATGATCGACAATACATGTGGTTTCGAACGAATGTCATTTAGGGATGGGTATTCGGGATACAACCAGATCAAAATATTTCCAGATGATGAAAAACACACTTCCTTCAGAACGCCGATCGGTACATACTGTTATACAGTTATGCCATTAGGTCTCAAGAATGCAGGAGCAACTTATCAACGAGCTATGAGCACTATATTCCGTGAACATTTGCAGAAAACAGTCGAATGCTATGTTGATGATATTGCAGTCAAAAGTCGACAAAAGGAGGATCATATCCAAGATTTGAAGACTATCTTTGATTTAATGCGTCAACATCAACTTAAAATGAACCCTACTAAGTCCTTCATGGGCGTCTTTAGTGGTAAATTTCTCGGCTTCGTCATTACCGCTAAAGGTATACACGTGGATCCCGAGAAGATCAAAGCCATTCAAGAGATGCGTCCTCCATGCACCTTAAAAGAGCTACGAGGATTTTAAGGAAGAATTGCTTATATCAGGAGATTCATTTCCAACTTATCAGGACGCTGCAGACCATTCAACAAACTTCTGAAGAAAGGTGTATCTTTCGTCTGGAACGAAGAATGTCAAAAAGCATTTGACGATATTAAACAGTATCTCATGAACCCTCCAGTCTTGGTACCTCCCGTCTCGGGGATACCATTCCTTCTATATGTTCGAGCCATGGATCATTCTCTTGGTGCATTACTTGCCCAGAAAAATAAAGATGGCCATGAACAGGCTATTTATTATCTCAGTCGCACAATGACGGGTGCTGAATTGCGTTATTCTCCAATCGAGAAAGAATGCTTAGCATTAATGTTTGCTGTTCAAAAAACGCGACATTATATTATCGGTCAAACGATTCATGTCATTTCCAGAGTGAATCCCATCAGGATTATGATGAAGAAACCTGGTATTCTCAACTCCAGACTAGCTAATTGGGGAATCTTGTTAGCTCAATACGATATGCATTATATTCCTCAGAAGTCAGTTAAAGGACAGGCTCTTGCTGATTTTCTGGCTGCTCATGCAATTCCAGAAGATTCTAAATTATATGATGAGATTCCTGATGAAGTCTTGGATTCAAATCTGATTTCTGAAGAAGTTCCTACCTGGCGTCTATTCTTTGATGGAGCATCTAGAATAGGTCCTAATGGCAATATTGTCGCTAGAGTTGGGATTGTTCTTGTATCCCCAGAAGGACTAACTATTCAGAGGGCTTATTCTCTAGATCAATCATGTTCAAACAATGTAGCCGAATACAATGCATTACTCATTGGTCTTCAACTTGCTAAACATCTAGATATTCAATATTTGGAAGTTTATGGAGACTCCAAGCTTATTGTCAATCAGATCAGAGGAACGTATGAAGTTCGTCATTAGGATTTGATACCTTATCATCGAGCAGCACTCTCTATAGCCTCATCTTTTGAAGACTTCTTTATTGAACATGTTCGACGAGCCTATAATGCAGAAGCTGATGCTTTAGCTAATCTTGCTGCTGTATTAGCTATACCAATCAGACGTCAGCAAGTGATAGTGGTTTATAACCGAGAACTATTCTGTGTTGAGAATAATTTGGCTTTGGCTTTTCCTCACAAACCAGACAAAGATTCTCTCAACCTTGATGCTGGATTAAAGTTTGACAAAATGCCCTCGTCTTCCTCTGATTCTACTATGGAATATGTCTTTTCTAATGAAACAGAAGCCATAATTGAAGACTGGAGACGCCCGTTTATAGATTTTGTTTTGTATGATATACTTCCTGATAATCCGAGTGAAGCAGCGTCTATTCGACGTCGATCTCTCAGATTCTATTATAATCATACGACGAAAACATTATATCGTCGGTCTTACGACGGTCTTCTCCTCCGATGCATTACCGGTGAAGAAACACAACAGATAATTCGTGAAGCACATGATAGTGTTTGCGGAGCTCATCAACCAGGTCCTAAACTTCAAGATCGTATCCGACGTATGGGTTATTATTGGCCCACGATGGTGGCTGACGCTATTCAATATGCTCGGAAATGTAAAGCCTGTCAAATTCATGTAGACTTTATTCATCAACCGTCAGAGTTCTTACATCCAACAGCAGCATCATGGCCCTTTGAAGCTTGGGGCATGGACGTCATTGGTCCCATCAACCCACCATCATCAAGAGGACATCGGTTTATTTTAGCAATAACCGATTACATTTCCAAATGGGCTGAAGCAATCCCATTATCTGAAGTTAAAACTTCTAGTGTTATCAACTTCGTCAAACATCATGTTATCTATCGATTTGGTGTTCCTCGGCGTATTATCCATGATAACGGACCGCAGTTCGTCAGTCAGAAATTTACTCGATTCTGCGACGATCATCGGATTAATAATTTAGCTTCTACAGCATATAATCCAGCAGCCAATGGATTGGCAGAAGCTTTCAATAAAACAATCATCAAACTCTTGAAAAAGTTCGTTTCTTCCAACAAACGCAACTAGAGCGAGAAGCTTGGTGAATATTTATGGGCCTACCGTACCACAGTTCGCAATGCGACTGGATGTACACCTTTCTCTTTAGTATATGGGTGTGAAGCTGTTCTTCCCCTTGAGATCCAGATTCCTTCTCTGAGAATTGCAATCTCCAATGAACTGACAACAGAAAACAATGATCGTCTTCGACTTCAAGAGTTGGAAGCTCTAGATGAAAAACGATTGTATGCTCAACAAAATATCGAGCTATATCAGGCCCGAATCTCCAAAGCTTTTAACCGGAAAGTCAAAGTCAGAGCATATCAGAAGGGAGAACTGGTCCTTACTGTCAGACGTCCTATGACCATGACACATATGAGCAAAGGCAAATTTGATACGAAATGGGAAGGCCCATTCGTAGTGAACAAAGTCTTCTCTAACGGAGCATACCAGCTTGCCTCTATGGATGGGAAAGTCATGATGATGCCTATCAATGGCAAATTCTTAAAGAAATATTATGTATAATATTTTCATCATTCCCCAGCAAATATAAAATCCTTCTTTACAAAAGTTATTTCGATATCGTTATCCCCAGAGGAAATTGATATTCCACCATGTATCATCTTCCCAGAGAATTTGGTATTTCGTTTTATTAGATCCCCAGTGGTTTTAATAAAGATCTTGAATAAAAAAATCATGTCCATATTACCTCTGAATTTTCTATCTCAAATATTTAGTCTTTTTGATTTCTGAGTCTAAAGATCAGTGAATAAAGGCAAAATTGATGTAAAGTGGGAAGGATACATCGTAAACAAAGTTTCCTTAAACAGAGTTTATTTTGACAAAATTCTTCAAGAAAAAGAGTACATCATCATGGAAGATCACTGTCATCCCTCTCATACTTGGGACAAGGGCCACATACATAATCAGCAAAAGAATTTAATACATCTTTTCCTGACCGCACCAAGAATTGACAGGCAGCCAGCCTCATTGCTTCTTCTTCTTCGGTTTCTCCTGGTTCGATCAGGAAGTCCAGGATATCTTTCGGCGGCTTGGGAGTAGATGAGCTTTCGCCCATTTCCTTCTTCTGCGGAGGTAGATGCTCTTTAGCACCTTCAGTAACTTCAGAGACGACTTCAGTCTTCTTTGTATTCTTTTCAGAAGACATTGTGGATAAAAGAGGATGATGTATGATCCTTCTACTCAAATATATGCTCTATTTATAGGCATATGGTTACAAAGATCGAAGGGACGTATTCTTTCCCGAGATTCAATTCATCCATTCATTTCTCACATTCATTCGACGATTCATACATTCATTAATACTTGACGGTTCATCCGTTCATTTATTTACATTCACTCGACAGTTCATCTGTTCATCATTTCCTAATGGTTCATCCGTTCATGATCTTCTATCAATTTATTAAGTGGGGATTCGTTATTTATCATGTTTTCATAACCTCTGAATCAATTCCAAATCTATCTACTCATTTGTCATTTTTGACCTCTGCATAGAAATCAATCTATTTTCTTTTGAGTTCATACATATTATTACGTCCATAATACCTCTGATAATATCATATACTCTAAAAACAGAAAAGATGATTTTATTATCTATCATGTCCACAATTCATCCACAAATACAAATTATTGAGCATAGAAGAATTGTCATTTCCATTCTCATTTTACCACAAAAAGTCTATTACATTTTCTTAGACTTTCCTACAAATCATAATGGAAATCTATTACAAATCTTGGATTTTCATTCTACACCACAACGATAACCTAATAGAGATCTATCTTCTTCTTTGGATCTTCTCCGTCGGACCTTCTCCGTCAGGTTCGTTGTTGGTTGCAATTCCTGACTGTCTGGGTCTCAGTCATGACCAGATCAGCAGGAATCAAACTCTGGTCTTCTCTCTCAGACGAGAGGAGAACCACAGAGTATGGCAGCCCGACGGCGTGTTGCTGCCAATACAGCTCGTGGAGGAACGGCGGCACCTCAAGCAGGTAGGAATGTATCCAGCATTGGGATACGATTCCTAGTTCTGCCGTCAAAGGAACTCTACTACCCGATTTCTCGGTAGTAGAGTTAACTCCACCATCCAACTCTCGTGTATAAAGGCTCTTCCTACCATCTAAGGAAGACCCTTCTATCCCACGAAGAGTTCTGAGTTGTCTGATGTACGCGTCAAAAGCGTATGAGCTCCCTGATGTTGGTGTCAGAAGGACATTCTCCACAGCATCCACATCACCAATGCCAGTTCTGAAGAAAATCTTTAGCCAAGTTTCTGCGGAAAACAGCATGAAGAAGAGAATTAAATCAACAGAAATGTCATATGAAACGTACTGGTTGGTCAAGCACGCTCAGAGACAGAAAGCTTATTTTCAACAGCAAAAACAGTACGTGTATTATGCCGGACTTACCTTCAAGTTTGATGCTAAGAATTGGCAAACTGATGTCTGACATATTGCTCAGAATTCGAACATTTAGAAGCTTTTGCTTTCCGATTCGAGAGTGAAATCTCACGTTCATTTTCAGAGAAGAGAAGAAGAAAAAGAAGATGGGGATGAGTTCTGTGAAACTCTTCTGTCTATTTTAAAGTATGGAGCGCAAGCCTATTCTTGGAAAGGATCCACAAATAACGCTCATAAAATATACAATGAGTGCCACGTGTACTTTGGAAACCAGCATAGCCTTGGAAATATTCAAAGAGTGCTTTCCATAACATTGGAAGATAGCGTAACCTACAGCTATTTATTGGTGCATGCTATTCATTGATGTACGCTATCCAGCGTAACTTACAAATATTGGAAGACAGCGTAACCTACAGTGTAATCTACAGTTATTCATTGGTGCACATTAGTTTTCAACACAAAATTATACTAAACAGAGAATTCTTGAATATTCATTTCATTAAGGCACTGATGGCCTTACAAAACAAAAAAAGAGAGGGAAAGAAAGGGGTGCAACAAAGTCACGCTCTATTTTCCAGAGCGGCTAAGTTTGACGCCTAACTCTTCTACGCTTTGGACCCCCATGCGGTGCAACAGAGCAGCGAACATTTCACGCTTCTCTGCGAGGCTCCGCCCATCAGAAGTAGAGGAGCCGTCCAGACCGAAGTAACCCAAGAAATTCTTGGCTAACTGCGTGGGGTCATCTTTGAACTCGATGACGAAGGGCTCCGGTTCTTTGCCTCAAAAGGTGGGGTCACCATGGGCATAGAAACCTAATTTTCGTGCTTCTTCTTCAGCCGCTTCCTTTGGAGTCGTGGTTATAAGAAATGAATGTCAAAAACTGAATTTTCTCAGTTTATATAACAAAGCTTGCTGGCGGTTCATATTCCTCCATAAATCAGATTCAATCAGTCTCGAAAAATGAAGAGTCATCATGACATTTAATAAATTCATTTTTGCATAAACAGATTTAATGCCAGCATGTCAAGACTCATTCCCACTTTTTTATTCAAAGTAATTTCGAACTTTTGAAACTCATAAAGTTCGAAAACTTTGAAGGGAGTCTTGTAGGATGTGGAAAATTATGACACGCTGTCATACGCTCAAGGCCATACGCTTATCAAAAGCCATACGCTTAGTGGATATTTTATTATTTCTTCTTAAAGTGGCAGCACAGCATATATTAAATGAAGGATGAATCTGACACGTCGTCTTTTGTGCAAAGATAGTTGTCATGAAAAGAGCAACCGTCGTATATGTATTCGAAGAGTTGGTTTTGTCTTTTACGAGGACAGCTCAGCAGATCATTAATGCAAAGCCATCATTACTGTCAGTTTTGACAGTCTGTCAGCCGTCATATCTGCAGTCACGACGCTCGAGAAAATCTTTTGACAGTTATTTTGAAGATATGGCGTATCAGAGAAGATTGATGATGGCCACGTGGCCATTTTTTCAGTGAGCGTATGAAGTCTATACGACTCCTTCATTCTTCAGTGAGCGTATGAAGTCTATACGACTCCTTCCTTCTTCAGTGAGCGTATGAAGTCTATACGACTCCTTCCTCATCAAGTGAGCGTATGACTCCTTTCTTCTCCAGTAAGCGTATCAGCTTTATTTTGTTTCTACATCATCCAAGTCAGCGTATAACTCTCCTTCAACGAGGCAGCGTATTACAGCAACTATATCCAGGATTACAGTCAACACACGTTCTCACGTGTCCTGTACCAGTTATCCACTTCTCTAGAAGTTATGCAACGTGGCATCCAGGCCATCAATCTCTCCTGAACATGCTCCACTACTTTCAACCGCACGCTAATGTGTCTCCATCAGAATTAGCCACGCGTCCCTGCTGTTATGCACACGTCAAGTAACTACCTGAGCGTATGCTTAAGGACAGTTATCCTGAACTCTATAAAAAAGAGTTTCTTCATCTTCATCAGACACTACAGATAATTTCAGAGAGAACAGAGAGATTGTCCAGTTGCTGTCCAAGTTCTTCAAAGTTCGAGTATTCTTCATCGCATCGTCCAAGGGATAAAGTAATCTTCTAGATTAGATTCCTACAGTTGTAATTTTCTCAGATACAAAATAAATAAAGTGAATTTATTTATGGAAAATAGTCTTCAGATCACGCGGCCGCACGCTTCGACTCGCCAAGGAACTCCGTGCCTCGACGCATCCAAGCGAGCTCCGCGCCACGAGCTTCTACCTGTGCATGCACATGAAATACTGTGTGGTTGTCAGTACCACTGTACTGGTGGAGTGAGCTTCTCGCCCACCCAAACATAACCAACACGTTTCATTTACTTTGTGCAGCTTAAACCCTTTCAATTGTCTTTCTAGTCTTACCTTAGGATGCATTTTAAACAAGACGTCTCGGTCTATATTTAGCGATGCAACGACAAGGTTGTGCAACGACGAGGTCGTGCTATAATGCCAACGTGTGTTTCGATCGAGGCAGTGCCTTATCGCTTAGGTACTTAACCAACTTGAACTCGGGACGGCAGGGTCGTGCTATACTCTATTTGCGACTTAGACATATTCGAGACAATGCTATGCTGAGGAGCAACTTATGCGCACTCGGCCGTGCCAAGACCTTTACTTAAACTTCAGCGCCACTAGACCAATTCTCGTGCCAACGATTCAAGTGCCAAGGACGACAATGGGATGACTCGTGCAGGCCGTACCTCTAGACCTTACTTAGACTTCGTGCTTCCAGATGAGGCCGCGCCTCGCAAGTTATCAAGACTTATCATGCTACCGCCTTGCGGCCTTCCTGTTAGACCCATTTGATAACTTAGACAAGACTTGTGGACCATAGTATCACTTTCATGAACATCTCGACGCCATCTATCGTGCCAAGCACGGTGCCTATGCTGCAGCCCAGTCTTAGGCCCAGACCTTGCGTTACCGACTAGACCTGCATTCAAGCACTAGACCCAAATCCAAAGGCATACACGCGGTGTGCCGCTATTGCCGACACATCTACATGAGGGGTCACTAGCAATTTCAAGCTATCTTGGACTGGCTCGTGGGATATCCACCTGTACCAACACGGGTAGCTAGCCCGGTGGGGTAGAACTCTCCCATGCGATCATCCAGCATCCTACTTTGAGCCACACTCGCTTCTCCCGGGCCGAATGATCCCAGCGCCCCGGTGATCACTCGAGAAGACTACACCTTGTCGACAAGTTGTCCAATGACCATGCAAGTCTAAACTCGATCTACCAGTCTTTCCTTAACATGAACATGCTTTTCCTCCTTTCTATCAAGACTTAACGAGACTCCCAAGCCGTGGGACCGATCTCATGTGCGGGACATATCAAGACTTAGCGAGACTCCCAAGCCAGGGAACCGATCTCGTGTGCGGGACATATCAAGACTTAGCGAGACTCCCAAGTAGCGGGACCGATCTCGTGTGCGAGATATATCATGACTTAGCGAGACTCCCAAGCCAAGGGACCGATCTCGTATGCGGGACATATCAAGACTTAGCGAGACTCCCAAGTAGCGGGACCGATCTCGTGTGCGGGACATATCATGACTTAGCGAGACTCCCAAGTAGCGGGACCGGTCTCGGCGACAACCAGTCGCATGGACTTCCTTTGTTCCTGGCAAGCTTTTCACTAAACTGACCGTAACTCGTGCCTTAGACAGGCTTGATTCTATAGGCGACGCTAACGCTCAAGTCATAGACTTATATGACGAGCCTTGTTCTCAAGGGACTACGCGACTTGACAACCGCAGATAGAGCGGACAGTACTAGTAATGGCTTCGATAGCCCAACGCAACACTTGTCTAACTTGTTCGGGCAACAACTCGACGAGCGAAGGCTACGCCGAGCTCCGCGTCGAGGGAAACGTGCTATGCACGGGGTCGACTTGAACAACCAAGTTCGTGCCTAGACTTAAGCCAACGAGCCGTGCAAGACGACTTAACTTGCGGGACGTGCGAAGGCTATGCCAAGACTTGCGGGACAAGACCGTGCATGCTTTATCAAGCATTCATGCGGGCGACGCCTATGACTTAGGCTAATTTCCAGTGTCGGGACAAAACGACGGGACCGTGCATGCTTTTCAAGCATTCACGCAGGCGACGCCTATTACTTAGGCTATTTCAAGTATCGGGGCAACTTAATAACTTAAGCCAACGTCCTTCCCCCAAGCCACGGGAACGAAGGATCGTGTGTCATTTGAAAGCACGCTGAGCCGACTTCTATGCAGACCATGGGACCATTTTTCATGTTCTAAGACATTCCGACGGGGCAGGATTATTCCCTTAGCTATGTTGGTGCGTAGCTTTTATATTAGCCTACTTGTGCAAGTTGAAAACATGCGCATTATTAAGTGAAGGCTACGATGAGGCAAGTTCATCGAAACTACCCCACCTGAGCGAGGAGTCGCCTCGGACGAGCGAGCCTTTCGAGCAGCCGTTGCAAGGCTAAGTTCCAACGTCGTCGGCGTTCCGATTCCCTCCGATTGACTTTGTGGGACTGGGCACTACAGTTATCCCCGTAATACTGTTTATAGGAATCCTCAGATCGTGTCATTTCTAGTAGGGCTACACAATCCATCATATAATGCATAGCACATTAATTTTGCATCGATCTCCCGAAGGACTACCGTGTGAAACATATAACTCATAACACATAGGAGTCAGATATTGTCATCCACTATAGGCAGATTAAACAATATCCGTGGCAGCCAACCCGACACATCAGAACGGGACCTGGGGTGGCGAGTATAACACGATCTCGAGATTCTTTCCTTTCCAATGCATCTACTAGATTGAGTTGCTTAGTTAAGCCCTATATTGGTCTTGGATTCACACGTCGTGGTCACATGATCTTCCCCTACATGTCGCACATTAGTACGAGTACCCTAAGTATGAATCCATATTGGCTCATGGAGTCCCACATATGGATCCATTCTTAGTTTAATGTATCAGTCGAACAAGCAACACTACATCATTGTTACTAACCGTCTATCATGTATGTGTTGGAGACTATGAATGTACTGACATATAATACGTAGTATTCGCTTAGAATGTAGGATAGCACCTCAGTGCACACATGGATTGTACCTTAGTACGCCTATAGGGTATACCAGCACATACACATGTAGTCAGGTCAGGAACATATTCAAGTTAATTAGTCATATGAGAGCTACTAGGCACATAGGCGCATGGGTCATACATGTGAAGCGCAGGGGCACATGAAGCATCCAGGCACGCAGCGCACGTAGAAGGGACAATGCACTAAGGGTAGCGCACATGCGGATGGCGCAGCGCGCGAGACGCGCGCACAGAAGGATGCTACGAACGCGCAAAGTGTGCGCGAGAGGTTAGCGCAGTCGTACGAAGCGCATGCGCGGGGCTAGCACGGCGCGCGAAGCGTGCGCAAGATGTTGGCACGGCACGCGAAGCACACGCGAGGGAGGATGGCACGGTCACGCGAAGCATGCATGCAGGGCTTGTGCAACGCACGAAGCGCATGTGCAGGGCTGGCTGTTGTCCCCAACCAGCAACAAGCTTTCGGCCATGGAGTTTTCAAAACTTTCAATATCCATAACTTGAGCCATAGGACTCATAATTGGACAAACTAAAGGCCAAAATTGAATGAAATCAAATTCTCTACAACATGGAACATTTAGTTTTTGAAATAAGCATAGATCAAAATCACGAAAACCTATAAAATTCTAGTTTTAGGAACTTAGATCTACACAAAACTACCTTTTAAAATAAAAAAACACCAAGAATTAAACATGTAGAGAATGAAGAGATAAACAATCTAAGCTAATAATATCACGTAATTAACAAGAAATAAAAAATGCAAGTGGTCTCTCCATATCGTGCAAGGTGTACTTGCCTAAAAGTTGTTGAGAAAAATAAATGAGGGCTAATGAGGAGAGAGAACGAGAAAGAGATTATTTATAGTGGGTGGGTTGGCTCATAAAAACCCTAATCCTAGCATGCCCTAACCATGTGACTAATATGTCATGTTAATTGTTACATGCTAAAACTAATAAATAAATTAATTAAATAGAACCATGATCACAACACGGTCTAGAAATCCTATCATCGAAGTAGTTAACCACGCCTACAAGCAAATAAGAAAAAGGGGTAGCACACTATTCCGCGACGAGATACTGTTCCATGCCATGACCATGTGCAAAATACAGGATCACAGGTGCACGGGCACAGATACCAGATACCGTATACGGGAAACACGTAGGCAAATACGTATATCAGGAACAGCGAGTGACAGTACGTCTAAGGTTACACGTATCAATCAAAATAAAGTTCTTCTAAGTGTCATAATATTACTATTTTTGTGCCTAATATATGTGCTAATGTGTCTGCATTATTTTTGGGACATGCGTCCGTGCAATAAACTATAATATATATCTATGTAATATTCAACCTAATACAGAATACACCTAATTGATCATAATAAATTGACAAACATGAACAAAATTGAAGTATGGCTTATAATTTAGGAAGGAGAATGGGGATGATGATTTGGATCTGCTGCTGCTACTGGAGGAGATAGGGCTCAGGTTGGGGCTGTCGGCTGTGGTGTCGGCAGTGATGACGAAGGAGGTGGGGGTCGCCAGAGACGATCGAGGCTCGGAGGGTCGTCGGAGCAAGGGGAGAGGGGGTCGGGGTCATCGGAGGAGGAGGAGGAGCTCGCCAGCCGGAGGGGGGATTCTCGCGAGGAGGAAAGTAAATAGGGGGGGTTTGAAATTTTGGAGGATTTAGGGGGAAATAAAAATGAGGAAAAGCTGGGGTTGCTGTGAATAAAACGTTTCGTAGGGACGGATATGGTCCGTCGCTAATTCGTCACTACATTTTTCTAATGATGCAGCTAATAACCAGCGACGAATATAAGGACATGCTTTTCTGAAATACAGTTTCGTCATAAGTTAATCATTGATCCGTCGCTACATAGCGATGGATTTAGTTTCATCGCTAAGTTTAGTCGCTAATCTACTGTATTTTTGTAGTGATTTATCTGAAACCAATGATCTGTTGACTTATTATAGTTTTTCCTTTATATATCCTAGAAAGCACACTAGGCTTTTTTTTGTATTTCAACATATGGATTTCTTACTTAAGATACACCACAAAACTTGGTCAAAATTTATATTATAAACTTAATTTTAGAAGGAAAAAAAAAAGAAGATGAGAACAAATCTTAGATTTAAATATTCAAAAAAGAAATTATTTTAGATACAAACTTGGTCAAAATTTCATCCTATAAATTTTATTGTTTTTCAAAATATTTGAAGTAGTATTATGAATTTTATCTTATATGTCTCCTTATATTATTTTTAAAATAATTTTAAAATATTATTTACCTGAAAAAATAAACTAGCAAGAGGGAAAATGGAAGGAAAAAAAAATTAAGTAAAGAAATTTTTTTTAGGAATTATATGAATTCAAGGAAAAATTTGTCTATAATATGTAGGTTCTTAAATTTTGAGGAACTATTCAATAATAATGACTCTTTGAAAGTAAGAATTTTCCTTGCTAATATATTACTTAATTTTCACATAACCACGTAGAATTACGTACTTTCCTTCCTGGTTCCTTTAGATTAATTATGGTGTAATAACAAGCTGTAACCTCCACAAATTGACAGCCACAACCACACTTTTAGAAAGAAATAATAAGATGATTAAGAAAGGATTCTCCAGACATTATTTCCATATCATCAAAATTCTAATAATCGTATGTATCCTTGATAAGTATATCAATACTATTCTATATTATATATTAGTCTAGTCGCCCTCCTTCCCACGTACAGAAAGAAAAAGAAATCGAAACTTGTCTAGTATCCCTAGTAAGTATAAGTTTTTATGTTATTTGTATATAGTGAGAAATAATATTTTTCACTTTTATTTTTTTATATATTCTGCCAATTTGATTTTTAAATCCAAAGATGTATCTTTTGCTTGCAAATAATGACCCATGCATATCTAACTTTAAATATTAAATATAGTTAGGGGATAAGTATAAACTAACTGAAAATCTTATGTATATATCGATCCTAGTTTCTATTTTACAAGATATATATATATATATATATATATATATATATATATATATATATATATGTATATATAACCTGACTAAAAGAACTTGGTCCTCAAAACTCGCAGGGATCTCCACAACTGCATATTATGGTATGGAGTTTTTGACTTTATCTACCATATTATAGCGATATATAGTACTATTATAGTGTGTTTTCTTTTTTTGGAACTCTGATCTAAGAAATCTTTTACATCTTTTTTTTTCTTTGTAGCTAGAGACTAATTGAGGTATGCCTAGGGTTTGAAATCCTCTGTGTTTACCTATTATTCATTATTATTACTTGTTTTTACTAATCACATGGAATACTCCTATTACTTCGATAATAAAGTTGCAGATTGTTTTCCCGATTCACTGATTGTGTATTATTCTATCAATGGGTTGTGAAAAAACCATTCTTTCTATTTTACAGAAAATCTCTTCTTGTTTTAACTCATGGAAATGGGTTATCTAATTATCTTTTCCATCTTTTTGTTTAACGAATCATAATTCTTGTAAACTCCGAAAGTTGTGATGATTACGTGACTAATGTTATGTTGATTTGACAAATACATTCGTCAAATTTAATTAAAATCTACATCTTGTATGATAACACCGTTCAACGATATATGTATTACTATTTGGATGATAATAAAAGTTTTTTTTTTGTTACAAATAAAACCTAACCCTTAACAATTCGAAATAACGTAGGTAAGAAGAGAAGGTGTATGAAATAACGTAGATCGACTATAATAAATTTTTAAGGTTCAAGTCTGATTAGATCTTTCAAAACCTAATTTCAGAAGGAAAAAATTCTTAAAATCTAAGATTTGACTACTCAAAATTATTTATTTTTTTATTTAAGATCTCCACAAAACTTAGTGAAAATTTTATAATATAAACTTAATTTTAGAAAATATATATATATATATAAGATTTGTCAAATCTTAGTTTTGAATTCAAAAGTAAATTATTTGAGATACAAAGTTGCTTAAAATTTCACGTTATAAATTTTAATTGGTTTTTCAAAATATTTAAAATAGTTTTATGAATTATCTTATATATCTTCTTATATTATTTAAAAAGTATTTGAAAAAATAAACTAGCAAGAGGAAAAAGAAAATGGTTTATTTATATGAATTCAAGGGTAAAATTGTCTTTAATTTGTTTGTTCTTACATTTTGAGGGATTATTACACGATAAGAGGGACTCTTCGAAAGAAAGAATTTTCATTGCCAATATGTAACTTAATTTCCTTGTGATCAGTAAATATGTAGAATTACATACTTTCCTTCCTTGCTTCCTAATTGATTATGCGTTATTGACACAAAGAGGATATTTGATTTTATTGGTTGAATATTCAACTTCTTTCACGTGCACAAAACACATACATAGCTATTTATAGGACCCAAGATACATCAAGAACAATGAACATGACCCTTAGGTCTCGTTTTGTCCGCGGAAAGGAATGGAAAGGAAATCAATTCCTTGACATTTTCTTTCTTTGGTAAATTACAATTCTCATTGATTTTCCTTTCTGATGTTTGGAAATGCCAAAATAATTGCAAAGGAAATTGATTTTCCTTTCCGATGTTTGGAAATGTCAAAAAAATTGGAAAGGAAAGTGAATACTTCAAGGTGTAAAAGTGAATCCTTGCTTGGATGGATGGAATAATTTTTCCATCTAATTTTCCTTCCATTGGGAACCACTTTCTTTTCCTCAATTTCTTCCTCCTCAATTTCTTTGGCACCTAAGCATAGGAAAGTAATCACTTTCCTTTCCCAACCTCATGATTTCGCGAACCAAATGAAGCCTTCGTATTCTTAAATGCATTAATGCAACGAACTTGACTCTTTGGAAGACACAAATTTTTGTTTACTTTTCCAACAATGACTCCCGTAAATCGAATTTGCTTTTCACTCCTAAAGCTTCTTTCTTCTGAAGACTTGACCTCCTAGAGGTTTTGTAACACATCTGCAAGTTGATCTTCAGTTCTACAACATTCAATGTTAATTTATCCTTCATAAACTAGTTCTCTTAGGAAGTGAAATCACATGTGAATATGTTTTGCCCGTCCATGCATGTAGGACTGGATCCTTTGAGACAGTGATAGTTGAATTGTTGTCACAAAAAAATTAATGTTGGTTCTTCTTGCTTGAACTTCATGCTTTTTAATACACTCAGCCAAATACTATGACATGCAGTAGAAGATGTAGCAATATATTCCGCCTCTGTGGTAGAAAGTGTCACAATTGGCTACTTCTTTAAACTCCATGAAATTGCTCCGATGCCAAGGTTGAAAACATATCCAGAGGTGCTTCAAGAATCATCAGTACTTCCTCCCAACTCACTGTCAATATAACTGATAAGATTGACAGGAACATTAGCTTGATATAATATCTCATAGTCAATAGTTCTTTTGACATATCGTAATATCCTCTTAGCCGCTTTCCAGTGATTTTTATAAGGCTTCTCCATGAATCAGCTTACCGGACTTACTGCAAACACGATATCATGTCTTATGGAATTCAAGTACATCAGATTCCCTACTAAGCTTCGGAATATAGTGGAGTTAACAAGCTTTTTTTCACCATTTTTTACTTAAAGTCAGTTATGTTAAGTATAGAGGAGAGACTAGATTTGCATTCTCCATCTTAAATTTCTCCAAGATTTCTTTTGCATAGCTTTCTTGTGAAATAAAAAATACCTTTCCAGGATTAATGACGAGCCTCAATACCAAGAAAATAATATAGTTCTCCCAAATCAATCATCTCAAATTCCTTTATCATGGAAAGCTTAAATTCCTTTAGCATTTCCATATTATTTCTTGTGAAGATAAGTTCATCAACATCAAGACTTAATATATTGAAGCTTCCATCTGATCTTTCTTTAGTTGAGAAAGTGTGCTTATGGACATTTTTAAAATCCATGTTGAAAGAACCCTAGAGGCGGGGAGGGTGAATAGGGTAATATAAACTACCAGCACAATTAAAGCAATAGTAATAGTAATAAATGAACGAAAGAACCTTAGGGGGGGAGGGTGAATAGGGTAATATAAACTACTAGCACAATTAAAGCAATAATAATAGTAATAAATGAAAGAAAGCAAGAAATTAAACAACCTATATATCCTGGTGTCCTTCCTTGAAGGCAATTGAGTCCCGGACCTCTCTCCGGAGCCAAGATAATTAAGTCCATAAAGCAAACGTTGCAGTCTTCTGGAAGATCTGACGGTGATCCGCAGATTATCGACGTATTTTCGAAAGCCTACAATAATGGATGATCCGTGTGTGCCAACAAAAGCTTGTGCCATTTCGGATTATCCAATGGTGATATGCGGATATTCGACGGATTGTTTTCCAAATGATTTAAACTATTAGCTTTTGGTTTTGCTATCTATATTAATGTGTTAAAGTATTTCATAGACACTTACACACTAAGGAAGACTTGATGATAGCACATCTGGTTCTTGTGTCTTCGAGTGTTGTCTTGGGTCTTTTGATGACTTGTCTTGAGAGACTTAATCAAATCTTTGTTCTCGGGTCTTCGATTATCTTTGGGGCACTTGAGGATTCGTCTTGGGGGACTTTCATCAATCTCCCTAAAGGAGTTTAGACTAAAATAATACGATGTTTAATTATAACAAATTATCAAAATCATGGATGTGCCAACACATGTTTCTCAAAGTATAAGTTGACACACTGTACCAAGCTCTTAGAGATTGTTTAAGACCATATAATACTTTTTTTAGTTTATAAAGTTTGTCTTCTTCTCCTTTCTTCACAAAACCAAGAGCTTGTTCAAGATAAACCTCTTCTTTAAGAATGTCATCTAAGAATGCCGACTTCACGTCCATAGGAATATTTTTCAGCTGTTTTCAGCTGCAAGAGAGATCATTAGTCTAACAGTCTCAATTTTGTGTAGTCTTCTCCTTCCTTTTGTTTGTATCTTCTACCACAAGCCTTGCTTTGTACTCGTTGGTTGAACCATCAGGATTCTTCTTGAGTTTGTGCACCCATTTCACACCAATGGATATCTTGTGCGATGGAAGATTTGTGAGCTCTCATGTATCATTCTTCTCAATAGACTTCATCTCTTCCATCATTGCTTGTCTCCAAGCTTCTTTTTTTGCTTCTTAGAATAAAATTGGATTTTCACCTGCAAAGAAAGCAAAATAGACAGTATCATTTTATTAACTTCTTTGGTTGAATCATTTTTAGGAGGTATTTGATAGAATCTTATCTCGGTGAGTTGGAGATGCACTTTCAGTTGAGAGCTAACTTCTTCACCTTCTTGTATAAGAGTATGAGTTGTACTTGTATCACCTTCACAGGTTGAAACTTTGTCAAATCAAAAATCTCAATTGATAACTATCTTCTTTGTTGTTTGGATTATATAATTTATAGGGTTTATGCTTCTTTCACTATAGCCAACAAATATACACTTTTCTGCTTTGTCATTGAGCTTGGACCTTGTAGCATCAGGAATGTATGCTTAAGCGATACTCCCAAAAACTTTTAAGTGTTGAACACTTGACTTCAGTCCATGTCATGCTTCATGAGGTGTGATGTTACTTAAACTCTTCGTTGGTGATATATTTATCAAGTAAATAGCACAAGAAACAGCTTCGACCCATAGTTCTTTGTCCAACTTCTTTCTACTGAGCACATACCTCACCATGTCCATAATAGTGCGATTCTTTCTTCCACAAACACCATTTTATGGTGGTTTATATCGAGCTGTTAGTTGATGCTTTATTCCATGATGTCTACATAATTTTTTAAATTCATTTGAAAGATATTCACCACTATGATCAGTTCTTAAGTTTGTATATGAAGGCTATGAAAGTTTTCAACTTCAGCTTTGAAATCTTTAAAGGCTTGAAAAGCATCAAATTTTTCTTTGAGGAAATAAGTCCATACTTTTCTTAAGTAATCATCAATAAAGGAGATAAAATATCGATTACCTCCATGAGATGCAATTGACATTGGTCCACATAAATTTGAATGAACAAGTTGAAGTCGCTTCTTGGCTCGCCAAGTGGACTGCAACGGGAATGAACATCTGTGAAGCTTTTCGATTTGACAATCTCCACAAACATCATCGATAGAATAGATTTGAGGCAGCCCTTTGACCATCTTCTTTGTCACAAACTGCTTCAAGCTTTCATAGTTTAAAGGACCAAACTTGTCATGATATAGCTTTGAGCTTCCACTGTCAACACTGTCAACACTACTGAAACAAAACAAGTTAGAAGTCTGCAGTCTTAGAGGAAACAAATTATTTTATGCAATACCAATCTTCGCAACAAGCCGACTGTTCTTCGACAAAAAACAATCATTGTTTCGGAAATGAATATTGAACCTTTTCTTAAGAGATGACCAACACTGAGAAGATTGCTTTTTAGCCCTGGAATGTAGTATACATCTCCCATCTTCTCAATACTTCCTGATTTTGTTTTAAAAGTTATTTCACCAACTCCTTCTATTTTGTATGCTCTATCATCACCAATCTTCACTTGGCTACGATCAGATTTTGTTAAGCTTGTAAATAAATTCTTATTTCATGTCATATGGTTGCTAGCACCACTATCAAGGTACCACACATTATCCAAGTCATCACCATGACATACAAGCAACAACATGCCTTGATGGTTACCTCTTTCTTCGTGTCTTGTTTCATGTATGTAGCCTGCTTCTTTTTGCTTGCCATCCTCTTGCTTATACCGGCATTAACTAATTGTGTGGCCTGGTTTGTCGCAATGATAACATTCGAACTAGCCACGACCCCTTCCTCTGTGATGCCCACAACCTCGTCCTCTTTGTGAGCCTCTTTGTGAGTATCTGGAGTTGAAGTTGTCTTCTTTTTCATTATTTTGGTTATTGTTGGAATAACATCTTCCTCTATCATGAAAATTTTACTTCGACCATGAAAATTTATGCCTCTTCCGCATCCTCGGTCCTGAGAAGAAGCATGACCTTCCTGTAGATGTGACATTGGACTTCAAAGCTTGATCAGGTTGAGAAGAAATACTCTGAGGACATCTTTTGTTAATTCGAAATTCATGAGCTTCTAATCGTCCTTGTAAGCTCTCCAAAGATAGAGATGCAAGATCTTTAGTTTCTCCAATAGCAACTACAATATGATCATATTTTCTTGGTAGACTTGGAAGAACTTTTTCAACAATTTTTTTGTGTTTCTAAAATTTCTCCATTTGAACTCATTTGATTATGCATTCATATAGAGTTCACTTTTGTAAAATATTCTTAATCTTTTTATTATCTTTCATTTCTAGTTTCTCAAACTCTACTCTTAAAGATTGCAAGCGTACCTTTTTTACTTGATCTTAGCCAGAATATATTGTCTCAAGAATTGTCCACGTCTCCTAGGAGCTTTTGCCTTGGAAATTCTCTCATAGACTAGAATTTCGGTTGCTTGATAAATTTGGAAGAGGGTCTTCTTGTCTTTTTGTCTCTTTTTCTTCAGCACCCTTTTTTGTGCGTCGGATAGTTGATTTTTATTTGTTGGTTGCTCCACTCCTTCAACAGCACTCCATAGAACTTGAGATTCAAGACATAACTTTATGAAATTGCTCCAATAGTCATATTTTTCACCATTGAAATGAGGCACAAGAGAGACAAGGTTGTTATTTGAGATGGACATTTTTCTTTTTGCCTCGGATACCAATTTGTAGGACAAAGAGGATATTTGATTTTATTGGTTGAATATTCAACTTCTTTCATTTGCACAAAACACTTGCAAACATAGCTATTTATAGGACTCAATATACATCAAGAACAATGAACACGACTTTTAGTATTCTCAAATGCATGAATGCAATGAACTTGACTCTTTGGAAGACACAAATTTTGGTTTACTTTTCCAACAATTTCCATTTTAAGAAAATTTGTCGTATAAGAATAAGTATAATTTTTCACCATAATTTCGAAGAGGAAGAATGATTCTGAATCTTTTTTTAAATTTTATTTGTATATGTATGATTTAATCGGCGTGGGAAATAATCTTTTTCTTTTTTATTTTATTTGTATACTCTACTAGTTTGATTTTTAATTCCAAAGATTCATCATTTGCTTGGAAACAATGAGTCCAAGTCTTACTTTAAATATTAAGTCTAGTAAGGGGATAAGTATAAACTGACTGAAAATCTTATGTATATATTAGAATTTTTTTATTGTCTTACTTTATGTGTTTACTTCGAATCTAAGAGATCCCTTGCATCTTTCAAGTCTTTATTTCTTTGTAGCTAGAGACTAATTGAGGTATTTCTAAGGTTTGAAAAACCTCAGTGTTTACCTATTATGCACTGTTATTATTTATTTTACTAATCACGTGGAATACTCTTACTTCTATAATAAACTTGTAGATTGTTTTCTTGAATCTTTCTAAATATTGATGACATTGTCTTTCATAATTGAGGTATGTCTAAGGTTTGAAATACTCTTAATTAGATAATAAAGTGTATTATTCTATAGGTTGTGAACAAAATAATAGTCATACCTGATTGCATACTAAATCAGATCTATGGATTATTTGATAATAAAGATAACTAATTGTCCTAGCATATCTAATGTAAAGATATACATGCATACAAATAAATTTTACTTCTATTTTACTGAAATCTCATTTTGTTTCTACTAAGGCCTCGTTTGGTTCGCGGAATGTAAAGGAAAGGAAACTGATTCCTTGGTATTTCCTTTCCTTTAGGAAATTATAATTCCTATAAACTTTCTTTTCCGGTGTTTGGAAAGATCGGGATTATAGCCGGAATATATCTTTAATTTCCATTATAGTGTTTGGTGTTTGTAAGAAAAGGAAACAAAATCAAGTCAATTTTCCAAAAATACCCTCGTACTAATAAAAATAATTATTACTTAGAAATATTTTTGTCTAAAAGATATTATGGATAAAAATGGTAAATAATATTATGAACATGGATATTTTGGTCAAAACTTTTTGTAATAAATGCGGAAAAGTTGGAGGGAAAGTGATTCTTTAGATAAATGGGAGGAACCACTTTCCCTCCTATTTTCCTACCGCTTGGGAATCATTTTCCCATTCCAACAACTTTCCTTTGGCTCCCAAACATGGGAAAGGAATCACTTTCCTTTCCCAAGCTCAAATTCCGGTAACCAAACGAGGCCTAAGGGTATGGGGTTCCCTTACATTTACCATCTTTTTGTTTAACAAATCCCAATTCCCATAAACTCAGAAAGTTGTGATGGCTACATAACTAATGCTATGTCAATTGGATCAATACATGCTTTTACTTGAGATTTGCCATTTTTATTTAATTGAAATCAACATCTTGTACAGCTAAAGATTCCGAGCACCAAACACAAATAAATGAAAATATAGATTTGAGACAAAATCATTTTTGGTTCCCTTATAGCTTAACTCTAAGCTTCTAATTGGTAGAGTGCCAAATCATTCAACAACAAAGATGTCTTTATCCCAAAAGTAAATCATTCCCTGTTTCTATAAATACTTGATTAAGTATATAACTATGTAGTTATATTTTGGTGATGTTTGGTGATGTGGGGATTTTTTTTAGTAATTCTTTGGTGATGTGGGAATTTTGTAGTATCTGGAGTGCTGTGTGATGAGAGGGTTTTGTAGAATTTGAAAAGTTTCTCTTTTAATTAGTTGTACTTATGCAAGTTATTAATAAAATTTTAGTTTGGTCATATCTTATACCAACTTTCACCCGGAACTGGTATCTATGTTGCTATCTATTCGAAATAATATTCTTTTTAGAGGCATACTTTACTCAATCTTCTACCGCAATCTGCTCATTTGACACTAAACAACTTAAAATTTTGAGATTTGAGTTAACACCCTTATAAAATGCCTTATTTTCCCTATGAAATCAAATATGTACTGCCAAGTCAGTCAATGATGGAAAGATTGATTGTGTAGGTAATATTTTTTTTTCATGTTGCAAAAGAAGACATTATAATTTACTTGTGGGATTCATTGTGTGTGTAATATTTTTCATGGTAAAGGGAAATGTAATAATAATAATAATAATAAAATGTCTATTAACTTGACATGCCTAGTAGACATAAAGTTTTTCTAGGATTATGACTATGTAACTATTAGTATATTAGATGGTTGTGGTAATATGTGAACAATCAGAAGGTTGTCCAACCTAGTAACTTGATAAAGATGCATTATATTTTCTCTTCTGATGGAATGCTATGTTTTCCATTTTGCCCACAATATGGTGTTCTCATTCTGTTATCGTATTAAATGTTTGTCTCTAGGTATCTTATACTTGAATTTCAAAGTAGTGTCTTGAAGTATCATTACAAGCAATATCATCGTGCCACTGGAGATGGAGGATTACGAGGACAAGTACACAAAAGATGGAACAACAGACATTCGTGGCAATCCTGCTGTCAAGAGGAACACTGGAAGATGGAAGGCTTGCCCTTATATTTTAGGTACAGTTTAGAGTACGTAACATAGTAATGGTGAAATATATATATATATATATATATATATATATATATATATATATATATATATATATATATATATATATATATATATATGATACTCGCACTTGAGTTATATGACATAACTTGTTATATATCCTTTTGACAGCAAATGAATGCTGCGAAAGATTGGCATACTACGGTATGAGTACCAATCTGGTAAACTATATGAAGGAGAACCTCCACCAAGGAAATGCTGAAGCTGCCAACAATGTCACTAACTGGTCAGGGACATGTTATATTATGCCACTCCTGGGAGCTTTTCTAGCTGATGCTTATTTTGGAAGATATTTGACAATTTCTAGTTTCATGGCCATCTATATTTTTGTAAGACCACAAAAGAACTATTGTGAACTCTATTTCTTAATAATTGACCATACTTAAATCTTACCATGTCCAATATACATACATGTTAACAGGGTCTGGCTCTTCTAACCATGACGGCATCTGTTAAGGGCTTGAAGCCTCCGTGCCATAACGGTGTCTGTGACCCAACTTCAGCACAAAAGTCAGTGGTGTTTGCAGCCCTTTATTTGATTGCACTGGGTACTGGAGGAATCAAGCCCTGTGTCTCTTCGTTCGGGGCAGACCAATTCGATGAGTCCGATGAATCTGAAAAGAAGAGCAAGAGTTCCTTCTTCAATTGGTTTTACTTTTCGATCAACATAGGGGCACTTATTGCTTCCTCTGTTATGGTGTGGATACAGACTAATGTGGGATGGGACTGGGGTTTTGGGATCCCTGCTGTTGTAATGGGCATTGCAGTTGGGAGCTTCCTTTTGGGCACTCCATTATATAGGCATCAGAAACCTGGAGGAAGTCCCCTTACACGGATTGCTCAAGTCATTGTTGCATCATGTAGGAAAATGAGGGAGAAGGTTCCTGCTGATAAATCACTCTTGTTTGAGGTTACAGACAAGGAGTCTGCAATACAAGGTAGCCGTAAGCTCGAGCACACAGAAGATTTGAAGTAAGTTTACCGAACAATTTTATTCCTTCCTTCCTATATATTAATCTGAAAAGTATTCTTCCTTCCTACTATATATTATCAAGAACGGTCTGAACAATGGTTAGTTTTTTTCTCCCCTACTGATCAGGTTCCTTGACAAGGCTGCTGTAGAGACTCAGGATGACAAGATAGAAGGCCAACCAAGTCCCTGGAAACTCTGCACTGTCACCCAAGTTGAAGAACTGAAGAGCGTTGTCCGTCTTCTTCCTATATGGGCTAGTGGCATAGTCTTCTCAACCGTCTACGGCCAGATGGGAACCATGTTTGTCCTCCAAGGCAACACCATGAACCCGTCCATAGGTCCCAACTTCAAGATCCCTGCAGCCTCACTCTCAATCTTTGACACGATTAGTGTCATTGTTTGGGTCCCAATCTACGACCGCATAATTGTTCCTTTAGCCCGCAAGTATACTGGCCATGAAAGGGGGTTCACGCAGCTTACAAGGATGGGCATTGGCTTAGTCATCTCCATCTTCTCTATGTTGTCTGCAGGTGTCCTGGAGGTGATTAGGCTGCGCATTGTTTCCAGAGATAACTTGTACGACTCGACAGGTTACGTGCCCATGTCCATCTTCTGGCAGGTGCCTCAATACTTCATTGTGGGTGCTGCAGAGGTTTTCACATTTATCGGGCAGTTGGAGTTCTTCTATGATCAGGCACCAGATGCAATGAGAAGCATGTGCACAGCACTCTCGCTCACCACTGCTGCCTTGGGGAATTACCTAAGCACATTGCTCGTCACAATCGTTACAGCCATTACGACCAACAACGGAAAGCTTGGATGGATTCCAGATAATTTGAACCGGGGGCACCTTGATTACTTCTTCTGGCTTCTTGCTATTCTGAGCCTTGTCAACTTTGCAGTGTACCTTATGATTGCAAAGTGGTACACCTACAAGAAGACAACATAGATAGATAGATAGAACAAGGGATGGATTGTTACTACTTTATCATAAGTCTTCCTATTTCTCAACAAACTCAAGATTTATCATTGTTTTTCAACTTTTAGTTGTCTTCATTGAGTTTTGATGTTCAGTTATTCATAACTAGCCTTTCTTTGTTTATCTTATATTCTCTTGGAATAGACAAATAAGGATGCTTTATATATATGGTTAACTTCAGCGTATGCTCAATGTTCATGTTTTTGCAAGAGGAAATGATAACACATACATGATAACCCATTTGGAATTGCAAGTTTGAATAATCATAAAGTTAATCTGAAATATTAGATTCTCACTGTTCGGTTGTAAATGACCTTGATTGCTACCTAGTTATTTCAGCATATGAATGAAAAACACATACTGAGACGCTTGAGTGGGCGAAAATTGAGCTGCAGGGGTTTTGCGGAATTATCTGTTTTTTTGGCGTTGAAGGATATGTGATCCGGTTAGGGTGAGATGTGGGACATGGAAAAATTATTATTGAAAATTCGAGTAAAAATCCAAAGGGCTCCGAGTATTTTGCTTGAAAATATCAAGCCCCGCAAGGAGGGGTGCAAAAAATTGAACTCATATAAAATTTTGTCATGTATTTAAGATGAATTTTTTAGATGTATCTCTGATGTAATTTTGAAGATTGGAGAGGATTACAAAAAGTTGAACAAAAAAACTCCTAAGAAGAAATTATTATAGTTGTTTACTAAGGGGACAGAGTTTTCCGCTTGAGGTCCTAGACAAGTCCTAAATCAAATCCCTGTAGTGTTATTTATAACAAAATACAAGATAATTAGTCCTTGAATACATATAATTTTCACCAAGATTCAAAAATTAAGCAACTCCAAGCTCCAAATTTATTAAAAATATGAAACAAAATTACATTAAACTAAATCTAAGGGCAATTGATAAGGGCACTGCAACTTTTGATCAGGGCTAGCCCATTAGGGCTAGCCCTGATCAAAAAGTGAAGTGTCTTTTATAATAAGGACTGCCCAAATTTCTGGCAGTCCTACATATAGTAAGGACTGCCAGGAAAATGGACAGTCCTTTTGTTTCACATGCTGAGACTTAGGACTGCCAAGTTTTCTGGCAGTCCATTCAGTTTGCAGGACTGCCCGAAAATTGGACAGTCCTTGTTATAAAAAAAGTGAAGTTTTTGATCAGGGGCTAGTCCAGGCTAACCCTGATCAAAAAGTGCAGTGTCCTTATCAATTGCCAATCTAAGAAGAAGAAAGAAAAAAGTTTCCATTTTTTCCATTGGAAGCAATTTTCGGAAGAGAGAGAGAGAGAGAGAATGGAGGCATCAGGGATGACCACGTTTCTTTTTACTAGGTCTAAACTTTATTTTTGAAACAAATGTCTAACTTTTAATTGCCGCAATTGGCAGCCATGAACATGAACTTCCTACTTTCCTAGGCAGACAAGGCCTTTGTTATCGTTTCAACTTTTTTTTGCCCGTGCGCCAGACAAAGCTTCTGCATTTTACTAATGGCCCAAAAAAATTGATATTAAAAAAATTGGAGAAAATTTGGAGGGCCCCTTGGGGGAGGAGGTGATAAGTGGTCCCTCCATAAGTGGAGAGAAGTGTGTTGTTCCCAAGGTTCATTCACCTTGGAGAGAAATGTGTTGTTCCCAAGGTTCATTCACCTTGGGAGTAAAACTTTGATACTGAAGGGGGTATCAAAGTTTTGATACCCCCTATATATGACAAGTGGGACCCCCTCAATATTTATGTATATATATATGTTTACACATTTTACGAAGAGGGAGGGGCCCACATGTCATACATAAAGGGTATCAAAACTTTGATACCCACTTCGGTATCAAAGTTTTTTCCCACCTTGGAGAAAGGCCTTTGTCTTTTGGAGTTCCCAAGGTTAATGAACCTTGGATGAAACAATCTTAGAAAAGAAGCTATCATCCTCATGATACTATATAAGGAGGTGATTGGGGATGTAATTTGATGTTCATTGCTCATGGTGTTCTTTCGGGCGATATTTCTTTCTCGGGTGCTTCTTCACCAAAGTGTCCATACTTTTGTACGAGAGTTTGTGAGCCTCTTGAGTGAATCCAAGAGAGATATTGTAACGTGTAATCTCACCATTCTTAGTGGAGAAAGAAAAGAAATATAGTTGTCTGAGGACGTAGGCACATTGTCGAACCTCGTTAAATTTTTTGTGTTCTATCTTGTTCACTTGATAATCCTTAGCTTTCGCATTCTGCATGAGAGCTAAATTGCAGGATAGTGCTTTCGCACTGTGCGTGTGAAGGTTATCTCCATCCCCAACTAGTGGTATCAGAGCCACACAAGCTTGTTGATTGTGATGGCGGAATCATCGTCTTCTACCTCCTCAACTATGATCAAGCTCAAATCTTCAAACTATTCCATATGGAGGCCATGGATGGAAGATATCCTCTATTGTAAGGATCTGCATGAAGTGTTACTCTGCAATGGACGGAAGCCAGAAGAAAAATCTGACAAAGATTGGACCATTCTAAATCGTAAAGTTATTGGAGAGATCTGTCCGTGGATCGACCAAAGCGTCTTCCACCATGTTTCCAAAGAAACCGATGCTCATCAAATGTTGAAGAAATTGGCATCGATGTACGAGCGAGAGACTCCTCAAAGCACCGCTCATTTGACGTTTTGTGAACCTAAATTACATAGACAATCGAAGTGTTTCTGAACATTTGAGTGATTTCCAAGAGTTGGTAAATCAACTCTCGACTATGAAGCTGGTGTTGAAAGATCAGCTATTGGCACTTTTGTTACTCATCTCGTTGCCAGATAGTTGGAACACACTTGTGGTTTCCTTAAGCAACTCTGCTCCTTAAAGCATCCTTACATCAACCTTAGTGAAGGACAGTCTATTGAATGAAGAAGCGAGGCGGAAAGAACAAGACATATCAACCGAGTTCGAGGCCCTTGTTTCTGAGAATCTTGGAAAATTTTATCAAAGAAGATCCCACAACCGTGACCACTCCAAAGGTAGGCCTAGAGATCATTCTAGAGGAAATTCCAAACTAAGAAAGGAGATAGAATGTTTTCATTGTGGCCTTAAGGGTCATATGAAAAGAGAATGCAGAAAACTCAAAAGAGAAAAAAAATCAAATGAGAATAATAAAGTCAAAGACACAACCATCACTGCTTCAGTAGGCGATAAGATAATCATCATTTGTGATGATGGTCTTACTAATCTGACCTCTCTAGATTCATGCTAAATTGTAGACTTGGTGCATCATTTCATGTTACCTACAAAAAGGAATTCTTTACATTAGATACAAGCGGAGACTTCGGAAAACGTGAGACCGGCACGACTCAGAAGTGCGTTCATACTGATAATGGTGGAGAGTACATAGGAGACTTCAAAACTTATTGCAAGAATAATAGGTCAGACATGAAAGATCGGTTACAAAGACCCCTCGGCACAACGGGTTGGCAGAGAGGATGAACAGAACGATCGTTGAGCGGATCAGAACCATGTTATCTCATTCCAAGCTACCAAAGTGTTTCTAGGGTGAAGCATTGATGACAACACTTCACTTAGTCAACTTGTATCCATCAGCCCCACTCAATGGTGATGTACCCAACAAGTTCTGGACAGGAAAAAATGTGTCCTACAGTTACTTGAAGGTGTTTGGGTGTAGAGCGTTCGTGCACATCCCCAGATATGAGAGGTCCATGTAGTGCCCTGTCCCTACATCGTGTCCCGTTTTCACCCACGGGGTGTACGAAAAAGGAACATTGTCGCTACCGATTCAGTTGGAACCGATAGATCGGGATCGATTGAATTGGTCGAATGGAAACGATTGAATTAAGATCCTTTTCTCGTTATGGAAAGGCTTCCTCGGAATCAAGTCTCATATTCAGCGGGTTGTGCCTCGGGGATAAACTCTGTGGTTGAGTCGGACGTTGCTCTGCTTTTCATGCCGCACTTGCTCTTTGGCTTTAGTTTTTGTGAATGCATTTTCGTAAATATTTTTGATGGTTTTCATGGCTTGCATTTTTGAACTTCGCATTCGTATCGAACTTCTTGAATGGCACAGTGTTCTAATCAGTTGCTTATGCGATTTTAGGTGATCGCGTAGGCGCCGTCTAGCGCAGCCAATAAATCTCTCGCCTCAAGCAAAATCAAGATGAGTGGCTGACCCTTCTCCCCCTTGACCTCTTCTTAAATCCATCAGTAGCGTCGTTGTGGATAAAATGTTAGATGCAAAAGTACGGACACATCTGCTTGTTCTATAAAACTGCTATAAGCTTGCTATGCGATTCATGATGTAGAACTGTGTTAAACAAAAGATAGACTTATTGATTAATGATGCCACGATAAGGTGGGACATGATGAAAATAGTTGAGTATCAAAATATAGACCATGCATGAGTAAACTAAATTAGTCTAGCACGGCCATGGATAACTTGTCGACAAGGTAAAAGTTTCCTCGAACGGTACCCGGGGCCACGGGACCACTTCGGCCTAGGAGGAAACACGGTATAGTTGTGCTGGATAATAGCACGGATTAGACGGGAACTTTTAGCGGGGCTCGATACTTACGTTGAAAGGTCCCCGACTAACAAAGCTGTAAGTCCAGGATGGCTTGTGGTGTCAGTGACCAATTACACTTAAATTTGTACACGTTGTGCTAGCGATAACAGTTGACGGAGAAGAATATGGTAAGTCTCACATTGCACGGCACGCTCTACCGTGGGTAAGTTCTAGCATAATTTATATTATGCCTGTCATATACTTGTTTGAAATTTATTAGGATTGTTAGAAAGATCACAAATTAAGTCATATAAACTCTTCAACCAAATGAGAGCATGGAACTTAAATTGTCACACACTAGTACAAAGTGTAATGTACTGATCCTCGCTCTCTATAGGTACCCCGAACCAAGAAGGGCGTGTCACTTAAGCTCAAGGCGACGCAAGTACATTTGAAGCCTCGTCCGTTTATTGAAGGCTTGCTTTGAATCCTTTTGAAGACTCTACATTCAGTCTAGAAGAAGAGATGTCTCGACTCCCCATGATACCAGGTCGAATGAAATATTTTGCTTGTAAATGGGGATGTAATGTATGGAATGACTATCTCATCAGCGCTCATTTTGTAATCGAGTCAAATTGTATCCCGCACGGCAATGAATGTAACGGAGTCATGTAAATGATGATTATTATCAATGAAAGAAAAGTTTCTTCTGTTTTTAAATGTGTTTGATCAATTTCTCTACGTACTCTACTTGATGTTGTGTTTCGGATAATCTTATGACTATGCCTTGTGCGATCACAACTTAGGTTCGTACGGCATCACGCCCGGGGGACGAATATCGATTCTACGAAATCGGGGCACGACATAATGGTATCAGAGCACGGCTTTACATCCTTTGGCTTTCCGTCTAGAGTCACAAACCTTTGTCCTCGCATCGATGAGATAAGTTATTCCATATAATGAATTCGTAATATTTTGCGTCTAATATGTATGTCTACGTATTTTAGAAGTGACGGAACCCGTGGCGGAAATCACGATCGAGCAAGAACAAAGTACTTCGAGTGGTTCGAGCAGTTCATGGGCCGAACCTTCTAACAATGCTATCGAGAGGATGCTGCACATGATGGAGGCACAGCATAAACAATCTGAGAACCGACATCGGCAGACGGAGGCACAACAGGCCCAATTCGAAGCTTGCTTCGATGCACAAACTAAGATGCAACAAAAGTAGCTTGATACTCTGCAATAGATCGTCCCGACGATTGTGGCCAATGAAAACTCTGCAACTGTGCCTATTGTCACCGAGCTGACAGGCCAATCCACCGAAGTCGATCGAGAGGAGCCCGAGCGTCAACCTGCGGCACCGAGAAGTTACAACTTTGAAGTGTCAGAATTCAAGAAAGCATGTTGCACCTCCTTCAGCGGTATCGAAGACCCTTCTACGACAATAGACTGGTTGGAAGAGGTGGAAGATCACTTCGAACTCCTAAGCATTAAAGAATCCAAGCAATTCGCCTACTCACAACTTCAACTCCGTTTGAACACGTACGACTGGTGGGCCATGCACAAACGAGCGATCCGACGCGATAATAACTCAGCGCCGATCTCTTGGGCTATGTTCCGCAAAGCCTTTGAAGTCGAGTACCTTCCTCAGCCGTTCGTCAAGAGAAGAAAAATAAATTTATGCAGTTAAAGCAAGGGAACCGGACAGTACAACAGTCTGTGACAGAGTTCAACAGAATATCCAAATTTGCTGGTGCGTTTCTTCATACAGAGGAGTGTCGAGTGCGATGATTCAAAGTGGGTCTGCGGCTCTCTATTACTACTTAGGTGACAGTACCGGAGTACAAGTCCACGTGCGATGCTCTAAATCATGCTCTCCGTCTTGAGAGCCAGTACCCTCCCATCGCTGTTGACGTTGTGCATCATTCAAGTAACAAACGTCCTAGCTATACGGGAGGCAACAATCACGCTGCAAAGCATCCAAACAATGGTGGCTACAAAGGACAGAACCCACTACCGCGTTGCACCAAGTGCAACCACCTCGGGCACAATGCCCACAACTACTCTGTCTTCGACGGAGGATGCTTCTTTTACGGAAAAAGGGGTCACCAATCTCGAGACTGCATGACCTGAAGACAGAATCATAATATCCAGCCATAGTAAAATAGACAAGAAAATCGAGGACAGGCACCCGACCTCCTCAAGCTGCACAACCCAATGGCCAAGATCGCCGTCCTAATGCCCAGGGACGAGTCTACGCTGTGACGCGGGATGAAGTGTTTGCCTCGGACATAGTCGTGACAGGTATACTGCTTTTCAATAACAAACCTGATCGTGTACTGTTTGATTCAGGCGCTATACATAGTTTCATATCGGTGCACTTTGTCGCCGAACACAAATTCTTTATGACACCGTTAGGCCTTAACCTTAGTGTTAGCACCCCGTCGGGCACTCAAATCCTTGTAAACACTATATATGGAGACGGTCGCATATGTATAGGGGGGAGGAAATTGACTCTAGATATGATAGTTATGGACCATAAGGACTACGACATCATTCTGGGATGGATTGGCTCGACGCTTGCTCGGCCCATTGACTGTGTAGGAAAGAAGGTCGCCTTCCGTCTACTAGGGGAGCCCAAATTTTGTTACTCTCGTGGCGAAGCGTCGATAGCCTACATAATGATCTCGACAATTTCTGCTCGACGGATGCTACATTCCTGATACGAAGGCTACTTGGCAACTGTTCGAGACATGCGACAGGATGGTGCAAACGCGGATCAAATCGACATTGTGGCAGAATTCTCAGACGTATTCCTCGATGAGCTACCCGGCATGCCACCCGATCGAGAAATCGAGTTCACCATCGATACCTTCCCCAACACTCGACCAATTTCTAAGGTCCCGTACAGAATGGTCCCTGCAGAATTAAAAGAACTCAAGGTACAATTACAGGAATTGCTTGACAAAGGGTTCATTCGTCCTAGCATCTCGCCATGGGGTGCGCCGGTGCTGCTCATCAAGAAGAAAGATGGGTCGATGCGGCTCTGCATCGACTACCAGGAATTGAATAAAGCTACTGTCCGGAACAAATACCCCTTGCCCCGTATTAATAATTTGTTCAATCGGCTCCAAGGTGCTACGGTGTTTTCGAAGATTGATCTTCGACTAGGTTATCACCAGCTCAAAGTCAAGCCAGAGGACGTGCCGAAGTCTGCCTTTCGCACTCGTTACGGCCACTACGAGTTCTTGGTAATGCCATTTGGCCTGACAAATGCTTCTGCCGCCTTCATGGATCTAATGAATCGGGTGTTCCATTAGTTCCTTGATAAATTCGTAGTAGTCTTCATAGACGACATCCTCGTCTACTCGAAGGATCGAGCGCAACACACAGAACATCTGTGGACCATACTCCATACCCTACAAGACAATCAGTTGTTTGAGAAAAAGAGCAAATATGAGTTCTAGATGAACAGTGTATCCTTCCTTGGGCACATCATCTTCGCTAGAGGCATTTCAGTTGATCCGAAGAAAGTCAAAGTAGTTGGTGATTTGAAACAGCCCGCATCAGTCAGCAAAATTGGAAGCTTCCTCGGCTTGGCGAATACTATAGACGCTTCGTGAAAGACTTCACAAAGATTGCATCATCGTTGACTCGCCTCACCCAGAAAGGAGTCGCATTCGAGTGGTCAAATGACTGTGAAACTTCTTTCCAGGAGCTAAAACAACGGCTCATTTCGGCCCCGATACTCGCTCTTCCTGAATGGACTGAGGGATTCCAAATCTTCAGCGATACATTTGGCCAGGGCTTGGGGTGTGTGCTCATGCAGCAGGATAAGGTGATATCTTTTGCTTCCAGACAGCTAAAGTCGCATGAGAAGACCTGTCCCACTCATAACCTAGAATTAGCGACAATTGTGTTTGCGTTAAAACTATGGTGCCACTATCTTTATGGCGTGGCGTGCAGGATTTATACGGACCATAAGAGCCTCAAGTATATCTTCACCTAGAAAGAACTAAATTTGTGACAGAGGTGACGACTGGAACTGATTAAAGACTACGACTTGTCGATCGACTATACGTCGGGCAAGGAAAATGTTATGGCAAATGCACTGAGTCGAAAGTACATAGATTCACTATCCATCAAAGTCGACTGCTGCGCTACTTGGAAGGAATGGGCATAGAACTCTGAGTTTGATTTGTGGGCGTGCAGCTGGCACAACTGCGGCAAGAACCGAGCCTATTGAAAAAGATCAAATATGCTAAAAAAGGTGACCCACACCTGGAGAAGATGCGAAAGCTGATATCAACAGGCAAGGCCTCTGACTTTACAGAGGACGGATCGGGAACATTGCAAGTGAAGGACAGTCTATGTGTCCCGGATGATCTAGAACTCAGAAAGGAGTAATGTCGAAAGCGCATTATGCAAAACATTTCTTGCATCCTGGCAGCACCAAGATATATAAGGACCTCTGTATTGTCTTTTGGTGGCACAACATAAAAAGAGATGTGACACTCTTCGTGTCACAATGTTTGTCCTGTCAGCAGGTTAAAGCTGAGTACCAGCGATCGGGCGGAAAGATGCAGAACATTGCCATTCCAGAATGGAAATAGGATCATATCACTATAGACTTTGTTGTTGGCCTGCCGAAGACGTCGCAGGAGAATGATGATGTCTGGGCCATCATCAATCGATTAACCAAATCAGCGTACTTCATTGCTATTAAATTCACTTGGAGCATCGATCGCCTTGCTCAGATCTATCTTGATGAAATAATTCGACTGCATGGGATTCTAGTATCCATTGTCTCAGATCGGGATGGACGATTCGTGTCACGCTTCTGGTGTAGTCTTCAGTCAGCAATGGGGACCAAGTTGAAGTTTAGCTCAGCATATCATCCTCAGACCGATGGCCAAACAGAGCGGGTGAGTCATATTCTCGAAGACATGATACGCCTCTGTGCATTCGACTTGAAGTCAAGCTGGGACGTTCATCTACCGTTGGCTAAATTTACATATAATAATAGCTATTAGTCCAGCATCCAATTGGCGTCGTATGAAGCCTTGTACGGTCGAAAGTATAGATCGCCCATTTACTGGGATGAAGTCGGGGAACGACAGATATTCGACCCGGAACTGGTGTAACAAACTGTACAAAAAGTTATGTTGATACATAAGAGACTAAAGATAGCACAAAGTCGGCAGAAAAGCTACGCCAACACTCATCGACTATCGCTTGAATTCCTAGAAGGCGATCACGTGTTTTTGAAAGTAACACCTATGCGAGGAGTCATGAGATTTAGATCTAAAGGAAAGTTACGTCCAAGATATGTCGGCCCTTTCAAAATATTAAAACGAGTCGCCCCAGTAACTTACCAGATTGTATTGCCGCCAGCACTGTTGGATGTGCATGATGACTTCCACGTCTCTCAGTTGTAGAAGTACGTACACGATCTGAGCCATGTGGTAGATTTTGGTCAACTGAATCTGTAGGCAGACTTATCGTATGTTGAAGAGCCTGTGCAAATCTTAGAATGCAAGGATAAACTGCTTTGAAACCATGCTATCCCTCTCATTCGTGTGCTTTGGAAGAACCATGCGGTCGAGGAGTCGACCAGGGAGCTTGAGTCTGAGATGAGGGAAAAGGTCCTTTCTCTATTTTCCTAGCAGTAGGTTCTCTTCTTAAGTTTCGAGGACAAAAGTTTTTCTTAGTTGGTTACGGTGTAGTATCCTATCCCTATATTATGTCTCGTTTCCACCCACGGGGTGTGCGAGAAAGGAATATTATCGCTATCGATTCAGTTGGAATGGATAGATCGGGATCGATTGAATTAGTCGAACAAGAACGATTGAATTAAGATTATTTTCTCATTATGGAAAGGCTTCTTCGAAATCAAGTCCCATATTCAGCGGGTTACGCCTCGAGGATAGACTCTGCAGCTGAGTCGGAAGAGACCTCTCGTTGCTCTGTTTTTATGTCGCACTTGCCCTTTGGCTTTGGTTTTTGTGAATATATTTTCGTGAATGTTTTCGATGGTTTTTATGGCTTGCGTTTTTGAACTTCACATTCGTATCGAACTTCTTGAATGACACAGTATTCTAATCAGTTGCTTATACGATTTCAGGTGATCGCGTAGGCGTCATCTAGCGCAACCAACCAGTCTCTCGCCTCAAGCAAAATCAAGGTGTGTGGCTGACCCTTCTCCCCCTTGACCCCTTCTTAAATCCATCAATAGCATCGTTGTGGATAAAATGTTAGATGGAAAAGCACGGACACATCTTCTTTTTCTATAAAACTGCTATAAGCTTGCTATGCGATTTATGATGTAGAACTGCGTTAAACAAAAGATAGACTCATTGATTAACGATGCCACGATAAGGCGGGACACGATGAAAATGGTTAAGTATTAAAATGTAGACCCTGCTTGAGTAAACTAAATTAGTCTAGCACGGTCATAGACAACTTTTTGACAAAGTAAAAGTTTTCTCGAACGGCACCCGGGGCCACGGGACCGCTTCGGCCTAGGAGAAAACACGATATAGATGTGCTAGATAATAGCACGGGTTAGGCGGAAACTTTCAGCGGGGCTCACTACTTGCATTGAAAGGGCCTCAACTAACAAAGCTATAAGTCCAGGATGGCTTGTGGTGTCAGTGACCAATCATACTTAAATTTGCACACGCTATGCTAGCGATAACAATTGACAGGGAATAACATGGTAAGTCTCATATTACACGGTACGCTCTGCTATGGGTAGGTTCTAGCATAATTTATATTATGCTTGTCATATGCTTGTCTGAAATTTATTAGGATGGTTAGAATGATCAAAAATTAAGTCATATAAACTCTTCAACCAAATGAGAGCATGAAACTTAAATTGCCACGCACCAGTACAAAGTATAATGTATTTATCCTCGCTCTCCATAGGTACCCCGAACCAAGAAGGGCGTGCCACTTAAGTTTAAGGTGATGCAAGTACATTTGAAGCCTCTTTCGTGTATTGAAGGCTTGTTTTGAATGTTTTTGAAGACACCACATTCAATCCAGAAGAAGAGATGTCTCGACTCCCCACGATACCAGGTCGAATGAAATATTTTGCTTGTAAATGGGGATGTAATATATGGAATGACTATCTCATCAACGTTCATTTTGAATCGAATCATATTGTAGCCCGCGCGGCAATGAATGTAACGAAGTCATGTAAATGATGATTATAATCAATGAAAGAAAAGTTTCTTATGTTTTCAAATGTGTTTGTTCAATTTCTCTGCATACTCTACTTGATGCTGTGTTTCGGATAGCCTTATAACTATGCCTTGTGCGATCGCAACTTAGGTTCGCACGACATCACGCATGGTGGACGACTATCAATTCTATGAAATTGGGGCGTGACAGTCCAAGCTTGATGTTAAATCAAAAGAATACATTTTTTGGGCTATGTAGATAAAGAGTTTGGCTATAGACTATGGGATCATGTCAATAAGAAGATTGTAAGAAGTAGAGATGTGGTCTTCTTTGAAGACCAAATCATTGAAGATATTCAGAAGGAAGAAAAGTTTGAAAGCTCTAGAGAATATTCAGCCAACCTAGATCCAGTTTTTTAGCCCTGGGTACAAAGGAAGGAAACGGTCGAGAACAATGAACTGAAATCCATAATCACGTCGAAGACAATTATGACGATCGCGATGTACCAAAAAATATTCAAGAAGAGCAAACTCCTGAAGAACCTCAACTGAGAAGATGAAACTAACAACTCAAGCCTAACAGCCTCTACAGTCTATAACAATATGTATTGCAAACAGATACAGGAGAACCTGAATGCTATCAAGAAGTCGTAACACACGAAAAAAGGAAGAGTGGCTGAAAACCATACAAGATGAGATAAAGTCCTTGCATGAGAATCACACTTATGATTTGGTAAAATTACCAAAAGGAATAAGAGCACTCAAGAACAAATGGGTGTATAAGTTGAAGACAGAAGAAAACAAATCACAACCAAGATACAAGGCGAGGATAGTTGTGAAAGATTTTAGACAAAAACTAGGGATTGACTATGATGAGATTTTCTCACCAATGGTGAAGATGACATCTATCTCAGTAGTGCTTAGCTTGGCTGCAAGTCTAAATCTTGAAGTTGAACAACTAGATGTGGAGACTGCATTTCTTCACGGAGAACTTAAAAAGGAAATATACATGGAGTAGCCATAGGGTTTCAAAATCAAAGGGAAACAAGATCTAGTCTGTCGACAAAAGAAGAGCCTATATGGACTGAAACATGCACCACGTCAATGGTATAAGAAGTTTGATCTCTTCGTGACCGAGCAAGGATACCAGAGGACCACTTCTAATCATTATGTATTTGTCAAAAGTTACTGTGATGTTGAACTGATTATACTCTTGTTATATGTTTATGATATGTTGATCGTAGGTCGTGATAGTGACAAGATCAACAATTTAAAGAAAGAGCTTAGCAAGTCCTTTGTAATGAAGGACTTAAGTCCAGCAAAGCAGATTCTCGGTATACATATATATCCCATGATCGAAAGAATGGGAAGTTGTGGTTATCGTAAGAATGCTATGTCGAGAAGGTGTTGAAGAAACTCAACATGGACAAAGAAAAGCCAGTAGCGACTCCACTTGCTAATCATTTTTTGCTCAGCTCAAAATAGTGTCCTAAATACAACATAAAAAAAGAAGAGATGGCACAGGTGCCATACGCCTCAGCAGTTGGCAGTCTTATGTACATTATGGTGTGTACCAGACCTGATATGGTACATGTAATTAGTGTCGTCAACAGATTCTTATCCAATCTGGGTAAAGATCATTGGAAAGCGTTGAAGTGGATTTTGAGATATCTTTGAGGTACTTCCAAAATGAGATTATGTTTTAGAAATGACAAGCCTGAGTTTATTGGGTACACAGATACAGATATGGCTGGAGATCTTGACTCCAAAAAATCTACTTCAGGTTAATTAATTACTCTTTCAGAGGGAAGCTGTGTCTTGGCAGCCAAAGTTACAGAAATATGTTGCTCTGCGACTATAGAAGTATAATATATCGCAGCTACAGAAGCTTGCAAGGAACTACTATGGATGAAAAGAATCCTACAGGGGTCAAGAACAACGAGAATGTGTTCTTTATTGTGATAGCTAGAGTGATATCCATTTGAGCAAGAATTCGAGTTTCCACTCAAAGTCAAAACACATTAATATGAGATATCATTGGATTCCTAATGTGGTGGAATCCAAGTAACTTCAGATCGAGAAGATTCATAACAATAACAATGGTTCAGACAAGATGACTAATTCTTTACCGAAATATAAGCACAACTTTGTAGAAGAGCAGCTGGTCTGACGGAGCCTTTCCACTTAAGTTGGGAAGGGAGAACCATAAATGGGGTGTGTAAGAATTAAAAAAAATAAAAAATGAACCACAACGGAATAACTAAGGGTCGGTTTGAATTGGTTTTTATTATCTTGTTTGCTCCGATTATTTCTTAATAGTTTTTAAAAATATTCTATTCATGTAAGACATCATGTACCTTAATTAAAGCATCAAAGTGACAACCTTGATGATAGGTGGGAGGTGGTAACACAACGACCAATCATGAGAGACTAATCTTTCGTCTAAGGATGCCTAACCGCCACACCAATACTATGGCTAGTTGTCTTAAGCCTAAACACCCAACCATGCTCCATCATCCATTCATCATTCCATCCATTTCCTTTTAATCTTGCCATGAAAATAAGTTCCAAAGAGAAAGAAAGAAAGTTAGAATTAAGAAATAAAAGAAGGAGGATGAGGAGGGAAGAAGAAGAGTGTAACACACTCATATCGAAACTCATACTTCCAATTTCTATCTCAAAATGATGATAATATTTGAGGTTGCTGATTGATTGTTTGTTTTTCTTAGGTCTGCACCATGGAGAGGGGGAGAACAATAAAGTGACATTGGATGAAATATTTCCAGTATAATTAACGAATCAAAAGCTGATAAATACTACCTTATTAGTAAGGCCTTGCTAGGAGAGGGTGTGAGGCTTAGCTCACTTTCTTATGATGTACTTGTTGTAGTCCTTAACCAGTCTTGTATTTTATTAAAATTCTTAAGTCAATTTTGTATAGGTTAATATTCTTAACTCGATCAAGCATTGATTAAGGTTAACTAAATTAATTCATATTTTTGTCCATAAACCTATGTGAGATTGTCCCTAAGCACATTGTCATCCTAACAACAATCTAATCCCTAAAAAAAAGATTTTTGCAGAAAAATAGCCAAATGTGTGGCACATAGTGTTCTCCAACCGCATGTTATCTAGAAGAGTCATTTGTTGTGATTTGAATGTTGCGAAGTGATTGTTTGTGAATTGAATTTACGTTTCTGAGTTGTATAAATGGAGTGTTAGAACTTGCATACTTTTATTATTACGATTGATTTAATTTCTTTATGATGTACCTTGTTAAGATTCGCAACTAGAATTTATAATTTCAACACTAACTTAACAATACAAATCTCATACTCTAAGGGCATGCTTTGATGTCCGAAGTGGACAGTATGAAATTGAGATTTTGTGTACGCATTACATACGCATCTCTTGCATATGCATTGTTTTCGTTAGAAAAGAGAAGATATGATTTCTCTTTATAGAAAACTTTGTTTATATAAATAATCTTAATACAACTCTTGCTAAGTGTGTAACTGCAACTTTGTTAACATAGGTTGTCACGCCCCAGAACCAGAATACTGGCAAGTGGGGACGGACCAGGCCAGCTACGTAATACCAAAGTACTCCAGTACTCTGAAATAACGTATAAGCTGTAAAGACATGGGGGTTACTACTACAAGCCAACAGTTAATCATAGGCAAAAATACAAAGTACAAGAAGTATGATCATCAGACATAAAATAGTAAAGCGTCCCAAACTATATATACATGGATGATCATAAAGCTAGTAATACAAAGTAGAGAACTAGCAACAGTAATAGTCATACATGATAAGCTCTAGCTATAGTCTAGAATACACAAATCATGTTTAGGCCGGTAGGCTAAATGTCAAGATCCAAAACACGAGCTAAACACGTCCTCGGAGGCTAAATGCCACAAAAGAATAATGTACATAACTAGTAGTAGAATGAAATAGAAAATCCACTAAGGTACTCTGGTGCTCCGAGTAGTCACCATCGAGTAGATGGTACGGAAGAGCCTCCGGGCTCCTATGTCAGATATGGCCAAACAAAACTAGTGGGTCAGACCCCCAATAGTAAGTGTCACCCCCAGTTTTCAGGAACAGGGGTATTTTGGTAATTTTTCATTTTTGAATATTTTTAAACTTATTTTATTATTTATGATATTTTTGGGGTTATTTGAGTCGGGTTCGAATTTCAACTCAATCTGACTTGTATCGGAGACCCGGGGTAGCTTTGACTCTAGTGGGACCCACTTATTAGTTAGACATGGCCCACATATGACAATATTTAAGTTAGTATGGTTAGACTAAATTTTATGACTAGGTTTTGTTAATTAGAGACTTAAACTTGACTAATTTAGCCCCAAACCAAAACCTATTTTTTATTTAAACCAATAGGAGCTAGAGGGGGGTATTTTAGTCTTTAGCAAATGGGGACAAACTTTCCATTGTGGCCGGCCATAGATAGGAGGGAGTGAGTCACCTTTATTTCATTTTTATCCACAAATTTCTCCCTTGTTCTTTCCCAAATTAGAGAGGAACCTCCATTGGTTTCATCTCAAAATCAATCCATTCTTCCACCAAATCTTCTTTATTTCATCTCTACTCCATGAAGAGAGGGTGCTAGCCAAGTTTGGAAGGATTTGGCTTTGGTTCGTGTCCATTTGGAGATCCCTTCGTGTCGGTGCCGTATCGGAAGGAGTTCCTTTGGATTCTAATTCCCAGAAGGTAAAATCTACCCTCTATTTCACTCCTACATGCATACAGGATTATTTTGAACCCATAGGAATGACCCCCATGGTTGTGTGTCCATTTCGTGTCCATTTGGAGCTATTAGGAGTGTCCTTGTTGTGCTTTGTGTCCATGTGGGAAACCTCCAATATTGGACACTTGTGTTTAAATAATTTAATACATATTTTAATATTAGATTTTTATATGTTAGAGATGTGTTATTGCTTGTCATTACATTTTTTCCATGTTTCATAATATATATACAAGTATTTTTATTATTGAATGTATATATATATATATATATATATATATATATATATATATATATATATATATATATATATATATATATATATATGTATAAAAAAAAAAAATATATATATATATATATATATATATGTATATATATATATATGTATATATATATATATGGAGAAGAGGAGAAGGCAGTTGGCGGATGGCCCCCTCCTCGCCACGCCGCCCGCCCCCATCGGGATCTGCTGGATCGGGTGGCCAGTCGGCCTCCCCGGCCTGACGGCACCCTTGATCAGCTTCGTCCCCCTGGGCGGCTCCCCTCCCCCCGGTCGGCCGGTCAACTCCTGGACGGCCCCCCTTGGGGTTTCTCCTCCCCACTCGCCGGCTGGCCGCCGTGCGGACTCGACCCCCCCCCCCATTCCCTCCCCTCTACACCCTCCTCCTCCACATCGTCATCGCCGTTGTCGTCACCGACGCCACCGGTCCCCCCAGTCGGTAGCTGTCCCGCTCGGAGCCGCTTCGGCTCCCGATCCCCCGACGGTCGTCGACCCGCCCGGAGCTGCCCCGGCTCCCTCCGCCGTTAAGACCCTAGCTCCGATGGTTGTGCCACCTTGTATCCCGGCCGGAGCGCCTACCTCCCTAGCGCTTCCTCCCTCCCCGGCGCCCCCCCACTCGCCGCCCCCCTGTCTTGGCCGGTGCCCCCTGCCGCGGTGCCCCTTTCGGCCGCGGGCGCTTTCCTCTCTCTCCAATGGCCGTCGCGTGCCGGGGGCTCCGTCTCTCCCCTCGCCTCCTCTCCGCACTCCTCGACGACCCCCACTCTTCGGCGGCCCCTCCCTCGTGGGCGAAGGTGGCTTTGCTGCGGCCTGCTCCGGTCCCCGTGCAGTGGCCAGCCACTTTCTCTCCGGGGGTGACGACGCCCCCGTTCGCCCCTTTCCCCCTCCCTCCGACGGCCTGCGGAGATCCCTCCGCCTCATGTTGGAGGAGACCCCCCGTCGTCGGTGGTAGGCCTCGCCGCCAGCCGCCCGTGAGCCCTCCCCTCCAGGTGTCCCTTCCCCGCGTCTGTTCTCCACGGCTTCTCCACCACCCTCACTCTCCGTTCGCACGCCCCCTGCGGTCTCGCCGCTCTCGGCGCCCGCGCCTGCCTGCCGGATCCCCCGCTCCCCGTCCTCCGCTCGGCCTCCCCGGCGGAGGTTCTCGCCGGGCCGCGTGCCTTCTGGCCTAGTGCTCTTCCCCCCCTCCGTTCCGGCTGCGTCGCCGGAGCCGCGTCCGGCGTCCCCCTCCCGGTCGCCTCCGCCGGAGTCCCCTGGCTCCGGGCGGTCCGCCTTCCAGCCTCGGGCTGGGAACCCCATCGGGAAGGGTACGGCCAGCCCTCGGGTCTCCCGCCCTCGGGCAGTCCCCCGCTCGGGCCTCGGGCCGCGGGTCTTCTCCCACGTGGGCCTTCCGCCCTCGGGTCTCGCGTGAGCCCGCCCTTGGGCCACGCGCCCTGGGGGCCAGCCGGTTTTGATTTTCGTATTTAGTTTCTAATTTTGTTTTTTCTTTCCCAAAAAAAAAAAAACCCCTTGGGCCCCCGCGCCCACCCACCCTCCTAGGGCCCCGAGCCCTCCCACCCCCCAATCAAAACTGTCCGATTTTCACCAATTCAAAATTTCGGACTTTCGAAATTTTGAATTTTCACTGCCCCAACTTTTGTGCTTTCTACTTAGATTACTGTTTCCTTCTTCAATTAACAAGGCCTTTTGTGCTTTTTCGCCTTTGGTACTACCTGTAATGCTCTTTTTGAGCCACTACTTTTTTTTCAATAAATTGCTGTTTGAAAATATATATATATATATATATATATATATATATATATATATATATATATATATATATATATATATATATATATATATATATATATATATATATATATTGAATGTGTATATATATATATATATATATATATATATATATATATATATATATATATACACATTCAATATATATATATATATATATATATATATATATATATATATATATTGAATGTGTATATATATATATATATATATATATATATATATATATATTTTAAAACCAAGCGGCCGTGTCAAAGACACCCAGCCACCGCCTGGCCCGGGGGCCGTGGGCGAACCAACAAGCCGCCCCCGTGGGGGCTCGAACTCCGTCCGATGCCCCAAGTGCCGGTGCGCCTAGCCACTTGAGCTACAAGCGCCCGGCATATATATATATATATATATATATATATATATATATATATATATATATATATATATATATATATATATATTGAACGTATATATATATATATATATATATATATATATATATATATATATATATATAAGAGAATGATAAGAGAAAAAAAAAAAAATATATATATATATATATATATATATATATATATATATATATATATATATATATATATATATATATATATATATATATATATAAAAGAGATTGATAAGAGATAAGCAAAAGCAATAAGCAATAAGCAAAAGTAGCAGCAGCAGCTTTTATAAGCAGCGACAGCAGCTTCTGCAAACAGCAGCAGCAGTTTTTGCAAGCAGTGAGCATAAGCAGTGCAATAAGCAGCAGCTTTTCAGCAGCAGCTTATTGACAGCTTATTAAGCTTTTAAGCCTTTAGTTTTAATCCGTTTAATCCCCTGTTTCCTTTAGAATTTAGCCCCCTTCCATTTAGCAATTTCCCTATATTAGTTAGCCCTTGTTAGATAGAGTTTGCTACCAAGTTGTTAGATATTTGTTAGCTATGATTTGTTAGTAGATGTTAGCTTATAAGTTTGTATAAGTTAAGATACGAGATGTTAGATTTGAGAGTTGTGGATCTAGTGGGGTGTGTTTAGTGAGTGTACTAGATAAGTTAGTATCCTAATAGAGCTAGTATGGTTGGATAGTGTTAGGAGAGTGGTATCTCAAGATACCATAGGGTGTCTCATGATACTTTAAGGTAATTTTGAGAGTGACCAACATAGAGATAAGATGGACTGGATGGGCTAGATACCTAGATTTCTGGGTTGGTAATATCTAAATAGGTTAGTGTCTAGCTACCTTAAGAAGCCTAGGTCAGTCTACCAAGGTTAGGAAGGGTTGCCTATGTATCGGGGCAAGGTATTAGGAATATTTTGTGAAGGGTAATAGGTAAGGTTAAGGTAATTACCTAGAAGCTAAGGTATGAGTCTAAGGTGTTAGGATATGGTTAGAAATTGATTGTCTTGGTTGGTAATGGTTAGGATTAGTGCTTTTAGACTAGTTTTGACCTCGATTGACCATTCTGACCAAAAGTCAACGAAAGTCAACCGAAAGTCAAACTTAGCCTAAAAGTGACTAGAATTGACCCGAAACCAAACCAGAGTTGACCAGTTGACCAAAAATCAATTATAAGTCAACCCTTGACCCAGATTGACCTAGTTTGACTTGGATTGACTTCCTGTGACCTTGGTTGTCCTAGTGTGACCTAGTTTGGCTCAGTATGACTTAATATGACCTAATTTAGCTTGGTGTGACTTAGTTTGACCTGGTTTTGACTTAGACTTGCATATCATGACTAGATTAGCTTTTCTTTCATTATTAAGCTCTATTTGGACTCATGGTATCTCATCTTTAGGTTTGTGATTACTCTGAGCATTTGTTCACCTTATCAGCTCAGGACCACAGGCAAGTACATTCACTGATAGTTTTCATTGTCTTGATATCTGCTATATCTGATTCAGTTGTAGTGTCTTACTTGATTCCTAACACGATGGTTCACGAACTAGTATATGTCGGATCCTGTCATGAGATGTTGTTCCTGGATTACTTGGTATATTGGTACATGACTCGACTTGTTACTTGTACTTGTATAGACATGGACTTGGAAGCGGACTGGCCCCCTGCTCTTGAGTCCCGTGTCATGACGTGTCATGTCCGGATCCATTATACTATTCGGGGATGGAGAGTTATTAGTGGTTGTGTGATCAAAATTCTTATTTGTTTTTCACACTTGTACTTGTTACTTGTTCATAGCTATACCCTCTCCTCACGACGGGTAAAGCCTAACCCTACTTGTTCATAGATTTCCATGGTGGCCGGCCTTATCCTGTTCCGTTGTACACTTGTTCTTAGCCGGTCAGATGGAAAGCCTTATCCTGATTCCCAAGCCGATCACATAACGCACTAATAATTCATGGCATATTTTATATTTGTTCTATTACATCATATATCCTACTCAGTTCTACATTCAGTACTTTTCTCACCATGTTATGATATTCAGTGTTCACATGTTTCACATGATCTTATGCTAAACCTTGATTGGAGGCTAAGTTATGTTCGGGAGAAGGATTACAACCTCGGTCCTTGTTTGGTTTACGGGTTGTAACTCGGCTTCCGAATAGCTCCTAAGTCATCCTATATCTTTGTCTTATATTTTATTATACTGTCTCTTATAGAATTTGTCAATTCATATGGAACTACTGTTAGTGTTTGTACTTGTTCATTTTTCTGACAGGATACCGTTGATATATTACAGATGTTTCTGAGGCAGACTGCTCGACCTACTATGGGGTCGAGACAGAAGGAGACTTAGGCCAGGACTGTGGCATGTTAGTTGAGCCACTAGACTTTGCACTCCCAGAGTAGTTAGCTTAGTTAGGCTTGCCTGGACTGCGATCCATCTTTTGTTTTAGACTATAGTAGTTTATATTTATATTTAGTGACTCTGTGATGTTGTTGTTTCTCTCCGGCTGTGTTGGATGTTGAACTTATTTTCCGTTTTTACATCTATCATATTTTCTTTCCGTGCTATCTATCTTAGTTTTGTTTTGTGATTGAGTTATGCCATATATATTCCTCCGTACGGAGATGACAGGTACCATTATACTGTTTAGTGTAGTTTATGTAGACGACCTATACAGCGTTCTACCGCCGATACTGCGGCATAGGCTGGACGTAACCACGTACTCGTGCCCCTAATCAGGGTACGGGTCGTGATAGTAAGTATCACAAATGAAGCCAAACTATGAACTAAAACCAGCAAAAACTAACATAGCAATGGATAGAGACAAAAATAAGTAAATATGGATCGAGACTCGTGCACTACCAATGCACTTATCCCGATAATAGAAAAGACAATAAGCAAAACAATATAGAGCATAGGGTAAATAACATGTGACATAATGCAAACTGTGGGCATGTAAGATAAAAGGAAACATGTGAACATGTGAGATAAACTGAACATGTGAGCATGTAAGAAAAATTGTACATGTGAGCATGTAAGATAACTGGAACATGTGAGCATGTCACGACCCGCACCCGCTTTTTCGGATACGAGATGTGTCCAAGCCAGCCTACGCCGCAGAGTCGGCGGTAGAACATTGTCACGGCCATGATGCTCAAAATCACATAAATAACCTTATTCCTTATTCACATTTCTAAATTTATTACAACATTTACAAAATTTATATTTAAAGAAAATACAAGGTTCTTACAATTAATGAAAATGATACCACTTCTATCTAATTTCTAGGTTTCTATTTGCAAGTACACCCGTATCTTCCAATGCTAAGTGAAGCCACAGCTAACCTGAAAAAATGTTGGTTTCCAGTCAGGAATGGAATAAGCACACAAACCGACGGCAATACAAAAATACAATAGAATTCACAAGACATGAAAATAACATATGTGAGATGAAAACTAGAAAGTAACTGATGTCATTGCAAACGGTGAAGAAAACCAGGAAACAAGTAAAAGACAACTATTTATGTGTTTTAAAATATCTTGTTCGACATGTGAACGGCTAAGGGGTAAATACGGCACCCTGCACGTGTCGGGTGCAGCTGCTATCAGTCAAGATCAAATATTTTGGGATATTTTTGGGTAGTCCACATGTCTACTAAGATTTTTTCCCACCCAGCTAGTACTCATGGAATCAAGTTGCAAGCATGGTAATCATGTAAATAACAGTCAAGAAGTACAATAATTCCATGATACTAATTTTCGTGTGACGAGCGTGTCAACAAGCAGCAAGACATATATATAATCATGAAATGGAAAGACTACTATGAATCGAAAAGCAATCAGAAAGTGCACTTGTCTGAGGTCTTTTTCTGGTGAAACCGATAATACTATACTACTTAGTGAGCCACAACAGTCAAACTCGTACAACAGTCTTCGGATGTTGAAACAGACATTACCAACATTTTTAGAATAGTCAAATTAGCTAGGATTGCCTGTCCATAAGTCCAATTCTTGACACAAGGGCAAAACGATAATTTTGGGTCAAAATGGTGTCCGCCGTTAGACCCGCTTTGTACCGAAAAATGTGCCAGAGTCAATGGTCTCTAAAGTCGTCAAACTATATGTCTACGAATTTTTTTGATGATACGAACCCAATCGTATGTCCAAAGTTGGATTCCGGCAGACCGTGCACAAAATCGTCCGTTGAATCGAATCGTGGGGCCCGCGAAACGGTGATCCGATCAACTGTCTCAGAATCGGACCAAACTTGGCATACAGGAGTCTATATATATACATACTTATATATAATCTCCATAAAATCCCAAATAAATCCCAATAACATTTATTCCTAGTATAGGGCCTATATATATAAATATGAACACATATATTATAACATTTATTTGACAAAAATAATATAACCAATAATAATAAAATAATATTATATAATAATAACCTCAATAACATTGATAATAAAAATAATAACAATAATAATAATAACGATAATACTACAACTACAATAAACCGATAATAGAAGTGGTGATGGGTGAAACTGTATATTCTCACATAAATTGGTCCACAGAAAAGTCTTGTACAAGTTCTAAAGTGCTATATCAAAATTAATATTGATATTATTTATATATACAATTATTTTTAGAAAACTATTTATTTAGACAATTTAAGGTAAGGTACGAAGTATACTCTAAATATATATCGACATGGACGTCTTTGGATACACTAGATGCCTACATGGGCTTGGGCTCAGTTCGGGTCCAGTCCGGGCTAGTTTGGTACAACCGGGTCTTCTACAAGTCAATAAATCTTAATAATAAATAATTAAATTATTTATAGGAGTCAAGTCGTAACTTGGTCTGGTTTTTCTAGTTAGAACATCACTATGGCTCGGCCTTCCCTACCAGGGCTAATACACTAGTCAAGGCACGCCACTGCACTATCCGTGCCACAATTTCTAGTCACCTTGTACTCCAATCCCTAACCATGACTAAAGTCATCTACCGTAATAATTAACTAATTAATTATTTACAAAAATCTAAAAATCACCATTTAGATCAAAATAATAAAAATATTTCAAAATTTCTGGGAAGTGGAGTTACAGAGCATGTTAGAGAAATGGTACATGTGACCATGTTAGAACTATAAAGAACGACAAATGATAAGATAACTTAGGAACTATTCCGGAACCCAAGTTACAATCTGTAAACCAAACAAGGACCGGGGCTGTAACCCTTCTCCTGAACAGAACTTAGTCTCTAATCAATGTACAACATAGGAATCACGTATAGCGTGTAAGTACTAAATAGGACGACAAATGACAAGATGACTAAGAAACTATTTCGGAACCCAAGTTATAACCCGTAAACCAAATAAGGACCGGGGTTGTAACCCTTCTCCTGAACAGAACTTAGTTTCTAATCATTTATCGACAAAAGTAAAGCATAAACAATAATGTAGTAAAATAAACAAATACGGGCACTGCCTAGACAAAACTAGACTAGACTAGACTCCATACAACAATCACGGCCAAGCAATGAGTACGGCTTTATACATTAGCTAACTAAGGTTATCATAATCCTAATTACTAATATATGCACTTTTGAGAAATCCAATCCAGCTACCTGCCCTGCAGACTACCCGACTTATCCAGGCCAAAAGGAAAAAAAATAATGGTGGATACATTGCCCGGGAGACAAAGGTATCCTAAGATCTAATAGTGGGTACATCGCCCATGAGACAAATATACCCTAAAACATATAAAAAGTACAACACTCGATGGTGCGCTGAAAGTGTGCTCATCATGACAAATAGCTCCAAATCCATTCAGGTTGGGGCCGAAACAAAGGGCTTGCAGGCAACCGAAAAATTCTTCCCTTCCAATGCATCTAGGTAATCAAGATAGTTGTTTAGTCCTTAACGTTTTCTTCTTAGATTCTGGGTGTGGCATTCCATAGAATTCATCCTAGACATGATATGCAAGACTTGACAATACTAGAATGTGTACTATAATAAGCCACAACAAGAAAATATAATAAGCTGGAAGCTAGGAGTGCGCTACGACGAGCCACTATAGAGAAAATAGGGAGTACGCCATGACAGGACACTATCATGTAAGCAAGGAACTATATGTACAAGAGTGCACCACGATAGGTCACTATCTAGTAAGCAAAGAAGATATGTAACATGAGTGCGCCACGACGGGCCACTATTTAGTAAGCAAAAAAGACATGTAACATGAGTGCGCCACGACGGATCACAACAAAGAAATTCTAGACATGGCATAGACTGCAAAGTACAATAAATCCGGGAAGGCATGGCAATACATATCATAGCATATAAGAAAGAATCAAAATGAAAGACATATCATGACATGTGAAAAATGAATAAATAAAAGTAAGTACATGACATAGAATAATAATTGAACATATGCTAGTGTCAAGTGTATATAGGGTGTACAATCATTCTCTAACTATATGTGATAATCTAATCATGTTAAGAATTTATTACAGTTGAAGAAAATATCAGAATGGCCAAGTACAGAAAAAATACCAAAAGATCAAAACTAAGATTGAAATTGTCAGTCACATATGAACTCCAATTAAGGTAAAACAAGAAGATTCTTGAAGCCAAGACAAAGATCTACAACTTTCATGTTTTGAGTTTTTCAAGATTCTAGCTACAAAACAGCTTAAACAAGCAAAAAAGCCATTCAAGGCAATTTGTGCACGAGCGCACTGCGCAAGCAAAACTGTCCACATCGTGCGGAGCGCGCATCCACGACACGTGGTCTGTGCAGTGCACACAAAATGTACTGCATGTGCAGACAAAACTGCCAACGGCGTAAGGTGCGCGCAAGCACGACGCACGTCAAAAAATTGCACCGGCACGCGGCACGCTAGATGCACTGCGTTGTGCGGGCAAAAATGCCCACGATGCAAGGTGCGCGCAAGCACGGCACGACAAAAATTCGTACGGGTGCGCGGCTCGTGCTGGCAAAAATGCCCATGGCGCAAGGTGCACACAAGCACGACACGCGCGAGCAAAAATGCCCATGGTGCAAGGTGCACGCAAGCACAACGCGCGACAGAAAATCGTGCAGGTACGCGGCGCACGAGATTCACTGCGCACGCGGGCAAAAATGCCCACGGTGCAAGCACAGTACATGACAAAAACGCTGCGCGTGGCACTATTCATTGTCCCGACGGCACCAAAAGGTGTGGAAAGCCCATAAACACGAAAAATGGCATAACTAACTCAAAATAAATCGAAATCAAGTGGTACAAAAGCCAAAATTGGGTAGAATAAATTTTTTACAACATGGAACCCATAGATTTCGGAAATAACAAAGTTTAAGTGATCAAAACCAAAAAAACCGAGAAAAATATAAACTTTGATCTACAAAAATGTAAACATTAAAATCGAAAACTCCAAGTTCTAAAGAGGCTTAGAATCATGAAAGGAAGAGAATAGGACAAACAAAATGGCAAAAATAATAATGTTCAAGATTTGGCAAGATGTACTTGCCTAGGTTGGTGGAAGAGTAAATGATGAAGAAGAAGAAGAAATAAATGAGAAGTAATGAAGAGAGAGAGAGAGAGAGAGAAATTGGTTTATTTACCAACCCTCTCATCTCAACCCAACCAAATCAAGCCAAGCCAAGCCAAGCCAAGCCAAGGTGAACCAAACCAAACTAAACCAAGTCAAGATTAAACCAAGTCAAGGCTAAGAAAGACAAGTCAAAACATGGGTCACCTGACAAATGTCAGAATTTCGTACACGTATACTAAAAATACGTATAACAGAAAATGGGACTGACAGGTATGCCGTAGGTATACACTAGTATACTGGCGGTATGCCGGTCAAGGAAAAAATCTATAAGTTGGAAAAAATTTAAAGCATTCCAAAAACCAAGAAAATACAAAATACAGTACATAAATACGTATCCGTGTATAAATACCGATACTGTGAGACGAGTCTCACAACTCTCCCATCCTTAAAAAAATTCGTCTTCAAAATTTCTTAAAGCTAGTCAAGCATGATAACCAAAACAAAAGCTCAAGAAAATATAACTTATTTCAATAAAAAGAAGCATGGCATATAAGTAAATGAAGGCAACGGTAATATAAATAAATGCGTAAGCAATAACATAACCACAATCAAGAAGGTCTAGAGGCACATGAACAAATATGTCTCCTGATTCAGTTGAGTAGGGACCCGCTCTCACTGGCCTACACTGACTCCCAAAATAGATAGGGTCAAGTCTTAAAGTAAGTCGGTACCAATGACTTAGTCTAAGACATGACTCTACCTAGGATGTATCTTCGTAGTCGAGACACGTAATAGATATCATGTATCTCAAGATACGAAGACAGAAGAGTTGTAGGTCCTAAAAAATCAAGTTGCACCTATTAACAAATTCAAAAAATCAAGAAATACAACTTTCAAATGAACTGCGCAGACATCAGATTGCGCATCATTCAGATTGCGCACACCAGACTGCGCACACTTTCAACTGCGCAGGCTGACGTGGCAATGTCATCATTATCTGACAAAATCAAATCTTTCTGACAGCTAACAGCACAAAGAACGAGGAGACTGTTCGTTTATTGTGCCATACAGCGCTCGATGACAGCTTTACATGCAGCGCAATCTAATGCCTGCGTAATCTATATCAGCGCAATCCGAAGTCAGCGCAATTCATGTGGCGCACTTCATCATGTCAACTGACAAAAGTATACGTGGCATTCATGCCATCAATTGCTCGTTACGTGGCAACCGTCTTCACACGATCATGCGTATTTCAATCAAATGATGCCATGTGTCCAAGATAGTCAGCCCATAACCAGACAACTGCCTGCGCAGTCTGATGCTGCGCAATCCAGTTTATGCGCAATCCAACTTGTGCCATTCAGAATAACTAAAAATTAGTTATTTCCAGAACTCTATAAATAGAGTTTCAAGTCTTCATTCAAGAGGATCAGAGATCAGATAGAGATCAGAGATCAGATAGAGATCAGAGATCAGATAGAGATCGAAGATCAGATCAGATAGAGAGATCAGACATAAAAGTTCAGAGAGTTCGGGAGTTCTTGTCCAAGTGCTGCTGCATTCTTCCGAGGCTTTTGCCTTCATTTCTCCGAGGCTTTTGCCTTCAAGTCAACTTCAGAGGCTACCGTCTTCAAAGTTCACATCGTCCAAGGAATAAAGCAATCGTCTTCTAGATTGGATTCCTACAGTTGTACTTTCCCAGAATTCTTGTAATCTTTATAAAGTTTGTATCAATAAAGTTTTATACTTTTATTTTTGCAAACAAAATGGCGACTCTGCTGGGGACGACTTTCTCCTCCGACGAGGAAGTGACAACTCAATATGACGTAGCGTCTATCGGGAAGACGCAGAAGACCCTGGTTGTGAAGGTCAACCAAACAGCCTATAAAGCCATGATCAACTCTAAAACCACTCCTCGCACTGCAACCACTTCTGCCACGAGCAAAGTGCGCCCAGTGTGGGTCTCCAAGACTGCTGCGCAGTCCATTAACTCTGCCAGCAAGACTGCTACGCAGTCTGCCAAGAATCCTGCTGCGTAATCTGCTACACAGTCTACAGTTGCTGTCACTACGACCGTTGCACAATCTGTCTCTGCCAAGAATGCTGTACAATCTGCTGTTGCCAGTGCACAAGAGACTTCATATGCTGCCCTATCAAGGTGCAAGACTCCTCTGCCTCTGGTGTAGTTGGCCGTCAATCTTTCTGTGCAAACCAACACTCCAGCAACTAGAGTGCATCCCAAATACTCTGTGGCCAGAACTCCTGATACGCAAACCACAGTATCTGTGGCCAGAACCAGAAAGTCCTCTGCCAGAGAATTTCTTACGCAACCTGCCAGTGCGCCATCCATTCATGCGCAAACTGTGTCTGCGCAATATAAGAAAGACAGCCCTTTGGCTAATCTTTCTTCTACTCACAACAAAGGGAAGAGTGCTGCTCAGCTCCAACACCCTGCTGCTCCTGCGCAATCCACTGGGGGTAGTCTTTTGGCTATTCCTCTTCCTCCTCAGAACAAAGGAAAAGGCCCTTTGGTCTTTTCTCAAACTTCCTTGTCCCTTGACTTGGAAGACAACAGAGGGAAACGCTCTTTAGCTAACCCTTCTTTACAAAACAAAGGAAAAGGACCTTTGGTCTTTTCTCAGTCTTCTTCAGTCTTTACCGTAGAAGATCATACTGAACGTGCTTCGGCATCAGTCAGTACAAAAACTCTTTCAAACAAGGATTCTTCTCTCCATGTTAAAAGAACTTGTACTGATCAAAGAGGTATTCTGCCTACTCCGGTAGCAGAGTTCCAAGATCTCCCAACCCTCAAGATCTCCCGTTCAAGACAGAGAAAATTGCTGGTGTCTCAAACAGAAATCCCTGGGGGTGAGTTTGCTGATCTAAGAACTTATCTCAACAGGCCAACTTTGGTAAAACGTAAACAGCCAATGCCGAAGATCAAACATCATTAGAAACAAACTTCCAGGATCAAGAACCCAGACACCTATGCCAATGAAATGAGCACTTCCATGTACACTCAAGGGACAAAACATTTGAAGAACCGGAACCATGTTCCGAATGTTATCAAAGAACATATCCCTCGAACTTTTCCTTGTCCCGTTGCTGTTCCCGATCTCCGAGAACACCTCAAGCAAAGACGGGACAACACTTCAATACTTCCAATTCAACCAAGTGATCATCATCATTGTAATCACAAGGTTGTTATCAAGTGTTGTTGTCAAACAACTAGACGATTTGTCTTCAATCGTCTGAACTTTTCTAACTCTGAACCTATGTCGGAAGATGAAGATGAAGTTTTGTACGCTTCCGTCAACATGACTTCCAGAGACACTGGAGGTAGGAAGTTCTCTAAGCACGGGAAGCCTCGCAGGCCAAGCCAACGGTATTTGGATCCACTCCAGAAATCTTTTGAAGGAGTATTCCAACATACCAGATCCCGAAGCCGAGACACAATCGGTCAAAGGAATCTTCAAGATCCTTCTGAACGTCTTCTTCCTTCTCACTCAGGAGATGATTCTTTCTTCGACTATGATGCATACAGCGAAAGCTCAAAACAAACAGTATCCTCCACTGTACCCAGAGAAGTGACAGCATATGTTGTCAATAAAGATCCCGATGCTTCCAGTTCAGCCAGCCAAGAACAAAGAATAGCTGTACTAGAAGATAAGTTGAAGACCATGGCTGAGATGGTCGCAAGTATGCATTCCATCATTGTGGCTCAACACACAATACCACCGACCGTACCGTCTATAAATCCTGAAATCATAGCATCGTCGGTGCCTGTTAATGCAGGGCTGGGGGTAGCATCTCTTCCAGTACCTCCTGTACAAGTCTAACCTACACCCAGTCAATCAGGTACTGGGGGTAGTACTTATCATGTTGTTCCTCCTCCTAATATTGTGGTTCAGCCTGCTCCTTCTACATCAATAGAAGATGCCAATGAAGCTGTGAAGCTCCTGCGAACTCAGTTCGAAGCTTTCAAGGAAAAGGATAACTTGCAAAGATTGGGGATCAAGCAACCTTACCCAGTTGAATGGAAGGAAGTCCCGTTTCCTCCAAAGTATAAAATCCCAACTATCTCGCTGTTTGATGGCATCACATCTTCCAGTCAGTTCATCAACCGCTTTGAGGTTATGACTGTTCAACTTCAACCAAATGACGCTCTTCTTACCAGAGTATTCGTCGGCTGTTTAGCTGGCGTAGCATACGATTGGTTTAGAAGCTTGCCCGATGGTTGTATCACCTCCTTCTCTGGCTTAAAGCAAATCTTCTTGGAATGATTTTACGAGGGGATCAATGACATGAATATGTCAGCCCTCAATAAAATCAAACAAAGGCACAATAAAACTGCTGAGAGTTTCATTGAAAGATTCCGTCGGGAAGCTTTAAAAATGCCTTCGGGAACTCCGGCTGCTGTCACCAATGACACTTGCAAGGCAAATCTATTGCCCATCATCAGCATATGGACGAGGTCTACTCAGTTCCAAGATTGGCCATCTTTCATTGTCAACGCTAAAGCAGCTGAAGTTAGCGCCGACAAATTCAAGCAGCTAGGAGTACAAATATCTAACCCCAACCGGGATGAACATCAAACATCAGGTGGTGGCAATCGCCAAAACAACCGCAAACCAAAAAAACTTTGAACATCAATTTGAACAAGAACAAAGAATCTCTGGCGGTTAACGTAGCTCCTCCCCACCAAGAGAACCTCATCCTAAAGTAGAATATTCTTTTGACGAGAATGACACTGCTAGCATCTTTGATTGCTTAATCAAAAGTAACAAAATCCAACTTCCAGATCCAAAGAAGCCCGATGAAGTTGGTAAGACTGATCATCCCAAGTACTGTGTCTATCACAGGTTCATCGAACATCCCATTCGAGCATATTATGTGCTCAAAGGCAAAATCCAGGAACTGGTCAACGCTGGCGTCGTCACTCTATAACAAGACGAGAAGACTGTTACTGCAAACATGGTATACGTTCAGTTCGGTGACTTCCCGCCCCAGATGGTGCAGCATGGCGTCATTCCTATCCCCAAAGCTACTCTTGAGATCGAGAATCTTCCTCCTCCACGAAGTGAAGGTCTCGTCCCCTTGTCTCTTGACAATGGCGAGATTGTGTGGATTCATCCAGATCTTGCTTCAGAGTTCAAACTTCCCTCTTCCTCCAAGAAGAAAGATCGCTCCAAGGGCAAGACAAAGACTTGCAATATGGTGTCTTTTGACCCCATAGTTGACGAAGAAATCCTGTTAGGCACTAGGTCAGGGAAAGCTTATCTAAAGGACTATCCTGAAGCCCAAGAGAATCATGCTTCTTCCTCTGAACCTACTCCGGTGCAGCCTGCTTCTACTGAGGATATTCCTATTGCTTTCTCACCGGTGGTGATACCCATTCCTACCAAGCCGACGGTCGCTGACAAAGGCAAACAGCAAGTCCGCTTCGATAAACCTTTGAAGAAGATATCTCCTTCTGGACTTGAAAAGCCTTACAATTTTGATATTTTGGCTCAGTTAGCCAATACACCAGCCCGGTTGTCAATTTTCGAGCTCTTATGTCTTTCTAAAGAGACTCGAGAAACTCTAAGTGAAGCTCTCATGCAAGCTGAAACTTGTCTAGCCCTTCTGAAGAAGTCTACAGCAGAGCCTGTCTCTTGCCTCCATTGTCATAGCGTGTTGGAGTTAATTCCAAACATAAATTTCACTCAAGATGACTTGTTAATGGAAGACAACAGGCATGACCGTCCTCTCTACTATACAGGATATGTCGACTCGATAAAAGTCGATCGTATTCTAATAGACCCAGGGTCTGCCCTTAGCATCATGCCGAAGACAATATTAGATGCGTTGAAGATCCCTGTACATAGCCTCTCCAGTACAATCACAACCATCCTTGGATTCAATCAAGAAAGAAGTAAACCTTTGGGCAAGATTTGCCTAAAACTCCAAATAATCAATCTGCGCACAAAAGTGACCTTCTATATCATCGACAATCATGATTGTTCTTATAATGCTTTATTGGGGAGACCATTCCTACATGAACACAATATTGTTCCATCAACTCTTCATCAATGTTTCAAATATGTTGATGACAATAGAGAAGTCCAGAAGGAGGTTGCTGACCTCTGTCCTTTCAAAGGCGTTGAAGCGTACTGTAACGACACTCGCATGTACAAGGATGAATTCATAAAGGTTGTCTTATCTCTGGATACTGAAGAAGAATCAGAAGCAGTGCCCAAAGATACCCTTATCATACTTGTCAAAGGGCATGTTTCTCGTCCTCAATCTTCCAAGCCACTGGCTATTCACTTGCCAGTTCAGAAAAAACCAACAAATGATGATCAAGATCAAAAGGAGCTCACCTCTTCTGAGCCGCTTGTTATTGACTTACGTCGTAACAAGGACAAAAAACAGCTCACTTCTTCTGAGCCACTTGTTATAGATCTACTTTATAACAAGGAAAAAAGGGAGCTCACCTCCTCTGAGCCGCTTGTTATCGACCTCCGTCGTAACAAAGCCAATCCTCCTCCACGTTCTTCTTCTCCCCCTCTTGTAATCAATCTGACCAAGCTTGCTAAGGCTAAAGGTCCTGCTGTAAATACCAATGTACAAATCAATGAAAAAGCGTCTACTTTCCAGTATACTGATGTTATTTATCATACTAAATGCTATTTGGATATGTTAGATAGCTTTCAGTCATTTACAATAGAAGTTGTGCAATCTCTTCAAACTGAAGTTTCATTTGAACACCCAGATGATTTATATCAAATTGTTCCTGCTCGAAAGAAAGGCGAAAGCCCAATACTTTTTAGTAAAGGACCGGAACAACAATTCAGCTATACGGATGATAGCAAAGTTAACGACACGGGGCATCTTCAACTCTGCCGTTACAGTCAACAATCAAAAGACATCATTCGAAAGATGGGTTACGACTTCAAGAGCGGCCTCAACTATGGTAAAGGACGGAGAACTCCTATCCATACGGCTGTGCCGAAAGGAAAGTCAGAGATGTACTACAGTAGGACCAAAAAAGGTCTTGGATATGCTTCTCCTCCAATGTTATCCCCAGCAGGCTCTGAATTTGATAGTGAAGAGCGCTCTAACTCTTCTGATTCCAGATCATGGGATTCTGACACCAGCATTGGTCAAGTTCATCGATTAACTGTATCTTCTAACATGGTCTCCGTCGAACTTCCAGAAGGCTATGACGAGGATATTGAAGAAAACCCTGAAACTAAACCTTGGGCTCAACGAATGGATACCCAATGGAAACTCCGATTTGAACAAAGAGAACCTCCTACCGAAGATCAATTGGTTCAAATTGATATAGGAGAGAACGGATCATCTCGTCCAATATTCATCAGCAAGAACCTTCCAGAAGAGGATAAACAAGAATTAATTCTTCTGATTAAAGAATATATTGATGTCTTTGCTTGGAGCTATGAAGATATGCCAGGACTGGATCCTAAAGTTGCTACTCACAAACTGAACATCTTACCGAATGTAAAACCGGTCAAACAACAACAACGGCATTTCAAACCAGAAATGATGGACGCAATCGACGATGAAGTCAAGAAGCTCATAGCTTGTGGCTTTATCAGAGAAGAGCAGCATCCTGATTGGGTAGCCAATGTCGTCCCAGTTCTAAAGAAAACCGGCAAATTTTGAGTTTGCATCGACTTCTGAGATCTTAATAAAGCATGTCCAAAAGATGAATTTCCTCTCCCTATCACGGATGTCATGATTGACAATACGTGTGGGTTCGAAAGAATATCTTTCATGGACGGATTCTCCGGATACAATCAAATTCGGATGAACCCTGAAGATGAAAAGCATACTTCTTTCTGCACTCCTCGTGGAGTCTATTGTTATACTGTGATGCCGTTTGGTCTCAAGAATGCTGGTGCAACATATCAACGAGCCATGAGTACCATCTTTCGAGATCATCTGCGCAAGACTGTCGAATGCTACGTCGATGATATTGCTGTCAAAAGTCGTCTAAAAGAAGATCATATCCAAGACTTGAGAACTATCTTCAATCTCATGCGCCAACATCAACTCAAAATGAATCCTATCAAGTCATTCTTGGGTGTCTCTAGTGGTAAATTTCTCGGCTTCGTCATTACCTCTAAGGGTATACACGTGGATCCCGAGAAGATCAAAGCCATTCAAGAGATGCGTCCTCCACGCAACCTAAAAGAGCTACGAAGATTCCAAGGACGACTTGCGTACATCAGGAGATTTATTTCGAATCTGTCTGGATGCTGCAGACCATTCACTCAACTCATGAAGAAGGGTGTATCTTTCGTTTGGTCCAAAGAATGTCAACGAGCATTTGACGACATCAAACGGTATCTCATGAATCTACCGGTCTTAGTGCCACCAATCTCTGGCATACCATTCTTAATGTATGTCCGTGCTATGGACCATTCATTGGGTGCTTTACTTGCCCAAAAGAACAAAAAAGGTCATGAACAGGCCATTTACTATCTTAGCCGTACTATGATTGGTGCTGAACACCGTTATAGTCTGGTCGAAAAAGAATGTCTAGCTCTTATGTTCGTTGTTCAAAAGACTCGGCATTACATCATTGGTCAAACCATTCATGTTATATTCCGAGTCAATCCTCTTCGGGTACTGATGAAGAAGCCTAGCACACTCAATTCTCGGCTGGCTACATGGGCCATTCTGCTAGCCCAATATGACATGGTGTATGTTCCACAAAAGTTTGTCAAAGGTTAAGCGTTGGCGGATTTCTTAGCAGCTCATCCTGTTCCAGAGACATCTAAACTCTACGATGAAATTCAAGATGAGACATTAGAAGTAAACATGATTTCTGAAAAATTTTCTACTTGGCGTCTATTCTTTGATGGAGCATCCAGGATTGGACCCAATGGTGCCATTGTAGCAGGAGTCGGAGTTGTTCTCGTCTCTCCAGATGGATCAACTATCCAAAGAGCCTACTCTCTAGATGAACCATGCTCCAACAACGTAGCAGAGTACAATGCTCTATTGATCGGTCTTCAATTAGCCAAACAAATAGACGTCGAATATCTCGAAGTCTATGGAGATTCTAAGTTGGTTGTTAACCAAGTTAGAGGAGTTTATGAAGTCCGCCATCAAGACCTAGTGCCTTATCATGAAGCAGCAATCAACATGGCTACATCATTCAAAGATTTCTTTATCGACTATGTTCGTCGAGCTTGTAATACTGAAGCAGATGCCTTGGTCAATCTTACGGCAGTCTTAGCTATCCCTATCAAAAGACAACAAGTAGTGGTTATTTCCAATCGTGAGTTATTTTGCATTGAAAACAATCGTAATATCGAGTTCAGTAATCTTACTGAAGTCAATGTTATCAATGAAGATTAGAGAACTCCCTTCATCGACTTTGTAGTTTATGACATACTCCCTGAAGATCCAAAAGAGGCCATGAGTATTCGTCGACGATCTCTACGATTCTACTACAACCAAACCACCAAGACTCTCTTTCGACGGACTTATGACGGTCTTCTTCTACACTGTCTAGCTGGTGATGAAGTAAAACAAGTACTGCGTGAAGCTCATGACGGTGTCTGCGGAGCACATCAACCCGGTCCTAAGCTACAGGATCGCATCCGACGCATGGGTTATTACTGGCCCTCTATGGTATCAGATGCCATCGATTATGTAAGAAAATGTCGAGCTTGTCAAATCTATACAGATTTCATTCATCAACCTTCAGAATTTTTGCATCCGACGGCTGCTTTCTGGCCTTTTGAAGCTTGGGGTATGGACATTATAGGTCCCATCAATCCTCCTTCTTCTAGAGGACATCGGTTCATATTAGCAATAACCGATTATTTCTCTAAATGGGCTGAAGCTATACCTCTGGCTGAAGTCAAGACTAGCAGTGTTATCAACTTCGTTAAACACCATGTCATCTATCGATTTGGTGTACCTTGACGAATCATCCATGACAACGGACCACAATTCATCAGCCAGAAATTCACAAGATTCTGCGATGATCATAGGATTGACAATGTCACTTCGACAGCCTACAATCCTGCTGCTAATGGATTAGTTGAAGCTTTCAACAAAACCATTATTAAGCTCCTCAAGAAGCTTGTATCCACTAACAAACGGAATTGGAGTGAAAAGCTTGGTTAATGTCTTTGGGCCTATCGAACTACAGTCCGCAACCCCACAGGCTTTACACCTTTCTCTCTGGTGTACGGTTGTAAAGCTGTTCTACCTCTGGAACTTCAAATTCCTTCTTTAAGGATTGCCATCGCCAACGAGCTTACTACAGAGAACAAAGATCTTCTACGACTTCAAGAATTGGAGGCACTCGATGAGAAGCGGCTATTAGCTCAACAGCATATTGAGTTATATCAAACCCGTATCTCGAAGACTTTCAACCGCAAAGTTAAAGTCAGAGCTTTTCAACAAGGAGAACTTGTTCTAACGGTCAGACGTCCTATGACTATGACTCACATGAGCAAAGGCAAATTCGACGCAAAATGGGAAGGTCCCTATGTTGTAAGCAAAGTCTTCTTAAATGGAGCCTATCAACTCTCAGAGCTGGATGGTCGAGTTGCTATGATGCCTATCAACGGCAAATTCCTTAAGAAATATTATGTATAAATGTAAATATTTGTAAATCATCAGACAAGTTCGAGTTCATAAATAAAATTCAATTTTATTTTATCATAAACGATGATTACATAATATTAAGGAAGGTCACTGTCATCCTTCTCGACATTGGGACGGGGACCACTGTCGTCCTTATCAAAGACATAATCAGCAAAAGAGCCGAGGACTTCTTTGCTCGAACCGACCAGGAACTTGCAAGCAGCCATCCTCATGGCTTCTTCCTCTTCAGTCTTTCCTGGTTCAAGTAAGAAATCCAGGATATCCCGCGGTGGTTTGGGTACGGACGAACCTTCGCCTGCTTCCGTCTACTTTGGCTGGACCAGTTCGGCCGGATGTTCTTCAATGCTCGCTTCAACCTTTGGGGTGACTTCGACCTTCTTGGATGCATCTCCGGACGACATCTTTATGTTGAAAATTGGAAATAATCATTCCTTCCAGATTTCTGTTCTATTTATAGGCAGAGATTCTCAAAATAATGAAACGTCACATTCATCTGACGGTTCGTCCGTTCATTCATCATCATCTGACGGTTCATCCGTTCATTAATTTCAGACGGTTCATCCGTTCATTCACATTCATTCGACGGTTCATTCATTTATTCACATTCACCTGACGGTTCACCCGTTCATTTATTATCACCTGATGGTTCATCCGTTCACATTCATCCGACGGTTCATCCGTTCATTCATCATCACCTGACGGTTCATTCGTTCATTAATATCAAACGGTTCATCCGTTCATTCACATTCATTCGACGGTTCGCCCGTTCATTCACATCCATCTGACGGTTCGCCCGTTCATTCATTATCACTTGACGGTTCATCCGTTCATCATCATCCGACGGTTTATCCGTTCATTTTGACGATTCATTTTCGTTCATTTAATCATCCACATCAGTAACTTATCATCCTTGATTAAGTTATCTATTGAAATAATAATATTCGACAAATTATATTCTGCCACGTTCATATTACATCTGAGCAGATATAATGAATATAATTATTTTCTACAAAATTATCAAGAAATATATCATGTCCTGCACCTCTGAATATATTTTCTATCGCTATTATTTATATTTGAATAAGATATACAAGAAATAATAGAGCCACAACAAAATATCTTTTATTGATAAAAAATTTAAGACATTACATACATAGCATAAAGAAAGACAAAAAGATACAAGATGTTCTTTCTACTGAGACGGAGGCATCATCAGATTAGCAATCTGTTGTTTCAAAAGCTGTAACCGTTCTTCGCGAGATGCCATCACTCTCCTCCTGGCCTCTTCCATCCCAGATTCTTTATTAAAAACGGGCATGGATACCATTCGGCGTGTGATTTCAGCATCATGAGTTGCTACATACTCGTTTCTTTCCTGAGTTAGAGCATCAATTTGTTGGACTACAGTCTGATGCTCTGTAACTTCATTTTCCAGTTCCTCTTGGAGACGAGCAATCTCCACTCTCAGCTCGACAATCCTTCTCTCTCTCCTCTCAGCAGTTGAGATCACCGATTCCAACTTGGAATTATATACAGCAGATTTAGTAGTATAGGCATCCAAGAGATTCTGGAGATTCACTCTTTCAATTGCAGCTGCCTGAGCCATTTGTTCAAACTCTGCCTGCACTAAAGGTTCCACTTTTCCTTTGTTGAGATCTTTATAGTTCTTTATGGAGATTTCTAGCTCATTCAATATATGGTCAAGGAAAGTGGTCTGAGCCTCATCACCTTGCTCCCGGATGGCCTTCACCAAGAAAGAGGTCGGACCTCTAACCATATAAAAATCAGCGTCTTCTTTGTCCATCATTCTATTGATCAAAGGCCCTAAGGACTCGAAGAAGCATTTGGTGAATGATTGGATGACAAGCTGATTAATCGCCAGAGCACCAGGAGTCGTAGCTACTCCTGTTGATGACGAAGCAGCAGGACGCTCAATTTCTCATATCTGAACAGCAGGCTCTTTGAATAAGGGAACCAAAGTGGAGCTGGTTGCTCCTCCTGGTTGTTCCTCTGCAAAATCAAATACTGTCACTTTATCTGTCATTGGCTATTGATAAAGAGAATCAAAAGTGAAAACAGTCTTACCATAGGTGGATCCAGCAATGAGCCTATCATCTGCAGGAACAGACTCTAGCTGAGCAGAAGTAGCTTCAGACGCTACTGCCTGGCTACTACCTGCTTCAGAGCCACAAGATAAATGGCGGCTGTTACTAGCAATGGTCGTTGCCAGTACTATGTCCATGCATGTTAGAGGAGCAGAAGAAGATCTGGGTTCTGTATGGATAAAAGTAAAGATGTTAGCTATCAAGCTACTTGTTAAAAGAAGATCGCTAATTTCATTACAATACCTTCGGGAGCAGCAACTGGAGTTTCCTCCAAATCTACTTCTTCATCAGCAATCCTCTCTGGAGATATTGGCACTTCAGCCTCCTTTTCAGGAGTCAGAGTGTCTCGAAGAGATGTCTGGATCTCAACATTCTCTTTCGGATTTTGTGTCTCATCAGCAGCTTCTGATGAGGTGCTCTCCTCGTTCTCGCTGTCTTCGGGAGCCTCTTCACTAGCAGCAGCAGTAACGTGATCAGTTTCTTCTTGATAACCGAAGTCACAGCCATATAGAGCTTCGATCATCAAACGATCTTCCTCCTCACGGTTTGCTCCCAGTGTGGCAGGAAGATGAGTTTTCGCTGCTGTTGGCAATGGAGATTGCAAAGGAGGATGTGCAGTCTCATGTCGAGAAGGACGTCGTACAACCCTAGCCGAAGGCTCGCAGGGGGCCTTGCCCTTGGCAGTGGCGGAAGAACGTTTGGGGGCCATGGAGATTCGATGGAGAAGGAAGGAGGAATAGGCTCGAGACTTCTCTCTTAAATCACAAAAGCAAAGTAAAGAATGAAATGAATATTAAAGAGAACTATTTATAGTTTTTCAAAGAGTAACGGCTGCCTCAGACTGCGCCGAAAAAGTTGGACTGGTCCATTCGATTGCGCAGACAGCTCATGCGCAACTTGATTTAAAATTCAAAATTCAAAGTATTTTGAAACTTTGAATAAATTCAACTTTCGAAAACTTTGAAGGGGGTCTTGTAGGTCCTAAAAAATCAAGTTGCACCTATTAACAAAGTCAGAAAATCAAGAAATACAACTTTCAAATGAACTACACAGACATCAGATTGCGCATCATTCAGATTGCGCACACCAGACTGCGCACACTTTCAACTGCGCAGGCTGACGTGGCAATGTCATCATTATCTGACAAAATCAAATCTTTCTGACAGCTGGTAGCACAAAGAACGAGGAGACTGTTCATTTATTGTACTGTACAGCGCTCGAGGACAGCTGTACATGCAGTGCAATCCAATGCCTGTGCAATCCAGTGTCTACGCAATCCATATCAGCGTAATCCGAAGTCAGCGCAATTCATGTGGCGCACTTTATCATGTCAACTGACAAAAGTACACATGGCATTCATGCCATCAATTGCTCGTTACATGGCAACCGTCTTCACACGATCATGCGCATTTCAATCAAATGATGCCATGTGTCCAAGACAGTCAGCCCATAACCAGACAACTGCCTGCGTAGTCTGATGCTGCGCAATCCAGTTCCTGAGCAATCCAACTTGCGCCATTCAGAATAACTAAAAATTAGTTATTTCCAGAACTCTATAAATAGAGTTTCAAGTCTTCATTCAAGAGGATCAGAGATCAGATAGAGATCAGAGATCAGATCAGATAGAGAGATCAGACATAAAAGTTCAGAGAGTTCAGGAGTTCTTGTCCAAGTGCTGCTGTATTCTTCCGAGGCTTTTACCTTCAATTCTCCGAGGCTTTTGCCTTCAAGTCAACTTCAGAGGCTACCGTCTTCAAAGTTCACATCGTCCAAGGGATAAAGCAATCGTCTTCTAGATTGGATTCCTACAGTTGTACTTTTCCAGAATTCTTGTAATCTTTATAAAGTTTGTATCAATAAAGTTTCATACTTCTGTTTTTGCAAACAAGAGTAGGACGAAAAACTCGTATTCACTCATTGAATAAGTCAAGCCGACCATTGTACCCCTGATACATGTGAAATACAAGGTCGTCGATAAGAACCCAAGATATACTGCCATTACTTAGCCTGCTACTGAAAGATGAATCAAAAGGAATAACTGAAAGAAGACCATAAAAATGGTACCTGAGACTCCCTAGGTACTACCCACATGCCGATACTAGAGCTGCCCCTGAGACTGCATATATAATTGTGCTCTACGCTACCTGACCCTCTGAGCTCGTAATAGCGGAGGATACTATGCCAATGGCTGAACATCTAGTATTGGCCCAAACTGCTCATCCACTGCTGGAGGTGATGACTGATGCGACTGAAAGGACTGAGATAGTACATCTGGTGTAGCTGGTCGTCCTCGAAATGTCGGATAGGGGAAGTGCTAACTGAAGGGTCCTCTGCTCCACAACGGAAGCATCACCTATTGGTCGTCCGATAAACTGATCTGAGATGTCCTATCTTGCTATAATAGGTACATACTTCTTGTTTCGCCTGATACTGTTGGTCTCTCTGCCTCTGAGCCTGGGCCTGTATATACTGCCGTGACCCCTCATGCTAGAATGTATGGGACTGTGTCGATGAAGGCCTCTAAGATCGCTTTTGCTGAACTGGTGTTGGTACCCCCGAACTGGGTAACTGTAGGCTGGAAGGATGAAGATCCAGCTAAACTCCTCCGGGGACAAATCCCTATCATGTGGTCTGGTGATCCGCATGACAAACATAGAAAGTTGGCCCTTCGACAAGTAAAATGAGTGTGCCCTTCCATTCAATAGAAGGAACATACGACTGGTAACTCCTGGTGCTGGTATGGATGTTGGTATGCTGGTACCAGTGAGGGATATCGAGGTAGAAATCCTGACACGGGTGCATGGTACCTCTTTCGACTCTCAGTTCTGGATGTGGTCCTCCTGGCTATATGCTTGTGCTCTCGTACTGCCTCTACAGTAGGTCAAGCTCGATATGCTGACTGACTAGATGACTGGTACTGCCTGGCTCCAATCTGTACTCCTTCTGGATGCTGGTCCTCAGCTTGAAATACCACTGGTATTCCTCATCTACTATGCTCTATCAATATCTGGATACTCTGTTGGAGAACAAGATCTCGTTGTTGCTGTGACTCCATCATATCCTTCATGATCCCTACGAATGTATGCACATCGGGTTGATCTGATACTACCTCTGTTCGGACTGTTGACTGTATTGGTGATACAGGATGCCCTGACTCTGGTGATTATCTATCACTGGTACTGATTGATGAGACTCTGGCTGAACTGGAAATACTAACTGCATGGAGACAATTGGCCGATCGAGATGAACGGACATCGCTGCCCTCGGGTCGACTCTCGACTCTGCTCTTGAAAGCTGAGACTGATCCTCTATAACTGGCCTAACAGAAGACTACTGCCATCGACAGAACCCAAACAAGATGATCGGGAGGATTAAAAACAATGCCCCTGAAAGTTAAAGAACACAAGGATCAAATCGAGGGAACATGAAAGATCAACGATCAAGGCAGATATCAGGTCAAAGTATCAGAGATATAGAATAATATGAAGGATATCAATAAAGGAGGATTGTGACTGAGATATCTAAATATCAATAACCCTCACATATCTGATAAATCAGACCTACATGGGCTACTATTAAAATTTTAAAACCTATGTCACGCCCCAGAACCAGAATAAAGGTAAGTGTGGACGGACCAGGCTAGCTACGTAATACCAAAGTACTCTAGTACTCTGAAATAACGTATAAGCTGTCAAGACATGGGGGTTACTACTACAAGCCAACAGTCACTCCTTGGTCGAACGATCCTAGGTATCTCAATCACAGGCAAAAATATAAAGTACAAGAAGTATGATCATCATACATAAAATAGTAAAGCGTCCCAAACTATATATAAATGGATGATCATGAAGCTAGTAATACAAAGTAGAGAACTAGCAAGAGTAATAGTCATACATGATAAGCTCTAGTTATAGTCTAGAATACGCAAATCATGTTTAGTCCCGTATGCTAAATGTCAAGATCTGAAACACGAGCTAAACACGTGCTTAGAGGCTAAACGCCACAAAAGAATAATGTACATAACTAGTGGAAGAATGAAATAGAAAAACTACTAAGGTACTCTAGTGCTCCGGGTAGTCACCGTCAAGTAGATGGTATGAAAGATTCTCCGGGCTCCTCTATCAGATTTGGCCAAACAAAATCAGTGGGATCAGACCCCCAATAACAAGTACCAAAAAGGAAGCCAAACTATGAACTAAATCCAGCAATAACTAATATAGCAATAGATAGAGACAGAAATAAGTAAATGCGGATCGAGACTCGTGCACTACCAATGTACTTATTCCGATAATAGAAAAGACAATAAGCAAAACAACATGGAGTATAGTGTAAATAACAAGTGATATAATATAAACTATGGACATGTAAGATAAAAGAAAACATGTGAATATGTGAGATAAACTGCACATGTGAGCATGTAAGAGAAATGGTACATGTGAGCATGTAAGATAACTGGAACATGTGAGCATATTAGAAAAATAGTACATGTGAACATGTTAGAACTATAAAGAACGACAAATAATAAGATGACTTAGGAACTAATCTGGAACCCAAGTTACAACCCGTAAACCAAACAAGGACCGGGGCTGTAACCCTTCTCCTGAACAGAACTTAGTCTCTAATAAATGTACAATATAGGAATCACGTATAGCGTGTGAATACTAAATAGGACGACAAATGATAAGATAAATAAGAAACTATTTCGAAGCCCAAGTTACAACCCGTAAACCAAATAAGGACCGGGGTTGTAACCCTTCTCATGAACAGAACTTAGTTTCTAACAATTTATCGACAAAAGTAAAGCATAAATAATAATGTACTGAAATAAATAAATATGGACACTGCCTAGACAAAACTAGACTAGACTGGACTCCATACAACAATCACGGCCAAGCAATGAGTACGGCTTTATACATTAATTAGCTAACTAGGGTTATCATAATCCTAATTACTAACAAGATATACTTTTGAGAAATCCAATCCAGTTACCCGCCCTGTAGACTACCCAACTTATCCAGGCCAAAAGGAAAAGAAAGTAATAGTGGATACATCTCCCGGGAGACAAATGTATCCTAAGATCTAATAGTGGGTACATCGCCTAGAAGGCAAATGTACCCTAAAATATAGAAAATGTGCAACACTCGACGGTGCGCTGGAAGTGTGCTCATCATGACAGATAGCTCCAAATCTATTCAGGTTGGGGCCGGGACAAAGGGCTTGCAGGCAACCGAAAAATTCTTTCCTCCCAATGCATCTAGGCAATCAAGCTAGTTGTTTAGTCCTTAACATTTTCTTATTGGATTCTGGGTGTGACATTCTACAAAATCCATTCTAGACATGATATGCAGACTGAATAATACAAGAAAGTGCACTATAACAAGCCACAACAAGAAAATATAATAAGCTGGAAGCTAAGAGTGCGCTACAACGAACCACTATAGAGAAAATAGGGAGTGCACCATGACAGGCCGCTATCATGTAAGCAAGAAAAGACATGTACAAGAGTGCACCACGACAGATCACTATCTAGTAAGCAAAGAAGACATGTAACATGAGTGTGCCACGACGGGCCACTAACTAGTAAGCAAACAAGACATGTAACATGAGTGTGCCACGACGGGTCACAACAAAGAAATTCTAGACATGGCATAGACTGCAAAGTACAATAAATTTGGGAAAGCATGGCAATATATATCATAGCATATAAGAAAGAATCGAAAGGAAAGACATATCATGACATATGAAAAAGGAATAAATAAAAGTAAGTATATGACATAGAATAATAATTGAACATGTGTTAGTGTCAAGTGTATATAGGGTGTAATCAGGTTAAGAATTTATTATAGTTGAAGAAAATATCATAATGGCCAAGTACAAAAAATATGCCAAAAGATCAAAACTAAGATTGAAATTATCAATCGCATATGAACTCCAATTAAGGTAAAATAAGGAGATTCTTGAAGCCAACATAAAGATCTACAACTTTCATGTTTTGAGTTTTTCAAGATTCTATCTACAAAATAACTTAAACAAACAAAAACAGCCATTCAAGGCAATCTGCGCACAGGCGCACTGTGCGAGTGTTTCACTTAACAAAATGCCCTTAAAATTTTTTTGAAAGAAAACGAGAAAAAGTACAAAAGTACAAATAGATTCTAGGAAGTATTGCTATGGAAGTCTGGTCTGAGAGCGATCACTTTGTTCCTTGGGCCACACGATGATGATGAAAAGAATTGCTTGAGGAAGAACAACCGGAAGAACTAAGTCACCAGAAAGGTATCGACACAATTGGCACTGATGCACAGTCAAATGCTTTCCTGCCGTACTTCACTCTGTTCTTGAAAAAAAGTTGAAAAGAAACACTCTGAAAAATTACTTTGCTCTGAAAGTATCTGATCTCCAAAAGCTTGTCCCTTCTGTTTAAAAAAATAAGTCTATTTGTAGACTAGACCCTCTGTGCGTAAAAAGCAACATAATTGGGTCTCTACGTAAGTAACTGGCACCCACAATTGAAAATCGACCTCTACGCATGATGACACATGTCCCATATAGAGTTGTGGTCTCTACGCATGGTGACACGTGTTCCACAACTTCAACAATATGGGGAGAGCACATACACACGTTCCTCGATAAGTATGGCATGAAAGCCACATATGCGAACCATGTTCTCACATAGCCAGAAAAGATTGAGCGTAAAATAACCCAAAACAAACTTCCTGCGTAGAGCGGCTAAAAAGTAGCCTTGAGCGTATAGCTAACTCAAATAAACTCTACGCACACAAAAGTAGCTGAGATAGCCTTGAGCGTAAGAAACTCAAATAACTTTCATGCGTAAAGGAAGTGGTCTCTTGAGCGTAAAGTAGCCCATCTGTACACTAAACTACAAGCATTGGGTTTGGTGCAAAAATCTTCTTGGCTTCTGTGCAATGTTCTGTCAGAAAATCATTCTGTCAGAGCAGTATCATGCGCATTAAATATGGTCTGGACAGCCTATCTCTCGCGAAAAGTCTGAGAATGCTCTCGCATAGAGTTTGAGGATGGCTCTTGCGTAAAGGAGCTTGCGTAGAGTTAGACTCTGTTTGATCTCTGCGTAGATCTTGAATCTGACTCAGTTTGACTTGCGTAGAGTCTTTAAATGGGCTTCGCGTAGAGTCTGAAACTGACTTTGCGTAAAGCTCTCAACTTCTTTGACTTGGTCTATGAAGTTTATTTATGCTTCTACAGCGAGCAAAACTGCCCACGGCGTGCGGAGCGCACACTGCACGTGCGGACAAAACTGCCTACGGTGCAAGGTGCGCGCAAGCACGGCGCGCGGGTGCGCTGCAGAAAATCGAACGGGCATGCGGGGTGCGAGATGCACTGTGTGCGCGGGAAAAAATGCCCACGGCGCAAGGTGCGCGCAAGCACGGCCTGTGGGTGCACGGCAGAAAATTACGCAGGTATACGGCACGTGCGGGCAAAAATGCCCACGGTGCAAGGTGTGCGCAATGCACGGCACGCAGGCGTGCGGCACGCAAGATAAGCTACACGCGGGGGCAAAAATGCCTACGACGCAAGGTGCACGAAAGCACAGCACGCGGGCGCACGACGCGCGAGATGCACTGCATGCACGGGCAAAAATGCCCACGACGCAAGCACGACACGCGACAAAAATGCTGTATGCGACACTGTTCATCGTCCCGATGGCACCAAAAGGTGTGGGGAACCCATGAACACAAATGGCATAACTAACTCAAAATAAATCGAAATCAAGTGGTTCAAATGCTAAAATTGGGTAGAATAAAATTTCCTACAACATGGAACCCTTAGATTTTAGAAATAACAAAGTTTAAAAGATCAAAACCAAGAAAAATTATAAAAAATACAAACTTAGATCTACAAAAATGTAAACATTAAAACCAAAAACTCCAAGTTCTAAAGAGGCTTAGAATCATGAAAGGAAGAGAATAGGACAAACAAAATGGCAAAAATAATAATGTTCAAGATTTGGCAAGATGTACTTGCCTAGATTGGTGGAGGAGTAAATGAAGAAGAAGAAGATGAAATAAATGAGAAGTAATGAAGAGAGAGAGAGAGAGAAAAATTGGTTTATATACCAACCCTCTCATCTCAACCCAACCAAATTAAACCAAGCCAAGCCAAGCCAAGTTCAACCAAGATGAACCAAATCAAACTAAACCAAGTCAAGATTAAACCAATTCAAGGCTAAGAAAGACAAGTCAAAGCACGGGTCACCTGACAAATGTCAGAATTCCGTACACGTATACTGAAAATACGTATAACGAAAAATATGAGTGACAGGTATGCCGTTGGTATACACTGGTATACTGGCGGTATGTCGGTCAAGAAGAAAATCTATAAGTTGAAAAAATTTAAAGCGTTCCGAAAACCAAGAAAATACGAAATACAGTACATAAATACGTAGCCGTATATAAATACCGATACTATGAGACAAGCCTCACATAGGTAGTACTAGTCAGTGGATTATTAAGTAAACTAATAATTATACAATTAGAAGTTGTACTCACTAGAATCCTCATTGGGTTAGCAATTAATGTAACATTAGTATACTTCAATAATAATTTCTAGGTGTATGACTAGAATAATATTATATTTTAGAATATGGTTGATAGCTGGTGAGGATATTTAATAACTCTTTGTAATGTTACTATATATACTTGATTTGATATCACATTCCTTATCTTAATGGTGCCCATTGTCATACTTAACCAACTAGCTTGGTATTAGCTTAATCATAATAGTTATCGTACGATCTAGTTATATGTATTAATCTCACATGATAACTAATCAATCTAGCAACATTTTGGTAAGATCGCACCCATGTAATTAAATTTGTACTCCCATTGGGTTCATTTTTGGGCAACGAATACATTTTGAACTTATCGTTTGATTCCAAGATTTTTGTAATGCCCCGTCCCGCTCAGCTCAATCGGAGAAATCGAAACGATAACGGCGTTCGGACTTAGCCATGTAATGGCTGCTCGAAGACCCGTACGGTCGAGGCGACTCCTCGCTAAGGTGGGTGGCTTCGGTGAACTTGCCTTAGCTTGGCCTTCACACTAATAAAATGAAAGTTTTCAAAAGCATGGTTGGCTAAGTCGGGCTGGGCATATACACCAAGAATTATGTCGACCTTAGAAAAGTCGTGTGCAAAACTCGAATCGTTTCAAATGGGATAGAATTTGACTAGACTTATAGAATACGGGATGGCTATCAATAGGGATGCCATCAGACGATGTTATCGTCGATGCGATATAGATTAGCGTACTTGGATTTTGAGGAACGGTTCGAACGAAAGTTCGAAGTTATCGAATAATGAATCAAAACTTGTTTCGAGAATTTGTAGAATAACTTCATCCCTGAGTGGTATATGGGATAGCCTCGAGGATGTTGATCGATTGAGGATATGGGGTGCCAATGAGTCTATCAGCAAGCGACGGGTAAGCAAAGCCTTATAAAGAGTGTTTCAAAGTTAGTCATGACTTGATAGCTAGCATGAAATTGATTTGAATGAATTAGAAATGACGCATACGAGATTGGGATTGCGCAAGTATGAAATACGAGAATAATTGAGTAGGAAAAAATTGAATCGATGAAAAGTTAAGGTGTACGAATGGATGACTCGATCGAGAAAATCGATATAAATCGTATATGAAAAGTTAGCAAGACCGGATGATAGCGTGCATGGAAATGATTCAAATATTTGAGAATGACTCTAAGAATTGGAATAGATGTTGCTCGATGATTTGAGTTAGCATAGATCGATGCGTTTTGAGAAAATATGTTGCTCGATGACTTAAAATAGATGGATGAATATACATGATTATGGGTTTGAACGAAATGATCATGTGACTAGTTTGGGGATTAATGATCGAATTTTTGATCTTGAAATATCGAAGAGATTAGGGTATATCCAATTCGGATGATAGTATCAGTTGCATGACTCGAAATTCGTTGCAAATGAAGATCGTCAGGTTACGTATATCATCGATGGTATTGAGGCGTATCAAAGATCGATATACAATAACTCGGACGTACTCTGATTCGAGGAATGACGATCATGTAAAGTGTTATTGTTTTGATGGATACTATACTTAGGATTTTGATTTGGAATGAATGTTTGGATGAAAATAATCGTGTCTTGATTTCTTCGATAATAACCACAGCATCGACGATCTTGTCTTGTACGAACGCAACTCCAGTCTCGTACATGCGTCACGTCGAATTTGGGGCGATTGTTCCGTATAAGCGCTGACATGGTGATTCATGTTGCGAGAATGATCGAACTCAGGAGATCAAGGCATGATAATTTGGATTGCTTCGACTTATGGTTTGATGCGAAGGTAAATTCGAGGATGGGTCAGACTTGTGATTAACGACTAAGTAAAACTTGAGGATTGAGTGGATCCAATCTGCATATCAAGAATGAATTAGTCTAGACTCAATACAAGAGCTACGTCCCGATGAGAATGATTATCCTGCGGGAGCATTGGCATGGTGATTCATGTCCACTATAGATTATTAGACTTATGTGAGATTGGAGCGTGATATATTGTCATGCTTGACGACCTTGTAATCGAATACTTGAATTGTGATAAGCGATTTAGGAAATATGGAATAAGAATTATGGTTTAGTGACAAATTATGATGTAGTGTGCTTGACTTGGAAAGGATGAATAGGTGGATTATATCGATCGTGTTTGAAGAGATGGACTACGCAAACTGCTTGTTGGGCGAGCAATATTGATATGTCAAGGAATTGGTTGAGTGAACTTACGATAGGATGGCTTTGCTGAATGACTCGAACCCCTTAGAATAAGTGTTGCAAGAGTAAATAGGAGAAATCTATGCTCGAAATTTAAAAATTGGAGTGATGCGAGCTTGGGTAGAAAACCCGTATTATTAACTTTGGTTTGACCTTAGGAATGGGGTCAGTATTGATATTATTGTTGGGGAACTATGATTCCAATACTGACGTTGACTTTAGCCTGGAGATATGGCCTAGCGGTTAGGTAAGACGTCTGTGTTTTGAGAGGTAACATCGGTATGATTGATCTTACGGATTGGTAGGATTAAGGAATGGTATTGATGGATAGAATGATTCATAAGTAGGGAAACCCCACTCATGAGGCTCGGCTGACATGCATATATTTCAAGGACGCCTGAATATGTGCATGATCCGACTCGAGTGAAAATAGCATATTCTCTTTCACGAGACTTGGCTGAAATGCATGTACTTTAGGGACGCTTAGAATATGTGCACGATCCAACTAAATGATACGTTAAATCTGAGTGAGACTGAAGAAACTGAACGGTATAGGATTTTAAAATCATATTTCAAGCAAAGGATTATGGTAGTGCGATCGTTGGTTTGAAATAAAATAGAATATTGATTTAGGCATTGATGAAAGTCAGGATTTGAAGATTGGTTAAGATAAGTGTGTACTCAGTAAGTTTCAAGGCCGAAACTTTTTCTAAGTGGTGTATAATGTAATGCCCCATCCCGCTCAGCTCAATCGGAGGAATCGAAATGACAACGGCATTCGGACTTAGCTATGCAACGGCTGCTCGAAGACCCACACGGTCGAGGCGACTCCTCGCTAAGGTGGGTGGCTTTGATGAACTTGCCTCAGCTTGGCCTTCACACTAATAAAATAAAAGTTTTCAAATGCACAAGTAGGCTTGATAATAAAAGAGACAAATTCACATAGCTAAGGGAATAATCCCAAGTCAGGTCGGCATGAGTTAGAATTGGAAAGGTCCCACAGCCGGCATCGAAGTATTGCACGATGTGCTTTCAAAATAATACTCGGTCCTTCATCCCATGGATTGGGAGAAAGAAGTTGGTCTAAGTTGCCTCAAAGCCATGAATTTAGCCTAGTCATAGGCGTCGCACATGTAGATGCTTGATAAAGCAAGCACGGTCCCATCATCCAAGGCTTGGCATAGCCTTTGCTCGTCCCACGGGTTAAGTTGTATCGCACGGCTTATGGCATATGTCTAGGCATCCAAAGAACTTGGTTGTTCAAGTCGAAGCGTGCACGACACGTTCCCTATAATGCGAGGCTTGGCATAGTCTTTGCCCATCAAGTTGTTGCACGATTAAGTTAGGCAAAGTTATGCTGGGCTATCAAAGTCATAGCAAGCACTATCCAATGTTATATGCGGTTTTCAAGTCACTTAGTCCCACGATCTCAAGACTCGTCACATAAAGTATGACTTGGGCGGTAGTGTCACTTAGAAAATAAGTCGGTTTAAGGCACGAGCCACAGATGGTTCAATAAAAAGTTAGCCACGGTCTATGGCACATGAAGAATACATTTTGTTCAAGTTATGCTTGAAGGCTATCAAATAGCCATTCATGAGTTATATCAATAAGAGTATGGAGACACTGAAACCATATTGGGACTGTAGGTCAGTCGTCGAAAAGAAATATGTCGGGACTGTAGGCCAGTCGCCGAAAAAATATGTTGGGACTGTAGGTCAGTCGCCGAGGCACCCTTGTTTGGGCTCTGTAAAGAAGTATGGAAAAGAAAATAAGTAAACCAAAGGAAAGTAAGTTGTGACAGTTAGGCCATGCATTTACGTTGAGTCTAGAAGTTCTCGTAGGTGCGTGGTCATGGACAACTTGTCGACAAGGTTTCGTGCCCTCGATTCGAAAACCTGGGGCCACAGGACCGTATCGGCCTAGGAGGGAAGCAAGGTAGTTAGGCAAGAACACGCCACCGGTGATTCGAGGATTTGAGCAGGGCTAGCTACCCTTAGCTACAAGGGTCTCGTCTTCACAACCTACATGTCCAAGATGGCTTGGATTGTCAGTGACCTTTCATATAGATAAGTTGGTGTGTTGAGCGACAATCCACATGCACGGTGTTGGTCAAATAAAAGAAAGTGCAAGCACGACATGAATGGAATAAAGATGGTATGCACGGGTGCAATACAAGTCTTAAGAAGCCTAAGATTTGCCAATAGAAAAGGCACGTACTTCGATGCAAAATTTGGCGTCGTGTATTAAGTGGTTGGCATAGAGTTGCATAAGTCAGACTTGAGTCATTTTGAGTTTAGTCAAGAAGGACCGTAGGACAAGTTTGTTTAAGTCATGCTAAGTTGTGAGGCACGGCCTAGATTTTGAAGCATGAACCAAGTCGATGACACGAATCATGTTGTCGCGTTCCAAAGTATAGGCCATAAGGCAAGCACGAGTCGATACGTTGATGTTGGAAGCACAGGAATGGTCTAGAGGCAAGGATAAGGAAGTTATCGGTACGATGGCACAATGATGGTCTAAAGACACAAATAGGCCAGGTATCTATGTCCTAAAATCGATCTTAAGACAAGAATAGAAAGACAATCATAAAGGGTTTATGTTGTACAAAGAAAATGAACGTGTTAGTTTTGTATGGGTGGGCGAGGAGCTCACTCCACCAGTACAGTTGAGTACTAACACCCACATAGTATTTATGTGCAGGTACAGGTAGAAGTCCGTTGGCACGGAGCTCGTTTGGATGCGTCGAGACATCGAGTCCCTTGGCATTTTGAGGCATGCGGTCGCATGGAGTCTGAACTTATACAGGACATAATATATGGACATCGCCTATCTGAAGCTTTCGTTGGCTCGTCAAATTATACTGAGAGATGAGAGAGAGCAGAGTGACTTGTATTGAGAGAAAAGTGAGCTTGAGTGATTGTAATAATGGCCTCATGCCACATTATAATCTTTGTTTCAATATCAATAAAGAGCATTTTGAATGACTTGTATTTTTCTTCAAGTTTTTGCTGCTGTTTATTCAATGTTTCTGCTTGAAAGTTCTGTGCGACGACCCCGTCGCAAGCTTTTGTAATCGGTCGTTATGAAACTGCTTTGCCCGGGCACAATCTAGGCATGGGCGGCATCATGCCTTAGCGAGGATGATCGGTCCTACGGGATTGGGGCGTGACAATTTTTAGATACTTCGTGGGTTCCTGAGTTTAGTTCACATACTGATATCCCTTGTATCGATATCCTTCAGGCAATTATAAATTGCCTCATATTTATTGTTTACTCATGTTGTTATTGTATGTTATATTTCTGCTTCCATACTACTTGTTGATATCATGTGTGTCCGAGTATAACTCGAGTGCTAGTGACGGTATACGTCGATAAGTAGTTTTATTCATATTTATATATCATGACCTAGTTGTTAGTTGACGAACTCGAAAGTTGTGGAGGTATTTTGATATCTCCAACGACCTTGACATGATATTATACATGACACAATAATGAATATTCATGATAGGACATGTGTCATCATATTTGACTGACTATCGATACGTACGGAATGTATATCAATATAGTTCGTAGATGATACTAAAATGTTATTAATTTATCATAGTTATGATCTTAACAACGTCAACGAACGGGGGGGTACCGTCACTACATCTATAGATGTAATGCCCCGTCCTGCTTAGTTCAATAGGATGAATCGAAACGCAACGACGTTTGAACTTGGCCATGCAACGGCTTGCTCGATATCTCGTTCGGTCGAGGCAACTCCTCGCTTAGGTGGGTGGCTTCGATGAACCTGCCTCAACTTTGTTTTCATATTTAATAAAATAAAGTTTTTATATGCACTGAGTAGGCTTAGTAATAAAAGAGATGAACCCACATAGCTAAAAGAATAATCTCATTTGTGTCAAGTGTATGTAGAACATGGAAATGTCAACTTGTTGCCTAGAATATCTCTTCACGAAGTGTTTTCAAAGTTGACACTCGATCTTTCGACCTCTCATGATTGAATTAAACAGGATTTTGCCACATGCTATCGACTTTGTGTCATAGTATGCATGTTTTTACAGATTGGGTGTCGTCTTAGCATGTACGTTCCTACGGTGTCAAATCTTGTCATATAGAGTAAGACCTGGTTGGTGGCACTGCACGAAACACGATTGGTTCAAGTTAAGCAAGAAGTCTATCAAATAGTCGGTCCTGAAAATGAGTTAAAGGATATGGAAATATAAAAAATTCTCAGGACCGTTAGTCGTCGAAGCAGTCCCTAGTTTTGGGAGCTGCATAAAAATACGGAAAGGAAAGATGAGAAATAGTTTAGAAGCATGGTGAGTTAAGTCGAGGCTTGCATGGTCATTGGACAACTTGTGCACAAGGTTTGAGTTCTTCGAACGATTATCGGGGCACTGGGATCGATTGGACCTAGGAAGAATTATGCTTGTGGAACCCTCGGATGGTGTGCGACCTAACCCGAGGGGTACGCGGTATAGCAGGTATTGAGAGAAATTTGGCGAGATTGTGCCTCGTTTTGACGAACGTACCGTCTTATCCTTATGGTCCAAGGATAGCATATCATGCTAGTGACCCTTCATATAGTTTGAGTCGGCATAATAGCGACAATCCGCATGCATGTCTTAGATTGAGTCAGAAAGTGTATGCATTGTACGAATGAGCCAAGAAATGTGTGCACAGTATGCATCACAAATATTGTGCAAAAGATTTGGCTGCAACAGAGATACGACTTTCTGCACGAGACTTGGTTTTATGGTCTGGTAAATTTGACACAAGTCCTTATGTTGTAAGTATATTGTTGTGTCAAAACAGAAAAGGCCACAAGATAAGTATGAGTAATTTTACACTATGTTACGAGGCACGACCATGATGTTGTTACACGAATGGGCTTTATGGCATAACCATGTTGTTGCAACACGAGTAGGCTTGGGGTATATGCTATGAAATTGATCCTAAGTCAAGATTAGAAGGACCACAAAAGAATAGTTCATACTCACTAAAATTTAACGTGTTGGTTTTGTATAGGTGAGCGAGATGCCCCCCACCAATATGGTTGTGTACTGACACCCTACCAATTTGTATGCAAGTTACAGGCATTTGCTAGTTCGAGACGGAGCTCGCTTGGATGCATTGAGGCATAGAGTTCCTTGGCATTTTGAGGTGCGCGGTGTAGGCCTCAAAAATGAAAGTCACGCTGAGTTGATCAAGACGGAGTCAAAAGTCACGCTCAGTTGATCCAGACAATATAAACAAATCACGCTGGGGAGACAGCTCATCATTTGTCAGAGAGTAATTATGACTGACAGCACAACAGTCGAAGAATGTCTCTTCGTATGCCACGTATGCATAGACTTCGAGAGATCATCGCCGTCTATTACGTGATTTTTGAAATCTTCTTCAGCAAGACTCAGCCTATGTCGAGTTGGCGTACCAAAAGGGTTTCTTGTCATTTAATGCGACTGACAAAGCAATCACTGTCAGAGATTTTGTGTCAGTCGAGACACGCCAAATCAAGATAGCTGGCAGTTCTATCTCAAGTCTGCGTGTATTTGTGATCTTCATCTCAAGTTTGCGTGGATTCTGAAGTTTTCTTCCTCAAGTTTGCGTGGATTTTTGAGTTCTTTTGCCTTGAAGTCTGCGTGGATCCTGAAGCTTCCTGTCCCAAGTTTGCGTGGATTTTGAAGCTTTCTACACCGAGTTCGCGTGGATTTTGTCTTCAACAAGTCTGCGTGGATTTCATCAAATTGGAGTACGTGGCAGCCATGCCACTGATCTCTCGCCTGCGTGTCCTGTAACTTGCATACGACTCATGCATGATTGTCATGTGTCCAACAGTTACAGGTCACGTCCAGTAACTGCTCACAGCCTTGCGTATGTTAAATCCTGCGTGATTTTCAACTAAGCACAGGCTGTGAAGACAGTTATCTTTTCAGTTATTATTTTTGACTCTATAAATAGAGTTCTTTTTCTCATTCATTGTACAGATACATTGATATCTACTGTCAAAATTTTGAGAGCTTTTCTTCTTCGTATAGTCCAAGGGATAAAGTGATCGTCTTCTAGATCGGATTCCTACAGTTGTAATTTTCCCAGAAACACAACAAATAAAGAGAATTTCTTTATGGAAAACAAATTGGCGACTCTGCTGGAGAAAACCATCTCCTCTTCTGAGATGGCAACAACTCAATGCGACACTTCGTCAATCGGCTCGACGAAGAAGGTGATGACGATCAAATTCGATCAACTCGCCTATGAAGAAATACAGCGGGCTAAGGGTGGCAAGCCCACTCCAGCCTCCATCATCACTGCCAAGTCGAAGGGATACTCTGTCTATATCCCTAAGAATCAGTTGGCAGTCAATGGTGAAGTCTCTGCCACAGTGTCTGCTTCTAACACTGGCAAGAGCTCTACTGCAAGCACGCACACACTTGTGCGCTCGAAAATGACAGCAATCAAAGATCACGCTAGCAGTACTGGCTCCTTAGCCAAATCTGTTCCAGTGTGTATCTCCAAAGTTGAAAGTCACGCTGATAGTACTGGCTCCTTAGCCAAATCTGTTCCAGCGTGCAAATTCAACCCTAAAAGTCACGCTGACAGTACTGGCTCCTTAGCCAAATCTGTTCCAGCGTGCAAATTCAACCCTAAAAGTCACGCTGACAGTACTGGCTCCTTAGCCAAATCTGTTCCAGCGTGCAAATTCAACTCTAAAAGTCACGCTGACAGTACTGGCTCCTTAGCCAAATCTGTTCCAGCGTGCAAATTCAACTCTAAAAGTCACGTTGACAGTACTGGCTCCTTAGCCAAATCTGTTCCAGCATACAAATTCAACCCTAAAAGTCACGCTGACAGTACTGGCTCCTTAGCCAAATCTGTTCCAGCGTGCAAATTCAACCCTAAAAGTCACGCTGACAGTACTGGCTCCTTAGCCAAATCTGTTCCAGCGTGCAAATTCAACCCTAAAAGTCACGCTGACAGTACTGGCTCCTTAGCCAAATCTGTTCCAGCGTGCAAATTCAACCCTAAAAGTCACGCTGATAGTACTGGCTCCTTAGCCAAATCTATTCCAGTGTGCAATCCCACATTCAACAGTCACGCTGACAGTACTGGCTCCTTAGCCAAATCTGTTCCAGCGTGTAATTCAAAAATCAAAAGTCACGCCAACAGCACTGGTTCTTTAGCCAAATCTGTTTCAGCGTGTATTTCATCAGAGAAGAATAACTCCTTAGTTATCTCTTCTTCTTTACCGAGTTCTACTAGAACTGGGGGTGGTCTTCCACATAAAGTCCCTTCGAAAAGGAATAACTCTTTAGTTGTTTCTTCTGCTCCTGTAGTTTTTACTTCAGGAACAGCTTTGACTGATACTTTTGTTAGTCAAAGGAAAGGAGATGGTCTTTTGACTACTCTTCCTTCTGGACATTCTATGTCTCAAAATCTGAATGAGTCTAAGAAGAAATATTCCTTAATATCTTCTCCTATGACTTCTTCAAATTGGGCACAGAATCTGTCCATTAAAGAGGGTCTGTTACCAACTCCTAATCAAAGGAGTGGTTCAACTCTTCCTTCTCTGCAAATATCCAGATCAATGGAAGGAAAACTCCATGTTTCCAAAATTAATGTGTTACCTTCCACTGATTTAAGAACAAAACTCAGTACTTCTGGTGTTAAGAAACCATATCAATTGGATATGAAGATAAAAGATCCAGATGCAGAGTATGCAAGAAATTATGTGGCTCATATTAATTACTCTTTGTATAATCAAGAGCCATTAAGACCCAAGAACAGGAAGTATACTCCTCAATCTTCACAAACAGATTTACGGAAATATCTTCAACAGAAGAGAAGGAGTAATTCTATGTCAAAGGAACATACTGAATGTGACTTCTATCCAAGAGTCATAATTCAGTGCAGATGTCAATCAACGATTCAAGACCATGATGATCATGAATGTAACTTCCAGCCAAGAATCATAATGCAATGCAGAGGTCAAACTAAACGACAGTCTGTCTTCAATAGGATTCAATATGAACCTATGCCTGATGAAGATGAGCCTTTGTTTGCCTCTGTCAACATGACTTCTCGGGACACCGGGGGTAGGGTTGATAGTCCAGATAGAGTATATAGAAACACCAGAGCAAGAGTCCTGGCTTCTAGTCAAAGAAATTTGATCCCTAAAGATGATTCTGAATTCCTTGGAGAATCTAACTTTCCATCTCTTCCTACTGGGGGTAATTCTCCTATAGTTGACTTTGATGCACGAAGCAATGATTCAGAGCATACAACATCCACTAGTTCATCAATAATCCCTCATACAGTCACGATTTACATGGTTGATGGGAATACTGATGAACCTTCTTCTTCTTTGACTCCTCAAGATCAAAGAATTGCTTCTTTGGAACAGCAAATGAAGTCTATGACTGACACAATGAAGTCGATGTATGAACTCATGACAGCTCAGTTGCAAAATTGACAGACTGTACCAGATGCCATACCAGTTGATACTGATATAAGTCCAGTACAAGTTCCTCCAGCAGTACAATCCAATACTCCTGGACCAGCTCAACCAAATCCTAGTCTCTCTGGAGCTGGGGGTAGTGCTTACAATGCTGTTCCTCCTCCCAACTATTCTCTACAAGCCACAACTCCACAATCTTCGGGAGTTGTCTCTGAAGAATTGAAGAATCTCAAAACTCAATTCGAGGCATTCAAACAGAGGATGGTTTACAAAGGTTAGGCATCAAGCAGCCTTATCCGATAGAATGGAAGCAAGTATCATATCCTCCTAAATACAAGCCTCCTACTATCTCATTCTATGATGGAACCACTTCTCCAAGTCAGTTTATTAATCACTTTGAAGTGATGACTGATCAACTGCAACCAAGTGATGCCCTCCTTACTCGGGTATTTATTGGATGTCTCAAGGGAACGGCTTATGAATGGTATAGGAGTCTCCCAGATGAGAGCATTACCTCATTTGCTGGTTTCAAACAGATGTTTCTTGAAAGGTTCTATGAAGGGCTGAATGACATGACTATGTCTGCTCTTATTAGAATCAAGCAGAAAAATAATGAATCCACAGAGGAATACATTGAACGGTTTCGAAGAGAAGCTCTGAAGATGCCTCTTGGAACCCCTGATGCTGTCACCATTGATACGTACAAATCAAACTTGTTGCCAATCATCAGTATGTGGACAGGGTCCACTCAATTTCAAGATTGGCCTTCCTTCATAGTCAGTGCCAAAGCTGCAGAAATCAGTGCTGAAACCTTCAAAGGTTTAGGAGTGCAGATGATTCCTAAAGAAACAGGACAAGGTGCTAACAATAAAAACGATGCTCGCAAGGGAAAAGAAACTCTTGAAGTTAATCTTCAGAGCAAAGATGCATCAAATGTTCAAACTCCTGCCTCTACAACTCAACAATCAAGAACAACTCGCCCCAAAGAAGAATATTCTTTCGATGACGACGATGTCCTTGGTATCTTTGAATGTCTGCTGAAAGGTAATAAGATACAATTACCTGAGATCAAGAAACCTGATGAAGCTGGTAAGACAGATCATCCCAAATACTGCCCATATCACAGAATGCTGGGTCATACAATTCGTACATGTTATGTACGGAAAGGAAAGATCCAAGAAATGATTAAATCTGGAGCTATCTCTCTTACTCTAAAAGAGAAGACTGTCACTTCTAATGTCGTCTCTATGCAATTCGGAGATTTCCCTCCTCAACTCCTTGAAGGCGAGATTGTTCCTATTCCCAAGGCGACTCTTGAAATAGTAAATATTCCTCCTCCACAGTCTGAAGGATTAGCACCAATCACTTTAGAGACTGGAGAAATCATGTGGATCCATCCTGATCTAGTGGCAGATTTTGAATCTCCTTCTCCTCAAAAAATTTCTTCTCGAAAGTCCAAGAAGGCTGGAAAGATCAAGTCATGTCATATGACTTCTCTTGGGTCTACCTCTGACACAGAGCCAAAAGACAAAGAAGAAGCACTTGTTAGTGCTACTCGAACGGGGAAACCTTACCTAAAGGATTATTCTAAAAGTCCTGAGGATCCTCTTGATATCCCTCCAGCTGATAAAAATGCTTCTAATGTTCTTCCTGAAGAAGAATCATCCACTGAACCTGTTCTTCCCAAGCCTACAACCCTGGAGAAAGGCAAACAACAGGCTCGGTTTGATAAGCCAATCAAGAAGTCCTCTCCTCTTGGACTTCAGAAGTCTTATAATTTTGACATTTTGGCTCAACTTGCTAATACTCCGGCTAGAATGTCCCTCTTTGAACTTCTACGTCTTTCCAAAGAGACTCGGGAGACGTTAAGTGAAGCACTTCTACAAGCTGACTCTTGTCTTGCACAATTAAAGAAGCCAGATGCGGAACCTGCCACTTGCTTACATTGCAACAGTGTACTAGAGATTATCCCAAATATCACCTTTACACAAGATGACATGCTACTGGAGGATAATCGACATGACCGACCTCTCTACTACACTGGTTATATTGATACGATGAAGATAGATCGTATCCTCATTGACCCAGGGTCTACTATAAGCATAATGCCAAAGAGTTTGTTAGATGAACTAAAAATCCCTCTTCACAAGCTCTCCAAGACGGTTACTACTATCTTGGGATTCAATCAAAGCCGAAACGAGCCTTTGGAAAAGATTCATCTGAAGCTTTAGATAGGCGATTTCAGATCTAAAGTCACTTTCTATGTGATCGAGATCGCGGGATCCTATAATCTTCTTCTGGGGAGGCCCTTTCTTCATGAAAATAATGTGGTGCCTTCTACTCTTCATCAGTATTTTAAATACATTGATAGCGATGGAAGAGTACAAAAAGAAGTTGCTGATATAAATCCCTTCCATGGGGTTGAAGCTTATTTTAATGATTCTCGGATGTACAAAGAAGAGTATACAAGGATCATACAAGCCATGGAGAAAGAGGATTCACAAAGTGAGACCTTAATAATCCCTGTTAAAGGTCGAACTACTCAACAACAATCTTCCAAACTCTCTGGAGAAGGTTCTTTAATCATTCCAGTGAGTGGACGGATCTCTCCACTATCTCAGTCATCTTCACAAGATACTCTGCTAATTCCAGTTGGAGGGCGGATTATTCTTCCATCTCAAGCTTCAAGGGAGCTCACCTCTTCTGAGCCATTTGTTATCGATCTTAATCGAAACAAAGCTTCTTCTTCTTCTCCCCCTTTAGTCATTGACTTGGCTAAAATCTCTAAGGCTCAGCCTTCTCCCAATGTAAATATTACTGCTTTTACATTTAATGAAAAGTCTCCACCTTTGCAGTACGCTGATGTGTGTAATTATGTTCATAGTTATTTACATCTGTTAGATGACTTGAACACAATAACCATAGGAGTTGTACAGACTGTTCATACAGATGTATCTCTAGAACCTGTACAATCTTCATACTTTCTAGTTCCAAGCAGAAAGCCAGGAGACATTCCAATATTCTTCTACAAAGGGCCTCAAAATCCTTCTGATCTTGAAGATGATGACAAAAATGATGACACTGGAAGATTACAACTACGTCGTTATAGTCAGCAATCTAGAGATATCATCAAAAATATGGGCTATGACTTCAGGACTGGCCTCAATGATGGAAAAGGAAGAAAAATGCCTGTCCGGATTCCTCCTCTGAAATATGGAAGGACGAAATACGGATTGGGTTATACTGCTCCTACTCCTTTCATCAATATTATCCATGAAGATCCCGAGTCTGATGAAGATAAGAGATCTGATTCTTCTAGTACCACTTCTTGGGATTCCGATACAAGTATCGGGGACTTCTACTGCAACATTTTGTCTTCCAATATGGTTTCCATTGACCATTCTGAAGAAAGTGATGAAGACGAAGAAGAGTTTGAAATCTCACCTGAATCAGAACAGTGGGCCCAAAGATTAGATAATCAATGGGAGTTCCGTTTCGAGCAAAAAGAACCTCCGACTGAAGATAAACTTGTTCAAATAGATGTTGGTGAAGAGGGATCTCCTAAACCAATATTCATCAGTGAAAGTCTTTCAGAAACTGATAAGAAAGACATGATCAAACTCATTCGTGATTATATCGATGTCTTTGCTTGGAGTTATGAAGATATGCCAGGGCTTGATCCTCAAATTGCAACTCACAAACTCAATATCTTGTCGAATGCTAAACCGGTCAAACAACAACAGCAACAATTTCGTCCAGACATCATGGATGTAATTAAAGCTGAAGTCAATAAACTCATTACCTCTGGGTTTATTAGAGAGGAACAACATCCCGATTGGGTGGCTAATATTGTTCCTGTTCTTAAAAAGACTGGCAAGATCAGAGTATGCATAGACTTCCGCGATCTCAATGCGGCATGTCCTAAAGACGAATTCCCTCTACCAATTACTGATGTCATGGTTGATAATACCTGTAGATTTGAACGAATGTCATTCATGGACGGGTATTCTGGGTACAATCAATTCAAAATGTTTCCAGAAGACGAGAAGCACACTTCTTTCAGAACGCCGATTGGTACATACTGTTATACAGTTATGCCATTCGGTCTCAAGAATGCAGGAGCAACTTATCAACGAGCTATGAGCACTATATTCCGTGAACATTTACGAAAAACAGTCGAATGCTATGTTGATGATATTGCAGTCAAAAGTCGACAAAAGGAGGATCATATCCAAGATTTGAAGACTATATTTGATCTAATGCGTAAGCATCAATTAAAGATGAACCCTACTAAGTCCTTCTTAGGCGTCTCTAGTGGTAAATTTCTCGGCTTCGTCATTACCTCTAAAGGTATACACGTGGATCCCGAGAAGATCAAAGCCATCCAAGAGATGCGTCCTCCACGCACCTTAAAAGAGCTACGAGGATTTCAAGGAAGAATCGCTTATATCAGGAGATTCATCTCTAATTTATCAGGACGCTGCAGACCATTCAACAAACTTATGAAGAAAGGTGTCTCTTTTGTCTGGAATGATGAATGTCAGAAAGCATTTGATGATATAAAACAATATCTGATGAGTCCTCCAGTATTGGTACCTTCCGTCTCAGGAATACCGTTCCTCCTCTATACTCGAGCAATGAGTCATTCATTGGGTGCATTACTCGCTCAAAAGAATCAAAATGGCCATGAACAAGCCATTTATTATCTCAGCCGTACTATGACCGGAGCTGAACCTCGATATTCACCGGTTGAAAAAGAATGTCTAGCCTTGATGTTTGCTGTCCAAAAGACACGTCATTATATCATTGGCCAGACTATTCATGTCATCTCCAGGATCAATCCTATACGGATCATGATGAAGAAACCCAGTGTTTTGAATTCTCGATTAGCTAACTGGGGAATCCTACTTGTTCAGTATGACATGCACTATATTCCTCAGAAATCAGTCAAAGGACAAGCTTTAGCTGATTTTCTGGCTGCTCACTCAATTCCAGAAAATTCAAAACTCTATGATGAAATCCCAGATGAAGTCCTAGATTCAAATTAAATTGCTGAAGAAAATCCTACTTGGCGTCTATTCTTTGATGGAGCATCAAGAATTGGTCCTAATGGCGATATTGTCGCTGGAGTTGGAATTGTTCTTGTATCGCCAGAAGGTCTTGCTATCCAAAGAGCTTATTCTCTCGATCAGCCGTATTCAAACAATGTAGCTGAGTACAATGCATTACTTATTGGTCTTCAACTCGCTAAACATCTGAATATTCAATATTTGGAGGCGTATGGAGACTCTAAACTCATTGTCAATCAGATCAGGGGTACTTATGAAGTTCGCCATCAAGATCTGGTTTCTTATCATAAAATAGCTATATCTATGGCTTCTTCGTTTGAAGAATTCTTCATTGAATATGTTAGGCGAGCATGTAACACAGAAGCTGATGCCCTTGCTAATCTTGCAGCGGTGCTGGCTATTCCAATCAGACGGCAACAAATGATTGTTGTTCGTAATCGAGAATTATTTCATCTTGAAAATAATTTGACTCTAGGACTTCCAGTTGACATTGAAGAATCAACATCTCATGACGTCAACACAACAAGAGGATTTGGATTCAGTTGTAAATCGATGTCATCTTCATCCGATTCCAGCATGGAATTCATCTTCAGTAACTCGACTGAGAATCAAAATACGGATAAAGATTGGAGACTTTCTTTCTTAGATCTCGTATTATATGATATTCTTCCGGATGATCCGAGTGAGGCAGCATCTATCAGACGACGATCACTCAGATTCTACTACAATTATACAACAAAGACCTTATATCGTCGAGCTTATGATGGTTTACTCCTTCGATGTGTTGCCGGTGACGAAGCTCAACAAATCATTCGCGAAGCACATGATGGAATTTGTGGAGCACATCAGCCAGGACCAAAACTTTAAGACCGTATCCGACGTATGGGTTATTATTGGCCCACCATGGTATCTGATGCCATCGAATATGCAAAGAAGTGTAAAGCTTGTCAAATCCATGTAGATTTTATTCATCAACCTTCGGAATTTCTACACCCGACGGCAGCATCATGGCCCTTCGAAGCTTGGGGCATGGACATTGTCGGCCCAATCAATCCACCGTCATCTAAAGGTCATCGGTTCATTCTCGTAATAACCGATTACTTCTCCAAATGGGCCGAAGCCATTCCTTTATCTGAAGTTAAGACGTCTAATGTCATCAGCTTTATTAAGCACCACGTCATCTACATATTTGGTGTTCCTCGACGCATTATTCATGATAACGGACCACAGTTCGTCAGCCAGAAATTTACTCGATTCTGTGACGATCACCGGATCAACAATGTGGCTTCTACCGCATATAATCCAGCAGCTAACGAATTAGCAGAAGCTTTCAACAAGACTATCATCAAACTCCTAAAGAAGTTTGTCTCCACTAACAAACGTAATTGGAGTGACAAGCTCGGGGAATGTTTGTGGGCTTATCGCACTACAGTTCGTAATGCTACCAAATGTACACCTTTCTCTCTGGTGTATGGTTGCGAAGCTGTTCTTCCATTAGAGATTCAAATTCCTTCTTTAAGGATAGCAATCGCTAATGAACTCACTGCTGAAAATAACGATCGTCTTCGACTTCAGGAATTAGAAGCTCTGGATGAAAAGCGATTATCTGCTCAACAGAATATTGAATTCTATCAAGCTAGAATTTCAAGTGCTTTTAATAAAAAAGTCAGAGTTCGATCATATCAAAAAGGAGAACTTGTTCTAACAGTCAGACGTCCTATGACTATGACTCATATGAGTAAGGGCAAATTTGACGCAAAGTGGGAAGGTCCCTATATTGTGAGCAAAGTTTTCTCAAATAGAGCTTATCAACTCTCAGAATTGGATGGTCGAAAAGTTTTGATGCCTATTAATGGCAAATTCCTTAAAAAGTATTATGTATAAATGTAAATACCTGTAATCATCAGACAAATTCATGTTTAAAAAAATAAAATTTTTATTTTATTTTTATGAATGATGATACATGACATTAAGGAAGATCACTATTATCCTTCTCTACTTTTGGACGTGGGTCACTACCGTCCTTCTTAAAGACGTGATCAGCAAAAGAGCCGAGAACCTCCTTGTTAGAACCCACGAGGAATTTGCAAGCGGCCATCCTCATGGCTCTCTCTTCTTCAGTCCTTCCTGGTTCGAGCAGAAAATCCAGAATGTCCCTTGGTGGCTTGGGTGCAGACGAACCTTCGCCTGCTTCCGTCTTTTTCGTTTTGACTGGACCAGCAGGGCGTTCTTCAGTGCCTTTCTGAACCTTTGAGGCTATCTCAGTCTTCTTGGATGCTTCTCCAGATGACATCTTTATGTTGAGGAGTAGAAGTATTCATTCTCGCCAGATTTCTGCTATATTTATAGGCAAAAGTTCCTCATTCATCCGACGTTTCGCATATTCATTCATCCATTCATTTCTCACATTCATCCGACGTTTCACATCTTCATTAATACTTGACGGTTCATCCGTTCATTTATTACATCCACTCGACAGTTCATCTGTTCATCATTTCCTAACGGTTCATCCGTTCATAATCTTCTATCAATTTATTAAGTGGGGATTCGTTATTTATCATGTTTTCATAACCTCTGAATCAATTCCGAATCTACTTACTCATTTGTCATGTTTTGACCTCTGCATAGAAATCAATCTATTTTCTTTTGAGTTCCTACATATTATCACGTCCATAATACCTCTGATAATATCATATACTCTAAAACAGAAAAGAAGATTTCATTATCTATCATGTCCACAATTCATCCACAAATATCATTTGGATGTTTTCAAAGAACTTCGAAGTCTTTTCGACTTCCGAAAAATTTTGAAGTCATCTCAGCGTGACTAAATCCATTTTATCATCTCTATTTTCAAAGTATTTTGAAATAATTTATCATTTTTCAAAAACTTTAAAGGAGGTTTTGTAGGCCTCAAAAATGAAAGTCACGCTGAGTTGATCAAGACGGAGTCAAAAGTCACGCTCAGTTGATCCAGACAATATAAACAAATCACGCTGGGGAGACAGCTCATCATTTGTCAGAGAGTAATTATGACTGACAGCACAACAGTCGAAGAATGTCTCTTCGTATGCCACGTATGCACAGACTTCGAGAGATCATCGCCGTCTATTGCATGATTTTCGAAATCTTCTTCAGCAAGACTCAGCCTTCGTCGAGTTGGCGTACCAAAAGGGTTTCTTGTCATTTAATGCGACTGACAAAGCAATCACTGTCAGAGATTTTGTGTCAGTCGAGACACGCCAAATCAAGACAGCTGGCAGTTCTATCTCAAGTCTGCGTGTATTTGTGATCTTCATCTCAAGTTTGCGTGGATTCTGAAGTTTTCTTCCTCAAGTTTACGTGGATTTTTGAGTTCTTTTGCCTTGAAGTCTGCGTGGATCCTGAAGCTTCCTGCCCCAAGTTTGCGTGGATTTTGAAGCTTTCTACACCGAGTTCGCGTGGATTTTGTCTTCAACAAGTCTGCGTGGATTTCATCAAATTGGAGTACGTGGCAGCCATGCCACTGATCTCTCGCCTGCGTGTCCTGTAACTTGCATACGACTCATGCATGATTGCCATGTGTCCAACAGTTACAGGTCACGTCCAGTAACTGCTCACAGTCTTGCGTATGTTAAATCCTGCGTGATTTTCAACTAAGCACAGGCTGTGAAGACAGTTATCTTTTCAGTTATTATTTTTGACTCTATAAATAGAGTTCTTTTTCTCATTCATTGTACAGATACATTGATATCTACTGTCAAAATTTTGAGAGCTTTTCTTCTTCGCATAGTCCAAGGGATAAAGCGATCGTCTTCTAGATCGGATTCCTACAGTTGTAATTTTCCCAGAAACACAACAAATAAAGAGAATTTCTTTATGGAAAACACGCGGTCGTGTTGGAGTCTTTACCTATACAAGACATAATGTATGGATATTTCCTTCTACAAGTTGTAAGCCTTAATCTTTTGTATTAAGAGATGAGACAAAGCTGAGTGTTTATATTCAGAAAGAAAGTGAGCCTGAGTGTTTGTATTCAAAGAGAAAGTGAGCCTGAGTGATTGTAATCTTGGCCTCGTACCTTTGTAATTCTGTTGCATTATTAATAAAAAGGATTTTGTTTCTATGTAACTTATTTTATTCAACTTTTCTACTTGGGACTTCTGTGCGAAAATCTCGTCCTCAAGCTATTGTAATCGACCATTATGGTATTCGCCTTGCGCAAGCACAACTTAGGCTTGTGCGGCATCACACACATGTGATGACGATCGGTTCTACGGAACTGGGGCATGACAATGGAGACGTATGGGCTACCCAAATCGGTAAACCATAGTATTCAGAGGAAGTACAAAAATGATGATACTTTATTTACAGATGGCCTCTAACGTTCGATGAACTTTATACATGATATACAAATGATTGGATGGCAATACATGTACATCTTTCCTATTCAGCCTACACCTGGAATGCATATGAAAGTTGTCCTTATATTACATACACTTAGATGATTAGCTTACCTTTTACATATTGATATTCAATTATATATTTGGCATATTATGTCTATCTTGTTACGTACCTCTAAGGATCTAGTTTTTTTTTTCAGACTTAGTCGAGCATCCTTATTCAAAGATGTACAACCCATGACTGAATTCCAAAGTCGTACCAATCGATGACACTATGGTTCTTATAAAGGAGTACTCCTGAGTTCGGGTAGGACTCCGTCCTGGGACTCAAGTGTCATTATCTAGTTAGTCGATACTTGAGTATGTTATCTTACTGCTTTCTAGCATTTTCTTATGTACTTTATTTTAGTATTTTGCTAGTGGGTTTGTTCCCACGGACCATTATCAGATGTGTTATAGATTAAACTATCCATGTTACATTTAAGTAGTTGTATAAGCTTCTTCTTATTTATTTGTGTGGATGGTATTTAGATACCACTTGTATAGAAATTGTGAACTTAGAGTTCACGTATCAGCGTAGTATGTCTATGCAGGTCCACTATATAGGAGCCTGCTCTAGTTCATATCAGCTGGTCATGTTACACATTGGTCTCATATATTTTGAGACTGTAACCCAACCTTTCTAAAAATTTCATATTTTCTAAAATTAAATGAATTTCCTTCATTGTTTAAATAGTATTTGTATTACTATAGTTATAAATTTTCCTCAGGCTTGGGCCTTTCCACTTTGAGCCCATCCTTGAAAGCCTAATTTCCATGGCCTGAGTTTGCACTCTCAGAAGGAGAATACAAGTCTACACATTCTTTATTGATTGAGCAATTGATTTTGTTCAAAGCTCTTTCAAATTTTCGGTTGCAACTGCCAAGAGCAGATTCCTCAAATTCCTAATCTTCCCACTCATTTTGATTCCTTCTCTCCAAGAAATCTAGATCTCCAACCACCTATTTAAGGTCGGCATCTCCTTCTTCCTCCTTGTTTCATTGTGGCAAATTCCTGGAGAATTATTCTTTCTTCCCATTCTTTTTTACAAACTTTTCTTATCAATCCATGGTGTGGCTTTGAGTTCTTCACGATCTCTTTCTTTGATTAAGGAGAGCATCTGAATCCTAATGGAGGCAACGAAAGTTCGAGCTCGTCCATAGCAGTGAAGCAGCATTTAAGTTGTTCTTGTCGATTCGTCATTCCTTGATCGAGTGATTGGTAAGTGATCGAATCTTTCAATTGTTTAGAATCGAGTCAATTTGATTAGTATCGATCGACTTTCTTTGAACAGATTTGTTGTGTTCAAATTGGATCGGTTCCCTGTTTCCTTCATTCCAGCAACTTGAGGTGAAACTCTATTTTTGTTGATTTGCTTTAAATTCGAATGTTGGAGTTTAGAATATTTTTTTGATTTATTTTTATTGATCAGATCTAGAGTTTAGATCTGTGATTTTTTTCGATCATCAAATCTTCGTTGAACAAAGCCAGAGGTGAGTTTTCCTGATTTGTGATCAAACCTATTCTAATGATTGAGAAATCATTACATTCTGATACAGTTGAAACATATTCTAATTTTGTGTCCTCCTTAATTCTCCATCTCTGTGTCAGAGTTTCTTGAGTGGATTGTGTGGTTCGATTTAGATTGTGAGATTTGCAATAAATTTATGTGAGTGTGATACTGATCTATTCAAATCTTTATACAATTTGATAGTATTATTTTCTGCTCTGATTATTGTTCTTGATAGATTCTGTTCTAGAAGAACTGGGTGGTGTCGAGCAAGTATTTGTTCTTACAGTGTCAGATACAACCTTGGCTCAGGTAAATCCTATTGTCCTTTTGTGATATCAGATGTTTTTTGACTAGGTTAGCTGTTCGTTTCATAAGGAGGTTATATTTATGCTTAGATCTTGATAACTGAGTTGTAGTTGGACTTTAGAAGTAAATCATGGACCTAGTATCTGTATAACTCAGTATCAGGATTGTTTGAGAAATTGGAGTGATGGCAGGCTACTGTTCTGGATAGTGTTGATTTTGATAAAGGAGTTGGGGTTACACTTAGTATATTCAGTTATCTGGCCTTAGCAAGTATTAGGCATGTACTGATACTTGGGGGAAGTGCAATGGTTGTTTTGCTAACCTTAGATCAGTAATGTTAAACTCTTCTTATGCTGGTTATCGAGTATAGTTTCTTTTTGGTACCATATTATGAGAATCCCTGTGACCTGTATTAGTTATCTGTCCTTTAGCTTTTGTTCATCTCCCTGACATCACAGTATGGTTTAAACTTTACTTACAGTTTAAATTGTTCACCTCATTTGAGTATTGGCAAGCCTTATTTTCAGGTTCTAAGAACTGTTAGACAAGGCCTGCAATTTGTTAAGCAGTGCCTACAGGTTTTGAACAGTCAAGTCTATCAGTGTCCAGTGCTGAGCATTGGCCTGAGAAGTCCTATTTAGAATTCTCGACCAAGGTTGATAGGTCATACTATTGTATTGGTTACTTGAGGTTTTGTTTAGACTAAACCATTGTCAGGATGTTTGGACAGTGAGGAATAGGAACAAGAAACTGGCAGTGGTTCATAGGACTGGGAAGAGGATAAAATGTTATGAATATCATTTGAGTTTTATCAGGTAAATAATAGGGGTGCTTGCACCAGTAATTATTGGTTGTCTGAACAGCAGCTCCCTTAAGCATATCAAGCCTAGATTACCTGGTAACCCTGTTGTCCTCTTATTTCAACTGTTGCAGCAAATTCAGTCATTTCAAATGTCCAGGATTATGATTTAAGTTTGGTAGCATCAGGGACTACTTGATGTATGGAGTGATGGGTTGGCTGAGATTGGATGAAGTAACTGTGTACCTAGAACTCTTTGGTACTCTCTTGATAGGTTCCTTTAATTTTAGCTTGTTCGAATCCCATGTATTTGGTGAACCTTTGGTAACTTCCAACTACATGATTCTTGGAATGAAATAAAGTTTAGTCACTCAATCATGAATGTTGCATTAAGTACAAGGTATCAGAAGAGATATCTGGTAAATGAACCTGAGATAAGTGTTCAGACTGAGAAATATGAGTGGAGCCTATTACTAGATTGGTTTTTAGTTGAACCTTGATTAGTTAATTAGAATTTCAGTTATAAATTTGCTACTTTAGGTAGTAGGATTTTTACTTAGTGATAGCTTTAATGGGTTATTAGTCTCTTACCTGCTTGTTCATTAAGAATATTTTATAAAGAATACATATTACCTTGTTGTAATGACTCTATCCACATCAGTTAACAACTATACCAACTTCACCCTATGTATACTAGTGATTACCTTTTTAACTAAATACTATTCTATCAAGATTGCATTGATCCTGGTCTTTCAAGTTTAGATGGAAACTATAGTTAGTTAGTCTAGAGTATAGTCTTTAATAATCAATGTAGTTAGTAACCTGTTAATTAACCAAATTGAAATCATAACAGGAGGACAACCAGCTTTATTATCTACCCTCGATCACCCTGAGCAAGGCAAGTATACTCCTCGGATTTGCTCATTTACTTCATGTTTTGTGCATTTATTTCATGCTTGTACCTTCCTGTTGGACACGATATTACACGGTCTTATCTTGTGTCTTGTTCCATGAGTTTGCTTGTGTCAGGGAGGGAAAATACTACAAGTGTGTGATCAAACCCAAGTTACGAACTCATGTTAATAGCTTAGGCCTCGCACCGTGCACGCGGGCCCTAAGCCGTACCTTCATGCCTGTGCCATGTTCGATGTTCTACCCAAGCCGATCACATACTCTGGAAGTATTTCATATATTACACATGTCATGTTCCTTGTATATTCATGCTCAGGTACCAGGTTACAGTTCAGGTTCATTTCATTACACTCTTGTGATTCATTTCAGCATGCTTGTTTTAGTTTCTTGTTTTGAGATTCATTGCCTGTTCATATTTCATCTTCATGTTGTTCTTGTTCATTTTCTTGGATATACTTAGCTTCGCTCCTGACTGGATATGTTGCAAGTGAGATGGAGGCTATTTGTGATACCTACTGCGGGCAGGAGCCTGGAGGTACCTTTCAGCTAGCTGGTGTTGCTCTGGACCTAGAGGCCGAAGAGGCCTAGTACCTTTCCCTTTTAGCTTTTCATATCTTCATTGTATTAGAGACATCAGATACTTTTACATTGCTGGATAAATGTAATAATTCATAGTTTGTACTTTGATTTTGGGATTCGATTATATAGATGTTGTGGTTTATATTCATTCATGTCTGGACTTGTAGTTTCCCTAGAGATTGGTACAGCTTACTTCATCGTGTCTAACGACGAAGGCTGGGCGTGTCCGACTCGTGTCCGAATATTCGGGGAGCGGGTCGTGACAGAGACGTAGGGGTAACAGAATACAAATAAAATAATTTTCTGATAGGTTTAATTACCATGATTTATTTTGTGTACAGAACCTAGTAATAAAAAATCAAACTAAAATCAACGAACTGGGTTGGCCTGGTCTCGTAAGCTCCGATGGTTCTATCGGATTCGTGTTATTAATTTTAGAGAATTGGAATATATGCTAATTCGATTCAAAATTACACCAAACTGGATCGCGTTCATCCCTAAGTATAAGGTTCAGAATTGAGAAAATAAAAAAGATTCATTTAGGACCTTCCTAATTTTAGGGAATTATTTATTTATTTATTTTATATTATTTCTATTTATTAGATTATATTTTATTTTTAATTATGACTATAGACGTACTTTTCTGTAGCTTTGATTTTTGGAGCACAATAGATGTCAATCTTTTGAAATGTCCTTTATGAGTTTTGAAGTAGACAAGTACACCTTCAATTTGATATATCATGTTCCATCCAAACTTATTCTCTAACATTCTTTTGACTTCGCACAACTTCGGATCAATTTAGGCCATTTAACTATTTACCGAAATTCTAGAACTACCTTTCAACGTGAGTTAGGATCTCGACATCGATCGGAACCATTTGACCCAATATATGGTTTTGACACATTTTGAGCCTACGACGTACATGCCAAGGGTGCTCCAATCAATTGACGTACATGCCAAGGGTGCTCCAATCAATCTAGTTTCCATGTGCTATTTCTTTGTGAATGACACAAAAGACTCATTGGTTGACTTTCCGAATTCGATTTGACTAGAAAATATATTTGGATCCAAACCTAGCCAACCCCACATGGTAGAGCCATGTTAGCTTGCCATGACTTAGTAGAATGATTATCAATTTATTTTGGGCCAAATAGAATTAATTACAATTTTGTATATATATGATTATATTTATAATAGCCTAATATTTATATATATATATATATATATATATATATATATATATATATATATATATATATATATATATATATATAAAGAAATCATTTTATTGAAAGTAAAGGTGGCTCGGAAAGAGCATTACAAGACCGGAAAATACAAAACGGGTCCTGTGCGACAAGGTAGGGATTAGAAAAGGAAGAAAGTCAGAAATTCTAAATTACAGAATTACGAAATTATGAAAGTTCATCGAAATTTTGAAATTTCAAAACAAAATTTCGAAAATTCAAAATAGAGAGAAGTGGGAGAGGGGGCTCTGCCCGATGTGGCAGGGGCACACGACCCAATGTGGGGTGTTGGGTGCACGTCCAGAGGCGGGGCATACTCTACGAGGGGGTCTCGGGCCCCTCCCCAGCACGCATGCCGAGACGCACCGACGAGGACAGGCACGGAGATGGGACGCACGGGCGATGGGGACCGCCAGGAAGGGCGGGACGGTGATGGACCGCCGGGGAGGGAGCGGGGGCGCTATTCCCAGGGGCGGAGGAGGGTGGCGGGACCGGCGGTGAGGGAGCAGGAGAGCGGGGAAGGAAACGTCGGAGAGCGGGGAAGTCGTCATGGGAGGACGGCGGGGAGACAGTGAGCATCGGCGCCAAAGAGGAGGGTGCGCCGAACTGCGGAGGAGCGCCCGAAGGGGTGACGTCGCAGAAAGGCCGGCTGTCGCCGGCCGCGCGCGCCGTTGGCGGTTGAGCAGCCACGAGTGCCCAAGATAGGGGCTCGCAGGGGGGAGCACCTCCGCCGAGGGAAGAGCCTGGGCGGCTGGGATCACCATGGGGGCCGAAGCAGGAGGCGGGGAAGCACTCGCTAGGCCGGAGGCGGAGGCAGGAGAGGGGGAGGAGGGTCCTCCAAGGCCGGAGGGTGAGGGCCTCGAGGAGGGAGCGGCCGAGGAAGGCGAGCGCAACGAGGAGTGGACGGAGTTGGGCCACCCCAGAGGAGGAGGCGCGACGGAAACGGTGGTCCGGGGGTGGTCCACCGGGGGAGCGGGGGAAACGCCAGTCGGGACCGGGCGCGGCACCGGCCTAGGGCCCAGGAGAGATGGGTCCGGAGGGATGCCCAGGGGGTTGGCTGGTAGAGCGGGCTCCCGACGAAGAGCCCGATGGCGCTTAGGCCGCCATGTATGCCGACGACGCCGAGGTTGGGGGATGAGGAGGTAGGGAGCGGCGGCTGAGGAGGCGCCGGCAAGGTGGAGGGGGGCTCCCTACAGGAGGAGGGGGAGGGTTGGCCAAAAGGATCTCGACCCGGCCGGCGTAGGGCGGAGGGGCGCCCTATGGCGTGGCCGGCCACCCGACTAGGAGGAGAAGTGGGGGGGTGGCGAACAGGGGTGCGTCGGCCGACCCCCGCTGGCCCTTCCGCTGCTCCATATATATATATATATATATATTATATATATATATATATATATATACCTTAGTCAGGGTTAAGTTTTGAGATGCATATTAACAAGGAATGTTGGCACGGTTAGTGTAGATGTGTGCTTTGACTAGTATTTTAGCCATGGTAGGGAAGGCCGAGCCCTTTGTGCGTTCTAACTAGGAAAATCAGTTAAAGTTGTGACTCTACCCCT